>JAOQGH010000001.1:109080219-109155041 GCA_025769975.1 Gallinago jamesoni | reverse complement strand
AGCCCACTTCTCCAGCCTGTCCAGGTCCCTCTGGATGACATCCCGTCCCTCAGGTGTATCGACAACACCACACAGCTGTTGTCGTTGTCTTCTGAATACTCCTGGAGAGTGCTGAATCTTCTCTGGAGTCATCAAATAAAATGAGAACGTTCTTTTTTTACCTAAGAGGGACAACAACTACAGAGTTCTAACTAGCCAAAACCTTGTGAAGGACAATACCATTAGCTTAAAAGGCCTGCAAGGATTTAGTAGCTGTTTGTTAAAAGCTTGCTGGCAGTGGTGTAAGATAGGCTTTTGCCAACATCTCTCCCAGATTCTGTCACATAATGCTTTTTAGGTTTGCAGTTTTATATCACTTAGTGAGGAAAACATAGATGAGTATTAAATGTTGCCATAGATAGCAAATGGGATACTTTGAGCTCATTTGCTGTTTTATTACCTTGAAACATGAAGTGAGATAAGCGTGTTGCTTACTCTCTCCTGAAAGAAAAAAGCTTGTGTCAATAATTTTTCATTAAACTATTGAAAAACGTGCCATTAAATAGGTCACTAAAAAGGATAAAAGTTTGATTGCTCATTGTAGTAGAAAATCTTGCTAGTAGCAGGTGTATCACCAGAAATAATCTAATTATCATCTTGCCGGTAAGTACCATCTGTAATTTGTCATGGTGGCGCATAGGTTGGATTTTGTACTAAGCAGAGCTACCTTGTGAAATATCTACTGTATGCGTTGGGATAGTTCATGGAGCATTATTAGCAGCAAAGCCTATTTTTCCTTTTTGTGATGATTTGCAGAACTCTTATGATCATCAGAACTTGCAGGTCACACTAGATAGCTAGAGAAAGTCTTAGTGAGTGCGTTCCAGTAGTGATTCTGGTGTAGTTGCTGTGGTTAACTGTCAACACAACTCCGGGCCAGTAAGAACAGGTTTCTGTCAAATACTCCTAAAGCTTAAAATATGTATTTTAATATTAGCTAGCTTTATCATTTGAATAACTGACTATTTTAAAATTACTATTTTGACATTCTGGGTTGTGAAATGTTTATTTCCAAGTGCTCTTACAATCTGTGCTCATTTTTGATTGTAGTTTGTAGTACTACGCTTTGGGTAGGACAACTTGACAAAAGGACAACTCAACAGGATGTTGGAAGTCTTTTGGAGGAGTTTGGCCCCATTGAATCAATAAATGTAAGCATAAATGGTGCAGCGTAAGCTACTTTGGTATGGCTTGGTTAACAAAAAGTCTTTTCAGACTGTTTTAAGGCAGCTTTATTTTTGTTACATTCAGAAGAGTCAAGAGCTCTCATTTCCTATATGGTTGTGTTTTCTAATGTGTGAACTCTATTCAATTGGCCGCTTTGTAGAAAAACAAGACAGTTGCTTTAGTTTCTTGCAATTTAAAAATGCTCTTGGGGATAATACAGAAGATTATCCCATTTTCATAAAAATTGTGCTTTCTCTGAAGAGAATTGGATGAGAAAGGGCTATTGAGGAGATGGGTACAGAATTGCATACTGTGCTGCTAAGTTCCTTGTCTGCTCCATTTTGTTTGATTATGGAATGTGGACTCTCAGCTGGTGTTCTTGTTTCTTTTCCTTCTTTCTCTTGTGTCATGTTAGTCATAAGCATGTTGTTATGCTTTGCTGTATTTAAGAATGTTTTTATAGATAAATGATAGCTGTTCTGGTAGCTATAAAATTTCATTTAAACGAACAAAAAGAAGTGACTGTAATTTTCTTCCTATTCCCAGATTTTGTAAATCAACATAGAAGTTTATTCTCAAATGCATTAGAAATAATAAAAATTATTACAAAACTGCAGATCAAACTGAATGTGGAGGTGCAGCTGGCAGCTTGTGATATGTGGAATGAAGCGGGGTATTAGAGTGTCTTGTTTCTTCCAACAAAGTAACTAATTGCCAGACTACAGCATTTACATGAACGCTACTGTTTAACAATTTTTAAAGGATTAAATATACAACAGTCATCTGTATTCTCACACGGAATAGAGTTTAAAACTTTCCACGCACGAAGTTGTTTTTAATTTACTAGAAATTTCTATTTCCAGAAGATACTGGATATTTTAGCCTTTTAAACTAACATTCTCTTTCATACTTTCATAGTCCTTTCTGAAACACCTGCTGATTTTCCAGATTACTGTAATTAAAAACTTGTATGTTGTTCATTACTTTGTTAATAAGCTACCAATCCCATATTATTTTTTTTCGTTAAAACACAAACAGATGATACCACCCAGAGGATGTGCCTATATCGTAATGGTTCACAGACAAGATGCTTACCGTGCCCTGCAAAAACTGAGCCGAGGAAACTTCAAAGTCAATCAGAAATCTATCAAGGTACTTCTTTGAAAATGTCAAGCAGTTGTAAAGTTACTGTAATTTCTGTAAGCCCTTTTTATCTGTTCTAGACTTTTGGGCATTTTAAACGTGTAGGTATTCTGGATATGGTATTCTGTACACTTAGGTGAATGGAGCGCTTTTTTTCCTTGACAAGTATTCTTCCTGTTCTGTAACATGCTTAATGGAACTTATATCAATTTCCTTGAAAGATTGCCAGTAATTGTCTATTCACAAACAAAAAATGGTGTCTTTTTAGTCATTACAGTGGACTGTAACTATGTTTTTCTTGTTGCTGGTTATTTGTCTTACAACTGAGTTTAGTTATAATCCTATAATATTAGTTTAGTGATAATCCTTCAAAGAATACTGATAAATAAGAACGCATTCATTAGTTAAGTTCTTCCTTTTATAGAACATTCTATCAGAGTGTGACACTGTCAATCTTAGTGACTGGGGAACATTTGAAGAAACTGCCTTTACATTTTTACAAATAGCGTGCAAGAGTCGAGCCAATAAAGAAGAAGCTAAGTCTGCTTTACAAAACTCTGAAATAAGAGAGGTTTTTAACTAACCTATTTTTCCTGATTTTTCAATTGGAGTATTATTTTTCTTTTTTGCCTCAAATGGCAATGCTGTTGTGTGAGAACTAAATATTAAATCCTTTATAATGGAAACATTTTACTGACTGTATGTAATTTTCCCCCCTCCCAAGATTGCATGGGCTTTGAATAAAGGAATAAAGCCAGACTACAAGCAGTATTGGGATGTAGAATTAGGTGTTACTTACATACCATGGGACAAAGTGAAACCTGAAGATCTTGAAAGTTTCTGTGAAGGAGGAATGTTGGACAACGAAACTCTTAGTCCAGGTAAAGTATTACTACATCTTTAAATGCTTTTAAAAAATTGTCCTTTGTGTTGGTGTACTGAAGTTGATGTGGCTGACTTCCATCATTCTGGTATGCATAAAGTCCTTGAAATAGCTAAGAAGTGCAGCAGGTGTAACCTGTAAATTGGCGAGAGTCTGTAAGCAGTTAAGGACGGTCCCTCATTGGGTGTTGTGCAGCTGTGTTAGGAGAGGCTGGGCTGAAAATGCACGTGGATACCAGGTGACCTGTCAGCTGTGCTGGTGTTTGCCCTTGGTGGTAATGCAGGATGCAAGTGTGTTGTCCTTGTTTTTCCCATTCCCCTGCTCCCATCCCCCCCCTTCCAGTTTGTGAAAGGCACCCCTAGCAAAGGAGCCTGCTTTTGGAGTATTTGGGCAGTAGCCGAGCTGTCCGAAGTTTTATAATTTCAAAAAGCCCTGCCTATAGTTCTCCTGCTTGTGACATTTTCAGTTTCTTTAGCAAGTCTTTGATTTATAGTGCCCTAATAGAGTTCTTGCCATTTTGTATGTAAACAGTGCAATAACAGGATTCTATGGTTGTATTAAAAAAATGACACCTGTTATAATGAGCAGCTTCAAATCAATTACAGGCTTCAAATAAAGGTAGATTTGCTAGCATGTTGTCTGTTGTGATTTTAAAAGTAACATTAAATGAATGCAGTACTTAAGTGAAGTTCTTTGACTTGGTACTGTAGAGTAGTTGGTCTAACTGTTGCGTGGTGTGCTGTCTAGTTATTGAAACATTATTTTAGGGTTTTGTCATTCTGTTCAGTTTGCCCTAATCAGGTGGTGGCTATTCTAAATAGTAGCATCTCTTCATGAAAAATACACAGTAAATTTGAGTGTGTATGTTAAACAAATTATAAACTCATGTGTTCCAGTCTTCTCAATGCTTTTCTCTTCCCATAATGCCTTGCCACTGATCCCTTTTTTCTGCTTAGCTGTCTTTTCCCTGGAAGTTCTGACAAACAATAGGAGCCATGTTTCTTCTGTAAAACAAGTTTAAAGCTACATTGGATGTTTCTTTTTTTTTGCTGCTATTCTTTATAGTTGTATTCTCCTTGTTCAAGGCTTGACAATTTTTTTTCAGAAATTACTTCTCAAATTAGTGGAAAAGCTGCTGCCTTCTTGCTTGAGAGCATTAGAATTAACTTCTTGAAAGCTTTTTCAAAAACAGCCTTATTGTTTTTGTTACAGATGCTTGTTTCAGAGTTCGGGGCATGTATAAATGCTGTCAGCGCAAAGATTTGTGAAATGAATGATGAAAGGAATAAATTTACTTGATATGTTTCAGTTATCTGCTGTACTGTGTTTAAAGCAATTTGTAATTTTTATTGTCAGAAATATGTTTGCTTCTTAGCTGTGTGGTTCTTGTTATCTGAATATTTTCAGTTATATCATTTTTGTAAAAATCACAAAGCACAATAGTTTTTCATGGCAATACTTTGACTACTTGTCCACTTCTACTGAGCTGATCTATGTCTGTTTGGGTTTCTTTTGTGTAGAGTGGAAGGGGATTCCCAAGAAATCGGAAAATGAGGTAGCTCAAAATGGAGGTGCAGAAGCTACACATAATGAACCAGTGTCACCTATACCTAAAGCTTTACCTGTTCCAATTCCCGTTCCCATGCCTGCACCAATAACAGTACCTCCTCCACAGGTGAGAGTTGCTTCTCATTTGCTCTGGATATCTATAAACAAAAATGTACTTTAAATAATAATTCAGCATGGTAATACGTAAGTTAAAGAGGGAGGAAATGGGATGAATGGTAACTAGTTGATTTTGTGCATGTTTGTCATGTTGTGCCTGGTTAAAAATGCTCTTGTTGACAGACTCCCTATGCTGCCAATTTATGAATGTAACTTTACTATGCCATGAATCAGTATGCACCTGAAAAACATTTTGAGCTGCCTTATGTAAAAGAGCAACACAGTCTCATAGAAGAACATTCCTTTTCTGCTAAGTCACAGTGGCAGTGGAAGACTTAAAAAAAAACCCTAAGCCACTAGGGTTTGGAGCATGTTTTGTGCCCAGCAGAACTTTTGGATTGATTTCCCTGAAAAGGGACATAGTTTGTTTGCATGTATCAGAACAGCCCTGGGAACTGAGTCAGCACATGGTTAGTGGGAACGATGGAGAATTCGCTCCAAAACCTCGTTGTTGCTCTAATGCTAATGTAGACAGAGCATAGTAGTGTAGGACTGTATGTCTAATACCTCTTCTCTCAGTCCTGGATAAATTATTGCAGTAGATTCTTTTTATTAATGGGCTGAATTGCATCCTCTCATTGTTATGATTGCATTACTTTTTTTTTCTATTTTCCTCACTGTTGGCTTAAATAAGCTGTAGACCTTCTAAAACACACATTGCTTTCATGTTTGTTCATATTGGTTATAATCTCTTTGAACAGCCTTTGGGAATTTAATACCAAAATTTTCATACTCTGTTGTTATAATGGTTCTTTAGTCAAAGCTGATGTTGTATGTTCATTCGCTAAATGAATGCTCTGAGATTTTACTATTAGTTTAAGTAGCATGTAATAGTAATTACTATCTCTGGTGTTTTATAATCTGTATGTTTTTTTAGCTTTACTTAGTGACAGATGCATTACTACTTTTATTGTAACAGTTTCTTTCTTGTCACTCTTAAAATAGTAGTATGCAGTCTCCCAAATGGGAGGAAGTATTAATAAGACTATTTTACATCTTGAGAAAATATGGTTTATGAAATACAATATGGCAGATGCTCAGAAAAGATCAAGAACTCAAATTATTTGCAGGCATATATAATCTAGCCAATTAAGTGATTTGAGAACATAGTTGTTTGAATTTTGTGTTGTTTTGACACAGGATTCTTGAAATGCTGTAAGGTATTATTAGTAAATGAACACATAAGTCAAATTTCTAATTTCAGAGTTTTGATAGCCATTAACTGTATTAAATAGTAGTGATTTTGCTTATTTTCCTTAAATCCAAGCTTAAAAAGAAAGTGTAAAGAAGAAACCAACCAGTTTCAGGATATATTGAGTGTGCTGATTGCTTGTCTCAGCCTCATCATCTTCAGTTTTTTTACTATGGCAAAGAAACTTGTCTTTACAAATTCAGGGCAGGATCAGAGAACTGTATTTAGTCTTCATATTTGGTTTTGCTATGAACTTTTTTATGCTGTCTTATACCTGACCAATTCCGTTGTCTTCTCTAGCCATAAAATTACAATAGTTTAGCTGTAATGAAGTTAGTGGTGTTAGTAGTAAAAGTAACATGTTTTGTAATACCCAGATGTGACCTAATACCTAAAGGAAAAAACTCATTATATTCCACTTCTTCTGTTTAAAGAACTTTGTGGAGTACTTTGCTTTCATACTAGCTGATATTTTTTTGTCCTCTGGTAAAAGCAGACCTGTTTTCATTTGTATCTGGCTTCAGTGTTCGGGACTGTAAGAGGTGGGGAGGTTGTTAGGAGTGCTGGGTAGCTGCTGATGCTGTCCAGCCTGGAATGGGCATCAGTACAGTGATACCAGTTGCTCGATCTGGCCATGTAGCTGCTCCCCCGTTAGCCGTGGAAAGCACCTTACCCACCCTGGTCCCTCTGACTGGAGAAGCAGGTTTGATGTGTGTGGTATTGACAGCACAGGCTTTGTGCATTGTCCTCATTCGGGCTGCAGTAATCAAGCATAGGGCTGCCTGACAGATAACCCCAAACTGACTGTACAATTCTCATGTCTTAGTTTCTCTTTTCTCACTTCTTCACCTTTCGTTTTTTGTTGTGCTTTCTCTTTCTTTCCTCCACTCCAGTCTCCTCCCAAATAAACAACTCTCCCCTTAATATTTTTTTTCCACATTGGACACAGATTTGCTATTTATGATATGGCTACCTAAGTAATATTGTCCTTGTATACTGTTCTTGGATATGGTTATATCCAACAGTTCTATGCACTGTTGGCCTTACAAGAAATTCCTTTTCCCCCTAAGATCCCCAGTGCTCCTTTCTGGTTGTCTGTGGAGTTTGGCTGTTGTTCATGAAGCACCGTTAACCACCTGCAAAATCCAGCCATCCCTTATGCCACTATCTATAATTTACCAGCTTCTCACATTGTTACCTGTCATGTGTGGCAGTTTCTCATGTTGTGTCCAGTAGCTTCTCATGCCTGTAATGCCCTTTCTCATGACGCTTGACTTCAGACCAGGGTGTAGTCAGCAGTAGTAGTAGTAGTTTGTGATCTGCCCACAGCCCTAACGATCCCTCACTTGAAGGTAGGATGGGAAGGAGCCGCATTACTCCTTTCTCTGTAAAGCCTGAATGGGTCTTCTCTGCAACCTACCCCCTTGCATGGGCTGGACACAGAGGAATAGAGCCCTGCTCTGCTGCATATCACCTGTAAGTGGTGTAACGATTTCAGAGTCACCTCCTGTTATTGCCAGTGTCACCTTGAGCCATGAATGCAACCTCTATATAGTAAGGCACTTAAAATTGATGACACCCTTCTAACAATGATAGCTTGTATAGGTAAGTGTGTGTCTTCTGCCTCAATAGCACCCACAGTGTCTTCTCAGCCATAGGGTCCTGGGTTGTTGGCAAGATAGGTGGAATATTTCTGTTGTGTTGTGCCGCTGGAGTGAGCCCTTTTCTTGCCTATAGATTCAGATCTCTGAGCTGTTGCTGAATCTGGTCCCACTCCTGCAGGGCTGAGTAACCCACCTCAGTCGTCCGCTCTGGGGGTAGGTCTGTGTTTATTTTTAAGTCATATTGCAGTGTCCAAGATCAGCTTAAGTCTATTTCTTGATTATTGAGAGTCAGTTTCGGATAATAGCACTTGTCATATCACTTATGTTGCACGTTCATTGATGAGGTTTTGGGCAAATGGTGTACCATTCTCCTGGCAAAGCTGAGTGTTACCCTACCAAAACTGCCATTCTTTTACAGTGAACCATGGCTCTGGCTTTGCTAGGGTTGTACATTGAAGTCCAGGGGGTTTGCTGTGGCCACCCTTTCCATAAGTTTGCCAATCCAAACCAAAAAGTCCCTTTTCTTCATTGAATAGGTTTTCAGCCAGAAACCAGAGTCCAAGTTGAATATGTACCTCCTAAATTTCCTGGTGTATTTCTCAATCCCATATGTTTCTTCTCCCTGTAACCACATGTGGGAGTTGTATATTGGTCCAATATCCATCCTGTACCCTTTCTATTGAAACTGGCAGACTCCTCCTTTGCAGTCTCCCTGCTGGAGACTCCATATGCACTTAAATATATATATTTACTTGTCTTGGAGCACTGCAGGTAAACTGTGCTCCTTTAGTTCACAGGGCCAGTGATTCTCCTTCAAGTATCAATCTGAGATGTGTGTAGTAATAACTAGTTACACCTGGACACAGGCCAGGCCCCAAGACATGTTCATTGAGATGAACCTGGCAGTCTGCACTAGTTAGTGAGAGGTTAGTTGTTCCAGATTCCGATGTTGCCAGCAAAATATCACGTTTTCCTGATATTTGTCTGCCCATTAATGAAAGGTCTCCCTGCTAGCATTTTTATTATTTTGATTTATTCACTTTGTTAGCTATTATTCTGAAACTGTTCACCAGTCCTCTGTGTTTGTTATCTATCGATGTTAATTAGTAATTGGTTCCATCTCTTTAACAAAGATAGAAACTTTAGACTTCAAATTGTATTTTAAATTTGATGTTGTGACATTTATGCACCAGTTTTTACCACTTACCTTTTTTCTTCCTGCTTAAAGGAAAGATTTTAACCTGTTACTTACAATGATGTATTAGAGGGTTAACTCTTTAGAAAAGACTAAGTACAGCAATTAAGCTTGGGTAATTAGGTATTAATATCTTCTAATGTGTAAATCATCTTCCTTTGATGTTACCTCTATTCTAGTTCCATCATAATGTTTTACTATTCATTATGCCTTCTCAAGCCATTGTGTACACATGCTTCCTCCACAGTTTTCTCAGCATTTAACTACTTAAGGACTGACAGCACTCAGCAAATTTTCCCTCTTTTTTTAAAACCTTTTGCCTTCTTGATACCCCTCCTCAATTCCTTCTGCTCTGTAAGTGAACACTTGCTTCACTGAACATTACTGCGATCAGCAGATCTGTTGCAAGTTATAGCTAATTTTCTACGCTGCTGTTCTTTGAAGGAGTGTCCTGTAAAACAACAGAAAGACCTACTGAGACTATTGGGTTACTGTGGTTTTGGAGCACTTTTTCTAAAGCTTTAACTGTGATTAACAGAAACACCTCTAGGGTTACTCAGTGTTCATCTAGGTAGTCTTGGCCTTAGGCAGTACTCCTAGATATACTTGCCTGTGCACTATTGGCCTTGCAAGATCCTAGTCCCCTGAAGGTCCTTCCTGCTTCTCTCTGAAGTTTGGCTCTTGTTCACATGACACCCCCTTAACCACCTGCAGAATCCTACCATCACTTATGGTGCCACCTGTAACTTCTGTCAGCTTCTCACATTGTTATTTGTTATATCTGGCGGTTTCTCTGCCACATCCAGTATTTGCTTCTATGTTGCTCGGTTAGTTTAACTTGAGGCCAGGGCCCAATCAACAGGTTATTATAAACCAACAAATAACCAATTTGAAAATAAAAATTGATGGTCTACACTAAAACCTAATTAATTAAAGCCTACTGTAATTAATTGACTTTAAAATTCTAATAGTACAAGTTTTAATGTGCCTTAGCTCACTAACCCAGCCATTGGTAAAGAACTTGGAACAGAAGTTTGAAGTGGCATCAAGTGCTTGGAAGCTTTAGCATCTTCTCTAGGTTAAAGGAGAATATTTTGCTTACTTTGATTTAATGCCACTTGTTTCAGTTTTGAGAATAATTTAGTAAAGCTTTTTCCTTCTTTATTCTAGAAAAAGAGTTATGAGGGGTCTTGGTGTAGTAGTTCTGAAATTTTAATGGTCATGGAATTGAGTCAGTTATGATCACTTGAGTACACAGCTCTTCTTTGCTTTAATAAGTCAATTTTAAATGCAGAGTATATTTTGAGTTAACTTTTATCCTTTTGATTCCCACACATTTAATGTATTTTTTTTATAGCAAGCTCATAAATATGAGTCTGAGGACCAATTTAATTTAAATCCATTTTCGTCCAGAGCTCAATATAAATCAGAATTAAAAATAATAAATAAACAAGGAAATAATAGTCACTCTTAATATAATATACAAACCTGGGTAGTGATAAAGCAAAAAGAAAAGGTTTTTAATTGCTCCAAAGTTGTGTGCATTATAGTGTATCATGCTGGATGGTAAAATTAATTCCAGCTACTATGTAAAGTGTATATTTAGGTGAGTTACCAGCATACGTTAATAGCTGTTTACCACAGAGAATAATTCTTTAAGAACAAAGGCAGACAAGATCAATGTTGATATTTTAAGTTGTAGGAGGTCTTTGGCTGCTAATTAGATTGGTTACTTAAGTCACCTTGTTACAGTATAATTTAAGGTAGTGTGACTTTTCTTGTTTTGATGGACAAAGCACAGAAGTCCACAACTGAAAAACAAACAATCCATCATTCAGTCTTGAGCTAATGCGTTTTTCTCCTTCCTTTTTTCTTAGGTTCCACCACATCCATCAGGTCCTCCTGTGGTTGGTGCTCTCCAACCACCTGCTTTCACAGCACCTTTAGGAATCCCGCCTCCTGGATTTGCTCCTGGTGTGCCACCACCACCACCACCTCCCTTTTTACGACCTGGTTTTAACCCAATGCATTTACCCCCAGGTATATTTATATATTTTAAGGAGCATCAGGTCTTTTTTTTTTTTTTTTTTTTTTTTTTTTAATATATAGCAAATAAAAGAATCTGCCATATCAATTGCACAAGTATGTTTTGGTAAAGTGATGCTTGGTGTTAATATATACTTCTTTATAGGTTTTCTTCCTCCTGGGCCACCGCCACCTATAACTCCTCCAGTATCTGTTCCTCACACTCCGGCAGTGAACATCCCAAACTGTAAGTGTTGAAATATTGGGCACATGGCAGTAGAAGGAAGGTATCGTGCCAACAGAAAAGCTGACTCTTTTTTTGTAATATGTCAATGCATTGTTTCTTAGCTACAGCAACTGGTGTGAATGAAGACACTACGAAAGATTCATCTGTAGGAAATCCCATCCCAACAGTGGTTTCTGGATCCAGAGGGAGTGCTGAAACTACTGATAGTTCCAAAATGTATGGGACTGTTCCACCTCCTGTAGCACCTACTAATGTACCTGCTCCTGTCACCCAAACTCTTCCACTTCTCGGTAAGTTCATTTTTGTATATATTCTTAAATTTATTGTTTCCTGAATTTAAAATACAATTTTGATTTTGCTACTGGCTTACAATTCATGGGAAAGTAAAGCAGATTTTTCTAAACTTGTTGAAATTTCTGCCCTCCTGTTGGCTTTTAAATAATTTTTAGGAGCCTGATGTTGCACAGAGGCAGCAGTAACTTATTTTTTTTTATTATTGAAGATATGTTTTCTGAAGAAACAAAAAAGCTATAACTTTTAAGTTACAAATTTGGGACAGAAAAAATGCTGTCAGCTTTTAAAAGTTGAGGTTTATACCATATAGAAAATTAACTTACAGCAGAACATCTGTATGGCATATGAACTGTGTTTTAGACTCAATTATTACCTGTAAAAAAAATTAGCTTACAGAGAAACGGTATATTTTTTTTATCTGTGCAAATATGGTATACTTTTTATGTATGCAATAAATTAATAAAATCAATTATTATTAATTATTTTAATAAAATGAAAACCAAAAGCTTTTATTCAACCCTGCAGTATTACAGTATTTCAAACCTTTTTAACAATGTGCTATCTTATTTAAATATTACAAAGTGGTATTCTGACTAGCAAACCCAAGCTAACTTTGGATGTCTTACGCAAATTACTTTTCACAATATGATACAGACTTGATCAGATTTTTAAAGAGAGTGTATACTGTTTAATGTTACAGAGGTCTGCTAAATATTTAGTTTAGAATGGCCTGTTATGGCTCAGTGTCCAAAATACACTCAAGAGACTTGTCTCCTACAAATTTTAATGAGCTTATTACATTTGTGGGATTTCAGACCTCTAAACGAGAGCCTAAGAAGTGAATGAAAAAGATAATTTTGTTTTAATGTGCTACTGCCCAGAATTTTACACTCTACCCTGAAAAAAACCCAAAGATTTGTCTCTGAGACCTTACTGCTCTATTGGTATCAATGGCTAAATTTTCCAGCCATGACTAGTGATTTTTGGATCCTTCGTGTTGGAAACTCAAACTAAGACCCTTTAAAAAGGCATTTTTCAAAATGAAGAGCTGCTTTTCTTTGAAAATTAGTCTGCTTTTTAAAATCTGTCAAAACCCAGCAGCTAGTTGTTTTAGGGTATCTCGGACACTCGTCAAATAGAGAAAAGCTTAAAAAAATTCTGTGGTGACACCATGGATTAAGAGAATTTTGTAGTGATAAAGATTTCCAGACTATATATTTATGACATTCACATCTTAATGATGAAGTTACGCTTTTTATAATTGTAATACTGTGTTAGCAGATTTTTTGAAGTTTCCTAGTACTCTATCTTCTACAGCATAACTTGAACTTTTTATACCAAGCCTTTGGAAAGTACTAAGTTACTATGCAGTTTACACTATACACATAAGAAAATAGTTTTACAAAATTAATTTTGGAGTGAAGTCGATTAAATACCCACATCAGTTACTTGGACAGTAGCTTTTTTTATTCTTACAAACTCAAGGAAGCTGAATTTGATAAATCTGAAGATCAAGAACTTGCCTTTGTTTTCATTAACTTGTTTACTGAACGGTTGAGTTAGATAAAGTTGTCTGTGTGGTCAGAGTGACTTCTATCAACATTGTCTCATCAACAAGGGGATAGGAGAGTTTGTTCTTTTCGTAAGATTGCATGTGTGAGCTTACAGAGTAGTCCTGAAGTAATAATAGCTTAAGATTTTTGTGTTTACTTAAGTAATAGTGTTTTATGTTGATGAGTGTCTTCTTTAAAGAAGAAGGTATTTATAATCAAGGAGTTATGTAAAATCCCTCCATCCTGACATTTTGGAATTAAGGGGGACTGTTCACAATCTGATACAAGATATAAGAAAACTAGAAGAAAATTATTTTGTTTTACCTGATTAAAGATGAAAGATTAATGTCAGTTGTCTTTGCTTTTAAAACTTTTCAGTAAGTTAAATGAAGCTGTCTTCTTAAAACCAGTTTGATGACTTACCAATTTTACCAATTGAGCTTAGCTCTGCATGTGAGAGTCAGGATCTGCAAGACAACCATGAAAGGGGTGATGTTTTCCACCACTTGTGCTGATCTAGATAGCAAAAAAGTGTCCAAAAAAGTGTCCCTTGAAGTCTTGTCCTCCCCATCCTCTGAGTTCAAGACCTGGCCAGGCTGCATCGTCATTTCTTCCTTTTCATTCCGTGTGTCAGGTTTCATTCCTAGGGAAATCAAAGCATGGGAAATGGAGCATGCCAGGGTATCACCATGTGTGCAGGCATGAGGTGCAACCTACATATGCGTCCTGGTCCTGGAGCCCAGAAGTACTTGCAGGCTTGACCGTTTAAATGTAGCCTTAGTATCTGACCTACAGTCTCGTACAGGTCAAGGCAAATGAGCTGGACAAAGAAAAAAGTAGGCTCAGTGTCACCCTCAATTAGCCATGAGAAAGTGCAGACAGGGGAAATCAAATGCTTCTGCCTGAAGGACCTCATGTTCACAAGCATATGGTTTAGCAATTTGAATAGATGACTGACTCTGTGGCTGGTTTCTCACGAAGTCCTCAAACTGCTCGTTAAACATTCCCATGATGTGGCTCTCCAAGCTGAGATAAGAAGGTGGAAGAAAGATTTGACAGCATCATGAAGTATGTCATGAGGACTCTGCTTGGGGAACTAGGGATGAAGGGGCTTGAGTAGTGTAACGTGAAGAATGAAGAAATGTTCTTCGCATATTGGGGCAGGATAGAAGAACTCACTTCAGCAGGCTGAATTCAAGGAATGAAGATTGCTCTGAAGAGACTGACATAGAAATCGAAACTTAACCTTGCTTGAGAACTCCTTATGTAATCTGTACAAACGCAGGAGCTCTTCTCTAATTTTTGTAACTTCAAAATGAAGCTTATCTTTCTATCTGTTCAGTTTTTATATGGTAATTCTAAATGGATTATTGTAAGATTTCATATGCTTTCTTAGTAATGTAAGTTACGTTCTGTTTCATCTCCACTAATTTCATTCGTTCCTAAAATGTATTTCTTTCATCACTTTCCAACAAAGACGTGTTTGTGCTTCAGAGGAGTGATCCCTCCATGGACATGGTGTCTGAATTTTTTGTGCTCATTTCTAAAAACCACCCTCAGGTTGTTTTGATTTAGTTGTATCTTTGATCATATTTGCTGCTGTTATAGCTTCTTGTTCTTAATTTGAACAAGATTATCCAGACTGTAACTGGTTTTGTGAGTGTGTACTCATATGTCATTTTTTTAAATTATCTGCAAAGCAGATTTTTAGACTCCTTTTACATATGCATATTGCAGAAAGTGACAGGGTTTTAAATCATTTTTGATTTGCCAACTTGTTCTTAGTGTTGAGCAAATGCTGTAATTTGGACCAGTAATAAACTGCTGTTGCAGATGCTGTGTTTCAAATATTCAGATTCTGTGATCTATTATCTTGATTAAAAACACCACATTGCAGTTTGTAGGTTCTGGTCTAGTGCTCTTTTTACCAAAATCCCTACAATTACAATGACATATTACCAAAGAGTAATGATACTGTAGTTTTAATTGAACTTGGTATTCACTTCCTGGTACCGCATGCTCAATTACTATTCTTTTCTCCCTTAATGTTTTTTTCTTACAAGTACGTGGTCTTTTTGAAATCGGCATTAAATTATAAAAGACAGACTACAGTATTCTCTGTGCTCATCAGAGTATTGCTATATTATAATGTGGATACTTCCTTTACAGGAAAGATGAGCTTTTTATTAACACAGGATATGAACAGTGATAAAACTAGTACATTTCCAAATGTTTTGTGATAGCACATTTTAAAAACATAAAAACCACTGCATGCTTGCTAATTATATATATGATTGTTGCTTTCTTAATACTACTGAATGAGAATTCAGAGGTTAAGGGAACACAAACTCTTAAGCATCCTTCCTGGAATTCAGTTTTGTCTTGATGGTTCCCTTGACCTGGATCAGTTTAGCGCTTATGTTTTATAAAGCAGGAATTTTGGAAGTCCTAATACCAGTAACCAACACTGTACACATAATGTAGTTTGACTCTTACGTCCTTGTTTAAGCATCTTACACAAACAGCTCCTGCTGATTTCAGTGATGGGCATTGACTATCCTGAAAAACGTTGGTATTTATGGCAACTTATTTAAGTTTTGAATCATTATGTAGGCATTTAAGTTTAGGCTTCTTTCTTTACAGTCTTGGCCTAGTCTAAAGGATTCTGTATCGGGCTCCAAAAAAGACACAAGATTTACAGCATTGTCCCTCTCTCAAGAATTTCCTAGTAGTATTTAATGTTCTAGTATTAAGATGCAACATTCCCTACTGGAGAACAATAGGAGAATTAATGTGACATGCTAAATGTTACAGAACATCAGCATCAAATTCAACGTGTAAACCTTTAGCCCATTCTGCTGGAATGGTAAGCCTTTTGACTTCTTGTTCTTGTACATGTTTCCATCAGATTCGCAAAGGAGGTGTATTTGAAGCAGAACTGCTTTGTCAGATAAAGAAAACACTATTCCTCCACTTGCTTTCGTGTAACAGCACGGCTGAGAAGTAATTTAACAGATTATTAGAGACACTAATCACTTATTGAATAGAGTTTGTGCTTCTCAGTTATGTTAGTGATTGTAACACAGATAATTACCACAAGAGAACATGGGCTTTGTCCAGCCAGAAGAGAAGATAATCAGAAATGGAATTACAGTGACATAGATATCTGGCTATTTACCTAATTTATCACTCCTGTGACCTCTCTGGATAGAAGACACTTCTTCAGGACAGCTATAGCATTTGGTCTGTGTCTTATGAGTAAAGTGAAATTATGAAACTTTTGACACTGTGTGATTGCTGTTGCACCTCTGGAACAACGCTCGTGGTTGGCGATGGGTTTTCCACTTGCATCTGCGTTCTTCATAGTAAAGAATCTTCGCAAGTTCTGAGGACCTTTCACTGTGCATCACTGGTAAAAGTCACAAAAATAAGTTGGGAAAGCAGTCTGTATTTTGACACATTTGAACAGAGTAACGCATTATGTATAGGGCCTGAGGATTATATCTCCAGTATGAAAAGCTGTGTCTTGTAATAAAAAGACGTGTCTTAGCCAAGTTATGCAGAATAAACTGCTGGTGAAAGGGCTGGTTGTAGTCCATACCCATAAGCAAGCAGACAAGGTCAGCTACTACAGACAGGCTTACAGTTATGAACAAATAAATAAAATACAGGTTGGGGCAAGTAAATTCCATCACTCGTCTGCACAGGTATGAGATGGTTGTTAAATCACTTTTTTGCTTCCCTAGGAGTTCAAGACAGTCTTGATTTGTCAATCAAGTTTAACAAATGATTTAAGTTTTACATACTGTTTTTCCCTATGTCAGACAGCAAAGGGCTTTAGATTTTTCTAGACGTTGCACATGCAGTCTGTGTCACTAATTTTACTGAATGTTTTCAGTAAACTTGGGTGTGTTTGTGGACAACTCTTGCAAAAGAAATTTCTAGTTGGTGCCTGATTTGTCAGCCCAGAGAGGAAACTACAGTGTACAAAATTTGAGCAGGCTTATTTAAAATACAAAGTGTTCAGCTGCCCAGTTTCAAAGAGAATGAGTTTCAGATACCCTTACTCTGCCTCTCTGTGCTGCATTTTGTGTAGAAGTAAGGTTGAGAAATTAGATTACTGATACTTGTTAAATTTAAAAGAACTTTTCACACTTGCCTCATGTTCATGCTGTTGTAACCCACATCTGCGCTGCTGCAATAGAGCAGAAGCAAATGCTTGTCCTCTTCAGCTCATTAGATCTCAGTTATTATTTTTTTCTGCCTTATTTTTAATCTTCTGTGGAAGACTTAACAAAAATAGGCCCAAACCTCAAAATTTAGCAAAGTAACATTCTTGGAAGACATCATTAGCCATATGTCTGTCTCGTCAGATCTGTAGTACTAAGGCACAGGAGGAGTTTAAACTAGATGCCTTACAGCCCTGGTGATGAACAGGAGAGGGGGGTGGGACTGTGCATTTTTAAGTTGAAAAAACAAACCCAAAAAATACGGTGTTGCTGCTGGAACGTTTCTTTCAAAGAATGTGACCTATCAAGCCGTGTCTTAAAAGTGACTGCTTGGAGGGGAAGGTAAGGCCATACCATGGACTGGAAGAATATTCACATCTTTGTTACCTGAGTTCTCCTGATCAGCAAAACACAATTTCCTTTCAGTAGGAATATAAAGAGCACTCGGATAAGAGATATTCTTAAGCAAAAGAAGCGTGTGATGAAAGGGCAACATGTACATTCTTTGGAAGTGTTAGGCATATTTGAGATAGAAATGCTAAATAAAGCAGGTGGAGGAAGAGGGAAGCTATGATAGCGGAATAGAAGGTTATTTGGAATGTCTGCTCCACCGTGCTCGTTAAGCTGAAATTAAAGTGCAATTTTCACTGATGACACCAGGTATTTATTCTAGTATTAATTTACATGGCTATTTCACATTCTAGTTTTACCCAGGCCGGGAGTTAGAAAATTTTATATAACCTGCCATCTTAACTTTCATTTTATTAATATATGTGGAAAGAAAACGTTATTTATAGTCTCCACAAATGTGTAAGGGAACGCAGGATGGATTAGGAGAGGTTTGTGCTTGTTCCGCTGGCGACTCTTGATGCCTTTAAATTTCCATTTGGGAGTTTAAAAAACACCACGTGCTTTCTCAAATAGGAAGCTTATTTTCAAGTAAATAACTGCTAATGAGCAGAAAGAGCAGATAGATCCAGCGTGAAGACTACAGAGAAGGCGAGATGATAGCTTTGCTAGTGCAAACAAAAGGAGGCACGTGAGATGAGCAGGCGCACGCTTATTGGTGTGAAGGCCTCATCTGGAGCTTGGTAATCTGTTCTGGCTCATGGGGTTGATGTCAAGAAGCTTTGGGCTGAGCTTTCTCAAACGGTATGTTTTGAGAGTCTTTATTATTATTTGTTTTAACATGCTAACCATGCTAACAACAAGAGGCCAGGAACAAAAATGGAAAGTAGTTGGTGTTGAGTGATGTGCTATCAAGGATAGAAAATTGTATTTTAAAAAAATCCAGAAGTTACCTCTTGTGTTTCCTTTTAGCTTGGATTGTAGGGTTTATTCTACTAAAATAAAACGTTGATGTATCCCCTTTTCTCGGGAATGGTAAATTGAACCCCTCTGTGATTTTCTGCTCCTACCCCAGCCCCAATCTGATGGTACCTCTGCCGTCACGGCTTGCTGCATCTGCCACCTCTTCTGCACGTTGAAAACCTTGTTGGTGACCAGTTCAAATCACAATCAAATCAATCACTTTAGCCATATACAATTTCGCCGCTGTTCATAATAGAGGAGAAAGGTTTTAGAGCTAATTAAAGGAGGTGAGGTGTGTTTAATTAGGAAGCCTGGAAAACATAACCTCTGAGGAAAGGGTTTGGTCAGTTGAGGAAGCAAGGCACTCATCAGAAAGAGCTCTGACCTGCAAAATGGCAATGGCTTCTGCACAAAAGGAGAGGCCTTTAAGATAAGTGATTAGTTAACTGCTGTTTGAATATTAATTACTCCTAGCTGCAACACAAGCTCCTGTTTAAAGACAGTGCTCTCTTTGCAGTCTGTAAGCCAGCGCAGGGAGCTCTGCAGGCTGCTCTCTGCGCCCCTCCCACCCTCACCGTTTTGGTGTTAACGTATTTCAGGAGATAATTTTGGCATGTTTTTGTAATTATGAAAATGCCTTTTTTTTTTTTTCTTTCCCCTCCTGCTAGCCTCTCATTTTACTCTTTTGTGTGTGTTTTGTTTATTTCAGGCACTCAAGGAGTTGCACCCCCGCCGCCAGCCCCTGTTGTTGGGTTGCAGGCTCCATCCACTGGCCTCTTGGGTGCCCGGCCTGGTTTGATACCCCTCCAGCGACCGCCAGGAATGCCACCCCCTCCCCTGCAGCGCTTCCCCTTGATGCCACCGCGACACATGCCTCCCCACATGATGCACAGAGGACCCCCACCGGGGCCGGGGGGCTTTGGGATGCCACCCCCTCACGGAATGAAAACCCCCTTCCCGCCACCGGGTCACTTTGTGAGACCCGGGGGGATGCCGGGAAGCGGGGGGCCAGGAGGACCCGAGGATAACAGAGATGGGAGGCAGTTTAATAGGAACGACAGGCAGACATTCACGCCTAACAGAGACCAGGAAAGGTATGGAAGGAGGTCTTTTGGAAATCGGGTAGAAAACGACCGTGAGCAGCGCTACGGTAACCGCAACGATGACAGAGATCACGAGCGACTTGGTAATCGCGACAGGCGAGACTGGGGACGGAGAAGCCCCGAGCGGGATAGACACAGAGACTTGGAGGACAGAAACAGGCGGTCCAGCGGCCATCGAGACCGAGAGAGAGATTCGAGAGACAGGGAGTCGCGTAGAGACAAGGAGGAAAATCGAGGCAAGGAAAAACCAGAGATGACAGACAGGGCAGATGGCGACAAAAACCACGAATCTCTCAGCGGCAAAATGGAAGACGCAGACATTGTTTCAGAACTCCCTGCGGGAGAGTCTGAACCTACGGGTGTCAAACCCGTCGAAGAGTTACCATCCGAGGCTACCTCATCTGTGGAACAGGCGGAAAAGGAGACGGGCTCAGCGGCGGAGGCTCCTCGCTAGGGACTGGGAAGTTGTCGGGCGATGACAGTGACATTTGTTGGAGTGTAGAGCTTTAGAGTTGTACAGTCTGCTGTATTATATTTGCTTCTGCTTATATCACAGCCCCTCAGTAGTTGGCGGGGAATTGTAAGCAATTTGATTGCTTCCCTTCTATTTAAAATAGCCACAACATAACAGGAGATACTGAAGATATGATTAAAATATTACCCATTTTTGCTGTAACTTTTTTAAAGTTTTGACTTTAAAAAGTTTACAAATCAGAAGTAGAAGTGCTTTCTATTTTTTTTTTAATTTAAGAAAAGGTAACGGTGAAAGCTCCTCAAAACAATAGGGATGTGTTTTTAATAAACTCTATTTTCGTAACAAACTTTAACGTGTGCTATTCTTCCTACACTGCACTGAAGTGGAAAAGGAGTGTTCAACATCTTAAAAGTTTGAACTGTTAATGCTGTACTGGAGTCTAAATTAGACTGTTCTGTTTATATTTGTTAAAAGAAATACATCTGTTTGTGTAGCTATTCACAGAAGCAAATTTTTATTTGTAATAGTCATCTTGATTTTTAGATTGCTGCATTTTAATGATTACTTGACCTTACTAGGTAAAAGTTAGAGGTTTTAAAATGTTAATTGAAGAGTTAACTGTTTAGTGTTTGCAATGCAATCAGTTCTTTTTTTCTTTCCCCCCCAAACTGTGGTAAATGTTGCCCTAATTAGCCTTTTTTTAAAAAAAAAAAAAGTAGACACCTTCAGACATACTTAGTCTGCTCTGCTTGTAATGTTATAAAATGACTGTGTGTGGTGGGCTCAGAAGCGCACCAGTTCAGCATCTTTTGTACTTGTTATTCATTGATGCTTTTTTGGGAAGTGGGGTGGAAAGAGAAATCAAAGACACCAAAACACAATATAAAATGTTAACCTATTTTTTTTAAAGGTGTGGGTGGGGGGAGCTGGGAAAAGGAGGGGAAGTGGGAGGGCACGTGAGGATTTTTTTAAATGCTGTCTCTTCAGTTCACCCAAGTCTGGGCTGCTGCCATTGCCTGTGTTAACGCTGTCTACCTCCTGTAATCCTGCAAGAGGTAGGTTGAAAATTATTTTTTTTTTTACCCATCTAATGTTGTACCTGTCAGCCTGAAGGACAGAGAGCACGTTTTTCTCCCGTTTGTGTAAGTTTTAACATCTTCTGTGCGCATAACTTAAGTCATTTTAAGAGGGCTAATGGTCTCTGGCAGCGGTTGACCCTTTTTGGCACAGAGGGCTCTGAGAGACAGCTGCTGAGTTGAGCAGTCAGAGCCCAGGACCCTCTATCCACCCATGGGCCACCCAGCTCACGTGGGGCCAGGCCTTCACTTCGAAGCCCTTTAAAACTCTTGAAGCATAGTGGGAAAGTTGTATGACTCCTGTGCATATTTAATTTTTGGTTCTCTCATTAATATAGGTGTGTTCTACTTTGAAAGTTGGGTTGTTTTTTTCCCCCCCTAAGTGAAGGGCAGCTGCTTTCTTATTACATCAGTACTTTTTCGTAGCTGCTCTGCAGCACAGGGGCTTTTATTCAGGGGGCAGGGGGGAGGGAAAGCAGATGTGGAGTTATGGATTGGGGGAGAGGACATATATTTTTATGTTCTTGCGATAGCAGAATAAAGAGAAAAAAAGTTTACATACTTGTAGTGAACTCAACTTCCATGTGTTAAAACTTGTGTCCTTAATGTTTGTTTCATGCTGGGCCAGTGGAACTAACTTTTTGCATACCAAGCCAGACATTTATGTCTTATGTTTAAGACTTGTCTTAGTAAAAAAAAAAAATGCCATAATTCTGTAAGGAGGTAGGATTTTTTTTAATGAATATACTTTATTAAAGTATTTGAAGACAAGAATGAAAGAGACAGAAGGCTTATCTGTTCACACAAATGCCACCTTGCATTCTCTCTATTTCCCCTTCTAGGAAACAGAAACGCAAACCTAGGAAAACCTTGGCCATCCTTTGCAGAACAGTTTCCAAAGCAGTAGTTGTATCAAGTTTACTGGGAATGCATCATCTTTACAGCATCACTAGTATAACTCTATCCTACCATTCTACAACTATGAAATTTCTGGCTTTAAAATAAGCCAGAAATTTACACCAAAAGATTAATTAACTCAGTGTAAGCATCCACTGCTGATAAAGAGGCTACAGTGACAACAGTAATCGATACCTTGGTTACAGAGCCTGTGCCTGTCGCAACGATTTGCTTGTACATAAACCAAACATTACTTATATATCCTTCAATATAGCATTGACTTAAGAGGCTAGCATGCCATCAATTAACCCAACAAGAGAAAACAGGTTTGAAAGTCAAGATCTTCACACACCAGGCTTTCAAAGCACTGAGAACAGCTGGGAGCAGAGGGAAGCAGAGCTGCCAGAGCTCATTCCACTACAGTTCCACCTACACTTGCCTCAAAGCTGCTAGTCTTCCCCCCTTAAGGAAAAGGCAGGCAACCTAACTGTCCTCTGAACTTCTGAAACACAAGGAGGTGATGGTGGGATTTTTGCATGTTCAGTGTTCCACACCCCCCTATACCCAAGAAGGGAGCTGAAAGGTGCAGTCACCATCTTAACTGTGCAGCAGCGAAATCAGAGCATAGACTAATCCACTGGAAGAGTTACAGGTGGGTAGAGACTGTACACACAAGTGTTTGCCACTTGAAGGGAATGTTAAGTTTGAAGTGTTTTTACAATATTCTTGCTATACTACCAAAAGCCATTCCATCTGTAACATGCTACACTGCAATCTGGGTGTCTACAACTACAGCCAACTACTTCCATGAGTATCTCTTATGTACAGGATAAAGGAATGTTGATACAAGTCTTCATTAAAACTAATAATTTTCTGTATTAAAAGACTTGGAAATCTGTTTTTAAAGAGGTACACACAAGAAAATAATGAAAGCTGGCACTGGCACACAGTGATGACACTGCTGAAAAGCTTTTTGAAATTAAATATGGAACTTCTGGCTATGTATATCCTTTTTAAGGAAAGTCCTACTCCACACTAGACACTCCTGCATAGCTTGAAGAAAGGCTTTGTCTTTACCAAGGCATCCAGACTTCCACCACACACCAGTCCACAACCACCCAACCCACACAGCCAGAGGTCCAGGTGAGACACAAGAACACATGTTGGAGCCAGACCACTCCATGCACTCAAGGCTTCCCAACCACTTGCTGACACACACTTTGCAGTCACATGCAAGTGTCACAAGTGTCACACACCATGACCTTTTACAGCAAGGAAGTATTTCCAGAAAGCAGCAGCTGTCCTTAGGTACACAAACTCCCTGGCTGTAGCATGCAGAACATGGAATTCTGTCACTGGGAAACACACAACATGAGCAACAAGGAACATGCTAATTGAGCTCAGGTCTTAGCTGTTTCAGGGCTACTGGCTAGAAGCAACTTGTTGGATGCTGGTGACATCTAGCAAATTAACAACCAACATGATGACATCCAGGCCTATGTTTCCATGTTAGCAAGTCAGCAGGTAGAGGTTTGGTTTTGGTGTTTTGTTTGGTTTTTTTTATAGACAGAAAGACCAAGGTGTATTTGCCCAGCAAGTTTATTACACAAGTGTGAAACCTACAAATGCTGCAACTTTGCCAGGACAAAGCCCTGATACATGTAATGCCTACTGCTCTTTGGTGAGTAGTCTTGCCAAAGCACATAAGGCTAATCCTCCAAATCACACTATGTGCCAGAAGTTGTGGCACTCAGGACACGATCACTACTAAACATCTTCCATTACACAGAATGGGAGTTCTAGATAGTGAAGTTATACTTGATGGTTACAGCAGATGCTTTAGCAAAAGTCTAGAGAGACATTCCATCAGGGTCACTTTAATTGCAATATACACCATACAAAATTAAGTCGGTCTTCACCAGTTTAAGTGATACTCAGAATGCAGAGTAGTAATGAGATTAAGTGATAAATCTTTTGCTTGCACAAGGAAGAGCAAGTACAGCATTTGCAATGAAATAACAGCCCACTTATCACTCACTGTAAGCATTTCAGGTACAATACTTAGCTCTTCGCTATTCCAATTACACCACAAGCTAAACGAGGGCCAGCATTTCCAGTTATTTTGCTCTCATTATCTCCCCCTCTACCCAGGTCATCGCATTTTTCATGGACCTAAAAGAGAATTGAAGATATCTTAATTCATGTTATTGCACAACTCATTAACATTTTTCACTATTCACATTAGCAGCAGCACCAGCAGAATTACCAGCTACCAGCAGGGTGTGCGTTACAAAACGGAAAACCTATTGTAATTATGCAACACTGAATGCCAAATTGATACTCATGCTAAAAACTTAAGACTGGACTTGTCTAAAAAGCTAAGCTGCCTTCAGCTGAACTTGTTTGAACTGGAAGTCACCAAACCCCCAATTTTAAAAAAAAAAAAAAAGAAAGTCATTACAAGTGCAAGAGCAAGCTTGGACTTGACATTCAAGGTCACCCTTACAACACAAGGCTGACAGAAGCACTGCAGGTGCCATCCCAAATGCTTCATTACATATCTCCCTCTTCCTTGCCAGTCCAAGCCTGCAAGTGTACAGTGACCTCAACACAGCCTGAAATCCCAAGGGAAACAAAACTGACAATGCTCATGTGTGGCCAAGTCCACTCAGCCCCTGCCTCCCTCCTTCCCAGGGATGCCACAGCACAAGTCACATAAGAGCAGTACTAGTGAGCAGTGCCCTGAAGGCCCACTGCCACACCTTTCAGTGACAGCATTTGTGCCAGACTGCCAGCTCCTTCCTTGCAATTGCTTTAGTCACTCACAGCTGGAAGAAGCAAAGTTGAATGGAGAGGAACACCTGCAGAAGGCAGGCAGAAAGTTAAGCTCTTACAGCAGTGAAGTGCCACATTAATACACAGAGGATTTTCAGACAGGGCTTCAGAGAACTCCCTGCATTAAAAATCTTGCGCAAGTTCTGTAACAAGTACCAGTGACTGGTGTCCAGCATCAAAAAGTCTCCACTCACTGTCAAGACTGTTCTAGAGCTCATTAAAGCATCCAAGTAGGTACGAAGACACTTACCACCATGGTACGTCCAATGATACAGTGTGGTCCACTAAGAGAAATGACAGGATCTTCTATGTCCACTTCTGCCACTCCTCCTTTAGCAGTCACATTGCCAAGGTCTCCCACATGCCTACACAAAGATGCAGAGAAACTCTTAGAAAACTTGAACTGAAAGCTCTTCCAAGCAATAGCCCAGACAGCCCAATGCACACAGTTACTACACTCAAGTACTTCTCCAACTTATCTTTAAAAGCACAGATGTCCTCATTTACCACCACCAGTCAATCTTGACCACTTTTAATTTTAACTCCTTTAATTTAAGGGATGATTAAAATTCAGCCCTAGGTAGAACCTGAAGCTGAAAGGGTAAGCAACTCTGGGGAAAGGAATGCTATTAATCCCTAACAAGCTAAGCCAACAGTGCTCAACTCTTACAGCCAGGAATTCCTCCACGCTGATGGTGCCTCCCTCTGCTTCAAGAAAGTCTCTCAAATTAGGCGACATAACCTTTGCTACACATACAAGGTTTGGTGTGAACCCTGCCACTACTCCTAAGAGCTTTCAATATCCATCACAGGTCAGCTATTCCACAAGCAGCTGCAGGCTTTACATTTAAATAGGATTAGTAAAAGCAGTTTGTCAAGCAACAGGTCAGAGGGTAGTTGAAGTGCTAGCTAAGTGCTAATCAGAACCAGTGATAACTATTCACATTTGCTTGGCATTTTCCCCATACACTTGGCATTATACCCTACCGCACAGTTTTTAATCAGAGCTACATCTCCACTAGGACTTCCCTTGAGAATTAGGCCTCACTGAGCTTCTGGATATTCCAGTGTATTGTTTCCTACACATCCGACCCAAATAAACCATTCATTCAAAAAACAAGTTGATGAAGTTCTGCAAGACTCTTCTATCCAGATTCAGAACCTTGAATGCCAACTTGTTTCTAAAATCCTCCATGCATACTCAGCTCTCTAAACATTCTTAGACAGCATAGCACCGGTTTCATACTTCCAACCAAGCCCTATAAAATCAGGTCAAGGGTAGTTTTCCCTTTAGGAATTTGCTTGATTTAGCTTCCAGAAAGCATTTGTCCAATTGTTTCAACTCTACACTGATAAAAGCATGACCTAGTTCTTATACCCTCCTAAGGAATTTCCCTGCCTAAAGCTGCCTGAGTAGGTAGGTTACACCAGAATCACAATTTAACAAAGCAAAAGCAGCAGAAGCCACAATGTTCAAGCAATTTTGACCTTTATCACTGGAGCAGCTGGCTGCCAGTAAACCCCTGAGCACACCATTTTGTGCCACTCTGTCATGCAGACAGCTGGTTAGCAGCCAGCTTGCTTGGTCTGGCATGCAACCAATCACTCAGGTATGAATTTTAGTCACAGAAGGCACAGTAATGGACATAAATGTGAATATTCAAAGGCTGATCACAATGCCAAGTCAGTACCAATGCTAGTCCAGACCCTACCTGTGCAAGATCAGCCTTTTACACTTGCTATTAGCTCCGCTCACTACCACACTGGTCTTCTGCTCTTGTGCAGCCCACTCTGTCTCCAAACCCAGACAATATATCATTTAAACCAGTTGCTCAGACAGCAGATCTCAAATATGCAAGGACTCCCTGAAGGTAACTGGACTATGAAAACTGATTCCAGGGGAAGAACTAGGTCCTAGCTCTCACTGAGGTACAGAGATTCAGCCTGTACCAACACACAGCCCCCGAGGAGTACATTATGTAGCCAGTACAGTATCTAAGCTAACAGGATAAGAACAGCCCAGCACACTGAAAAATTTGGCCTCAAAACAGAAGCAAGCCACCAACCAAGTAAAGCTATAATACATGAACTTCCCCAATTCATACCCTGAGGAACCCTCACTCACTAACAGCCCTGCCTTTATTTCCTCTTCTCCCCAAGGTACAATAAAACCAGGAGTATGTCCCAAAGACTGCATTTTACTCACACTCTTGGAGAAGAGGTATCTAAAAAAAATTAAAAAAAAAATCACTGTACAGTTATCAGAGGCTTTGTTAAGTGACCCTAGAAGTCCTGCAGGAATTACCAGTTTTACTCTGGTATTACCCTGGAATTACTCATGAAGTCATCTCCCAAGCACAAAGTAACACTTACATGGCCGCTGCATGAGGCTGGGAACATTAAACCCACCTTTCTGCATCATTTGGTCCACCGTGCTGCTTGCCTTCAGGATTGAAGTGAGGACCTGCACTGGTACACCCTGAAACACAACACAGCCATCAAATGTAGGTATTTTTTTTCCCCCAGTAGTCAGTTTAAAGCTGTTGTTTTCACAGTTCACCAAGGTAGCCCTCTTATAGCCAGAAGAAGTGAACTCACTAATGATGAAATAGCTACTCTCCTGTTAAATGTTCTACTAACCCTCTGGGAAGTTAGTTACCTACTACAGGCTTATGTAAAAATCCAATAAAGTAGGATTGCACACTCTAGAACACCCTGGGCTCAGCTGAAAGCTTATTTCTTAAGACTAGGTTAAATCATTTAGGTTAGTACTTGATACACCAGATCTTGAACACCAGCCTAAACACGTTCAAAGTATTAAACTGAAAGCAGTTCCTTCGGAAATGTCATGATTTCTTAACACAGATTTGCACTCGAGACCCAAGTCTTATAGTAGTTGCTGCTGCAACACTGAAAGAAGCTCTTTAAAGCTGACCAATAACATTATAGCTATAACTCAATATAGACATCTTACCATTTGTATTGTCACCAAATTCATGGACATGGAAACCATGTTGTCCATCAGCCAGGCCAGTGATTTTTCCAGTGACTTTTACTGGTCCGCTACCCTTTAATGAAAAGAGTTTATTATCAGCGATATGACTACAATATTAAATGTAGTTGGTTCAAATGAAGCTTCATAGTCAACAAAAAAGCACTAGAGACTCCACCACAAGTTAAGTTACAAAGACATGAACAATTACCTTACATTATGTTATTCTATATGCCAATACAACATTCCACCAAATGCTTGCATTTTTTGGCCACCTAAAATATACTCTATTATGTATCAATAAGCAAAAGGAATGTCTTTTACAGATTGCTTGCTTTTGAGAACAGTCATGTACTTCCATCTGTAACCTCCAGAGCTATAGTGCTGCCTGCATGCAGCCCTAATTTCTTCCCTGAGTATAAATGATTTGTATGTTCAAAAGGGCTCAGGCCATTTGTCAACTGAATCACAGAATCACCTAAACTGGAAGGGACCTTTAAGATCATCTAGTCCAACCATAATTAAAAAAAAAAAAAGAAAAACCCAACACTAAACCATATTCCCAAGCACCATGTCAACTCATCTTTTGATTACCTCCAGGGATGGTGCCTCAACCACTTCCCTGGGCAGCCCATTCCAATGCTTGATAACCCTTTCACTGAAAGTTTTTCCTAATATCCAACCTGAACCTCCCCTGGCACAACTTGAAGCCATTTCCTCTTGTCCTATCGCCTGTGACTTGGGAGAAGAGACCGACCCCCGCCTCTCTACACCCTCCTTTCAGGTATTTGTAAGGAGCGATAAGGTCTCCCCTCAGTCTCCTTTCCTCCAGGCTAAACAACCCCAGCTCCCTCAGCCTCTTCTCATAAGACTTACTCTCCAGACCCCTCACCAGCTTCGTTACCCTTCTCTGGACCCGCTCCAGCACCTCAATGTCTTTTTTTATGATAAGGGGCCCCAAAACTGGACACAGTACTCAAGCCGTGCTAAGCCCTGAAGCTGCGTTAAGCCCTGCTCTGGCAGCAGTAAACAAGCTCCGCAGTAAGACTCAGGCTGCGAGCGCCGAGCTCAGCCGCACGCCCTGGAGCGGGGCAGGCGGCACACGCTCCCTACCGCCGCCGCCAGCGCTCTCCCGCCCCCTCTCCGCCCCGCGCCGGGGCACTCTGGGCGACACACACTACTGCAAGCCGGAGCCCAAGGGCAACCGCCTCGGCCCCTCCCGTTAGCACCGCCAGCGGGGCCGCGGCCTAAGACAAGCCCACCCGGCGCGGCTCCCCCCGGCCTCCGCAGCCGGCGAAGAAGAGAGGGAGGGAGGGAAGGAGCACCGCGCCGCCCGCCCTGCACAATGACTCAGCACCGCGGCTGGACGAGCCCCCCGTGGCGAGGGGGCGGGGAAGGGAAATGCAGAGCCACAGGATCGCGCCTGCCGCCGGCCCTTGCCTGCTGCTGGAAGTGGATGATGCCCTGCACGGGGCCGTCCCCCTTCATCACGCAGACGGCCTTCAGCGTCGCCATGTTGTTCCCGCGGCGGCCGAAGAGCGGCACAGCGCACTAAACCCCACCGCTAGCAACCGAGAACTAGGGGCCCAGCCCTCCCGCCGCCCTTATATGGGGCGGCCGTCAGCGCCGTAGCCAATCGCGGTGCGCTGGCGGGTCGCCTCGAGCAACGCTTGCGCTGGATTCGGCCAATCGAGGGGGACGGGAGGCGGCAGCGCGCGGGCGCGCGCCAATCAGCGGCACCCGCCTCCGGGGCCAATCGGCGGGTCATCCGCCCTCTGCCGGCGGGGGTGGTTGTGTAACGGCGGCGGCCGTTAGAGGCGGTGGCCCTCACGGGTGGCGTTGTCGCCGCGGGCGAGACGATGGGGGCGGGACGCGCCGCCGTGAGGGCAGGGGGCAAGCGGGGGCTTCTCGGTCGGCTGCGAGTGGTGCCCGGGCTCCGGCACGCCAGGCAGCAAGGGGGAAGGGGTCAGGCTCCGCGCTTTGGCTTACCTCGCCTTTTCTCTCGAGAGCCTGCGGGAATTTGTTCCTGCGTTTCACACCGTGGTGGCACCTGGGCCCTAAGGAGACCCGGCGCTTTAAGCGGCCTCACGTTGAAGTTTTCTCTCTCAAATCATCGGGCTTCAGTTCCTCACTCTTCTAATGTTACGATTTATCCCAGACATAAACCTTTTTCTTTAGAGGTGCCCTGACCTCGTGACATGAGGGGAGGCAGCATCACTATTGTTTTCCTATTCAGCAAACATTTTTCTTTGCATCTCCTTCCCTCCCCTGGAGGCTATTATCTCGTATTACTGTGACTCCCATCTAAAATTGGAATGTGGTTTTGAAGTTACCTCTGAACAGTTTTGCATTTCAAGATCAGTTGCCCTGGGGGGAAGATGTTTTGTACAAGAAGCTGTCAAAGTTACAGTGCGAACCTAAGTGTGGCTCGGTTGCTGACTTGTTTTGGAGACACCCTTGCACATAGACTGACCGCAGCAACAGGCTGGGTAGGTAGGTAGGTGGTATGCAGCTCAGAGCTCTGCTTAAAATTGAATAAGTCTTGGTGTAGCCATGGACCACTCCTTGTCTGAGGAATGTGTAGGAGAGAGATGAAAAAAAATAGATTCTTTCCATGCTGATAACACTGACAAACCTTAGACTCCAAGGGAAGGTTAACACCAGACTAGGGAAGCATATACCTTGGCGGTTTTGTTCAAAGATCTACAACCTTTGATCATTTTAAAAAAGATTGAATGTAATTAATTCTTTTGGCAAACCTGTGTTGCTTGTTCTTCTGCTCCATTGTTGCTGGAAAAGTTAAATCAGAAGTACGAAATGATTTTACAATACCTGGGACTTCAGGTAATCTGTGTATATCACTGAGGTATAAATGACTTAGAGCCCAGGTGGTTTTAAGTCATCTGGTTGAGAGTGCCATATGGTCAGGCAAGGACGTACAAGGTTAGTTTCACACATCAGACTCAGCCATGACACCTGATCATGCCTCAGGTGGCATGACTGAAACAAATAGGGATTTGTTTGCTTGAGTGGTGTATTTCTCTGCTTGAGGAAGAAGCAGCAGGGGGAAAAAAAAAAAAAACCCACATAAATACATGGGGACTATTTGAGAAACAGATAAAGATTTGTAGTTTAATCCTGGAAAGAAGCTGAGAGAGAGCTGGGCAGCTTCCTATCTAGGAGGCATCTTGGCACTGTGAGTTCCACTCCCTAGAATTTCATTCCTGATGTGCCTGGACAGAAGAGACTCTGTAAATTACTTGTGAGCAAACAGGTCTGTTGTTCATGGCACAACAGGCAGCAACCTAGGTGCTTGCTACATCAAGAGGAAAGATTACAGTGCCCTTGAGGCAAATCTTGTTTGATGTAAAATGGTTTGCAAACCTGGAGGGATAGTAGTGACTCATTTTCTTTTCCGTCGTCTTTGGCTTCCCATATGACTATCTTTATTTATCAGTGCCTTTCAGAAACAGGGGCATCTTGAGTGCTGTGCTGTAATGCTTTCTCTTATTTTTAGGCCTGTCTCCAAATCTCACTATTATCAGACAGGTGTATTCCTTCCTTCCTGGAAGTAAGTTTTCAAGATCTGCCCTTCTTTGCCCCTCTACATGAATGTAGGACAAACAGATGGATAAGAGCCAGATATGCCAGGCTTCTTAATATGTGAAGTGAAATAATACTGATTTGAGACATTTATCACATTAGGCATCAATGTCAGGTTACCTGTGAAGGTACCCTGAGGTGCCTGGTGCCTAAGTTAGGCAGAATGCAGCTAACAAAGCTGATGTGCTAAGAGATGCTATGGTGAAGAGATCAGCAGTAGGAGGCTAAAGGAAAGATGTGAATTTCAAGGACAAATATACAAGAGTCTGTATGGTGCATGCAGAATGAGATCGGTAATCTTATATAGGTAATGGCCTCACCCTTTAGAGTGTTTGCTGTTATTATTTTCTTTCACAAGTACAATAGAAATACAAAAGTGTTAGTTTACAGGTATAGTCTTTCATGTAAGTCTTATACAAGAAGCCAGGGGAAGGCTTTTGTTATGTTTTATTCCACTTCCTTTTAACTCATTAATTTTCTTAAATCTCGCAAGTAGGTTAAAAAATCCACCCCAAAGAGGCTGAGGGGGGTGTTTGGTAGCAATGCCATATTTTATTACGTGGAGTGTCATAGTCAAAGCGCAAAGAAAAGAAGAAAAAGCACAAGGTGGGATTACAAACTTTGATAGTAGGAACCATGGTAGGACAGAGGATCTGGCAGGTGTGAGAAAGAATGGCATCTCTTGCAACTATGGCACCTCTTGTTTGACACCCCTCTTTGCCCCATAACCTGGATCTGCCATCCCAGCATGGAGGAAGCCTAGAGCTTGAGCCTAGCAGTACCTTCACAGGTAAACTGGTGATAAAGTGGGCTGAACAGGAGCCCAGAGGGTGGAAGCAAATACAGGACAAACAGACTTAAGGCTGGGTGGACACACAACTTTGTCTCTTTTCCCTGTTCCGTAGTTGCCTGCAAAGTGCATCAGCTGTAGCAGGGGAGTGAAGCAGTTTTTAATGTTGATCAAAAGGGTTGCTCTCACTGTGTAAGTAAGGGTAGACACACAGGGATCTTTGACAAATTAGGATTTAGGATGGTCATGGTTATTTCCTAATTTGCCAACAAATTAGGAGAATGAAGGGCAAACCATTAGGGCAAATGGGATAATTATTGTATGATGTAGATTAACTGAAGTCCAATCTGTGTACACAGAAGCTAATAACCTTCTAAGGGAAGTGTGCAGAAGTCACAAAAAACCCTTTTGTGTTGTAAAAAATATGGCATATATCAAGCATAAACCCTGTGCAGTACATTAACATACTTTCTGATCAAGATTTCATATGCATTAAAAAATTAGAGGGAATTTTTGAGGGCTGTGGTTCTCAGGACAGCCATACCTCTGGTGCCTTGTGCAAATCTATAGTATTTTCTAGTTGTGATAACTCTTCTTGGAAAATACAGACGGAAACTAAGATTGCAATGGCAAACATCACTCCAAATTGACTGTGCTTGCGTACATAGGTGCTCACTCATCAAGATCACGGTCCACAAATCAGCGTTAATGTATTTTTTTTTCTGTTTATTCCTTTACATTAAGAAAAGCAAACAGAAACAACATGAATTTTTGAACAATAATCCTTCCTATCGGCCCCTTACATCCTTGATCTGTGTCTCTGGAGGGGAGACTGCTGGTGGGATAAGTACAGGTGTGCTCATCCCAGCATGCAGGAAAGCAGACAACTGTCTCTTCTCTGCAACTTTGTGCTCTAACACCTGAGAATCCCAGCAGAGCTGGATCAAAGCAGTCCTCCCTTCTGCTCCTGGAGCAGATTTTTGGCTATTCTTAACCCATTTTTCCAGCTCAGTGGTTAAGTAACCCCTGTTACACAAAGGTCATGAGCAATGGGCTGCCAGTGCTATAATGGACAAGTTGCATAGTCTTGTCATCTAGATCTTCTCTTTGGAAAGGTGGAAGCTGCATTTCCAATGTTAGTGTGACCTTGCACTGGAGAACACTTGTTGCATTTGAGAATCACCTAATGCACAGAGAACACAATATATGCATGTTTGCTCAGGCTTGCTCAGTAAGGAGAGTGTGCTGAACCACATGTAGATGATTATTATGGATTTTGGATGGTTTGGAAGAGGCTTGTGGGTTGGTTTATTTTTTTCCTTTGGGATCCCACAGTCTAGATGCTGGCATCTCCTTCTAATGCTCTGTCACTGGACCCAACTGTCTATTATAGGTGTCTAGTACCATCTGAGATACTTCAGGCTATCTCCTCTGGCCTCTAGCTGCTGCAGAAGGGGTCCTGGAGCTGCTGTCCCCTACCTGCCAGTCCTCTATGCATCCCTGAAGGCACTCCATGGCATCTCAAGGAGCACTAGATACCTACACTGAGAAACCAATACAAACCCCAAGCCTTTGTGTTGTCCTGGGCAAGACATCCTGTGTCATTTAAGTCTTCCCCTTTGATTACACATGGGTAATGACACTTCCCTGCCTCTAAGGGATGCTGGGAGAGGTAATTAACTGAGTTTATGTTTCTATAACATTTTGAAGATTAAATATGCTGTGGAAATTATTAAATGGTATTTCACTAGAAACTTTGTGATGGTGGCTCCCTAGTGGAAAGCCTGCTGTTCCAATTAAGGGATAGTGGTACTGATAACCAAAGTATTCATGTAATTAAGATAGTGTGAGCTGGGAAGCCTTTACATGGAACGTACAAGATTAAAAATAACATTCACTTTCAGCAGCTGAACTGAGCTAATCTGTCTGCTGCAGGTCCCTCATCCTCCACTGCTTGACAAGCTGAGTAAACTTGAAACATGAGACTCAAAGGAGAGGTTGTGTAAATGTTGATGAAGACCTTTGTACCCAGCATGGGCCTTCTAGGGCACTGGTGCTATTCAAGGTCTGTCCACTGATTTGTTTCATTTTTTTTTCTTTTTTGCTTGTTAACATTCACCAAGGGCTGGACTTTAAATATTTCATGCAATACCAAAGTCTGTGCATGTTGGTCCAGTGTGTATTTCTAGTGAATGTGAGGGATTGTTCAGATTCCCTGCTGAACCACCTGTGGAGGTCAGCAGCGGGCAGTCTGTGAAAGCAGTGTAAAACCAATGCTCCATGTCCCCTCTCGCCCATGCACCCCGCTATGGGCACGCTCTGAAGGAACGGGGAGGCAGGTGCCTGTGTGGGGCAGGAGCAACTGCAGGAGAAGGGTGCTCCTGGCAGTCCCCAGTGCCAGCGCTGTGCTAAAATGTTGACAATTTTTTAATGATATTAGTAAGACTATGATATTTTTCACCTCTGTCTTCCTGAAAGAGCAGAAATAGCTTGTAAGAGAAACCGTAGCCTTCTGTTTCTATTCAAAAGGCTTTTTGACCTTTGGCTAAAAAAGATCCCTGGAAATGGAGTTCCTGCCAGGCACAGCCGATCCTGCAGCGCCTCACTCAGAGCTCGTCGGCTGGAGCTCCTGCACGCCCGGCAGCTCTCAGGAGACTTTCCCCATCGCAACAACCTGGCAGGCAGAAACTGGGAGCACAAAGGAGCTGACACGGACTGGCAGGAGTGTCATACGCAGGACAAGATGGATGCACACATGGATCCTGTGGATTCTCTGGGTGCCTGCAGAAAAAGTAATTTGCAAAGGTCTTTATTGGAGCTGGTGCTACAGCACAAAGTGATGACTGCAACCAAACTGAATTGAGGAAAACATAGATGAAGTTTAAAATGGCTTTTTAACTATTCACTGGATTATTTTATTATTTTTTTTACTGGGCTTGAATAGTTTATAAGAAATTCCAAAGAATATTTTGCTTAAGGTAATGAAAATGATAATTTGAGGTCTTATTCTCCTGCACATGCCTATTTTAACCTAGTGTTGCTTCGTCAGCCTCAGTGCATACACTCCCCACCTCCGAGTAGTTTATTTGCTCGCTTGTATTACAGCCAGAGAAGCACAACTGCAACCAGCAGCCACAGAAGACGGCTGCCCTGGTGTGGACCCTGCCGAAGCAATGGGCATCTCTCCTCTGGCCATGGCAGCCCCCTGCAGCCCCCACCTCCTGCCGCTTCTGGGGGACTGGGGCAGAAGGCCATGGGCAAGCCCCGGGATTGTGCTGCAGCTGGATTCACCAGAGCAAAAATCAGGCCCAGAGGGTTTGGGTTTCTGCTCTCACACAGGAGCACGGGGCTGTTGGCGTGGCCAAGGTAGGGCAGACCAAAGTCCTGTGGGCCCTTCACCCTGTTTCTGGCAAACAGGCATCTCTTGAGGCTGCGCCAGCAGAGCTCCGTGGCGTGATGCCAGGCTCTCAGCCAAGCCCAGGGGCAGCGGAGCAGGAGGTGCTCGAGCTCCGGCATCGCAGCCGGTGCTTATTGGGCTTCTGCACCGTCAGGAGGAAAACAAGTTTGCGCATGTTTGAAAGTTCGCGGTGGCTGCTGGCAAGGCTGCTTCTGCAAGCAAAGCGTACTTCACATTACCAGTGATAAAAGTTTTTGTCATGAAAAAAAAAAATGAAAACATTAGCTTTGAAACTGGTCAAAGACAGAAAGTTATCCAGAAAGATCATCTGAAAGACTTTGGTTTTTTTTTTTGTAAATTAGAGACCAGCAAAATGATTATGTGTTCAGGAATGTTATTTTGCCTACTGAAAGAGTCCGGGCACCTAAATGGACACAACAAAAACATTGTGTGCATGTTGTGTGTATATATATTAGGAAAATATATTTAAAATATCAACTAGGATAAAAATCAATAAATTCTGAAGAAAGCCTGTACCTTTTATACATTATAAATGTTATATATAATGACCTACTAAGAATTTAATTTACAGCATAGAAAAAGAAAAGCTTACTCTTAGATTTTTAGCTAGGATTTTAGTTGTAAAAGTCCTTATATATAAGTAAGTTGCTTTGCAAATCCCAACCCACATAAGCATATGCCAGAGATAACTTCCCTTGCGGCTTCATTTGGATATACTCTTCAGCACTCCCTGACACAAACTGTTCTGTACTCTCTCTTCCATGTTTACCACATTTACGTTTCAGTAGTACAGCAGGTATCAGTGCACCAGAGGATGAGGTGATTTGGTTGGTTGTTTTTTTTTTAACTTAGCTCAGCTGTGTTGGGTAATCCTGGAGATACAATTGTTTGATTCAGTAAAAAAGCACAGTGAAAATGCTAATTAATATGCAATTAGAAAATACCTCAGTGATACAAGAGGGTAAACTATCCCCTATCTGCAGTGGGAAATCAAGACAGAATGCGTCTAGGGAGGTCTCCAGAATAACAAAGATGTGTTTTTATTTGGATTTTTAAACACATGATTTCTTCTCTGGGGACACAGGGTGGTTGGGGAGCGGCTGAATTCTTTCATGTGCAAGAAGCAGAACTCAGCTTGGGTTTGTACAGCTGTCAGTGAAACGACACTTCTGGGTGCTATGTTAATACAAGTAATTAATAAATGGGAATGCAGCTACAAAATGCATTAACCAGGTATTATAATACAATTTCCGCAGTACTGCCTAATTAAAATTTATGTGACCACTTTGCATCTGCTAGGAGGTTTTTTCCATAGGTCAGCAGACATCTCCAGCTTTGCCAAAAGGACGAAGTGCGCCGCAGAAGCAAGCGTGCAGACTTTGCACCCAGCACGCATGCCGGGAACCATCATCCCTCTGGGTTTGTATGATCTGGAAAGCCTTCACAAAACGTGGCCAGAACAGATATACAAGTTCCCAGACAGGACTCGAGCACTGGGATTGTTGGTTTTGGTGGACAGAAGAAAAAGTGCCCTTCCACATTCACTTTTAAGTGTGCAGAGATTTTTGAATGCCCACTTGTAGGTCTCCCCCAGGGCCAAACTTTGGCACTGCTCTGGAACAGGCTGTGGCATCCATGGAAACCTGTATCTGCATCAAACTACGTCCAGCTCTGTTGGCAATGCTCCCCAGCTCGTTGGTGCTGGGGACTCAGAATGGGTGCCTGGGCCCAGCTGGACAGTCCCTGTCGCTTTCCAGAAGTGCAGTAATTTACACTTCCTAACAGCCCCCCTTGGCCTACCAAGTCACATGGCTGCAAACTCCTTGCCTATGGTGGTCCGTCACAACTGTGGAGGAAGATGAGGTTTTGGAACGAAGCACTGCTTCCTGACTTCATACAGTTATTCCCTAATCCGGTCCTGTTGCTATGACCCAGGCTAATTTGCAGACTTTTAATAGCAGGGATTTTCTAGCTGGGATCACTCTGACATAACGTGGTTAAGGAGCAGCTCCACATGCAGTTGTCCCAGGAGGTCTGAGGGACAACAGCAGCCTTTGCTCAGGGCAGACTGACGGAGCTGCTCGGCATGGGTGGGTGCAGTGCAGAACCTGCCACGGAGTACCAGACACTTCTCCAGACCCAAATCCTCACCATGAATGTTCATTGCATCCTCAGATGGCACCCGTCTGGTGAACAACCGGCCCAGACGGCTTCCACAAAGTAATTCTCATGCCGTTTTTGCAGCACGTCCCAGCTGCCACCAGTGAGTGCCAGCCATGGCACTGGGATCTGGGCATGAACCAGAAGCACTCCTTGTAGGAGCGTGCCATCCTGCAGAGGTGTAATGGTCAAGAGCAGACCATTTGCTTCAGGATGTGGAAGGCCGCTTCCACAGCACTAGCTCTGGATGTGCAATTTTCATTCTGAATGAAAGCCATTTCTCATCCCATTTTCTCTTGTTTCAGCCACGGATGAGCACTGCCCTCGAGCAGCCCTGCCTTCTGACTGGGACCCACCGACTGGGATTACTGCAGCTCAGAGCTCAGAGCCCCTGTGGGGCATGAAAAAAAAGTTAAATGTTTTCTGTCTGAAAGCAGGAGAATTCCCCCCGCTGAACCGCCTTTCTGCTTTCTGTCCTTGCTTTGAAGGCAGGGGATGGTGTCCTCTAGGGCTCTGCTAGGTGCCTGCTGTGAGTCCCCTGCACAAACGCTTGAGTGGATGGAGAAAGATGTCCTGGCCAGTTTTTGTGATCCTGCAGTTCTGCCTGCTCCATCTCAGCAGCTGTGGGAGAGGAGCAGACCAGAGAAGGATGCAGATGTCTGTGATTTGACTGTGGTGGCGGTTAGCTAATTGGGTTTTAGAGGATGTAGCGGTAGGTTATCTCTCTAGTACAAGCTGTTGCAACTACCGCTTGCTCCTTGCTTCCTGCCAGCCGACACTGAGAGTTCCTGCTGCACCTCGCTGTTTTATGGAGGCTACATGAGCTATGTAGGGGCAGCAGTGTGTGACTGTGTAACACACCACTGCAGAAACAAATAAAAACAAGTCAGTTTTACTCTGTACCCCAAATTCACTTTAATACATTCCCACATTCCCCTCTGTGGCTCTTCACTGTAAAATGGCAGGAAAGCTTATTGCACGAGGTGCATGAAGCAGCATGTGCAACATTTATGGGGATTATTTCTCAGAGACTAAGCTCTAGATGATACTTTTTAAAGAAAACAGAGGTGGGAAAGGAAAAAAATGTACTTAAAACAAGCTAGACACAACATATCTTCTGTGGTTTCTTACATTTTTTCAGTATAAAACTGGGCTCTAGTAGGAAAAAAAGCCTGTGTGAATGATTGTAAATAGTGTGGGGGGGAAGAGTTTAGAGTTAATGTTTGTTCCAGTCAATTCAGAGTTTATTAGTGATGCCAAGTGTGTTAGTGTGTGCCAGCCACTGGATGGCATTAGTGGTCCAGGTTTCATTTGACAGATTCTACCTTCCACACTACTCTTCCTTTGCTAAAATACAGGAAAATTTGTAGTGGCTAGAAAAAGAAGATAACTAGGCATGCTGGTTGCTTTATACATACACACAACTGCCCCTGACCTCTCTCATGTAAATGTTACCATCTTCATCCTTCTTTAGGAAACCCAGAGGTGAAAGAAGATATTCCAGCTGCGCCCCATAAACCAGCAGAGTAACCGCCAGCTTTTATGAAATGGCCACTGGCTTTCTGCAGCCCATCTCACCCCACTTTTTGGGAACTTGATTTTTAGCTGTGTTGGATTCAGGTGAGCTCTGCTCAGCAGCATGTGAGTTGCTGATGTCAGGCCCTGGAAAGTATTTAGCTCTTCAGAGAAAGTCCTGTGGGGGGAACCCCTGCACCTCTCTGCCAGGCATTCAGATCTAGGGACTGTGAGAAACCAGCTGAGCCAGGCAAGGTTTTATAAGTCATGCTTAATTCCCTGTTAGTGTGTAGATCAGTCCATTTCAATTAAAATAAAACCGAAAAGGAACATTTTGAGAAGATGGTCCTTGCGCAATTAAACAAGAACTTTGTGGTAGGCTCCTTATTGCCCTTCTCCCAGTATATCCCTTTAACCAGACGACATGCTTTATGTCTAATCCCATTTTATACAGATTTCAGCTTCAGACCATCCGGCAAAAGCAAGATTTGACTAAGACCTAAGAGTCTGTTGGATATGCTTGATAACATTAAGATTTGTGGGTGAGGGGTCTGAGAAAGCAAATAGAAAAAAAGATGTAGGCTTATCAGATGAACAAAAATAAATTTCCCCCTTTTAAATTAGGTTTGCAATTTGGAAACCTTGATGAATCTTTAGCTGTGTGACAATATAAACTGTGGAAAAAAAAAATCTCCTTCCTTATCCCACAAGTGCCTGGGCATGATAGCTGATAGTTTTCTGGAAGAGAAAATCTGTCTCACAAGGGTTGAAAACAACTAGAAAGAGATCAGAAAGCCTTCACGTTTGTACAAATGATTGCTCTAATTCCTCTGGGGACACAGAGGACATCTTTATATGGCATCTTACATCAGACTGTGATAAAAACAAGGGGCATGAGGAATTGCTTGTGGGGGGGAAAAAATACCATCCATTGTAGAATGTGGAACCAGTCTGTCATGTTCACATAGTCTGTCTAGGGAAAAAGGATTTTAAAGTGAATGGCACAAGAGATACTTTGTGAGTTTTCTGAAATTGCAGTAGTCATGTGATGTCAACGGCTTCAGTAAAAATGGCAGGATGCAATCTCTTGCCCTTTGGCAACATGTAGGACCTCAGCAGGACAGAGAGAAGTAGGGAACATAGCAACCCCACGTAACACAAGCCCCCTTGTATACATGAAAGGGGAATACTGATTTAGGCAATGTTTGGCTCCTCCAACATACCATTTCCCGATTGCACAGACCACTGCACAACTCACCCTGCTTCAAATATGAGAGCAAAATGCCGAGGACACAGACAAGCTAATCCCATAACAGGATTTAGTAATGAAAGGGCGCAGGGGCAGTGCTGGCGCCCACTTAACATCACTGGGGCTGAATTCCACAAGGAGCCTCCAAGGTTTTTGCCTCCCCCTCTCCCCTCACTCAGCCAAATGCTGCGAGAGCAGTGCTTAAAGGCTGGACATATGTACTACGCTTGGCATGGGGCCATTTTGTTCCCTCCCCTTCCAGCACAGGCGCAGGCTGCAGTTTGTCCATGTAGGCAGAAAACATGCACCCATCGTGGAGAAGCTGCTGGAATCGGAGGGTAGAGTGACTTATTACCTGCATTAGCCTGGCAGGGCTGAGTTATGGGAGGACAGCAAAAGTCCTTGTGTAAATAGAAATAATGGAACTAATAAACACAAATCAATAGGCACAAGCATTCAGCAACACCTGATCCCCTCTGGTCCCCTCTGAGGTGGGATCTAACATCCATCACAGCAGGCAAGGGCCAGATGAATGGGTATGCTCTCAGCCCAGCCAGCTCTGGACTCAAATTGCCAACATCAAATCATCTCAAGAGGTTTAGGGTCCAAGCAGAAAACTCAAAAAAGCCCAGAATTCACAAAAGTCATGGGGTCGTTTAAAACTGGAGGATGCATTTCCACAGAAGTTAAGTCAGAGTCTGGTTTCACCTGCTTTCTGCCTTTCCCCCAGAGTCTTACAGCACATATTCTGGTTTAGGAGAGTCCTTGCAGGGTAGCACTTTTGTCCCTAGCTTCTCAAGAAGAAGTAATGTATGTCTACACCTGCTGCGTATAGGAGGAGCAGGGAGTTCAAGTTCAAGCACGGGATTCCTTATTATTTGCACTGAGTAATTGTTAGGTCAATGCTTTAGATCATTTCATCAGCCTCTCCAAGGTATGTTTACCAACAGAGCAGGCTAGTCCATAGCTGTGCACAGGGGATGTGCTGTTCAGCTGCCGAGAATAAGTCCTTGGTCTTCTTCCATATGCAAGGAGTAGTCTCTTCTGTCACCTCATCTTTCACTTTCTAGCACTTCATAACCATATCTCACATCCTTTTCAAGACCATGTCCTTCTGAATGGGCAAGTGCAAATGCCTGGGCCAATTGCTCAAAGCACATGGTATCTGATCTGCCCAGCCACTTGTTAAGCTGTGTCTTAAATTGCACTAGGTGAATCCCAGTTCTTGGTTGATCTTGGGGAAAAAGAGGTATTACACCAGGGATACTTGTGGCACATCAGACAGCAGGAGTAAAAATGACAGAGATTTGCACTGCCTGCTTAATTTGTTTATTTTGAGGAAAGTCAGTGACCCTATCAGTGGCTACCTACAGAAGCAATGACACTAAACGTGGCTTAAAAATACAGCTATCTCGTCAAGCTGCCTCTCCCTGCCCCTCACTACCCCCCAATTCCTGCCTTTCCCACTCCACACCTACACGCATGTGGGAGAAGATGGTGTGTAGCAACTCTGACCACTGTTTTTCTTCTCCATACTGCCATTTCCAAAGGTCGGGGAAACTGGGAATGCTTCCCATTGCTTTCCTCCCCTGGGGCAAGGATGGCATGGGCAGGCCATGTTCTAACCCACTGTTCAGTAAAAGTTCACTTCTCTCTGGCTTTAATATTATAAATGAATTATTCAAAGAGTCTGCAGGCACAATCGCCTTTTCATAAGGAGCAGGTAATCAGGAAAACATTAATATTTGAGGAAGAAAGCTCCAGGCTAATGATTTAGACAGGAAGGGCAGGGGTACCCTCTCCCGTGCCTTTCATAAGCAGCTGTGCGCCTCTCTACGTCTCATGGTCATAAAACATTATGGGGTAAAGTATGATTAATTCTCCCTAAATATGCTTGGGCTTAAGTTTGCCTCAGAAAGGCAAATTGATTCGACATCGCTAAGGACAGAAGGCTTGAAGGTTTGGATGAGGCTTGCTGCAGCCTGCTCACCCTCAAGCAGTGGGGCCACCTGCTCCTTCCCCCTGTCCTTCTGTGGGCTGCGAGCGTGTTTCCCCAGGAAGCCCTTTCAGGAGATGGTTCAGCGGGCAAGTCCAATGGTCTACAAAGCTACGTCCATAAGGGTTGCTCTGGGAGTAAGTTCCTACAAATCTCCATGCTGCTCAGAGTCACTTTACCAAGCAGGAACCAAATGGGTTCAACCTTACGTTGGCCTTTGCTGAGCCTCTGCCGAGGGGCAAGTTTCACGCAGCACCAGTTGTGGGACCAGCAGTCTTTCAGAGTCATCTGAACCAAGTACTCCTCGAGTTTTTGCTGGGACACCAGTCACTATAGGAGGAATAACTTACCTAGAGGAGAAGAAGGAGTGGTGAGGAGAAAAAAAAAAGAGGCAGGGACATTATGAGGCGCTACAGTAATGGAGGATACACAGATGAGAGGTGCTGGAAGGGTAATTTTTTCCCTGCTGCTACCACCAGATGATGCTACAGAGCAAGCCATCAGAAACACTGAAGGCTACCTTTGTAGGAGCCCACATATTTGTAAGCTGAGTAATGCCCTATTCGAGATAAAATGACTTCTTAAAATCCATTCTTATTACTCAGGCAGGTATTTCTTTGACATCATCTCTGCAGAACATCAGTGCCTCTCCTGCATTACTCAGCCAAGCTCTTTCCTAAGCCTCCCCGTGAGGGGGATTACAGCACAGCACCAGCTTCAAAACTTGCCGTCACACGTCCCCAACCTCCAAAGCAGGCAGTGGCATAGCACACACATGCACACACTAGATGTCTGCTAGAAGGATGTCTACGCCACTTAGTGCACCGCTGCCCTTGAAGAAATAACAAGGGGGAACCAGGCAACCACTAGTCACCAAAATTAACTCCTACAAACAGCCCACAGAGAAGGATGCCCCAATTTGAAAATGGGGGAAGGGGGCATTTTACATAAAACAGGCACTCAGAGGAACAAAACACTTTCAAAAGGTGAATCTGGAGTTAACAATCCTGGTGGCTAAACAGACATCTCAGCTATAAAGAAGATACTAACTTTTAAGATACATTATAGATGCCCTGCTCCTTCTAGCAACTCAGTATCCCACAAGCAGTATTATCTATCTCTCCTGCCACCTCTCCCTTGTGAGCACTTCAACAAGTACTGACTAAACTTGTTCTCAACTTGTCACTTGAGAACAAACAAGTTCTCAACTTGTCCAGCTGATTAACATAGTTATACCCAGAACAACTAATATCAATCTGTTCTTAACATGAAGATTGCTGCTTTTGTTTCAGGAGTGAGGAAGGGCTTGTGTGCTTGAAAGCTGCTGTTTCCCAGCAGTATCAATGGATCTAGAGAAAAAAACCAACAACCACCCAACACCAGACCAAACTGCCCGTCCTTGCAAACACTTGATTTGTGGACTTAGGCTATGCTTTTCTCAATGCCAATGGCACCTCAAGTGTCTTTTGGCTCCTCTCTCCTTTCCCCACCCAGTCCTACCTCCACCATCTCCTTTTGCTGCACCAACACCACTGTTCATGGCGCTACTTGCTGTTCTCTTTACATTATAGCTAAACCAGTATAATAGCTATCTGCTAAGGGAAGGTTCTGTCTGGTAGGCTTTCTTGCTTTGCCATTTACAAGGGGTATCTTTCATGTGGGCTTTTCCCTTACACCTACCTTTCAAAATTTTGGTTATTTCTTTTCTCTTGACCTGCATCCTTGATGTTTCAGACAGCACTGGTGCTCCCTATGAAATTATTACTCATAAATTATGCCTATGAAATTATCACTCAACACAGCTGTCTCTTGCTGGTGTATGCCACACCTCTGTCTTAGTGTGTCTGCAAACAGAAGGGTAGAAGAGGAAGATGCTGCCACAAAGTGTGCCATCCCTGTCCTCTCTTCTGCTGATCTCCGTGGGTTCCTTGTGGTTCCTTTGACAAAGGCAAAAGCCAGACCAAAGCCTGCTAGGGTTTTAGTGAGGTGGACTCAAGGGCAAATGTCCCCTTTGGGATTTAGTTAAGGACAGTAAATGATTTTCTGTCTGTGACCTACATCAGGGCTGAGGCCAGGTTTCCAGTAGTAAAAGGCTAATGCAATAACACAGATTTTGCTTAGGTTTACATGTGTGGGTTAAGATAATCCAACAAGAGATAAATATTTTCAATGATAGTCCTTTTTTTCCCCCTTCTCACATAGGCTTTCCAGTAATGCATTCTTTATCCATAAATTAGCAATGACATTGAAAGAAACCCTTTAATAACATAAACCGACAACAAAATAGGGATTGGAAGCAAGGGCTATTGCCTTCCCCGTATGTGTCCTTATGCCATAAGCAATCATACCCCGAGGGAAGCTCAGACTTTGCCATTATCCAAAGTACTCCATGATTTTACATATCACTTCACTTGCAACCAGCAGTGAACACAGATAACAGAATTTTTCAAAAGAGAGGCTAAGGTGGACAGTAATTCATCAAATGCATCTCCTCTTTTACATAATCCTAGACATGTGGGGGTGTGATCCTACTATTAGCCTTGCTGCAGCCTGAGAATTATTCAGAAAAATGCCATCTGAAACAAAGAGGGAAAGCATTATTATAATTTTGGAAGCATGCAAAGGCCTGTGAGAGCTTCTTAAAGGGACTATAAGGGGTAATAGATATTTAGCATGCATAGAAGCAGACCATCCCTGCTAAAAGGGTTACTAATCAGAGATAGTTTCTTTGTGTGTATGGAGTTCAGGGTCTTGGAACCAGCCTGAGTTACTTTTACTTGAAAACCAGAAAGAAACCTCCATTGTTACATTGTTGTTCCTATTTTTTTTTTTAAAAAAAAAAAAAGGCAACAACTTCTGGTTTATAGTGAACATCTTTTTTAAGCTATGGGCAAAAGTGACAGGAAAATAAGTAGAAGGCATGAATTTCACCAGTACAAAACAAGTTCTAATTCAATCCAACTTTGATGACCTGGTTAGGACATCAGTGGTAAGCAATCCTTCTGCTAAGTCTATGCAGGACATAGAACGTCGGTTTACACGCATGCAACAGCACATCCATGAAAGGATGAACTCATAACAGCCTACAACTATTTTTTAAAGAACAACTTCCCTGACACTTTAACCCTTTTTCAGTTTTTCAGCTTGAAATTTTCTCTGCCATTCCTGTCTCTCAGGTACTTGCGTGCACTGCTCAGGAATAAGAGCATTCTTCTGTGTAGAGGAGAAATATCAAAACATGCATTACAAAGAGAAAAATGCTTTATCTACAGATAATTAATTTTACAAATGGACAAGGAATGTCTGGAGTAGAGGCAGAACTTTGCTTTGAGCTTTCTTCATTCATACAATTTTTTCAATAAGCAAATGCTCTTTCATGCTTTCAATCATGAAATTACCATCCTTGCAATAAGTTATACTCAGTTCATTGTGAATTGCCAAGTTGTTTTTTATGAGCAACCTACTCCTCTGTGCCCCATCTACCAGTTGTGTCAGAAACGACTATTTTTTTTGCAACTCTGTCATAAGCTCAGACAATTTTCATAGGAAGATGCTTTACTTCTGCTAAATTACCTGAAAAGAAGGTTTGCTGATGTTGGGCAAGTGGTGTTTAGCAAGGAGAGTTTTCTGCTTAGTCCCGTGTTCTGCTTCCTTTTAAAATTTTTTTGAGGAAACCGAACTTTTTATGCACACAATCGCTGTGAGCCAAAAATAACAACTCTTAAATTAGCACTGAGTAGGTGGAAGGGTACAACTAGCACACCGGCTTGCCACAACAGTCTGGATATATAAATGAAGAGATAGGACTTGACATGCAGAAAAACTAGAACTGTCAGATGACTAATGGATTTCACTCATTATATGCCGAGGCCCTGGAAAAGTAGCTAATGAAGTAGGATTACTTAAAAATATGCCTATATTAGCTGGTGTAAGCCCCAGTTGCACAGTCAGGTAGGCTGAGGCACAGCTGCCTGCCCACATGCGCCCAACCGTGGGAGCTGCGTCTGGCATTTTTGGGGTGGCAGCAGGGGAGGGGGGTGGCAGCATTGAGGAGGGGGTGGACAGTTCTCCTGTGCTGTCGTTTGATGTGCCTCTGAGCCTGCACCACAGCAAAGAAAAGTCGTCCCTGCAGGGGTTTCAGCCTCTGGCCTCTTTTTTCCCCACCTGGTGCTGACATGAGCAGCTGAAGAGAGGAGTGGTGAAGGCGATGCAGGAGGTGGTCTGGGAAGGGGGCAGCCACCTCCTCCCTCAGACACCTGGACCTTTCCGCAGGAACAGAAATATTCCCTGGTCGGGTCTGATGGCAGATGTCACCTGCAGGTCAATACCCCTGACCCTTTCGGTCTCCCTCTCTTCTGGGGCATCTGCTGAATATTGCACCAGTGTTTGAGCAGGCCCGTGGCAGTGCTGTGCACTGTGGTGGCAGGAGGCGACAGCAGCTCCCTGGCGTCAGGCTCATGCGCTGCTGGACGTGTCCTGCTACCATTTTGCTTTACAGGCTGCCAGAAAACTTCCTGGCCTTTCCTCACCATTAGCTCTTCTTTCACATTCTTCTCCATTTCCTGCAGAGGACCTAAAGGACAGAGTAGGTACTGGGTGTGAGAAGAGCCTGGGGGCCTGTGCAGTACTCTCCTGTAGGATTCTCTGCAGGAGCCATAGGCTGAGAAATGAAGGATATAGGGTATGACAGAATCTGCTGGATGATTGCCTGATTTATTGCCTTGTGTTTGCCTCAAACCATGCTGACGGCTGAGCAATTTCCCCTTTGGACACGTATGAAAGCCCCTGTGCCAGAGGGAGACTGGCAGCCTGGAGTGTGTCTGGTGGAAGGACACAGAGCTGGGGGCTGGAGTTCAAGGTGTGCAAGGACCACAGGCTGCCTAGAAGCTGTGAAACCTCCAGCCTTGAACATATTTGGAAATGGCCTCATGTTGTGCTAGAGAAAGTTTAGATTGGATATTAGGAACAATTTTTTACAATGAAAGGGTTATCAAGCATTGGAATGGGCTGCCCAGGGAAGTGGTTGAGACACCATCCCTGGCAATATTTAAAAGATGGGTTGACATAGTGCTTAGAGATACAGTTTAGTGATGGTATTTGTCAGTATTATGTTGATGGTTGGACTAGATGATCTGAAAGGTCTCTTCCAAGCAATAGGCAATTCTATGATTCTGTATTCAAACTGTGACAAGGCAAGTCCATGCACAACCTTCCTGAAAGAAATTAGCCTTGCTTTGAGCAGGAGATTAGTCTAGAGGCTTCCAGAAGTCCCTTCTGACTTCACCTTCCCATGATTTACAGTCCCACTGATGCCACCGATGTTCCATGTAATATCGAGAATCTTCTGCACCATATTGCTTTCCTCTGCTCTCCATAAAATACCTCAATTCTTCTCTTTGCTCTTCTCCCTTCCCCCCTGACTCATTTCAATGAAGTGCTCTCTGAATTGTTTTGCTTACCATACGGAGTGGTAGCATCTTATCTGTATTGTAATGCATGGACAATTCAGCACACTCCGCTGAATCCAATCCTTCTGGTTTTTCTTTGCAGAATCATGAGTGGGGAGTGTTTGGCTCCTTATCCTGAATTTTCTCTCTGAGGAGGGCTCACCGTCAAAGCACTCTGCTCTTGGATGGTGTTGGCCAAACCTAGGAAGTGATACAGTTGGCCAAACCAAACCTAGGAAGTGATACAGCCTTACTCAACCACTGCTTGGGCAAAGCAACCGTACTGCAAAGGGGATCTTCTGCTGTCTTTGGTAGCATTACCTTGGTTGAGAGTTGAAATGATGTTCTGCTCCTTTTTTTTTTTTTTACCATGCCTTTTATCTTCCCTTTCACTACAAGTTTTCCAAAATGGAAAATTAGATCGGAGTTACAAATCTCATTAACCATACAGCTAATAGCCAGTGACTCAAACCTGCTCAGCAGCCAGGTTGCACTTGTGGCCAAAGGTGCTGGTGGTGCAAATGAGGCACACATCAGGCACAGAGAGCCCAAAGTGGAGTGGGCACTTACAATTACAGGAGGGGAGGGAGGACAGGATACGTAGAATACGGCCACAAAATCACAGAATGGCTGATGTTGGAAGGGAGCTCTGGAGGGCATATGGTTCAACCTCTGCTCAGGCAGGGACACCTAGAGTCAGTTGCCCAGATGGCTTTTGAATATTTCCAAATTGGGGCACTCCACAGTCTCTCTGCGTAACTTGTGCCAGTGCTTGGTCACCCTCCAAGAGAAAAACTGTTTCTTGATGTTTAGAGGAAACCTTCTGTGTTTCAATTTGTGCCCATTGCCTCTGGTGCTGCCACTGGACACCACTGAAAAGAGCCTATTTCTGTCCCCTTTGCACCCTCCCTTCGGGTATTTATATGCATTGAAAAGATCCCCCTGAGCCTTCTCTTCTCCAGGCTGAAGAGTCCCAGCTTTCTCAGCCTTTCCTCACAGGAGACGTGCTCTAGTCCATCATCTTTGTGGCCCTTCGCTGGACTCTCTCCAGTGTGTTCATGTCTCTATTGTACTGAAGAGCCCAGAAATGGACATAGTACTCCAGGTGTGGCCTCACCAGTGCTGAATAAAGGCAAAGGATCACCTTCCGTGACCTGCCGGAAATGCTTTGTTCCTGTGCAGCGGAGGATACCATTTGCTGCTTTTGCTGCAAGGGCACCAAGTCCTTTTCTGCCAACCCGCTTTCCGGCTGGGTGGCCCCCAGCATATATTGGTGCATGGGACTGTTCTTCCCCAGGTGCAGGGGTTTGTACTTCCCCTTGATGAATTTGATGAAGGTCCTGTCAGCCCATTTCTCTAGCCTGTCTAGATCCCTCTGGATGGCATCACGACTCTCTGTTTTGTGACACTCTTTCCAATTTTGTGTCATCTGCAAACTTGCTGAAGGTACACTCTGCCCCATCATACAGCCCATGAATGAAGATGTTGAACAGGACTGGACCCAGTGTTGACCTGTGGGGTACAGTGTTAGTTACTGGCCTCCAACTAGACTTTGTACCACTATCACTGCTTTCTGGGCCCAGCTGTTCAGCCAGTTTTCACTCCACTCCTCTGCTCATCCAGAGTCTATGTGGATCTTAAGGGAAATAGTGTCAAAAGCTACATTGAAGTCACAGAAGACAATACCTTCTTTCCCTCCTCTCATCTACTAAGCCAGGTATTTCATTGTAAAAGATTATTAGGCTAGTCAAGCATGACTTCCCTTTGTGGTAGTAGTCATGATTGAAGGGCTGAGGTGGCCAAGGTCCAGGGCGGTCCTCCTGGTCTGGGGCGTTGCAGGAGGTGCAGCAGCCCTACACAGGGCTGGGGCGTACACGGGAATGTTTACATGCGACCCACAGGCTGACGAGATACTTTTGTTTATAAGCTGATGTATACCTTGAAGACCAGGTTTTAAGTTACGCTACTGATTGTGAGCTATAAAACAAACTGGAGACCTGCGATGGCTGCCACTTGCTTGGGTTTGTACAAATACTCTGAGTGGCCACTTGACTAGTTATGCTTTCCTAATCTGGGGGCACAGCACACTATCAAATTTTAATAAGACCTCCTGGCTGAATGAGTGGGGAATTTTACCTAAAAATCAATGTCAGGAAAGGACCTGCATTTAATCTTGCTGATTAAATGCTTTGACTAAAGAGCTTGGTGTGGTAATGCCACTTAAAACCTGTCATTAATTAATCAATGGTTTGATGAAGAAAACTGATGTTTTGTATTTGGATTTGATTTGCAAGCAACATAATGATTAGTGAGTGGATGGTTGAGGTAATGTATTTGATTTTTAAAGGTAGAACAACTGCATAGTATTTGAAAATATTCTTTATTTGATACACATTCAAGCATCAACAACGATTGATTTGGATTTCCCCATCTTGACTTTCAAAGTTGGCGGGGAGGTGCTTCCACCTTTTCATGTTTAAAAATCAACTTGCGTAATTTGGCAGGTTTTCTAAAATACTTCCTCTTAAGACACAGCTCATGTTTATTTATTAATGTATTTAAAAATGTACTTATCCAGATTTGAGCTGAGTCACTACTTAAAAAAAAAACCACAAACAAACACGAAGCAAACAAGGCTTTGGCAGCCGGGGCAATGCTTGTCACAAGGTGCTCTCTGGCGTCCCATCGAACAGAGTCTGGCATGTGTGATGTGCTAAAGCACCGGCTTCAATTCCCCCAAAATCTTGAGTTGCAGAAAATAGCGCAGGAGCAGGCTGGCGTGGGGGGAACACCATCGCACCTTGTGTGCCCCTCGGAACCATGTTAGATAGATAGCTGCTGGTCCTCAGGGGTCTCAGGGAAACACCAGAGGAAAATGGGGAACGTGGAGTGGGATGGAGCCTGTGAGGAGGACTGCAAGCGTGGACAAGGCCTGGGAGAAAGATCAGGTGCTGCCAAAGCATGCCGGGCAATGGCTCCTTGTAAACATCTGGTGGTGAACGTGAAGGAGGGAGGGACGGGGAAAGCTCAGCACTGCTCCAGGGGATCTCGAGGGGGTCAGGAGGAAGGAGGACTTCTCATGGTGCCCGAGCCCCTCAAAGTCAAAGTGACTTCTGAGGCGGTCAGCACCTTCCTGTCATGGCTCCCAGTGCCCTTCAAGACAAAGCGACTTCTGAGGTGGTCAGGGCTTTCATCTCATGGCTCCCTACTCCCTCCAGGTCAAAGCACCTTCTGAGGTGCTGAGCCACCTTCCTCCTCTCATGGCTCTCCACACCATCAAAGTGACTTCTGAGGCAGTCGGCACCTTCCCCTCATGGCTCCTCACCCCCTCGAAGTCAAAGCGACGTTTGAGGCACCTTCTGGTGGCTCCCGACCCCGTGGAAGCCAGAGCAGCCTCTGAGGAGGTCAAGCCCCTTCCCCTCACGGCTCCCCACCCCTCCCAGCGGTCAGGAACCTTCTCTCCCGAGCGGGCCGGTGCTGCGGCGGACAGTGCTGAGGGGCTGGGGGCGTCCCGAGCAGGCGGTGCCCAAGGGCGGCGGGGGCCGGTTCCACTCCGCAGCCGAGCCCTCCCCGCCCGGGGCGCGGCCCCTCCCCTCCCGGCCCGCCAGCCGCGTGGGCCATTGTCACACAACATTCCAACTCCGAACGCCCCGCTGTTCGCCGCCGCCGCCGCTCATTGGCTCCCCCGGACCGGATTGACTCGCCGAGCGGCCAATGGCCGCCGGTTTCCAAGGCGGCCGCCGGCACCGCCCCTCGCAGCTCCGGCAGTAACAATATGGCAGCGGCGCCTATTGGTGGCGGCGCGCTCTGAGCGGCGGCGGCGGTGGCCGCGGGCGCCCGGCGGCGGGAGTAGCTCCCTGGGGCGGGCAGGCGAGCGGACGGCGACGATCTCCGGTATTGAGCCCAGCCGCGTCAGGTGAGCGAATGGGCGGCGGATCGCGTCTCTGTCCCCCGCGCCCGGCATGCCCCCTCACGCCGGTACGCTCTGTGGCGGAGCGCGGCCGTTACGCGGCGCCGCGGCCCGGCTCGCAGCCCCTCCACCGCCGTCCGCACCGGGAGGGCGCGGGCAAGGTACTGGGGGGGGAGCGGCCGCGCTGCCCCGCCGAGGGCGGGTGGGCGCCGGGGCCGGCTTTTGTTCGCGGTGTGGGCCGTCAGCAGCCGGCTCCACTCTCCCTCGCCGGTGCGGCGGAGCGGGGGTGGCCCCGCCGGGATGCCCGGCGCTTCGCCGGGGGTCTGGCCCCGCCGCTGCGCTGCTGCAGAACCGAGCCTGCGGCAGCCAGCCTCCCGGAGGGCCGCTCCGGAGCCTAATATGTCACCGCCGCCCCCCGTGGGGGGCTGTCGGTCGCCCTCACCCCCTCACCGGGAGAGTCCCCGCAGCCCGGAGCGGGGTGGGGGCGGCCGCCGGGTCCCGTCCCTTCCCCGCCGGGTGATGGTGATGCTGCGGCAGGGGGAGCCGTACCGGCCGCGGTGCGGGGACGCAGCCGGGGTGTCACATGAGGGAACGTATACACTTAACGAGCCTGTAGCTCCTTAGAGTGGTGGGTACGTGTGGGTCCCTGAAGGCAGGGCACAGCCTGCCCGCGCTGCCCTTGCCGAAGTTAGGGGCTGTTGGGTGATGCTGGCTGTCCCAGACTTGACGGGAAGCGAATGCGGTTTTAAAAACGAGTTTGCAGGAACGGGCGCGTAATTCCAGCGGGGAGCTTGGTTGCTACCTCGTTGGATTGGGAAGCGTTGGGAGAAATCGACTTTGCACTCCTGGTAGGTCCTTGGTTCCCGCCTCCCCCTCTCAGCGGCAGCCAGAGGACTCTGGGCTAGTGAGAGCTGTCTGGAGCTGGGAAATAGGTAGTACTCGTGACTTGTTAATTATTTTGGTGTGTATGAAATTCTGATTAAAAAATGTATTGGAATAAATTAGGGGAGGCTGAGATCTATGGAGTGATTACTTGGGTACCTAATCTGTGATGAGAGCATCTTTTTCCTTTCCTGTGTTATTAAAATGCTTCTGTCAATTTCAATGACACTTCAGTGCTGTGACACGAATTTTTGAACAAGGGCAAACCAGACCCCCTTCACCTGATCCATAAGGGCCCGGTCCTGCAGAGAGCAACCTCCTACCACCCCTCCTGGTTGGGCAGCTGTTGGAGCCCCTCTGCCGGGTCCTTGCTCCAGTCCCTCCGCAACCCCCAGCTGCCCTTCCCTTAGCAAACGCTGCCTTGCTCAGGCAGAGTATTCCTTATCGGACTGCATGTAACGGTTGTCCTTGCTACTTTCCGATGAGTCCACACGGATGGGACGGTCCCCTGGGGTTTTGGAGGTGTGAGTGACCTTGGAAAGTGCTGTGTTTTTCCCTCAGCTTTTGCCGTAATCGCCTTTGCATGCCACGCACTCTTTGATTTGGGGACTGATGTGTGCGCAGGTCCTGTGAAGAGTCTTAAAACCTGATCATCACCCTTGTGGTAGTTACTGTGCTATATGTGATAGTGGCAGTGAACATGCCATGCTAGCACCTCTGTACTACTTGAGGTAAAACATAATTTAGGAGTGAGTGGAGAATGGGACTCCTTTCTTCCCTTCTGGGCCCTGGAGTGGTGGAGGTGGAAGAGGAATGTGACATACCTATGGGGACTTGTCTCACCCTCCGCTTTGGTTACAGGCAGATTAGTCTTCCTCCCACTTGGGCTGTGGGAACACTTGCTGCCCCAGAATCACGTTTCCCATAGAGGAAAAAGCCATTTCCTTGTTGAAGAACAAGGCAACTCAGAAATGAATTTTTTTTCTTAAAAGGGATTCTTCAAACAGGAGTTTAATCTGTAGCCTTTTTGTTACTCTTATTCTTGCATTAATGATCTAGTTATGCTTTCCAGTATATTAAAGGCAATATTCTGGAGTCCTTAAACAAATACAGTGCTTGTCATCTTTAATGATAACTGACTTTGGAATCTGGCCCTCCATATTCTCATACAATGCTGACTGTAATTTGCCTTAAGGGAAACAAGATATACTGCTCTTGTAAATGGCCTTTTTGGCTTCTCTGGTTGCTCTTGACCAGAGTAGAATTCAGTGAATCCAGCCCGGTATCTGTCCAGAGATTCATCTGGTCTTGCTTGGAAGAGGAAAGACAGGGAAAAAAAAAGTAAAAAAAAAAAAAAAACAAAACCCACCACTATCAGAGGTGATTATGCTGTGTAGTCATTCAGTAGCCAGGAGCATCAGAAAAACCTTGTAAGACTTCATTTGTAAGGATCACTGCATGTAACAGAGGGGAAAAAAACATGTTTGTTTGGTACCAGGGTTCTCTGTTTCTAAGATGAAGTTCTCGTGCTGTAGTGAGGAGCATGGTATAAATAGCAATGCTAGGTTTTAGCCACTGAATTCAAAGTTATGGTTTCCACAGCAACCAGCACTCAGGCCGTCGTTTACGTATGTAATATTTCCCCCTTTTTTTAAAAAGAAGAAAAACATAAACGTATCTCACTTCTGGTGTTGTTCTGTGCCCAGTCCTCCTCCACAAACACCCCACACTCATTCCTCCTACTCTGCTTTTGAGTATCCCCCTCCACTTTCCATCTCCCAAAGGCTGCTGTCTTGCTCCGTTCCCAGCTCCAGCCCTCCTGCTGCCTTCTTCTGGGCCAGTGGCTGAGGGCACTGTGTACCAGATCCTAGCCTGTCCACCATCTTCATTTGTCTTATGAGTCCTTCTGGCACCAGCGTTTGCTTCCAACTGCCCACAGTGTGACAGGCACCATGCAAATGCAGGAAGAAACAGCCCTGCTTTTGAACCCCTGGCATATCCCTCAAATGCCACCTGTGTTTCCTATCTCTCCTTTTATCTGAAAAGTGGTTGTCTTTGATGGTAGGTCCACATGCTCTTCTGGCTCCTGCTTGGGCATTTCTCTTGAGGCTTAAAGGAAATGCAGCCAGAGAACTGTGCCCTGTATGGAGAGCTGCGGGATGTGCCTTCCCTATATGAAGATCAGGAGGCAATGCTTGTTTTTAAAAATGTTTGTCACATGAATGTGCAGTGTTGCTGAAGTGTTTTCATTTATAGCCACGGGGTTGATGTATCTGCATGGTTGTGTCCAAGTTACAGTTTCCAGAGCAACTGGAGCTTTGTATCTTGGAAGACTGTTAAGTAAAGCACGAAACATCACATCAAATTTTCCTTTCTTATATTCTGTAACTGTAATTTTAGCTACTGTTAAAAATACAGCTGTGCTTATCTGAGAAAATGTTTAAAAACCTTAAATGACCAAGCAGATCTTCTTCAGATAAGTACCTCTGAGATGAGAACAAGAATGGGAAATTTCAGCCCCAAAGTAATTATCTTTAGAGTTACAGCATAAGGCACTTTAGTGAAAAGGAAAAAAAAAAAATGGAAGTGCCATCTCATCTGTATATCTAACCAGAACTAATGACAAAAGTGCACTCTGGCAAAACTGAGTAAAAAGGCTGATGTCAGCTGAAAGCTAACATCAAATGAAGGATTCCCATGGCTGGAGAATCAATCAGAAGAAGGAAGGGGACTTGGGATCCCCTGCACCTCGAAGCAGTTGGGCAGGCTATAGTGCTGGAGGCTGGTCTAATGTTATAATTTTTTTTTTTTAATTTCCTTTTCTTTCCCCTCTCATTTGGCTGCTGCTCCTTGTGAAAATGAGTCCTTCTTGCAGTGTTTCACAGATGCTTTTCCTCTGAGCAGTAATGCCAAGGACCTTCAGCATCAAAACAGGTCACTTTCCCATTATAACTCAATTTGAGCCAGTGTTACTTTCAAAAAAGTTGATGTGTCTGCATTGTAGGTTTTCTCATTGCTCTGTGAAGAATTTTGTCAACAATAGGCATGACATTCCCTTATAAATTGCCCTACTGGATACTCAGATTGGTTTGAGCAATGATGCTATAAAATGGTTTGTAGGTTACCTGGGGAATCTCAGCCAGGAGGCTTTAAGTGTTGGCTTGTGTAAAAAGGAGTTACAAAGAGAATGTCTCGGGGGTCTTCCTTTCTATTTTTGTTAGTACCCTTCCAGCTCAATGTTTTTATATATTTTATACATGTATATGTGTAATTTTCCATTGATGTTGCCGCCTGTAATAGCATTGTCAGCAGCCTATGGTTTTTGCTTAATGAAATGGAGGAATGATTCTTCTCCTACAAGATGGTTTTTAAATGAAACTTAAATCCAAACTTTGTGATCTTTGGTGTGGTGCCCAGATTCTAGAAACAAAATGATTGAAACAGCAGCTGGTTATGGCTTGAAGTTAGTTGAAATACCTTGAACTTCTCACTGGGTCTCTTTGCTCACAGGTAGTGATTTTGTTTTCTCTGTAGTCAGCCCAATCTTTGCGATATGGCACAGCCCAAGAAAGGATTTTAGCTTGTTCACAAATGAGCAGGCTGTTGCTCAGTAGCTGTTAGCCACCTCCGTGGCAGGCTATGTTGCATGCTGGGTGGTGAGGCAGAGAAAGCTGGTGACAAGCTGGGAGAAGGGTCAGATTCTTTGCTGAAATGAGAACTGCCTGTTTATTTTCCTGCATGGTCAGAAAGTGCCAGTGTATGCCGTGCTATCAACTTAATTGGCTAAGTCTTTGTAAGTGGAGGTACCAATGTTGGGGTTCAACGTTGTGTAAACGCATCAATCTTGGCAGCAGGACACCTAGTTTTACTTTTCTCTAGTGCACAATATAGATACACCTCTTTCTTGACCTCCATTAATTTCAGTGGATAAAGCCAAGTCTTCTGAGGAACCAAGCATTTGAGAGTTGGAACAAGAAACCTAATCCATTAATGTTAAAGCAGGCTTGTTTTAAGAATCTCTTCCCTTGAAAGAGCAGGCAGTGAATAAGGGTGGTGGGAAGGGCTTGTATTCATCACCAGATGTCTTGGTGGATTACCAGAGCCCCTTCAGTCCACCTGGGAGACGCACAGCTGTAGTGGCTGACCAGCTGCTTCTGTGGTGGCCAGTGCCGGGAGAGTCATCTAATAAGGCTGCGGCAAGCTGGAATTGCATCTTGGACAGACCCTTGGCTTTGAAAAGTGAGATAGAGGAGGGGAAGGTTAAGATGAAAGAAGATAGGCAAGAAGTTCTTGTCTATGCCGAAGTGATGAGGAGAGACGGGCTGGTCCAGAGCATTGGATGTCACACTTATGGGGGAATAGTTCATGAAGTATTCTGTTTTTCCCCAGGTACTGTTTCTGTTTTTGGAAAAGCATTAGAAAAGGTCAGCTCTTTCAAACTAGGGAAAAGACCAACTTTTAACTGGTGTTTTGTGCTCGTTTAAAAAAAAAAATAATAATTTTGTCTTATGGTTGGGAAATGCTGCTTCTAGTAGCAGCAAATCTCTGTATTTTGAGTTTTGCAGCCCAGGCTGCAATAGCTTAAATACTTGCAACACCCTTGGTCACAGTTATGTTGTGCATATGAGACTTCTCTACTGCTTCACATTTTTCAGCATGTCTTTGTGTCTAATTGTTTTTTCCCTTCATATGCTCTGTTCCTAAGATTAGTATAGTTTTCTTCCTCATGGATAAATAATTTAAACACCTGGACTGATTAAATGCATGCATTTGAGCTCTGAACAATCACAACTTTTTTTTAATTTTTATTTGAAGACTGGCTTTTCTGAAGAAGATTCAAAGCAACTGAAAATAGCTTCATAATAGAAATATCAAGCATAGCTCAAAAATTATCAGTATCATGTTGTGGATTCTGGCAGCGTACATTTGCCTTCCCATTAGTGACGTCTCATTGAACAATCAAGGGTATATTGACAACTCATTTAGTTTGCCTAATTGTATGACTTACTGGAGGGCAGGACCTTCCTGTTGTGGAATGATGGCAAAGACGTCGATGCAAAGTGGGTCTGTGCTGTGCAGTAACTTGATTACTCTGTTGGAGGGCGTTCTGTGAAGACAAGGTTGACTGCAGAAGGTTTGAGGCAACCTCCAGTTTTGGATTTGACTATGCGTTACCTGCAATGTGCCCCTTACCTGGCATGGGAAGATGGCAGGGTCCTTTGGGCCAAATGTGTTGGATGCCCCTGTGAAGTGGTAGGGCTTGTTGGGGGTGGGTGGGTGGCTGCTCCAGAAGGTGTTGGCTCAGCTCGGTGGTGCTGGTGTGAAGAGAGCTGTTGGAGAGGTTTAAGAACCAGGACCTGTCAAGCTTCCCCTCTGCCATTGCTGTTCTGCTGCTGTGGGCTTGTCTGAGGGCTCATCCAAAACCCTTGTGTTGGTGGGGGCAGATGTGCCTCTCCCCAGGGAGGTTGGAGGGGCTGCAGCAGCGCTTCTCTATCTAGAGAAAGTTTTTTCTCCTAAATTTTTTTCCAAAATGTCTTTTCAAAGAGGAAAAGCTCTCCTGCTTTCCCCATGTAAAGCCATACAGGCTCCACAGCTGCCTCTGGAGAACTGCAACTCAAACCAGCTACCTAAGGAAAGAAGTCTTTTTTCCTAGATGTGAGCGCCATCTCATCCTGCATTGATATCAGTCAGTGCTCTGCTGTTTCATCTCAGACTGGCTGACAATAGCACTCTCAGATGACTGGAGTTTCCTCTCCCTTTGTTGTAAAAAAATACTCTTAGGAGCTACCTTTACAGAGCAACTGCGTATCTCTAGGCTAAAGTTAAATCACAGCTGGAAAACATCTCTCATCTCTCACTCAAAACATCTTATATCTAGAGATTTAAAACCTCATGCCAGAAAGCTGCAGCCTAATACTTTGCCCGTGATTTCCTGCTGTACCAGTGCTACTCTACAGGAACATGAATACCTCGATTGCCTGTATCTTGTCTGTCTTATTCACAGAGGAAAGCGTGGAGAAAACGAGGGATGTTACGAAAGTTTTTGATTCCTCCCCTCCCTCCTTTCCATATTTTTTTTTTTTTTTTTTTTTGGTACAGTATCCTGGCCGATTTGTCATCACATTGGCCCTCCATCTGGCTTTCCACCCTCCCTGATAAGCAGTGCTCAGTCAGGCTTTCAGCAAGCCAGGGCAATTCCTGCTTGGATCCGGTTACTGCTTGCCTGTCGGGCCCATCTATTATCGCAGCAGCAGCAGGCGGTTTTTGTTGTTTTGAATTATCTCTTACCCTACTCCATCACAGATAGTTCCCTTGGCTTCTTCTACAGCAAATCCTATGTGGTTTGGGAGAGGTATGGGTTTCCTCATTAACCCCAGACAGGCTTCCCAGCTGCTTCCCATCCGACTTTAGCTCTTGCCATCCTGATCTCAAAACAGTCCCTTCTCTCTCCTGTTCACCACCTCCTTCCACTCCAGCACCCCTTTGATCCTCTGGCTGTGGAAACCCCCTGAGCTTTGACGGTGTACTGTCCTGCTGTCAGCCATTCCTTCACCATGAGTGGCCTCCTGAGTGGGCCAGGCTGCCTGTGCTGTGTGCCACCACTCTGTCCCACAGCTCTCTGCCAGGGCTCTCCCTGTGACTTGCTGCCATTAGTCACCAGTGAAGCCTTGGGCAAAAGGCATCTCTCTCTGTTTCCTGGGCTCCTGCACTCCCTGCAGGGCTCCTTTCAGTTCCTCAGCGCAGTTTGCTTATCAAAGGCATGTCTTAAAACCTTAAGAGTACTTCTTTCCAATCACACACTGAGTTCCTGCAGAGTTTTAGTGCTGGTTGAAACTTTTATGCAAGTCTTAATTTATGCCCTCTCTGCATTTCTATCCACATCTGCATAATTTGCAGGAGGCCTCCATTTGTAGCTTGTTCCTTCATCGTGGACCTTCCCTGGAGTTTTGGTGGGTGCCTGTGTGACACGATTTCAGAGGCACTTTTAAAACTGTTCTCCAATAACTGTGTGACCGGTGATCTGGAAAACCACAGTAAAAACAAAAATATGGAGAGAGGGCTGACTTCAGTTAATTTTTCCACTTACTATCATGTTCTTTTATCATCATGCTTTTAAGAGACGATGGTGGGTTTTGATCCAGAGTGTTTGATATCTGCTGTGCTGGGAGACGCAGAGGTGACAAAGCAGGATGACAGCTAGTGATACTTAACTTGTTCCAACTTGGGGGGAGAAAAAAAAAAGTTAAGTATCTTCCCTAAAGAGACTTGGCTTCCCTGCAGTATTAGCCAAGACCGAGCAAGGGAGGAAAAATGCAAAAGAATGCAGAAAGTGCAGAAACTGGATGATGCAAAGAACATTTTGAGTTGAGGCTGTTGCATCTCCACCTTGTTACTAGTTCTTCTTAAGTCACTTCTTGTCTGCTCAGATACAAAAGAGCCCCAAAAGGATCTCTGCCACCGTGGCTGCCTCTGGTGCCTGAGCCGTCTCTTTCCAGATGAACCAAAGATTTTCAGCGTGGCGCTTTCTTACGTTGTTGTGCATCCCCTACAGCTGTGGGAGCTGGGACGGGTGAGATGCGAGCTATTTGCAGTGATTTCAGAAGCAGGAAGAAACTCTGGGAGCAGTGAGGCCAGGCAGATGTTGTGTTTATTGTTTAGCACCTGGGAAATCCTTCCCAGAGCCTGACTGGTACTGACACCCGCTCCTCCCTGGGGCAAGGGGTGCAGGATGCTTTAGGGACGCACTAATTGATTCAGGCCATGTGAGTCCAAGTAACTTAGCATTTTGGAGAGCCATTTTTGGCAGGATTTTCTCTGTAAAACTAACCAAGAAGAAAGACTGCCAGCATTAAGTGACTTTTTTTTTTTAACAGCTATTTGTTTTGGTTTGCTTGTGGACATGAGTGACCTGTGTGAAAATAAATAAATAATTTGCATTAGATCTGTTAATGAGGGGATGATGTTGAAGTATAGTGTAGTTATGTGGAGTGCAGGAAGAGAAAACCTGCTGCGCTCCCACACCAGAGGATACGCGTAACTTCCATTCATTCTGTGCTATCTATATGGCACGTGTTAAAAATGTACATATTGTGTTTAAGAAAAATTGAACATTAGTCCTGCTATGTTTGCTTGTTGCTAGTAAAATACGTTTCCTCACTTGGTCATTGTCTCCTGGGAAAGTCGGGCCAGTTGTATTAACTTAATGGCAGATCTGCTAATGAAGTCAGTGGGTTTGGGATTTCTCCCCATGACTCAGAAAACTTTGTTTATTCTGTTGCTATAGGCTGTGCAGTTATAAAAATGTGATTGCTTCGTGCTGTCAGTTTGCTAAAGGGTAGTTGTAAGGAAGGAAACTTGAGCTGACAGAATTACCTGCCAAAATAATTAAGTGCATAGCTAAATGAATATAAAAAGACCAGACAAGTAAATTGCTTTTGTACAAATAGCCTTTTTTTCTTTTCTTTTTTTTCTTTTGAGGCTTGCTGAAGTGCAAAGATCCCTCTGTGAAAATAAGGTGAGTAATTAGCATTAATTGATTTGGGTTTTAATATTGGTTGTAATGAACGTGCTGAGGATTAGCGTGGAAATGTATGCAATTTCAGGAGAAATTGATTGCATTTCATTTCTTCCACATGTAGCTTTCCCTTAAACTTCTAATGAAAGTTCAATAAGTAAGGAACAGGATGTTTCATTAAATGGGTGTTCAGCTCAGAATAGTTAACAAATGTCTTTTTGGGATCCCTTTTCCTTGCTAGTTCCCTCCTATGCTGGGTATACAGTCTTGGATTTTACTCTGTTTTTTGAAGATTTGAGTGGAGATAGTCAGACTTTTGTGTCCACTCCTATATTACTCTTGGAGAGTATTTTGCACAGAAAGGCTGGAATTTTTTGTGTCTTGCCTTTGGTAGCAATTACTGCTGCTTGCAGTTGTGGATTCCAGTTCAGAACAAAGCTGTTTTGTGTGTCTAGCCAGTAATAATTGTTGACAGTTGATAGTGTTGGAGACCTCTCGTTGTGGCTGGGATCTGAATTATACCAACTGCTACTGAACCCAAATTATAGGTTTTTAATTTTAGCTTCAGGGCTCCCATGCTGGAATATTCTCTTTCCTCTGGTAATAAACAACAACAACAAAAAAATAGCCAGTGTTAGAGGTCTTTCATAAACATACCAAGTTGAGACACAGGCCTTAAGTGTCTCAAAGGCTGCCTAAACTTCTATCCTTACTCTTGTCTGCACCACCGACGGTGAGTTGCTGCTGTGGATGAAGCCTCGGCTGTGAATCTTTCTTGCTTCTTGCTTTGAATTGAGGCATCTGGTCTTACCTGGGCTTTTTTTGCTTTATTTTCTTGGTAAAATTTTTTATGAGTCGGATGGCGTGGAAAACGAATGTGTTATTAACAAATGTCCAGGAATGCTGTTTGCTCAGAAGTGATTAGGAGATTAAGTAATGGATTAATTGTAATTACTCCACTGGAACCCGCCTAATATGCATAGACACAAGGCATGTGTCCTCTCTGAAAGGGTTCTGTCTGGGGCTTGCTCACAGCAGGATATTAGCAGGGGCGTGTGTGGTGGTTTACTTTGGAGAATTATTTTTGGCAATTCATGTTTTCATACTTGTTTCCCAAATTAAAACTGTTTAGCTTTTGACTTCAAATTGGTCTGAAATTTTTACTTTTCTTCTGCGTGTGGAAATTGTTTGGCAAAATATGATTTTGGGGAAATGTTCTTTTTTGCATCACAGGAAGGCTTAGGAAGCCTGTGAGAATGATAGAACAGTTTGCCTTTGGTCACTTGTGAGTGTCTGGAGATTCCTACTGGGGCATGAGTTGAAGGTAAGCTCAAACTGGATGAATAAAGCAGTTTTTCATGTAGCCCCCTTTTCTTATGGGGTCTTGTGAATATATTCTCACATCATATTTTATTTTTTTTTCTTCCATGAAATCATCTGTGGAAGGCTACTAAATAGTGCCTGTTGTCCTATGGATGAGTATAAGCCCTGGGCAGGTGCTACTGACACTTTTCTGAAGTGCTCTCCCAGCTTCCAGCACCATGCAGTTTGGAGATTTTGCAGGCCAGCAGCAGCCTCTTTGTATTTAAATGCTTTTTCCAGAGGGAGCCAAGCGATGTGCCCTTCTTATGAATGGTAGTGTCTGTGAGACTTTTGGGTAGTGTGAGTCCCAAAGGTGGTCCTGACTGGCATGGCCATGGAGCTCGCCTAGGTGGACCACCTAGGTGCCTGGTCAGGTGCCACCTGGCCGCTGCTATCCATCTCTAGTACAACCACAACCTAAGAATGGGGAACAAATTATGGTTTAGACACAAGTGAAGGTTTACTTTGCTACTACCTTGGGCTTTTCTGTGTGAGCAGTAGTGCTTGGGTTAAATTCCTGTGTAGCAGCTTGTGGTGGCATTTACATGATATCCCTTATGCCGGAGCATTTGTAATGAAGTATCCTGTAGGGATTTAATGTCCTTGTGAGTGTATTCCAGGGCATAAGGTACCGTGTCCTCCAATTCACAGGTACCCAAATGCTGATTTTCCTCTTGCTTAATTTCTGATGGTCTGCAGCAGTTCTTGGGATGATTGCATGCATTTCTCCCTGGATAGTGTGAAGTTGAAATTTGGCAGTGTTGTCGTCTATGTCATCCGTATCAGGTGTATGTTATGCATGAGGCTTGTGATGGGTCAAGGAAAGGCCTGGATGCTATTCACCAGCAGTCATCAGTCTAGGTGATGACTAAATCCATGGTGTGGGTGGGGATTTTAATTTTTTTGTGGTTTTTTTTTTGTTTGTTTTTGTTGCCTCGGGTCAAGAATGAATTGATTTGTGTTAAAAGCTTTGGCATAGCTGTAGTTCAGAAAAATTCACGGTTTTCTGAAGACAGTCACTGAAGCATGTGACTGTGGAGGTACTTAGTGGTTCACTAATTGCATTACTCACTTCAGCTTGCTTAGGCCATCTGTGGTTAACGTGCTGATGGCTCTGGAGCACGGCTTCAAGGTCTGATGGCTGTAGACATGTCTTGCTCAGTTCTCTCCTGGCGATGCTCAGAAGAAGAGCCGGGCTTCTGCTGTATGCCTGGCCTCTACAGATAGGTACTCCTCAACAAGGAGATGTGGGACAGGTCTCCAAACATAAGGTTTGTAGATGCTCCAAGCTTGTAGGAAGAATCTCGGTATGAAAAACATTTGCAAAGTGCTTAAGAAGTGTTAAGACTTCAGACAAAGACTGGTGGCTTACTGAGGAAACTTGGTATCTTCTCTGTAAAATCCAGCAAAGAAACTCAGGAAAGCTGCGATGGGAGCCCTCTGGTAAAAATGGCCCTGCCTAAATCCAATTATTGGCAGGTGAGGGGTGTGTGTGTGGTAGGTGAGTTTCTTGGAAGTTGTGGATTTAGGATATCTAAATAAGGTCTTATGAAATGACAAAAACATCCCTTGCTGTACTTTGGTTTCTGTCTATGTTAAATTAAAAAGCACATTGTTTTTTAACAAGACAGACCTTGTTAAAACAAAAGCTGTATGGGCACCCTTGAATTGAATCAAAAAGAAAAACATTCCCATTTGGTGTTTGGATGCAGTTGTGAAGCCAAATGCTTGACCTAACTGAGGGATCCCACATGCCATCCCCTTCCCTTGCCTTTTCTCCCCATTGCAGGGTGGGTTCTGCCCTGATGTCCTCCACCTATGGCCTTGTCTGGGGGGTGAAAGAGGCTAGGGGACAGGGAGGAGGCATCTGGAGAATGTGGTGAAGCGAGGGGGGATGGGGTGGAAAAATCGCTTGTAGGTTTGGCCAACAGAGAAGAGGTTTCCTCATTTGTGTGGTGATTTTTTTAATTTTTTTTTAAACTACGAGTGCCAAAAGACACTCCCCCCTCCTTTCCCTTCCTGGAAGAGAAGAAGAAACAGGCTTTGGAAGGGACCCCCCAGGGTATGGTAGATAAGGTGTCTGCATTTTTGTGGTGTTGAGAGGTCTCCTTCCCTTAGCCCCAACCCCACGTAAGCCCTTATCTATTCCCCATCTGAGCGATGGTGCTCTCTGGTTTTACTGACATTTTCAAAGAGAACTAAACTGTTGGTCAAGTCCCACAAAGCCTTCTCGGCAGATGGATGTGACTGTGGCTGCTGCGAGTGAGGTCCCAAAATGCTGGAGGGCTTCTCCTGTCTTCCATGGGTACAGGCCTGTGTAGGGCAGCTGTGTCGGGACAAGCACAGCCTGTTGCTGGAAGGGAAGACAACTCCTCTGCAAGTGCTTTTCCTCCTCCTGAAACATCACCTCGGTGAGCTTGTGCACTTGCTTACTTGCTGCTGAGCTTCCTGTAGCTGTTTCTGGCCCTGGCCCCTAGTTTATTTTCTTGATCTGGTCTTCTGTTTCTGTGGACAGACGTGGAATATGGGCTTGCCGGGGTAATGTCTACTTTTTCTTTGCCTAGGATTGTTCCATTCAAATAGAGTAGTCTTACAAGTTTAATGACTTTTTGTCAGCACTTTGCCTGTTGCCTCTTTTTGTCCTGCAGTGGGAGCAGGAGAGGCACCAACAAAGACGACTGAACCTTGTGCTCAAAACCAAATTTTTGGCTTGGTGCAGCTGTAGTAGCAAATCCATAATTTTTCTGCAGAGTACCCAAATTGTCTTGAAATGTAGGAGGAAAAGAAGAGAAATTATGCTTCAGGTTGCTCCTTGTGCTGGAAGTATGGAAGGACGTCCTTCAGTCTGGATCTTGCCTGACCTCTTTGCTCCATCCTGGGGTGGAGGAATGAAAAAAGGGTATGTGAGGACCTAACAGGGTATCGATGGAGCTCTGTAGCAGAAATGGAAAAGACTGTTTTTCTGGAACGATTTGAGCCGTGCCCTGTTGGCATGCTGTAAGGGTCAGCAGCAGTAGTGAAAGCATGGGTTTGTTGCTGGCAGAGAGAGCCCTTGGGATTAACGCCAGCTGAAATCCTGACCAAGGTCTGTGGAGGAGGTGGGGGCACCCTAATGAGAATCATCATGTGGCAGAATTGGGAATGGCAGTACATGAAATGCCTCTGGAGATTTGCCTGCTGCAGATGCTCGAGGTCTCCGGAGTCAGCGAACAACCGAACCTCAGTCCACTGGGAGCTAATTTATTCTTCCTTTTGATGGACAGGAGAAGGAAGAGCTCCTACATGGTGCCTCCTGGCAAGTGCAAGAGGGAGTGAGCAGCCACATAACATGAGCGTTTCAGGCTGGGGATCCTGCTCGGAGACTTGTGCAGCCCAAGGGCTGTGTTCCATGACAGCCAACAGAAGCAGTGGCCCCAGGAGGGACCTCCTGAGGCTTTGGTTTGATGCTGAGGAGCCAGCAGTGCAAAGCAGGCATACCCCTGTAACACCCAGCGGGGTAACAGCACTGGTCCAGGCAGATCACAGGCGTGTGCAAGGGTGAAGGAGGCCGCTGGAGGAAGCGTATGGATCTGCTCTAGGATGAGATGTCCTGACCCTGCCAGCCGGGCAAATAGAAAGGACTGACAGCAAACTGGAGCTGCTGGTGCAGGCATAGCTGGGTGAGGGGTGTGAGGTCAGAGGGATGCGTGGTCTCTGAGCTATGCAGCCCGTAGGCCCAAGAGCAGGCTTGTTTATGTCAGCAGTCTGACAGACATCTTTAGGGGCTTTCACTTGTGACCGATGGTAGTAAATGCTGCTCTCTTAGATCTGCCCAAATCCTTGTTGACAGAAGGAATGTGCAGCTTCTTGCCTCGTGCCTCCTCTGCTCCAGCACACCCTGCATGCACGCACAGAGAGGGACCCATTTATTGTACTTTCCTCCAGGCCACTGATAATCTTTGAGTTTTGGGGCTGGAAAGCCTCCTGCTGGGTTTCAATTGCTCCCTTGAGCAGGAAAGGCTCAATCGAAGATATATTTCAGCATCCAGCTGTAAATATGGGGGGACATGGTGGTGTTACTGAATGGGAACCTTCTGAAAGCATCGGTATTATGTGACCCTATTTGTACACAGACGTGATTTTTGGCTGCAAGGATGCTATTTGGGGCGGGTAAGAAATGGATGGAAGTGATGAAGATTCAACAAATAATGAGGATTCTGTCTGTGACAGAAGTCTCTCTTTAGGGCTGGAGGCTGTCTTTAAAAGCATCTATATCCTCTCTCAAGCAGAAGCTGGAAATTGCTTATATTTTGTACTTTTCAAGGATTTCTGAGGAAGCAATAAGAGTTGTCAAGCATTTTGAAAGTTACCCAAGAGTGTTGCCCTGCCTGAAATCTGCATATGGCTTTTCTAGCACTGGTGTGCTCATTAGCTGATCTGCTAAGCTAAGCATCTCTCTTCATGTCACTAAATTATTCTTGGTCTCTGCTGTCAGTTGTACCTCAGTGTTGAAACTGCTTCCTCTAGAGAGCTGAGCCAAAAATTGCTTAGAGCCAAATGTGCAGTAAGAGAGGGCTGCCTGTAGTCTGTAGGAGATAGCAAGAGAGGACTGATACCTTAATGGTACAATTATGGCAAGTGATAAACATCAGGAGAACAGTAAAGTTGGTAAGATCGAACTGTGTGAAGGAAATCAGCACTCACCAGCAGGTCACAATGTGGGTATTCATGTGTTTCTGAGATGGGGAGAAAATCTGTGCTCAATTTGTTTTATTTCTAGGACTGCTTCGGCCTTTGTGCAAAGGAATAATCACCTTTAGTCTTCGCTTTAAATGTATTGTTACTCAGGTTTTAAGAAGTCCTTTGTTTCTGAAGTGATTATGAAAATACTTAAGCTGTTGGGGAGACAAGAAGTTAGAAGTGTCTTCACCAAACTTGGGCTGGCAACTCTGGGTTTCTCCTCATTGTGGATAGAAAGAACAAGCTGTTTCAAGGTGATGACTGAGTCTCAAGTTTTACAGAAAATAAGAAAAAACAAGCTTTTTTATTTCTATTCCATCTGTGCTATTAGTCATATTACCTAGGTATTTTATTGAAGTGCATTTGTAAACTGAATAATACCAGAGGTGGGTATTTCACTATGTTTCTCTGTTCCAACTTTCCATTTCCCACTTCCTTCCTCTTCCTTCTCTTTCATTTGTCATGGTCACAGACCTGCCAGTGTTGGAGTGGTGCATGTGTGAAGCTGTAGACGACCTTCTTTCACCCAGGAGCTCTGGAGTCCTGAGTCGTCCTCCGCTGCCCATGTTGCATGCTGTGTTTGATGAAATCTGTTGTCTGTTTTCACTAATGCATGATAGCCATAATGATCTCTTTAATAAGTATGGGTACACAGAAGTGTTTATACCATATACCATCAAAGCGTCAGATGCAAATGTCCAATCTTCTCTCTTCTATCCACACATTCTTCCTTTCTTCCTTCCTTCTCCAAGTGCTTTAAAGCCTCCTTGAGATGGTGGGAAGAATTGTATGTGAAATGCTCTTTATCTTTCTAAGAGAAGGTGTCTGAACCTGTTTGTACTTCAGGGGCAGGTACTATACCTCCTTTTATCCCTGTGAAAGACCAGCTTTTCTTCTTTTGTTTGCAGGATCCTTTAGGCTTGGAAAGGAGAGGCAATTGCGTGTGTGGTGTGTTGTTTTCTTCTTTCCTGCAGTTGACTGTGGCAAGTAAATGAATCTCTGATCTGTAGCAGTTATCTGGCCACTAAATGCTTGCCTTGATGAGTTATAACCAACATGAAATTTGAAGATAATGTGTGTTAAGAAACGTCACTTGCTTCTCGCCTTCCTGTCCTGTGGGTTAAGGATGGAGGTGTCCCAGGAGCATGTATGCAGCACCATGCATGCTGGTTTTTGGCAAGGCTGTGGGGTGCCCTAGCACGCTGCTTGCCAATTGCACTGGCTGACACTGTAAGAAGAAAGCATCTACACGTACAGAGGGGTTTTTCTTGAGGGGGGAATGCTTTTTGCTGTAATTCACTACTATGCCTTTTCCTGCTCACTTCTAGGGATTCTTGGTGCATGTTCCATTCCCTCCTAATTTTTAGATACCTCTTGAAGAAAATGGATATTTTCTTCTTCTCTCTCATCAAGTACTAACAGCTAAATGCTGCTGGAATGACCTCTTTTGAGGCGTTAAAGGTGACTGAGTTTCTGAAGGAATTAAGAAATGCTGGAATCTGATCTGTCTCCCAGATGAAGTGGAACACATTTTTTGCATGTGCTATTGCATATTTCAAGACTAGGACGATAATTGTTGCTGGTTTGACTTGTTGTCATATTAAGATGGAAGATTTGGCTCACTCCATAGACTTTAATGCTTCAGTGGGACACACTGTTCCTAGCTAATACAAGCTTAAAACTGAGGTCACGCTGTGTGGCGCCATAAAACAAGTCCTGGCTTCGCATTAGCAGGCAGTCCAGTTGATATCGATGGAGTTTTTCCAGCTTGCCAACAAAATTTCATCTAACCTTAAATCTCGTTCTTCAAGTTAGATATAGCCATGTCACTCATCAGTGCATGCTTTCCTTTAAAACTACTTCCTTCGTGCTTGGTGGAAGAAGATAATTTCTACCCTTCTACGCTTTTGAAGAGATTGAATCAATTTATCTTTTCTTAACCCATGCCAGTATTTTCTGTTCTTGAAATATTGTTTCTCCTAGCTGAGATTAAAATGTTGAATTTCCCATTCTCATGTTCTGATTTTCAGGGGCTGAAAGCATGCGGCTTTGGCAGAGGAGGCTGAAGTATCTGTAGCTGTTAGTGCAGAGAAAACATTGAAAACCAAAGCAGAATCATTCTGTGTAACTTCTTTTTAAAGAATAAGGTAAAACTTGTGGTAATCATTAAAATAATTTAAACACTGATATCTGTCCATCCACCTATATAGCTAAAGCTGCAACGATGTCCAAGTCAGACCCTGGGTTTCTCCCTTCAGGTTCCTCCAAGGTTTGTTCTGATGTTTGAGTCTGTTTCAATCCCGTTGTCTTGTTATCAGAGGCCTGCTGCCACTTAAGTCTCTCTTTGTGCTCTGGCCAGAATACCTGCTTCCACTCCAGATGCCTAAACCTGCTGCTGCTTTTGTTCAAGTAGTCTCTTCAGTTGTTTTTTTGGAGGCAAGTATAACCTGGCATACTCTCAATATTTATTTGTGTTAAAGTGGTGTCAGGCTAGTGACCCGAAGGTTCCAGTGTGCTTAAGCATTTCATGTAAAATAGCCCCTGTCTCATAAAGAAAGTGCTAATAAATAAAATAAATCAAAGTCTAACCTTGAGGTTGAGAAGGATCACAAGATGCTGCTGCCCTGTGGTTGTTTTGTGCCTTGTGGTGCTGGATAACGACCCTGGCAGGGGTTGCAAGGTCACTATTATATTGTATAATGAGAATAAGGGAGCCAGCTGCTTATACTGGCTACTTTTGTTATCTGCCATGGTGAGTGAAACTTCTAGAGGTACCTGGAATGTGGCAGCTGCTCCCCATGTCACAGCCAGTCCCAGCAAGTGCCCAGGAGGCTAAAGGCAGCCTTTTGCCTCACCTGCAGCTGATGTGGACTTGTGTGGCCCCGCGGCTGTCGAGGGGATTTGGTGCTGATGAAAGTCCGTGTGCCCGCAGTTGCTGTGTGGCCTCTTCTGCAGAAGGAAATGATTTTTGCTTTTTTACCCTGCTGTCTTTTGAAAACGCAGCTGGTTGTCCCTTCAGTTCTGGAAAGCTGGTCTTGGAAAGAGACTACTGAGCTTCCTTAAAACAGCTAATTAAGTATGAATTTAAGCTTGTCTGGGTGAGAAACTAGCCAGCCTAGCTGTAATAGGATTGTTCCAGCTCATTTTAATTGTGCTGATGCTTTAATTGTGTGGATGCTTTAATACAGGGTTACATTTAGGATCAGACTTCTCTCTGAAACCTGCAGTCAGACCAACCTGTTGTGACTGTTGGAACCCTTCTTTGATGGCTGGTAGCTTCGGGATCTGCCAGCAGTTACAAGCGATCCAAGTAGCAAAGAACATTTCCTTTGCTCATTCTTACTAGTCCTTGTTGCTTGTGCTGTGGATCCAAATGTCTTCACACTGCGGATGACCCATGTCAGGGGGTAATGATAATAGTCTTTCATAAATATTTTAAGTCAGAAGTTACTTCCTCATGCATGCAGTATTCAATCTTATTTATTTATTTTATTCAGTGTTAAGAGCAGAAGAGTGGAACACTCAGAAGTTCAGGGGAAAGCCTGCCTGAAGACTGACTGTGTGCATTCAATAACAGTGGTTTTAAGTAAATGGTATGCAATTGTGTAATAAGTTTATTTTTTTTTCTTCCTAGGACCTTTGTTCAGGATGTTTCCTTTTAGCAAAGAATAGAAATTTTATTTTATTTTTAAACCTATAACTTCCAAAGAATATTTTAAGTATCAGTTTGCTTTTTTTTCCTTTTACTTTATAAAAATATTTTGTGTAAAAATAGCAGGACATATCTTTGGGGGCTTGTTGTTGTTGCTGCTCTGTTTTGCATCTCTTGGGGCTTTACAGAGTTGCTATTTCTCTCCCTACCTTGGTCATGGGAATTCCCTTTAGGAATTATGCAAATGCTAGGGGAACCTGGGCTGTGCTGGTTCATAGCAATTGCTGGTCCTCTCCTGACTGCCAAATCTTCTTCGTTAGAGAGGAGGTTGTCCTTTTAACTATTAAATTTCTGCGCTATGAGCAAGAAGATCATTACTAACTGCTAAGACCTAAAGCAAGGGGGGCTTCTGTGAGTGTCTCATTGATGAAAGAGGCTTTCAGGGTCTTTGCTGGGAATCAGCCTGGTTCTGTGGCTGGGTCTCCTTGACAAAGGGGTTCAAAAGTCTCCTCCTGTAACTTAAATGGGGCCTCTACTGGTATGTTCCCCTTTGGGGTTTAGATCAAGCTTTTGGTATAACAGTGTCACGAACTGGGGGGAAAAAAAAAAGTAGCACCCCTCCCCCCAATCTCTGAACACTTCACTCGGAAAGTATTTTACTTTAATGGCTTGTTTTAAGTCTTGGCTTCTGAGCTCCTTTCAAAGCAGATGTATTGCTGAAAACGGTTTGCAATATTTATAGAATTTTGCCATTGAATTTGCTGTGCATGAGAGGGAATTCCTTTTTTCTTCCACTGCCAATGAATTGCTAGCAGGTCAGTTCTTCTTTTTATGGAAGAAGGTTTGCTTGAAAAGACTAAAGGTATAAATTCTCTATCTGATATTTGGCTTGAATGGGTAGTACTGCTAAAAAATTAATGGCATGAAATAGCCTGGATGATGATTTCTCTTCTGATGTGAACAAGTTTTATATTTTTCTTTTCTTTTTAATTGCCTGGTGAGCTTTCTTCTTAGCTATCCATATATCTATTTAAATTTTCTTTCTTCTTTGTATCCAATTCCCTCGGACCCTGGTGCTCATAGTTGGGTTACCAATTTACTCTGCCAGCGCTGGCATTGCTTTTAGAGATCCGACTGGGCCAGCTGCTGACGTGTTTAATAGGGCTCTGTACGTTTGATGTTTGTGCTGATAACCCCAGGCAGTTTGGGATGCTTCAACTACATAGAAATGGAGCTGAAATAAGAAGCTTTTATACTTGAAGACAGTTTTTTTGCGCTGAAGCAAACAGCGATTTCCAATATTATCATTTTTTTTTCCCCGGTTCATCAGCGTGACCTTTGGTTGCCTGCTGCCATGCCACGAGCAGCTTTGCCAGTTCCCATGGGAATGGGCAGTGCACCCAAAGTGCTTGTCCGAAGGCCATCTGAAGCAATCCTGGGTACCTCCCCAGCAGGCGGCATGGGCCGGACCGGCTGCGGCATCACTGCTGCCCTCAGCCACCTCCCCGGGCGCCCTGGTGTTGCGGGCGGGTGGCAGGCAGTGCTCCCCTCCCGGGAGAGGAGTGGGGGGACAGCGTGGCCCCTTGTGGGTGTTCTTGGAGAGAGGCAGCACTCCGTCTTGGAAGGGGAGAAGAGGCAATGTCTCTGCCTTTATGGGGCTAACCACTTCTTCCCCTTTGTGTGCATGCCGAGGTTTTTTTCCAGGGAGTAAAGAGGACAGCGCAGATTTTACTCTGGAACTGTTTTATATCACTTTGCAACAGCGGTTAATTCCCGTGGGCAAAACAAAATGGTCAATACCTTTTGGATTGCAAAGAAACATTAATTACTGTAGCATATTCTTCTCCTTGGCTTGACTATTGCCATTATAAAAGCCTAGGTATGGCATTTTCCATAGTTTGGATTTGTTTGTGTGTGAAGTAAGATTTGTATAATTAAAACAAACATGTTTTCCGGCAAAATATTTTCCCTTAAATAAGAACTGTCTGTAGCTGGGTAAAAATAAGTAATGTTTTTGTTGGATTTCTTTTTCTTCTTTGAAGCTTTTTTTAATATACTATACCTAGTTGGCAATTTCTAATATTATTCTTTGTAATTGTTTTGTGGTTGTTGTCTGCTCTGGTTTGGAAAGGCTCATTAGGAAGAAAAGCGCTTGATCCCCAGCTGAAGAGTGGTATTTACGATGTGTTATGTGATCTTGGTCTGGTGGTTTGCAGAAGGCAGTTTTGCTGTTTTAGGTCCTGTCACTAACACAAGTGATACTGATGAGGAAATTAATTTTTTCCTGTCTGCCCTACTTGAGCAGTTTGTCTATATGCTCCTTGGAAATGGTGGATTTTTTGGGGTTTTGGCTTTCTGGTTTGGAAGGCAGGCAGCTCTGCTGCAGCCCCTTTCCTTCTGGAGGACCTGATCCAAAGCTTGAGGCAGAAATTAGGATGGCAGCACTGCATTCAGACCCAACAGGGAGCTCAGTGGGTCTCTGAGAAAATGTGTGCACACGTGGTTGTGATTATCTGGTATTAAATGAAACAGCAAACGTGCAAACAAAATCTGGGTGTTCTGCATGTCACTGACTTCTTGCATGGCTTGAAGGCTTATGCTGTGCCGTGGCAGGTCTGAGGACTTTATGGCACGTCCGTGTGTGTCTCTGTTGGTAAGTAGTCCCATGAGGTTGTTAGGTTTACACACCGGTCATGGAAGGCGAAGGACGTGTTTTGCGGGAACAGGGTCTGATTTAAACTGGGTTCCATACAACAGTGTTTTGCAGAAAGAGCTGTGTTGACAAGGGAGCATGGAAACATCTCCCTTTTTCCCTGCTGCCTCCCACAAATGGGCAAATACCCCGGGCAGTCAGAGTAATACTTGACTGAGGCAGGCTGGTTCGGAGTCGAGGAAAGGTCCTTAAGACAGAAGTCTACAAATAGATCTGTCTTTGTCAGAGGGACTTCTTGCTTTCTTCGGTGTCACAGTGATGTTTATATGTGGTATGCCTTTTGAGGTCTGCCTCAGTTGTTCACTTTTCACGCCTGTCTGCTAATTTTATAGTGTCTTGATGCTGGCATCAATGAGCTGCCTCTTACAGAAAATTATGTAGTTCATTCCAGCTGGAAACTGGGAGGGAGCTTCGGTTAGCTTCACTGTGGTCGCCAAGCTTGCTAGAGCCACATTGTACTGGAGATGCAGAGATAATGTCCTTTGGGTATGGCACTAAAATACCAAGTGCAGACCTGCTGAGATTTGGGTGCCTGCTTCACTCTTACTCTTGGGGTGTGCAAATATAGTCCATGCATAGATGTATAAAGCCAAGCATGTGCCTTTGGCCTCTGCAGGACTTAAACCATGAGATGCCATGTAGAATAGCCTAAACTGAAATGGAAGAAGTAACTTATGTTTTCATTATATCTAATGGATATGTTGCAAGAAATAAACTGGGTTTTAAAAGCTGACTATTCCACAATAGTCGCATTTCTTTTGGCACTCCATTATACACCTCTGCATATAGAATCATAGAATCATCTGGGCCGGAAGGGACCTTCAAAGGCCATCTAGTCTGACCCCCCTGCAGTCACAGGGACACCTCCAACTAGACCAGGTTGCCCAGGGCCTCGTCGAGCCTCAC
>JAOQGH010000001.1:109053138-109066247 GCA_025769975.1 Gallinago jamesoni | reverse complement strand
TGGTTACATAAAACACAAGCAGAATGCTGCGCCGTAGCTGAAGGCTGCACTTTTCAGCTCAGTGTTTGCTCTTTGTGCAGGGGAGCGTGCCGGTACCTGACGGCGAGGCTTGACACAAGGTGCAGCTCTCTGGGGTACCAGCCCTGTGCCCCCAGATTGCTGGAGATCGGGGCTCCAGAGAGGCTGATTTTGTTCATCCCAGAGCCGCCCTGTGACTTGTCTCCAGACCCTTCCTGCTAAGGAGAAGCCAAAGTGGAGGAACCATGAAGACGGAAATCTGTTAATGGGACTACACGGAGGGAAAACTCAGACCCTCTGCCTTCAAGGTATCTCTGCCAAGAGTATTGTCAAATCAAACTATCTTTTTCTGGAGCTACTATATTTACCTAGAAGCTGTTACGCCTTTGAAAAATAAGAGATCTTGCCAAGGTGAGTGCAAATGATGTGTCAGAACATGTTTTTAAAACGTCATTCTTTTTTTTTCTTTTAATTCTTTCTTCAGTGACTGAGGTGTTTTCAAGAAATTAAAAATAAAGCTTTGCTACTTCTGGGACAAGAACTTTTGTGCTGTTCTACCTCTTAGGTTTTTACAGTTTAAGTGTGTGGGTGTCTGTCGTGCTGTGTGTGTCCCATCCTCCTCCCCTTTTCTATACCTCTTTAATTAGGAGGATTTGAGTCTTACTTGCTTAAAATTTGTCACATGGACCCAGCAGCTGTTTAAAAAAAAAACACAAACAAAAAAACAAAACAAACAAAAAAACCCCAACAAACCCCAACCCAAAAACTAAACCAATGAGAATAGAAAAAACAACCCTGGAAACCCCACATGTAAAGTAGACCTCTGGGTTTTTGTGCCTGAAAGCTTGGCAATGCTATATTGTATTGCTGTTGGTGGAGCTCCTTGCGAGAAAGGGCTTTCTCCTCCCATGCAAGAGGAACTTCATCTCTTATGGCTGGTGTCTGCATTGCTGACCCTTCCCAAGGGCTGTTCTGCCTGCACCCTGCTCTCGTGCCTGGTATGGATCCCTGTCAGCAGCAATCCTGGAAACGTGCCAGTGGGTTTCCCAGCTGGAGACACAGATCCTGGGCGTAGGGCTGTAGGCTGGTGGGATGGGACAGAGCCACTGGGCTCAGCTGGGTGTGTGGCATGCAGCCGGCCATGTGGGCAGTGTCCTTGGGTCTGCTGCCCTGACCCTACCCGTCACCGCGTGGCATGCTGGCCCCCCAGATCCCTGCCTATGGGTTGTATGGTGGTGAGGACGGATGCTGTCTTCTGGGTTTATCACCGCCAGCAGCTCTGCACGTGCAGGTGGGCGATGCTAAAGCGTGCCCTGTGTCCACGGGCCTTTCACGTTGAACGGGAGAGCATGTCCAGGGGCGTTATGTCACCTCGGAAAGACTGCATGTGACGGCTTACTTGTGGATGTTGCCCTGCTGCTTCTCCCTCCCTGTAGCACTGCTGATCTGCAGGCAGCGGCTGCTCCCCCAGCCCTCTGCTCTCGGCGCTTCCCAATTGCCGCACATATGGCGTGTGAAATTACCCGGCGCTTGCCGGCCTGCGTGGCACTGGCAGCGCCAGCTCGTAACGGAGTGGCAGACTGAACTCTGCATTTTCCCCTCTCCTCCAGAGGGAGGGGGCGAGAGTTTTTTTTGTTCTTTTGTTCGTCTGAGTTTGTATCGCAAAGCGTGTTGGAAATAAGCCCGCTCTCTGCCTGCGGAGGGGAGAGCAAGGGACACAGGGGAGGTGACAACAAAGCCATCTTCTTGCTTTGCTCTATCCAAGGAGCAAGATGCAGCGGGGTTTCCGACTTCTGCTTTGGCAGCAGATGTGAGTTGGTCATGGAATTGTCAGAGTTGGAAGGGACCTCTAGAGATCATCTAGTCCTGTGCTGATGGGTCGGAACTGAACATCTCGGAGGGAAGCCTGTGACACCAGTGTCTCCATGCAGTGAGTCCCTGTGCTTTGGGCTGGTGGTGAACTTGCCCTCTGACGGAGGATTTGGGATTTTCCGGTGGCTGTCACGGGCCCCTGTGCCTATTCAAGTGCATGTACTCGTGCCCACTCCTGAACTCTGGTAAGATGAAGGTGGCACTTGCTGGTCCCCACTTTAAGGTGACTGGTCCCTACATGTGGTGCTGGGGGCTGGGTGAGGAGGGGGTGTGAAGCATGAGTTTGCATCCTTGGAGTCCCTGTGTAAGCCCTTGCTCCCCCTTTTTGGGGAGAGAAGAATAGGAGGGAGGTGGGTAAGGAGGACGGGTGGTGTTTCCATCTTGTGGCCATTGTGGTCCCTCAGCAGTGCTGTGTGCTCCTACGGCACTCGCCCCACCAGCCTCCCCTGTGGCAGAAAGGGCACTGAGGCTGTCTGGTGGCTCTGGAGGATGTCAGTGTCGGCTCCTGGTCTTTTCTGCGCTGCCTGAAATCGTGGAGGCCTCGTTTGTTTCTGATGAGAGCTGAAAAGAAAGCTCCTCTGAGGATGCTCCTGGCCTCGGACGCATCTGAGAAGGGCTGCTTCCTCCTTCCCCACCTTTGCTGGTTGTCCCTTGGGTTTTTGCTAACTGCAAAGCTGCTAATGTAAAACGAAGGCATGGAAATTTCATATTGTAGCAATTAATCAGCCCTCCCTAATACTTTCCAGTTGTAAATTGCCAGCACTAACGGATGCGTGGTGCTGTTGGAGCTGAGCAGCTGATCCTGCCAGGAGCTGACAGCGGGTTATGTTTGGTTGGTTACTGCGTCCTGGGAAGCCATAGCGTGCCACTACCCGAGGATAGCACTCTGATTAGTTTAACAGAAACTTTCCAGCTATTAATTAAATGTGTTTTCACTAATGTTCCCCCCGCCCCCCCCCCCCGGACTTGAGAAAAACTAAAATAGAAAAGGTGTTCCGTTGTCACAGGACAGCCAGAGCCAGTCTCTAGGCTTTGGCTGGGTCCCTGCAGCACGTGAGACTGGTCAGTAAACTCCTGTTTGATTTCAGTAGGCGTAGGATTATTTTTGCTGCGGGCTGTACACACACAGAGATCTCCTTGTCGAGGATTTAGGGGGAAAAAAACCCCAACAAAACCAAACCCACCCCAAACCTGAGAAATTTTCATTTTCACAATGCCTCGCTGCACAGAAGCGGGATTTCTTGCCCTCTGGCATCCCTAAGTCGGAGACTTCGGAGTAGCAGCGGTCAGGATTTGGGGAGGGAGGAGGGGAGGGCATCAGCTGGGGCTGCACCCCGCTGATGTGACTTGTGGAGGGCAGTCTGTCCGAAGCGGTGCTGTTCCCTCCCGCCCTGCACCTGCTGGATGTAGCTGGCTGGAGCGTTTTTGATTAAAATGTTGCAGGGAGGGGAAAATCAGGAAGAAACTAAGCACATTTCCTATCTTAGATTTTTTTTTTTTTTTTTATTTTTTTTAGGAGACACTTAAGGGAGTACACTTGGATGAATAAGGACAAAGGCAAATTGCAAAAAGCACTTACTAAACTTGTCTGGGGATTTCAGCCCGGGAGTTTGTAGAGTGAAAGCCGGGCTTTTCTTTAAGAAGCGGCAATAACAGCTGACAAGCCTAAAGACCCAGATTAATTTAGAAACTCTGCAGTTGAGGGGAGGAGGGGTAGAAAGAGAAGTGCAGCGACTCAGACTGACCTTTCCATCAACTCCACCGCTCTTCTAGAAACATGGTCGAACAGCAGGGTCCCCCCCTTGGTGGCACTGGGCGGGCTGTACCTCAGGCACTGGAGTACGCCTTGCTCCCCAGATGGGACTTGGACCTCCTTGTGTGGGGCTGCGTGGCCGGCGTGGGCTGAGGCTGGCCATCGGTCTGGCCCTTCGGCGTGGTACAACGCTGCTGAAGCAGAGGCTCCGGAATCTGTCCTGAAAGTGCTGAGCAAAGCGCAGAGGCTGATTTTTTGCAACACGTAGTAGCTCTTTTATGCAACTTATGGAAGCTGGCTCACGGTTATACGCACTGTCTGATGCGGATCAGTGGCTATTATAAAGGATTTAATTATCCCTATGACCCAAAGTAACAAAAGAAGCAGGCCTGTTCATGTCCAGCTGTGATGGTGCACGTGGTTACTTTATTTTCCTCTTCTCCTCCCGCCTCTCCAACATAAAGCTACAAAGTGAAAGATGATACTAGTGTTCCTCTTTCCCAGGCTGCTATATACAATTGTTTCTATGATCTTTGTTTACATAGATCTAAGGCAGATTAAAGTGCCTTTTTAAAAAAATCAGAGTACTTGTCAGGAGACTGGGTGAGCCTGTGTTTGTATCTCACCAAAAATATTTCTGACCTCCTGGCACCTTCCATCCTTCTTCCCTAATCTTACACTTGTGCAGCTGTGCGTTTGGTGTATCCCCACAAGCTCCCTCTTCTCTAGGAAAATTTTAACCATTTATGAAGTTTAGTAAGGCAGATTCCCTCCCAATATTTATTAACCCATATTCCCTTCAGCAGGAAGCAGAGAAGAGAAGCCAGCTTGTGTGTCTGAGGGGCCCTTTGGAGGGAGATGAGGAGCTTAATGCAGGTAAATGCTCATGGCCATAGCAAAGGTGAGCCCTTTCTGTAAATGGCCTGCGAGGATAACAGTTGAAGAAGTGACAGAGGCTTGGGGAGGCTTAGTGAGGCTGCCCAAAAGGAGGTGATGCTGGAGAAAATAAAAGCTGGGTCTCCTCGTTCCCTGTCTGATCGGTCACTAGGATGGGTCTTCCAACTGTGATGGGTTTCACTTCAACTAGAAAGTATCTTCCCCTTTAGACTTATCTGCACTAGTTCCCTGAGACTAGTGCAATCATGACCAAACTCTCTCGTGAAGTCAATTGTAAGTGGCTATACGTTGTGATACATGTGTATGTTCATATAGAAATATTACATGTGCATATATATTACAATTACGTATAATGGCATTTTATCAGTTTGGGAAGTTATTAGATTACTTTATGCAAATATTTTTACCTGTGTAGAATGGGAATATTTAGTGACAAATTTGTTGAAGTCTTTTTCCTGCTTTTTAACTGATGGGGGTTTCAGTAAAAAAGCTTGCTTTAGGAGCATGTTGGAGAAATCCTGTTTTTGAAAAGCTGTTTGGTTTCTTAGGAGCACGTGCACATGTGTTTTTCTCTTTATGTTCTTAGGTTTCAAGAGCGTTTAAGCTTCATTTTTTTCAACACTGAGTTACTTGGAAGCGTTAGCCTCTTTAACATTACCTAAAGTGAACAAGACCATTTCTTAAATTGCTGCAAGGGTGTACCCACGTGCACAGTATGGTCCTTGAGGGAGCCTGGGTAGCGTGTTTGGATGGCTGCAGGAACCCGGGAGCGCCTTCCTCTTGCTTGTGCTTTGCCTTCAGCGACTCGGCTGGGGCTCGCACAGCAGAGCACAGTGTGGATATGGAGAATTGCCAGGTTTTTGTGACTGGCTATGGAAATTCCACTCACAAAACAGTCCCATTTCAAGAGGTTTTTGGGAGGCAGCTGGAAGAGCACAAACTCTTGCGTTAGGTGCTTTGGTTGATAAGGGTTTGAAGGCAGCTGGAGCTTGAGCTCTGAAGAGTTCAGCTAGGTCCTTATCTTTACTTGCCCAAATGCTCCATCGAGTAAGAGCTGATTTGTTTCCTGAGCAGAGGAGCAAAAGAAGGGGTGGCTGCTTCAGCTCTGAGCAGCATTGAAGCTCTGTGTGTTCAGTAGAAATGGGGAGGATGTGCTGCCTGCTTTGGTCTGCTGGCCTGGCACTTGGAGCCCTGCAACTGTACCTTCTTCTGGGTCTGTGCCATCCTATGGGCAGGGACAACCCTTGCAGGGGTTCCCTGTGTCACACGTGTGTGTGAGGAATCTGCAGCCCAAAGGTAAATGAGTTAGACCTTCATCTGGAAACTGCTCTTTTGTAAAGGCAGGGGGCTGGAGGTGCCCTGTGTTGGCACAGAAGGACAAATTGGTGTCGTGTATGTTCGTGGTTATTCCAGGAAAGAGAATTGCAACCCCTGTTGACTAGTGGCCTGTGAAACATGTGCAGGACTGCAGCAGAGGTATCTGCCCCACTGGAGGTCCATCCATCACCTGTCGTGAGGGATTTCAGCTTCAGTCTCGGTGGTCATTCTGCTTTTAGCATTGCTCCTACAGATGACAGCAGCAATCTTTAAGTTGGGTGGTTTAATGAATTTCACATAGTTCATGGTCTCTGCAGTGTTCAAACATCTCATAGATTTGAACCTTTATATTTCAGAAGTCAAAATGGAGGACAAGGGCACACTAATGCAGTTTTAATGCCAGGTTGTGTTGAGAGTACTATCTGTTACCAGTGAGGAATGCTTAAGTTTGACTAAGCCTTGGTAGGCACTGTTCGTTTGACTGAGAGGCCTGAGTTAGATTATTATATAAACCTTTTCTCAACAGTTTAAAGCCTAATTAAATATACTCTGTTCTCAGTTGTAAGGGAGATACTATTTTAATTACAGCAGCTTTCTTCTGACACACTTCAGCTACCAAGAAGAGCATGGCGGCTTCCTAAACTTGATCTGCATGCTTTCTCATAATCTCAGTTGACCAGAAGATAGGGCAGTAAGGTATAAATTATACAACCTTTTCCAGTTTACGTCATTTGAAGCTGGTGTTTTTGAACATTAGCATGCAAGTTTCCATTCTTCACTGTCTGGAGAAAATGGAAAATAGTTTATAACTCCTCCCTCCCCCTTTGTCCTTTCTTTACTGTCTTTGCCCTGTTAACTTTCAAAAGACATTTCTTGAGCTGAAAGTTTGGAATTCAGATAGAAAAACTGTCATGATCTTTTCTAGAACATGTAAGACTATTGAGTTGTGTAACAGGTTGATGTGAACTGAGGCTCTGGCAATTTTGAAAGCGAGAATATATCAGTGTGTACAGTTCCTAGAAAACTGATCCATCAGTTATTTGTTTTTGAACATCTGGAGTAACTTCCTAATTTTGCTGGGGACTTCGTGTGAAATTGAGGGCTAACTGCTTAATTTCTGTATGCCTCATTTAATCCCTTGTGTAAATGACAAATAATATTGATACAAGAGAGTTGCACGAACAAGTGCTTGTGATTCAGTAGTGGTATGCCCTGTATAAGGTACTGTTTAGGTATAGTTAATCCTACCTTGGGGGCAGCAGGATGCCTTGTACAACCTTTTGAAACTTCTTTCAAGCCTGTGATCTAGGCTCTGTTGGCTCAAAACAACCAGGCGTGTTTCACGTAGGAGTTCAGCTGAGTCTTGATGGAAGCCCTAACCATGTTTCTATGTAGCATGGCATTTCATTTGGTTTCTCACGTTACCCCGCTTAGTCATCTTTCATCTTAATTTTTCCTCCTCTCCTGACTTGCAAACCAGATTTTGCTTGGTGGATGGTGCGTATCATTACAAGAATTTGCCCTAGCAACCAGATAGATTTCCAAAAATAGCTTATCCCATCATTGCGGAGCATCTCTGAACTTCAGGATGTTGTATTGCAGCCTCTCTGAGCAATTAAAGGCAGTTGTTTTGTTTCTAATGGTCGGACAAAAATAGACTGTGGCATGAGTGGACTTGACTTTGTGCACAGAGTAATGCTATTTGAGACATGAGAGAAATTCCTGTAATGTTTACGTGCTGAAGAAAAGTGCCTTTGAAGCCAAAATATTTCTTCTGTGTATCCGTGTGTATGATTTTGTTTACAGCTTGTTATCTTAACAGTCATCTCCTCAGTGAGCACCTGATCTTGAAAGACGTGTAGTGCCTGGGTTGGCCATGCCATGTTGAAGTTATCTACTTAAGTGGCTGCTCTTGGACCTGTCCCCCAGTACTTGGAGCAGCCTGGCAGCAACGCTTCCGAGGCTGAGGAGTGGGATGGCCTATTAATGAGGCTTTTCCTTTCTGGGAACATGGGCTATATAAATCTTTGCCACTATTTGTTTCTTTGTGCTAGTCAATACAAGAAATATTTTAAGAGACTTTCAGATTGTGGCTGTTTCCTTTTCCCTATCCTTCCAATTTAAGAAAACTCCAGTATTTGGGATATCATTGCATTTCCGTAGCACTGCAGGAGCATGAGAATTTAGAGATGTATTTGGCTGCTGATCATCTTCTGCTGTGGCGATGCTTTTTGTGATGATCATCTTTTTGTTGCTTTTGGAGGGCATTCTGCAGTCTGGTGTGTTGTTATATTCCCCTTTCCTGATTATCATCTTCAGTTCTACTCCAAATCCTTTCCTCTAGCCATCTTCTGCTATGCTTAAAACTATGCCTTACAGCTCAAACATTCTTTAAAAAACCTTTCCATAGCTGTTTTTCCTCTTAATGCAAGCTCAAACTGAGGAATTTTACATAGCTTGACATCACCCCTGCGTTTCATGCATATCTTCTAATTGCAGTGGCACTGAAAATGTAAATGCTCTCCTATAAAATTTGAATTCAGAAATGTCCGCATTGTGCTTGGGTCTAAAACTGGATTTGAATCAGAGGGGGAGTAAAGAAGCCATTCTGGACTTGAATGACGAGCATTGCCTTGGCAGTGACTGGGGGGCTTGGCTGGAAAGTGGGAGCCCAAGTTCAAGTTCCTGCTTTTCTCTGCAAGACACGGCTGATCCTCCCAGGTGAATGGCCATGGGATGGATGGGTCTTTTGGGATTTCTCTTCTCCTTTGGAAAGACTTTCATACCACAGCTGAAAGACTTTTCATATTAAAAAATAAATAAATAAGTGTTGCTTTTGTTTTCCAGTATTGTTTTTGACAGGCAGCTTCTTCTGATGCCAGTTGGTTTGCCTGGAGGGGTGGAGGGGTGCAGCAACTTGAACCTGCAGGCTCACTCTGAGCGTAAAAAGCCGAATCGATGAGAGTTTGACAGTAGAAACCATTGCAACATGCAGTTTGGGGGCAAGGGGAGAAGCAATCATGGAATACACTGTGCTGAAACACCGAGTGTGAGGCTCTATGTGCAGTCACAGAGTGTATTTACTCCACAAATTTCACCCTGCGCTGTGTCTGGGGAGCAGCCGTGTTTGGAGGGATGGTTTCTCTTGCCTGGGCTTGCTTGTGTGCTAAGGGAAATAGCTCACAAAGGAACTTGGCTGTTTAAACAACCTAGCCCTCGTTTTGAATGAGAAGAACAGGTGTATTCAATGAAAAAATAAAGGCAAGATATGCTAGATACCAGCTTCTATTTAGTGTCACATGAACCAGTAATATACTAAATCCATTTTTGATCCTGCCCATATGCTTTTTTTTATGGTAGATATTGCTGAAGAGTGAGATGGTTCTCTGGGTGCTTTGCTGAGAGGCCTCTTTGGCTTTATCTGATATGAATTGTGAACCCAAATTTCATGGTGCAAAGGGATGTCAGTGAAAAATGACATTACAGGCTTAGACCAAAGCCAAGTGATGTCCATGGAAAATTCATAAATTGTGTTGGTAGGCTCTCTGTTGTGTCCAAAATGGCTTAATTTGTTTCACGTTTACCACTGCAAATAGCTTTTAGATGATACAAACAATGATGAATTTATGTTCATTTTTTTTTCTTTAATGTGATAGGTCTGGGTCAGGAAAGCATCTGCTGTTAGGAACTGAGAAAGGGAAACAAATGTCTAGTACCTGAGGGCTTTGCTTCTGATTTGATCAAGTGGTACCGTGCAAGCTTTTCTTACTCCTCTCTGCAAAGCTAAAATGTTCCTTTAATACCATATTCTTCTTTGTTGGTCTGATTCCTTTATAATACAGCTGTGACCTATTTAAGAAAAAAAAACCAAAACAAACACAAAAACAACAACCCAGAACCAGAAGTGAATTAAAACAGTGGCAGGTAATTCAGTTTGAATGTGTGATGATGTGCAAGATGTAGGTTCTCAGGGGCCAGAAGTTACGTAGATTGTTAGTGTAGAAGATAGAGGACTGATCAGATTTACGTGTGATGCCAGACATTGATTTGCTTGTATGCATGTAAGGAGAGAAGAGACTATCACATGTAGTATTTACGTAGAATTACACAGAGTTGTGTTTTTTTTTTATTTGCATTCTCTAGAGTATTCTAAATCCTCTAGCGTATTCTTGCCGTATGTGTTTAGTTTCCAGAAGTATATATATATTATCTGCTTTTTGTTCCAAACAATATAACATTTATTACTAGTTTCATGAGTTGTTGTTTCAAGAGGGAAAAATCTGTACAAAGCTGCCTGTGACTTTGAGTTCTGCTCTGGCACCATACCATACACAGCATATACCATCTGCGTCAAAGAGGATGATTAAAAAAAAAAAATTTCATATCAACCAAGTCAGTGTGTAGTTGCCCTGAAGTCATTCACAGTCATGAAAATCGTTTTGAGGAGTGTTTCTGATGCCTCACTGTTGATTGGAAAGGTAGCTTTTAACCCTTAAACCCTCCCCAAGCCATGAGAAAATAAGACTGATGTGCATGTCCCTGCTCAGCAAGTTGTTACGGTGAGAGACAGATCCGGTGCCGCTTTGTGGACCCGTCCCTCCCAGCCCCTCCTGGAAACCCCCTGCGCTCTGCTCGCCAACAGCCAGGACCAAAGATGGGATTCAGCCCTGGGAAGAATTTATAGATCTGGAGCTGGGCTGTTCCTGAGGGGGTCCAGCGGAGCTGCACCTTCCCCTCCCTTAGCACAGTGCAGGTGGGTCCTGGAAGGGTGGAAGAGGAAAGGTGGAGAGGGCAGAGATATGCATGTCACTTGTCTTCAGAAACATGGGCAAGGAGAAGGAGGTGCATGCATGGGTACGTGAAGCAGCCTAAGAGGTGCTGGATAAAGCTGGGGTGTGAAGAGACAGGGAGGTGGGCATCTTCTGCTCTGGAGAGTTTGTAGGGTCCCTTCCCTGCCTCCTTCCCTAAGATGGGGAGAGGGTGCCAAAAACAAACTGACAAGGAAACACTCTGGGGCATAGCAGAAGGAAGCTTCTTGTTGAAAAATTACTCTGCTTAAGGGCTGTGTGCTTGTAGTCTTATGAACAATGGACAGAAAGACTGTATTGGACATAATTATAAATAGGGAAAACACTGCAGTGCTGTAACATTGCTTTCCACGCTCACCTTCTTTTTTTTTTTAATTACTTGCACTTGATTGTTGCAATTGATTACAATTGTGAGGGCTAATTTTAGTGCATAAATCTTATAATGGAAGCCTGCCAAGTGTTTGTGTAATGGAGAATAACAACTGCACAGGATTTGGTACAGAATATGTTTGTCTTCCTTTCCCTACCAAATGTTGGTGACTGTTTCATGGGTTAATGTATTTGTATGTAGCCAATTTTCTCCCAGAGGAAAATTCACCAACCCCCCCCCCCCTTATCAAAATAGAAAAGCAATTTGATACCTGTGATGAGTTTTAAGAACAAGCTGAATTTAATGCTGATGATAAAGTGATCATTGCCATAGTTTTAGGACAAATAGAAAACCCAATTGAGTTCACTTTTAAACTTTGCATAATGGAACAGAGGGTAAATAACGTTGTTCCAACCTTAAAAAACAAATCCAATATGTTTAGCTGATGAAGTTAAAGACCAGCATATGGGTATATAGATCTGGGCCCTCAGAAAATGTCATGGCAGTTTTCCTAGGAGCCTTGTCCAATTTCCATGAAGTTCAATGTCAGGACTTGCAGGGAAAGGAGATTTAGTTGCCACAGAAAAAGTCAAGGATTTATTTCCAAGTGAAATGTTAACTCAGGAATAAATTTTCTTTCCACATCCATATTTTCATATATCCTGGATTCAAGGTACAGTAAATTTGGGAATGTTTCTCAGGGCTTTCCCCTTCTTTCAGACACATTTGTCCAAAGAGGAGGAAGTAGTTTGAAGGCGTAAAGAGGATGTGAAGACTGCAGGTGGGTTTGTGGTGTTTAAGGGACAATTTTTATATGTATTGAAAATTGATACTCATCTAATAGATTAGTTTTGGTACTCAAATTCTTAGGTGAGCTCACTTGTAAGATAAGGTACCAAAACTATTTGGAAGTCATCTCATCTTTATCCCACAAGTTTTTGGTGTATCCTCTCACTTGTTTTTTATACTGTCATTCCAGTTGTGATTTGTCTTACGTGCTTGTTTAAAAACAAGTTAAATTTTCAAGCTCCCGTTGTACAAACATTTGTCTTGGTCATCCTGCCAGTGTTACTCACAGATGTATGTTTTGGCACAGTCAGGGCCAAGAATGGTGATAGCTGGAGGATCCACCTTCCTGAAACATCAGTTTGCTTTTTTGGTTTTGGGCATTTTTAGTTCAGCACTGTGCCATATGGGTTTTACTTAAGGAGATCTCTTGTTCCTTCCAAAGCGTCTTTAAAAAGGATAGAACAGTCTAAATATGTTCAAGAGAATTAATTAAAGTGCCTTTCAATTGAAAGGGAATGAGGATTGGTTGGGGTTCTTTTTTTCAAAATAAAGCTCCAGCCCTGTGAAACATTTTGCATCAATTACAAAAGGAACTTGAGTACATTTTTCTAAAATGAGGAATGAGCCAACTGCATCTGCTAGGTGTGGGAGTGACATTTCAAAGTCCCACTGACAGTCGCATTATCAAACTAAACATCGTCTTTCTCTTACTGGTTCTAACTGAAGAGACCCCCACTTTCTAGGGGCAAAATTGTTCCATGGGAAAACAACAGTGAAAGGCATGGGCATCTTCAGACCGAAACCAGGACAGAGCTCGCAATTCTCCACCATGGTAAAATTTTGTGTTCTACAGGAAAGTGAACTTCAGAGCTCCTTGTCCTTATTGACATTTCAGCCAGTGCCAAGGGGGGTTCCTGAATTTAATTTGCCAGGTTTGTTTGGTAACAACGCCTTTGTCTTCCAAAGAGGCAGCCACAGCACTTGGTACTGGCGTGATGCTGGTGGACCTCGTAGCTGCAGTAGGTCCTACTGCCCCTGTGGGTGGGTGCTGGGATGGGGCCAAGGGGCTCAGCCCACGTGCCTGCCTCTGGTTTGTGCACCACTGGTCATGGCCAGCTCGTCTCAGGAGGCTGTCCAAATGGCTGTCATAAATGTCTCATTTAAATAGAATATTTACATAAGTCAACTCTCCTTGCCTATCAAAGAGGGACTGAATTTCACTGAATTATTAGAGTTGGAAGGGACCGTAGAGATCATCTAGTCCAACTCCCCTGCTGAAGCAGGA
>JAOQGH010000001.1:108912307-109053038 GCA_025769975.1 Gallinago jamesoni | reverse complement strand
TCAGGTACTTGTACAGAGCGATAAGGTCGCCCCTCAGTCTCCTCTTCCCCAGACTGAACAACCCCAGCTCCCTCAGCTTATTCCCTCAGCAATTGTGATGTAAATCTACTTATTTACATCACAATTTTCATTGGTAGATTACTGGGTGCATTGCAAAAGAAGACCTTTGATGTCATATCAGCTCTAATAGGAATGAATTGAGATTTTTTGAGAAGTGAAATGCCACAGCAAAGGTCACACTGTGGTGCTACAGAAGACCTCTGCTGTATGCTGTCAAGTGAGAAATGCTGTTTCTAGTTCTAGTTTTATTAGTTTGTTTGCGGAAAGATGACAGAATTGTAGAATTGTGTAGGTTAGAAGAACTCTCTGGTTACACCTCCTCCCTCTCAGAAAGCACTTACAAACATTTTTGTGTATATGTATAAGCAGTGATCTCGTGGAGGAACATCATGTGTATTGCTATCTTGTTTGATGCTGTTGCACATGTTCTGAAAGGATTTATTTGCCACATTGGTCTGGAAGGGATGTGCTCAGTTCCATTCAAATATGAGGAAAAACTTCTTTATGGTGAGGGTGACAGAGCCCTGGAACAGGCTGCCCAGGGAGGTTGTTGAGTCCCCTTCAATGGAGATTTTCAAGACCCGCCTGGATGCAGTCCTGAGTGATGTGCTCTAAGCAATTCTGCTTTAGTAGGGAATTTGGACTAGATGATCTCTAGAGGTCCCTTCCAACTCTGACAATTCCATGATTCCGTGTTCTCACAGCCTTATCATACAGAAAACAATAACATAAACTGGAAGAAGGTGTCTGTGGAGAAACTGGTGTGAAGAGTGAGTTTGAAGGAAGGCTGGGTGGGCACAGAGAAAATAATAGTATTGGGAGTGTAGCAAACAGGATAATAGAAGGCCAGAGCCATGGACAAGACCAGGAGACAAAAAAAAAAAAAAGCAGTAATGAAAGAGAAGCAGTAACATCAGAGAGGTTGGTCCGAAAGCAAAGCTGGAAATGCAAGCGGAGAGGAGGTTGCCCTCTTTGATGTGTTTGATATGTTGATTCACAGAAAGGTGGGGACAGAACAGTGGTGGTGGTGATCATCTCCACCTGTGGCTCTTTGTCTGGGAATCCTTGGGAATCCCCTTTGAGAGGGGACCCACTGGAGGTACTTGTAAAAGCAAGTTCATGCTGCTGTGAGCACAGATGAGCTTGTTCAGCCAGGAGGCATTTCTGCAAAGGGCTGCTCTTACTCTGGAGAATCACTTGCAGAACAGAAACCAAAGGTGAGGACCCTGATCCAGTCTGGTCTTCTGCATGACAGCAGTCATGGCGTGTCAGGTACTTTCTCCCTGAGGTCTGCAATGCTTCAGTTCAAGTTGCACTGTACCTCTTCAGATGTTCAGCTTCTTTGGCTGTGTGGCCTCGTTTGATGACAGACTGCCGTGCCCCCAGGGTGAGACCCTCTGGCACTGTGTTGCTTCTGCCCCGGGAACGTGTTCTCGGTTCAGTGTGCATGGTGGTAGCACCAGAGGAGCCCCTCCTGCAACATGGTAGCGATGCAGGGATCTGGCAAAGGAGCTCGTAGCTGCTGCTGGCATCTGGTTTGCCCAACACTGCGCTGCTGCTGGGAGACCCCTCGGAGCCGGGGCCGTGGAAGGGTTGGTGGCTGGTGGGAACCATGAGGAAGGCAGGCGGCGTGGGGAGAGCCAGGCCATAGGTGAAGCAGATGGCGAAGAGCTGGCACCTTGGGGAGGTGTAGAGGAGGACACGGGGAAAGTGGACGCAGCCAGCGGCGTGTGGCTGGCAGCCAGGCGAGAGAAGAAGGGCTGTGTCTGCAATTGCTGGTGCCTGGATTCGGGTATCAGCTGGGTTTTAAATAAAACCTCTCACAGCTCAAAAGCTATTTATTATTTTATTTTTTTCCCCCGCCTGAGACTTTAATATGTTCCTAAACTTTACAGTGGTTGGAAACCACAGTGCAGCGAATAGCCCCGGGTGAGCGAGGGGAGCAGGGGTGGGGAGAGGGTAAAAGGGGCTGAGCGCTGCTGGGAGGAGAAGACAAAGGCTGGGTTTGTGGGCTGGTGGGAACATGCCAGATAAGGGAGGGAGAGGAAGAGGATGAGAAACGGCTGTCGGAAGCCGTGGGTCAGGGGTGAGGGGCTGCAAGAGGCACACCTCGGGGTCCGGCTGTGGGGGCAAAGCAAAACAGCACAGTTAAAGGAGCTCACGATGCTGGAAGGGTGGAGAGAAGATGCAGTTCAGCCTCAGAAGAGGCTGGGGTTACTCCTAGGCACCTTGTAGCCCCTCTTAGATTATTTTGGTAGGGCAATGTCTTTAGTGCAAGTTGAGCTTGGTTAAGGGAAGTGGCTCGTTGTGGGGCACAATGCTACGTTTGCAGGACAAGACTGGATGTTCCCTCTGGGTGCTAAAGCCAAACCAGCAATCTGCCTCAGAGACTGCTTGGGAAAGACACAGAAGAAACTGTTTGGAGCAGTGTTGGTGTTGAGGGAGCGTGGCTGGGGCCAACTGCAGCATGCTCCCTTGTTTCTCTTGGCTTACTTTTCAGAAAAAAATAATAATTACTTTATGGAGCATCTGGGTGATTTTATTTTCTTTTTCTTTTCTTTTTTTTTTTTTTTAATGCTCCAGGACTGAATTGCTGTTGAAGGGGATGGTGTTACCCCACCTCTTCCTTTGCTAGGCCTCATGTTCCCACTGCTTGCTTTGCATCAGTACCACGGCCATGTGGCTGAAAAATGACCTTTTCCATCAGATGTGTTTTTGGACAGCTTGATTTGTCTGACACAAGGGTGCAGCCATGCTGCAGTGGCATAAAGGAGCCAACAGAAATATGCAGCCCTAGGTCGCGCTGCCCCTGTCATGGTCTTGGTGGAAGTGTACTCCGAGTGACATCTCCTGCCCTTTGGTTTTAGTATTGCTGTCAATAAGTTAGCTGCTGGAGTGATCAGCACAGACAAAGCCGCTTTGCAGATCCCATTTCCTCTCAGCGTATGTTCCGGTTAGTGCTCCTCGAGTGGAGCTGCTGCGAGATGAGTCAAAAGTATCAGTAAGTGCCGCTATTGCATTAATACTTGTAAATAAAGGGCAAGTTTCTCGAGAGCGCTGCCGGCTCCGTGGGCTGTCCCTGGGCTGCAGCGTCAGACCTGCTGAGAGCTGCGTATGTAGAAAGCTGGGCTGATGTTCTCACAGAGATAGAGATGGCTCGCTGGCAGATGCTGCATAGCTGGGGTTTAGACTTGCTAATGGTGACTAAACTATGAGTTGTCAAGCATGTGTTGGAGGCATGATAGGAGGAAAAAATGGGATGAGGTAAGAGACAGGTCTTGGGCAAGGGCACAGAAGGGGATACTGCAGTGAAAGAGAGAGGATATCCCTGGCAGGTGAATGGCAAAACAGCATTAAAACAGGGTTTCGGTATTAGATATAGGAGATGATCTGAGAAATATATATATATAAAATTATGGAGGATAAGTCTGGAGGAACAGTGCACTTGTAATAAATGAAACAGAAGTGATTGAGTTCTAATTTATTTATTTATTTTTTTTACGCAAGAGGTAGGTGTGTTGCTGAGACACAGAGGCAGCTCGGTGGTGGCTGAGTTTGCTGACAAAAGCAGTGAGTTGGCACGAACAGCGTTGGGCAGAGGAAGGGCCATGGGCAGCTGGCAGTGCCCAAAATGTAAGAGCATACGTACAGGTTGTGGGGATCAGAGCCAAAGAGAGCAGGATGGGGTGATTTCCCCCTGCCAGCAGCAGGGTATGCTGGTGTGATTTTACCCTACTCCCCTGGCCCCAGGTTTTAGGGCAAGTCACTGAGATATAGAAGGTGAATTTTTCCATCTGTGCACGTGTCAGTGTTTCTTGTTTTCCCTTCATTTTGTTCTTTTGCCATCTCTGCTCTTGGGAGCTCCCCTTCTGATTGCCCTGCTCTGGACGGGCTCCTTGCCCTTTAGCTTGCTGACCTCATACTGCCGTCACGCTGGAAGCGACCTCGATCCTTAGGGGTGTCACACAGGTTCCCTCTGCCCTGCACCCCTCAGGAGGGGACTGAACCAGACCCCTTGATTGCACAAGTTGTCTTCTCGATAGCATCGCTTAGAGATGGGACGCTAAGGAGAGGGCATAACCAGCTCTTTCCACTCTGCTTCAGGGGGGTGGCTGTTAAAAGCTAAGCTAGGAAGCTTGACAGGGTAGTGCAAGCTACGTGATGGTTGCTTTTTTCTCCAGATTTGCAGCAAGATAGGAGAAGCATTTGGACGTGACCTGTCTATAGCCTGAGATAATTTCTGCACTGGCAGACACGGAAAGAGATAAAGCAATGGAGAGCTAAGAGCTAAATCTCTTCTGTACAAATGCGAGGAGCATATGTAATAGGATTGTTGAATTGGAGTTACATGTTTTCAAGGATAAGTACTGTATGTTGATACAGTAGCCATTGTCGTAGCCATTCTTAGAGAAGAGGACCGGGGATTTACAGTAGTTGGTGGGGATACTTGGGTTTCACTCTGGGCTTCTAGAATAGCAAAAGAGAAGAAAAGGCCTTTGCAGATAAGACAAAGTGGATCCCTAGGAAGGCTGGAGCTCTGAGGGGGAGAAAACAGGAATGCTTGGACCTCAATGTAATAAGGTGTCAAAGATCTTTCTTACACAAAATAAACAGGTAAGGAAAGTGATTGTAGATCATCTAGGTGAACTTTGGTTAATTGATTGATTGGTTAAAATGAGATTTTAATTTTTTTAAAAAAAGTATTTTGTTTTTCTGTGGAGCTTTTAAGACATATTAAAAACTGTGCCCATCCCAACCTCTATGTTAAATGCATGTTACTGAAGATAGAGTTTTAAGCAAGCTAAACTTAGAAGATGTCAGAGCTGAGGTTGTCTGCCTAATCTCTACTTGTCCTCTTTACACATGTGCGTTTTGATGCTGTGTTTAATTACAGGACACCTCCTGCCTTGCCCACAGTACATTTGCTTCCTGATGGGGCTGGCGATGGTGGGCACAGTGGTGGCTGCCTACGACCCTGGTTTTGTTGCTAGAGGAGCTCGAGGACGGGGAAGAGGGACAAGGTTTTTTGTCACTTGTTGCTGTCTACTTTGGGAAACCTGGGGTCTGCTTCTCCTGGGGACTTGCCGGCCTGGGTGGATAGAAGCCTGCTCCAGATTTGGTCTGGCTCATGGTCCATATGTCTGTCACTTGTGCTCTTCAGCTCCTAGACAGGCGAGGGAAGGAAGTGCCTCCTGTTGGAGGGGGCTGCTTTTGGGGCAGCCTTATGTCGTAGGGTGGGGGCTGGCTTTTGTGGGGCGGGAGAAGGATTTTTGGCAGGTGTGATCCATGAGGGCCACGCGTGAGCGTGCCCGAGGAGCCGGTCTGCATGGAGCACGTGGAGACTGGAGCTCTCCGAAGCTGGTGCCGAGCGCTGGAGCCAGGCCAGGGCAGCCTCTCCCCATGGGAGGTGGTGGGAAAGGAGGGGAGCGCCCAGACCAGCCCTGGGTATCGACGCAGATTTTAATCGTAGCAGAGCAGCAGTTCTGCCCATCGTTAGGATTCACGCCAGTGTGTTAACTTAAGGCTTCCAGACTGATATCCTTAGTGCACAGGTAGTAATGCAGATAAAACTTCCCAGAAAAGTTGCTGATCTACTGCCAGTCCTCCTCAGTCCTGTCTGGAGTCCATATAGACACAGCTGCTCTCCTGCCAAGTCCTCCTTGCTCTACGAGGTGTGTGTGGGGACCCTTGCTATTAGCTGAGTTTCTGCCTGTTTACAGGGAAAGCACTTTTTTCTTGAAAGCCCTGTGCCAAGTTCCTTTTTGAAAACCCTGAGTCTGTGCTGAGAGAAAGCGACAACCAACACAAGGTAAAAGTCACTTTTTGGTAAATGGCTGAATGACTTTCTCCTGGCCCGGCGACCAGCGGGAGCCCCTCTTAGCCAACGTGAAGGTAGATGAAGACCTGGGTTAAGTATGTGAAGCTGCTTTCTAATGCCTGATGAGGGTCCTGCTCCATTCTCCGCTCCAGCCTCACCACCTTTCACTCTGGGTGGCATGGTGGTGGCAAGCAGGCTGTGATGAGAAGCCATCCTGCTTTATTTCTAGTTTGGCTAAGGGGTTTGCTACCATTTCTTGCGTTTTGTTCTTGCAGTTGCTAATCCTGCAGGCAGGCTTATCGTTCTCCTGTGTTCTTGGCTTTTATTTTTGTTTAATTTTTGATGGAAATCCCCTTTTTGTGTGTTTTGTTTTGGTTTTCCCCTCCCCATCCTTGCCAGTGCTGGTGTGAATAAATAGGAAGATGCCTTTTTTTTTTTTATCTGCAGCATACTGGAGACTCACTTTACCTGCCGTATAGTGAAAGGAGAGCCTTTTATTTCTGAGTGGGTTGCTAGGAGAGGGAAGGTGTAGCTGTACATCTGAGATGTGGATCTGGGCCCTAAATCTGCTGCTGGGGTGAACTGGTGTCCCTCCGGGGTGGTTGGGTGGAGCTTGTGGGGAGTTTGGAGCCTTGCAGAGCAACCCCAGGTTGGAAATTTTCATGTGAGAGCTGCTGCATGGGGTGATGCTGTGGGATTCGGGCTGCTTGCTCTCGGCAGCTCCCTCCTCTCTTTTTCAGCTGCGTCGTTCATTGACCGTAGCTGTTACATTGTCAACTAGCAAAAGACCGTTCACGTTGAATTATGGATGCATAAAACAGTGGGCTTTTAATTGGGCGGCTATTCAGAAAGCAGGTGCTTCCTTTCGGGGTTTAAGTTACCAAATTCATCAGGGCATTTCAACTTCTTGCATTTTAAATTCCCTGATCCTAAAGAACAAAGTAATTTTCTCAGCTTTGGAGGCTGACATCTGCTTACAGGGATTAAGCGTGTTCCTCTAGCAGCGGGCACAGATTTTCTTTGTGGAAGGGGATATATTGAACAGAGTATTAAACCCCAGTACAAGTTCCTATGCTGGGATGGAAATTGCTTTGCAGGTTTGGATGGAGGCATGTTGGAGCTTGCTTATTTATTTGGCAGATGTCTGATGACGTTACATCATCTATAGCACTTAAAGCCTGTGAGGATTTTGAAAGGGCTCAGTGCTTTGTGGTGGGTCGAGCGGCAACGGGAAGCACTCCTCTTCCCGTTTTCTTTTTGCTGGAAAACAACCGTTTTAAATAAGGAGCTATCAGCAAGCTCTCCCTCCCACAAACATGTATTTTTGAGGTGGTGTGAAAAGGGTTGGTCAGGAAGAAGGGCCATAAAAATCTCAGTTGGATGGTGCTCGGGGAGTCGTCAATCAGCTCAAGTTTCCTATCTCTGAACAGCATGTGGTGATGATATTTGCTGGGAATAAGTGACCTTTTACTACTTCAGTTGGACAGGCATTCTAGAGATTTATTTTTTAAATGCATTCTGTTCTACTACCTTAAGCTTATGCCAGTGCTTCCCATTTATTGTTTTGTGAGAGCCAGACTAAACCAAATTTGGCCCCCAAGTGTAATTTTGCTGACAGGGTGCAATCTGGAGCCAAGCTTTTTATAAAACTCAAGATCAATAGAAATGGTACAATTAGCTAAATCCAAGTCCAGTGGAAAGAGTTGCTTTTACACAAGTAAATGTTCCCTGCAGGACTGGCAGCCCCAGATACTGCAGCCCTGAGTGCCTGGAGCTGACCGACTGCAAACCAAAGGGAACTGACTTAATTGGGTTTTGTGGCTCTGGCAGAATATAAATGGCAACAAATAGTGAGAAGCAATTTGGATTTGAATTATTTCCCCCCCTGCATTAATAGGTCGAGGTGATGTTAGTAATAAAAATCTGTCCAGCTCTTTGGCTGCTGTAGTTTGGCAGAGATCTGTTGCAGGTAATGAGGGTCATGTAGATTAACTCCAGCTGTGTGCATCTGGCTTGATGTTTGAAGTTGACCTGTTAATCTTTCTCTTCCATTCCAGAAGCTACGCGGGACAACAAATGTTTCCCTACCTTCTTGCTTACTCCTGTAACATCCTCATGTGAGTAATGACTACAGTGGTTTTGCTAAAGACTTTTACTGTTGTATCTGCAGCTCCTGCCCACCTTCCTTCTGCTCTGCTCACTTGGCCCTTTGTTTCTCCGTGCTAGGGCAATGCTCCATAGCTCCAACCAATGCAGAGGAGAATGAGTGGTTTCATAGAAATAAAAACGTTAAGCCTTTTTTGAAATATACAATGTTATACATGGTGGACTGTTTATACAAAAAATCATGTCAGCAGCTGCATGTTTTATCAAAGAAAGTATATTCAGAAATGTTTATAGAAACATGATAGCTCTAAATCTGGATAGTTGGTCACTAATCTTTGCAAAGATACAAAACTGATTAACTAAAAAAATTCCCCTGAGGCACCCTGCAACTTACAATGTATATATGACCCAAGCTTTTAAAGGCTCCTCTCCTGCCCTCATTCTTCTCCACACTTCCTCCATGTGGTCACTCCAAATTGCTGCCAGCTGGCTTATTTGTCATGTGTGTTTGTTTGTGCTGCCTCTAATTTTTGACCTTTCAAAGAGACAGACAAAATCTGTGGCTTATGCAAACCTTTGAATTTGCAGCCAGCCTAATAGTGGGAAGGGAAAATACAGGGAGTTTAAACCGCAGAAGGGAACAGATTCTGTTCTTTAGCGCCTTGCAGTTGACCATAGACTCTAGCTTGCCTTTGAATGGTTTGAAGCCTTGCTTGTTTTGTCTGAGGTATTCTTACCTCCATGTTGCTTTCTACACTTATTTCAGGCATCAGAATAGGTTCATTCCAGTGTGTTTTCAGCTTGACAAATATGGTCCATTTTGCTTGTTCCAGGCTAAGTTGTTTGTTTGTTTGTTTGTTTTTTTTCCAGGGAGTGTTTTTGTAGTGTGGTACCTTCATAGAGACAGAAACAGAAAAAAATAGTCGTTTTAAAACAATGTCAGCATTGTAGAGAAAGAAGAATGAAACTAGAAGACTGATATATGATCAAACTGAATGTGCCAGAATGTGAATATGTGGCAGAACAGTCAGTTAACAGAAAATGATAGTGAAATTGTATGATATTTTCAGTTTCCCTAGGGTGAAAGCACACACGGTTTACAATGGATAATGAAATGTTATGGTTTTTTATGTCTAATATGGTAATTTTGCCAGTGCAGTAATCCCAAGGTTCCAATCCACTGCAAGGCTGACATTTATGTTATAAAGAGATGCACAGACCTTTATTCAGGATATAGATTGACAGTGCATTGTAAAAACATGAAAGGTCTCCTCTTCATTCTTTCTTCCTTTCTTTCCCATTCCATCGTATCAAATGTTGACTAATGTCAAAGGGGCTGCTACATCTTTCACGAGAAACCCTAAAGTTAATTACATTTTTGGGGGGTTGCGGGGGAGGAGGATGTCGTGTGTAGTGTTTTCATGCTGGTGTACGCCTTGGGTTTTGTAAGAGCAAGTCTTCGACACTTCCAGCTCGGAGCATCCAGCCCTGACACACAGCTGCATCGCCAGGGTGGTCATGAATCAGACCAAGATACTGATCCGGTATATAAACCATGTATATTTTTCCTGGTGAGCTGTAAGCTGGCCCTGTTTCCCTGCCGAGCGGTGAAGGCATGGCTCTGAGCTTGAGCTATCCTTTTAATTAGGACCACATATTCCTGCTCCCCGCTTTGCAGCAGCACAGGTGCGTTCCTCATTGCACAGTAAGCAAGTTAAGGGAGCCAAAATGGCCAAAAAATAAAAATGTGGTGTTTTGCCCAGCGGTGTTTTGTGAGCTGTGGGACTGGAAGAGGGCTGGTGGCTGTCTGGAGGTGGGAACGCGTTGGCAGGATGTGGTAGCTCTGATGTGGAGTTGTTTAAGTGTGGGGCAGGGACAGGGGGCAGGTGGCTGCCTGAGGGTGCTGTTGGCCAATCATACACATGCATCTTGGTGGGGAAGGGACGGCTCAGATGACATGAGAAATTGCAGCCCAAACCAGAGCAGCACCCGAATACATCGATTTTAACTGAGAACTTAGCCTGGACACACTGCGTCTAATAAAGCTGCATCAGAGATCTTGCTGTCTTTTACTTACAGCTCTAGCTGACTAAATCAGTGAAGGTGTGCTGTGGCTGGTGCTTCATTATTTCAATTAATGAAGTTTAGGTGTGATGAACTGAAAGGCGCTAGGGTGGATACAGCCACCTACGCTTCCTTTGGCATGTTTCTTTATTATTTTGCAGGACTTCTGACTGCCCACCTGCACCAGAGTCCTAGTTAGCAGCAGTCTCCCCAGCTGTCAGTGTTTGCTGAAGATATGTTGATATCTGTCATATCTGTTGAAGATATGTCACCATTCACTCCTACGTAGTAAAACCTATAAGCCTGTTGATCAGCTTTAAGCAGGTGCTGAAGCTCTGGTTAAAAACAAGGGTGTTTTTAATGCATCTAAAGTCAACCCCATGGCTAAGTCTTTTGCTGAGGAATGACATGCAGAATCTGAGGTTTCCTTGAAAGGCTTTGCATCTTACTTAACGAGAGTGAACAGAAGTGGAGGTTACTGGCAGCCCATAGAGCACAGCTTCAACAGGATCTCCTCTTGTGCAGAGCCATGTTCATCAGTGATGCCCCTCAGAAGCTTTGACATAGAGGGGAAACTTCTCTTGCAGCTTGGTGCTTCCTACCACCATTTGCAGTCTCTCCTTGGCAGCGTATTGGGCCAACTTATCCCAGTGCTGGGAAGCCAGCCACTTTCCAGGGCTTTTGGACTCTGCTGAAGGCATATTGAAGAGAGGGAAACAGTTTAATGAAATGTTTTGCAAAGCTTGGACCTCTGGACCAGTCCTTCCTGATTCTCCTGGTATTGCCTGGAGGTCTCGGGCACTGAGCTGCCCTGGAGAGGGCTGCTCGTTCTTGTCATCGTCCGCTTGCAGCACCCTGTTTTTGACACGGGTGTCACTCTGACCGCTGTAGTGCATCCTGCTTCTGAACTGTGCATCTGTGTGCTGCCTGCAATGAATAATTTCTTGAGTGTTATTACCGCACAAATATGCAACTACTCGGAGGTCCACCCTTCCTTTTCCCTCTTATAGGGCACACACAGCTGGGGCTCCCTGTTTTTTGGTCTCTGCCCTTCTGCATCATCTGACTGTAATTTTTGAGGAGAAAGGAGGTGTCTTGGAACCTGTTTAGCTCTCTCATGGCCTCAGCAATCCATGTCATTAGGATTCTTCACTCTCAAAGCCCAGTGATAGATAGACATCCTTGATTAACCCTTTTTTTGCCAGCTATTGGGTTGTGCTTTTTTGCTGTGGATTTTAGAGTTTCTTTACTTGTGTCCTGCAAAATGATATCCCAGGAGATGCCTGCTTTAAGGACCAGCCAGAGATCCATGCTGAGAGTGGAGTGGACAGAGAAGAAGAAGAGGCATCTCCCTGGAGAGACTCTGGATCATTGATGCTGCAGGATCCCCTAATGGGAAGAGTGCAGGAGACCTGAGGCCGCCTGTGCCTTTTCTTCTGCTTTATCAGAAGTCTCGCCAGGTCTTTCATCCATGACTGGTGGCAGGAGGCTCCTTTTTCCTGTGGCCGACTGTGTCATTGAAATGGGTGAGAAGATTGATGCCTACACCTTCTGTGCTGGCCCAACTTCAGCTGATCTGACCTTGGCTGGTCTCCAGATAGCTCAGCTGGTTTTTGCAGAACCCTGAAATGTGGTCATTTAAGTTTGAAGAGTTCCCTTATCTGCTGAGTGTGGCTAAAGTCAGGGAAATAGGCCAACAGATAAGAGTAATTTCTTCAAGTTACTGAGTGCAGCATTCTTGACACTTAAGTGTACAATCTCTCATTACTGCTTTTGTGCAATTAATGCAACTGATGAAACTGAACTATTTTATTGCTCTGCAATGTATTTCTATGGTCTCCCTGCCGTTGCCCTATTTATTATATGCCCACTTTAATATATACCGACCACCATATATTTGTACCATGCAGCTGTCCCACTGTGTAGTAATCAAGTTTGTTTGTTTGTTTGGGAGATGGGGGGTGGGGGCAGGATTGAATAGGGAAGAAATAACTCACTGGAACAGTGACAGCAGGCAGCTTTGAGGTCCACCTCCCAAATGTAGTGTTTAAACAAATCAGGCTTTAAGGTTAAAGCAACAGACAAATATTGAAAAACCTCATAAGAAATAAAAGGAACAGGAAGGACTTCAAAAGGACAAAAAAAGTGAGGAAAATTAATCAGCAATTCTAGAACAATTATGATTTTTAGAGTACGAGGCTTTTGTCAGTAAGAGACCAGGTTTCTGCCCTTGAGCTTGCTGAAGCAGTTAATCTGGATATGAACTCTTAGTCTTAGGGATCACTTAAAAGAAGTTATGCTCCTCTGAGAATTCAAAAACACATTTGTGCAAGTATAAAGACAAGGGAAAGTGGTAATGAGTGTGTAACACTGTGGATGTACACTGATGTAGATATTATCTGTCAGCATTGGCACTGGTTTGCAAATACTCAGGAGTGGGCTCACAGGAGCAGGGCCTTGGTTTGAGTATCATGAACCATGTATTTTTTGCCTGTTTTGTCCGTAACAAGCTGTGACCTTCTTCCAAATAGTAGTTTGGAACAGGATTTGGAGAGTCTTTATTTTCTTTTAAATTTACGGGTATCAAAAGAAAGCCAAAGACTTCAGACTACCATTCAGAAGAGACACTTCCAGTTGCTTCATGTTTTCCTCCTGCTCTGGTTCTGGTACCTTCTGTCCTTCCTGGCTAACCATGAAAAAGACCCAAATTTTGAAGAGTGTTTCCTGGTCACGCTTCTCAGTTTCTCGTTTTCTTAATAAAGAAAGTGTGAACAATTCCCTGTAATTTTGATGCTTTTCAAAGCAAAATGCACTAGTGGCATTTCTCAGTACTATCCTATTTTAACATGCCTCTGCTACCCTTAGCTCTTGGCCTCCAAACTATTTACAGAAATCCCCCACTATTTTTTCTGTCGTGGGTTGGGAAGGAGGGTGTAGATACAGGTGTGCTTTGCAAACTGCTATGGACTCACAGGAGGTTGCCGTCCTCCTGCCACCAGGTAGTACTATAGACCCCTGTTGGAAGTCAATGGCTTTCAGGTTTGCTGGTGAAACTGTTTTTGTGAGTGCTTGTGCCATTTTGGCACTCACAGAGACCTGTTTGCTTAAGTGTGTCCTCATCTCTGCTGGCCTGAAACGGGTTGGGAGTGCTGTGGCTGGCCCTAGAGCTAGGTTGGTAGGCATGTTTGGCAGCCAGTGTGGAAGGAGGAGTATCCATCTGTCATGGTCACAGGCATGGTTTGACTGGATCAAACCCTTCCACACGCTGCGGGGAAGCCTCAAGGCAGCGTTATTTGGGTGGACCCAGCACTGATGAAAGACTCGTCTCCTCTTGATGTGGATTTGCCCTCTCTGCCGGGCATGTTACTGGGGATCTGATTGATGATTGTTTGGGAGGGTGCCTCTGAGACTGGGGTCAATGAGGTGGGAAGGGACATATGGGGGCCTCTGCTCCAACTCCCTGCCCAAAGCAGGGCCAGCTCTGAGACCAGATGTGACTTCTCAGGGCTCTTTTCCAGGTGGGCTTTGAAAATCTCCAAGGACGAAGCCTGCACAGCCTCTCTGGAAAACATGATCCCACTTCACTTTTCACCTTGAGCATCTTCGTGGAGAAGATACCCGTATATCCAGACAAAACTGCCATTGTTTCACTTTGTGACCACTGTAACACAGTGTACCCAGACTTGGCATGGGCACCACCAATATGATGCCTAACAGAGCATAGATGGACATAGATGGACAACCATAGATGGACACAAACTATGCCTTGAAATTAAAGATTTGCTTTTTATGAGGAGCACAGAACTGGTAAACAAGTAGATGGTAATACAGTTATGTGAGATGATGTGTCCTGGCAGTGAATGAGGGGAGTATAAATAGGGAGTGTAGAAAAATAGCATGTACTTTCAGATAACATTGTGTTTGTCTTTCAGTGGAATAACTTGATGTGGTTTTTTAAAAGGGAAAAAGACCTCTGAAATATCTAGAACAAATTAAGAGAAAAGGAAAACAAGGGAAAGCACTGAGACATAAACCACAGAGCCATATCTTCTTAAATCTCTGTGAGACCTCTGAGGGATGGCAAGTCCAGTTGAGCCAGCCCTGTCTGCCAGCTGTAGTGTTTATAAACTCGAGTCAATCCTGTGAGGGTCAGTGGTGGTAGCCCTTTGGGCAGAACCTGAAGCCAAGATCTCTGCTCATGTCAAAGGGCTTTGGGTGAGGCTGCGAGTCAGGGCTGTCAGGTGAGGCCTCCCCTGGAGTGGAGGTATTAACTGAATGGTGTGATTCCCATGTCATGCTCTGGTCTGAGGGGGTTGAAATCAGGTCAGTGCTTCTTTTCATTGAGGTGACATTGAGGGGAATTAGTTTACCATCTGCCTGTAAAGATTTGGAAAAAAAAAAAAAGAGAAGAAATAAATTGGAACTTGTTTTCTAAAAATGAGAACGAGTGCAGTCAACCAGCAACTTTTATATTTATGCAGCATATCTAAAATAGGTGCAAGTTTGCCTACTTTCTTAACATACATCCCGCAGAAAGTAATAACAACAGTTTCTGTTTCCGTACTGTTTCTTTCTGTGGGGGGTCTCGGAATACTTTATGGGGAGGATCAATTGATGGGAAATGGTCCCATTAGCCTGGATCTGCCCAGTGGTCTAGTCTGCAGCATGGCTGGTGGTGGGAAGGTGGTGTAAGGGCTTGTGGCAGGAGCTCTCTGGGCCAGTCTCATTCCCAAAGCCCTCTTTGGGCTCCGCAGGCATCTTTGCAAGAGCATCCTTGATTTTGCTGCATGCTTTTGTGGAGACTTTCGAGGAGAAGAGTGCGTGCATCCCCCTTCACAATGTTTCATTCTCCTGCCCGTCTTGTCAGCCAGATTGCTCCCTTCCCTGACTTGTCCATTCCTACCACTTGATGGTGATTTGTTGAGAAAGTGACGTGGCTTTGGATGGGTCAATCACCCCTGCACTGTGAGGGTGGAGGTGTCAATGACACGAAGGGAGTGTGTGCAGATGTCATTGCTGCTGCTGTAGTCTTCTCCTTCAAAATAAAGCTCAGTGTGGGAGGGAGGGAGCAAGGGCACTTGTAGTAGCCCACTTGCTCTGGTAAAAGCTGAGATTTGGATGCACAGGGAAGCGCTGCCTGGACAGAGGAATTACTGGAAGGGCACTTTCTGTTGTGCCGGTGGAGTTAACAGATGCTTATAATCTATGCTTGCAGCTACACGCTGAGTTTGCTAAGCCTGGAAAGGGGTGGTGGCTCGGAGTTGTTTCCTTTGGTTCTGATGGGATGGAGGGGCTTTTCCCCCCCCAGTTCCTGCCTCCAGCACAAGGAGCCCACAGGCACTCACCCACATGTGCTTATGGTCAGCCTTTCTCCACCCAACAGGCAGGTGAGTGCTGGAGGGAGCGGGTACCACTGTCCCTGCCAGCAGGGCTCCTCTGGCTCTAGGGAAAGGATGGCAAGAGCTATGGGCTGCAGTCTCCGTGGGCAGGGTGGGAGGGATGGATGGGGGTAGTGGGGGTCCATTTTTTCAGCCTCTGCTGCCTGGCCTTCCCCAGCTCTGTGGCTGTGAAAAGGTTTCTCTATAAGCTGTGAGAAGGTGTTTCTTCTGGGAAGAGCCAGGAGAGACTAAGCCATTGAAGAACTTTTGGGCTTTGGCATGTCATCTGTGCCACTCCTTCTGAGAGCAAGGGAGGAGTCTGAGTCTTGATCTCATGATGGTCTAAGTTAGAATTTATCCCTAGAGTGAAAGGAGTCATGCCTGCGCCAAGTAACCTGTGGTCAGCTGCTCAATCAGCCCTGAATTCATCCCTCGAGTTCATGGCTGCGAGTGAGTTTTGTCCTGTGGCAAGGAATTAGAAAATGCAGTCTGGGCCAGTGCATGGAGATGTGTGGGGCTGGGATGATAACCAAGGAGCCCCTGCTTGGTTGCCTGAGCAGAGCTCTGGGAGAGAGAAGCAGCATGGTTCATGGTCTGATGGTATGTGAGATGTAACCACTGGGCTCCCAGGTCCCTCTTCCTCTTTGATGTCCCATCCCTGTGCTCAGGCAGCCTCACGCTTGGCAGGGGCAGGTTGCCCATCTGCCCAAACTCTACCTTTTTCTTATTCTGACAGGGCTGGTTTTCACTCCAAGCTGTCCCCTGTACCAGCAAGCCACTGGCCTTCCATGAACACCATTATGTGTGCTGGGAGGTGAACACGTGGCTGTAGGATGAGGTTTCCCCTAAAGGCGGTGACACTGACTTTGGTAGGTTTAAGCCCACTGTGCACCGTGCTTTTTTTGGTACTGTTGGGCTTTATACTGGGATTGGTATCTTCTGTCCTCTCACCATTTGGCATAAAAATATAGACAGCAGGTCAGATCCTCTGGCTAGTTTAACACAAGCATGTTTTGAGTCCAGATTTCACCCTAGGTGAGTGTGCTGCACCTGGGTTAGGTGTTGGTGACAGGGAACCGGGGCATCAGTTGTAATCCTGCCTCTGCTCAAGGACTGTGGCCATGAGCAAACCACTTGCTCTCCGCTTAGCCGTGCAGAAGATGGGGATAATACTTGCCTCACAGGGGTATTGTGAAAGTTAATTTGCTAATTATTTATAAAGCACATTGGAGTGCTGCTTCAGTTCTACACAGTGTTATGATAACATCTAATTAGTAATTCCTTATGATGCTTCATTCTCTTTCTGCTATAAATATTGGCCTAATATAGGGACAACTCTGCCCGTGCTAGTCATTTTGATGAATAAGCAAGCTGGATTTGGTTTGCAAATGGTCTCTCTTTTCCCCCATCTTCTCCTTGGCCATCTTACCCATAAAAACAATGTCCCCTTTGGCAACCTGCTGCCTGGCTAGTGTCTGTCGGCCGGTCACTGCTTGGGGAGAAGTCATCCCTCAAATGGAAATGTCAGCCCTCTGGCAACCTACTTGCTTTTCCTGGGCTTTCCCATCCTCTCCAGCCTTGTGGCTCTGTGGCCTTTGTTGCTGGGCTGGGGCAGGCAAGGGATGGCAGGAGGGAAAGGAAGAGCTGCAGCAGGAAGATCTCTGCCTTACCGTTCAGTGGGATCTGGACCAAGAGCTGGGGTAACAAGATGCAGTATTTTCTGTCTTTTGTAAGCTTATTTTTTCTTTCTTTCTTCCTTTACATGTGTTTGCATCCTGTATTGTGCTGCTGTATTTCATGTTGTACATCACACATTGCTGGTTTTGTCTGACTTTGAGTGGCTTTGGTCTCTCTTGAAGGTGTGAATATCCTGTATGTTTAATACTTCAATGCAGTGAATCCAAAAGCTTGTGATACGTATTTTTAGTGTTGAAAAATTTTGACAACTAATGTAAACCAACGATATCCATCCATTTGACAGCATCCTCACCAGCATACATCTTGTCACTCTCATTTTGAGCTGATTTTTCCAGCGAAATCAAAACTATATTGGCAGGGATGTGGTGGAAGCGTGTCAGAACGCAGCATGAAAATGACAGCAGCTACCGCCCAGTTTCTTACAGAGAAATGAGAGGAGGTGTTTGGATTAGAGGTCTTGAGTGAAATGTTCCTCCTTGAGCCTTCTCGTTAAAAAAGGAAGCAGTCCCTGTTTTGTTAAACTCTGCCTTATCATTGCGCCAGGCGGCAGTTGTGGTAAGGACCGAACAGGCTTGTGGGCACTGCTTGCAAGGCTTGTGCAATGTGGGGTGTCACAGCAGTACCCACTTCCCCAGTCAAGGGGAGCTGGGTTGGGTCCACCACAAACAACCAGATGACTCTATAAAACCATCCCGGTGCTGGGGAGGTGCAGAAGCTTGTAGCGACTTTGGAGAGTGTGCATGCTTGTGTGCCTGTCCAGAAGAGCTTCACCATTGAGGGTGTTTTCTTGATGTTAGATGACTAGAAGCAGGCCTCTTCTTTACATATGAGGAGTTACAAAAATATACATATAGAAGTTGTGGAAGCCCCATCCCAGGAAGTGTTCAAGACCAGCTTGGGCTTTGAGCAACCGGGTCTAGTGGGAGGTGTCCCTTCCCATGGCAGGGGGATTGGAACTTGATGATCTTTATGGACCCTTCCAACCGAAACCACTCTATGATTCTATGTTAATCCTGTATACACAGATGCGTGCATTTTACCCGGTGGTCCCAGTAAAGAGAAGGAGCCCTGCCTTTGCCTGTGAAGTTATGTGTCCCGAGTATGCACCTCGGAGTCAGTGCAAGAACTGCCAGCCACAAGCAGCGCGGTGAGATGCAAGCCTTAAATTTTAACTTGTGCTTGCTCCAGAGGTGGTTTGTGCCTCTTGTCGTTCGTCTTGGTTTTGCAGGCAAGGGTGCTGGCTCATCGCCAGCATCCACTCCCTGTAGCTCATTAGGAACCTCTTTAAACTACCCTTGCAGTGTAACAACGGGGATCAGTTTTCCCATGAGTTGATATATCTGCTGACTTCTCCAAAGAGGGGAAAAAATAAAACCCTGTAGTTCATTAGCTTACTTTTGTAGAGGCTGAAAGGGAACTATTTGGCCCTGAACAATACCTGCCTTTCATAGCTCCCTTCCTAATCCCAAATAGAAACATGAGGCTGAGAAAATCTTTCTGATAACAGGGAGTATGGATACATTCAATCTAGTATAATTTTTCATGGTGTTAACATTCTTTAATTGTCAAGGGCTCGTTTGCAGGTTTTTATTGGACAAGGTGAAGACAGGTTAAACATCAATTTGAGGGGGTAAAAGTGGTTCTGATGGCCGTGTGGTGGTTTTCCACCAGTGCCCTCTTGTGAGTTTCTACATCACAGACATCCAGTTTAAAAGCTGAGGAAAAAAAAAATATAAATGCAGCCAAAGTAGAATTTCTTCCTCGGTTCATCATTGAATATAAGATGGCTCGAGCCAAACTGTGTCCCACCGACACAGAGACAACCCTTTGCTTTAGGAGTATTGTTGGTCACTGTCCCTCCTGCCAGATGCATGAGGCTGCACAGGCACAAGTGTAGGTGTTGCTCCCACGGGAGGGGGGGGTCAACAGGGTGAAAGCCAGTGCACAGCTTGGCCACATCACCCATAGCATTGTGCAAGAGTCAGATTGAACTTTGAAGGCCATGTTGCGTTTATAGGGCTGTAGTTTGGAGTGTTATGTGAAAAAGGAACATGATGTTTTAGTGACGTGTACCAGGGTGCCTACCTGCACTGCCAGATTGGTCTGTGGTTATGGGATGTTTGGAGTAGTGCCGAAGTTGGGCATCAGCACCTTGGTGTTCCTCTCGGGTTGTTCCTGGCAGATGATAATTGCCTGCTAGGCCCTAGGTTGTGTCCTGACACATGCTTGACCAAAGCAGGTGATAATCACGGTGGCTGGGGCCATTAGGATCTCCACTATGACTATAAGGACTTGAAGAAAGACCTGAGTGGCTCCAGTTGTCTGGAGGATGGAGACAGGACGCTTCTCCAAGGCCATCTGTTTGTGCAGGTGGAAAATTAGACAGATACAATCATGAATTTTTGAAGCAGGTTGGCTTTGTAAAGTAAGCCGTAGTTAAAGAGATACAGTCGGTGTAGCCCTGTGCAAGCACGACTGATGCTCTTCATATTTTATGTTGCTGCTGTGCTCAGGGTGAGTCACTCTACCGAAGTGACTCCCAACCATTTTTCTGCCCAAAGTGATAATCCATTGTTAAAATTATATTAACTCATGTGTGCTAATTAGCAGGTGTGCCAGGGTGTGAGAAGCCCGGGATGTTAATTAGGGTTGATAAGTATACCTTTACGCAGGATGCAGACTTGGCTTGTGTCTGATGGGAGTCCCTCTCCCCTCCTTTCACCACGGAGGAGGTGCTGTCCTGCAGTGGACCGTGCCATGTTGTGGGGGGCTTTTCTCCTTAGGGCTCTGTGGTGGGGTCTCCATATCTCGACTGGGTATTTGGGAGAGCCTGGGGACTCCCAGTAGGGTTGCAGGGATTGGTCCTGCTGATGCTGGAATTAAAATGGGCCTTTTCCGTGGTATCATCTTTACTTGGCTGAGAAGGGGAGGGTAAACGCGTGCCTGCTTCCAGCTGCAGGGGTTAGCCGATGGCCACTGCTTCAAGCTTCCTGAAGACAACTTCCCCTCCAATTGGCCAGTTTGGTGGCTGGACTAGTTGCCTCCAGCCCATTTTAAAATCATAGAATCATAGAATGGTTAGAGTTAGAAGGGACTTCAAGATAATCTAGTTCCAATCCCCTTGCCCTGGGCAGGGACACCTCCCACTAGACCAGGTTGATCAAAGCCCCATCCAACCTGGCCTTGAACACCTCCAGGGATGGGGCATCCACGACTTCCCTGGGCAACCTGTTCCAGTGCCTCACCACCCTCCCAGGAAAGAATTTCTTTCTGGTCTCTCATATAAATCCGCCCTCTTCCAATTTAAAACCATTACCCCTTGTCCTGTCAGAACAGTTCCTGATAAAGAGTCCCTCTCTGGCTCTTCTGTAGGCTGCCTTCAGGTATTGGTAGGCTGCTATGAGGTCTCCCTGGAGCCTTCTCTTCTCCAGGCTGAACAACCCCATCTCTCTCAGCCTGTCTTCATAGGAGAGGCGCTCCAGCCCTCTGATCATCTTCATGGCCCTCTGCTGGACTCGTTCCAACAGATCCATGTCCTTCCTGTGTTAAGGACTCCAGAGCTGGACACAGCACTCCAGGTGGGGTCTCACGAGTGCAGAGTAGAGGGGCAGAATCACCTCCCGTGACCTGCTGGCCACACTTCTCTTGATGCAGCCCAGGACGGGGTTGGCTTTCTGGGCTGCCAGTGCGCACTGCCGGCTCATGTTGAGCTGCACATCCACCAACACCCCCAAGTCCTTCTCCTCAGGACAGGAGGAGAAGGACAAACAGGTATTTGGTAGGTCTATCGCCAATCTCTTCGTGCAGGAGAGCGTTAAGATTTATGTAAGCTGGCCCACGCACCTTCAGAGGAAGCCCACATCAGAAGGCATGTACCTGAATGTGTCAGCTAGGACTGGGTGACGGTGCTGGGGCCTGGCAATGCCTGTTCTCCCGCAGCGGGCAGGCGTGAGCTGACAAGCCGTGGCGCTGCCCGGGAGGCCTCTCAGCCAGGCTGTTGTCAGCTCTGTACCTTCCCCCAGCGGCCAGGGCCACCTGCTCTCTGTGGCCCAGACCCTGCCAGTTTGCTTGCCCGCAGCCAGGCTTCCCTTGGAGGCCCGTCGTCTCGTTTCTGAGCAAAGCTTTGGAGGAGGGTGGGTTGGCTGGTGCGTGGCTGGGGGGGAGGCTTCCCTTGCCTCTCCCTCCAGCCCTTCCTGAGGATTGCGGCAACGGTCAGATCAACCAAATCAAGCACTGTGTCTACAGCCCCCTTCTGCCCCCCCCCCCCTTCCCCCCCCAGATCTTAGCTATATGATGGCACCTGTAATTCTTCTGTGCGTTCCTCTCCATACGTCAGTCTTGCTTTTCATTATTCGCAGTTTGTTAATGTGGTGCTATAGGTCATGATGGGAAGGGGAAATCACTGCTTTTCTTTCATCCATCTCCACTGACTCAAAATCTGCCAGTGGGTCTGACTGACTCAGGACTTGCTGGCTTTTGACTCACTTGTCTGAAACTTTCTGAAAGCAGCCCTTACAGGGAGGGAGAGGGGCGCATGGAATTCAAGTTTTTCTGGGAGTCCCGGCCGCGCTATAGGTAACAGCAAAGCAGCAGGAAAGGACGCCCCAAACTGCAGCGACAGAATGCAAATCCACATAATGCTGGCAGCAAAAAGGTGTGTACCTCTTTTCGTCCTCTTAAGCTGGAAAATGCTTCAGACAATCACTTGCGATCTGTCGTAGTAAGCAGATATGTTCCTCCTTTAGGACTGGAGCGTAATTGCTTTGTATCTATGGGAGCTTGTGTGCACACACGCCTGTGTATACGTAGACATCGGTTTCCACGTAATGGCGAAGCCGTTTTGATGGGAGCAATTAAGGGGTGGGTGGTGTCAGAGCTCTGAACGCAGCTTTGCCTGTCAGGCTGTTCGGATGGGTTGAAGATGGTGAGTGCCGGCCGTGCCCGAGTGAACCCGAAGGCAGGTAGCAGCAGCCCCCGTCGCCTTCTGAGTCACTCGCGGCTCGCCAGACCTGCTTGCCTGCTCAGGGTTTGCTGGTTACTGGCGCCCAAAACTTCTGGAGGAGGCAGTCCGCTCCCCTGGGCTTTCTCCCGTTTGTTCCTCCTGCGTGGCCCGCAAATAGGAGCTGTTAGCTGTGCTCAATCGGTGTTTAAATTAACTGTAAGGCTGAGGATTGATCGTTTTAGTGCTTTCTAGTTCGATTGGTGTGTCTGGTCCCATCCCTCCTTCACCTCTTTTCTGCTGCCGAGGTGGAGGGCTCTGGTGCTTATCAGGAGTGCCTGCGGTCACGGAGGGGACCTGGTGCTTTCTAAGCGTGGGCAGATATATCAGAAACATCTGACACTGCAAGTACTCAGATGTAAAGTTAAAGCAAACCTGCTGTTTGAAGCGGGCGAAGGCTGACTGCTGTACCAGGAAGCTCGGCTTGCGTGCCTGGTTCTGGTAATGGGGTGTGTAAGAATGATTGCGCCGCATCAAATCACTTCTCCAACTATCTCATCTCTGGCTGGCCCAAAATAGTCATCTCCTCCCATCCTCCCGCATTCGTGGAGCCCCGCAGCCTCACTACAGCTATTTAATCACTGCAGTCACACAACTGAGGGACAACCCTGTGGCTCCTGTGCACGCCTTCTGCCATTTTATTTCTTTTTTTCTTTTCCTAACGAATTTGTCCTTTTCTCAATTTGTGGTCATTGTTGGACTGCAGACAATAGAACTGCAAGGATATGGTTATTGCTTAATACTCTGTATTTTTGAACTATCATACTAAGTTATAAATGTTAATTTGCTAATTAATTTGATTTTTTGTTTGTAAAAAATATTTACTGTGTTGTCTATTTCATTCTGAGAATAGTTTGATACTACTTCTTCTTCCATAATGCGTGCAGAGTCAAGGTAGGGGAAGTTGGCGGGTGAACGCAGCTGGTTTAGGTTTTGTATTGGTATTTCTTATTTACAGCAACCATTAAACAACCCTGGTTTTGAGGATGATGCTGCTCAAATCCTAATTCAGAGACAGTTATGTGGAAGTAGTGAATTAAGTAAAACCAGATCTGTGAGTAATATTTAAATCCCTGTAGTTCCTGATCCTGCAAACGCTTTTGCACCTGTGGACAGCTTAGTGGGAGGCGATTGCCTGTGCGTTTTGAACACGCATCCTCTTGCAGAAGCACCATCCAGTTATGTACCCAGGGAGGAATCCTCTGGGATGAAAGGGAGTCGAAGGCAGTGGCAAAAGGTGCAGAGTATGTCGGAAGTTTTTTTTATTTTGTTTCACTAGTGAATTGTTCCCTGAAAATAAAATGAAATGCCAAGGACGATACAGTGCAGCAGCGTGAGGAAGGGGACCAGGCGGCTGTTTCATGTGTAGCTGATGTGCAAGTTGCTTCTGTGGGGTGACTGGGTATTTTAATTCTTAGCTTCTCTCACAACCCACCAGGCTGATGAGTTAAAGTCACTCCGAAGGGGTGTCCTTAGGAATTCAGATTTCGGGAGCCAGCGGGGCTGAGTGGCAGCTCGTCTGAAGCCTGCGACGGGAGGAATTAATCAGAGGAGGGAGGGAGGGAGGGAAGGAAGAAGGGGAGGGAGCAATGGCAAAAACCCAAACCTTCAAACACACCCAATTGACCCATCTCATTTTAGCAAGAGACTTAACGAGTTACACCCACTCTAAAGCAGAAGGGGAATGAAACGCTGGCGCTTCCTCCTTTCTGTTACAGGCAGCCGGGGCTTGGGAAATACAACAGGCAACGATGTTTGTGCTGTTGATGATGAGCGGTAAGCTACTTCACCAACGATACCAACTTTTCCTGGCGTTGTGTGTGCTGGGCGGGGGGAATGGGAGCAGCTGAAGCTCAGCTAAAGCCGGGAAAATGTGTTTGTGGGGAGTAGTGTCATTATGTTGTCTTAGGTGCCGTTTGTCCAGGACCCTCTGTAAGGCTTTTTCTTTCCTAAATTCTGTCTTTCCCTGGCGCGGATGGAGATGTTGTTTTCTCCAAGTTCTGTTTAATCAGGCTGTCAACTGTTGTTTGCTTTTCCAGAGTTTGTGCTGCTCCCAGGTAGCAGAAGCACACTGGATTCATTGCAGACACTGAGAGCTCAAACTGATTGAATGGGAGCCGGGGACATAATAGCTAAATTCCCCAAGAGAGAAAATGTAGTATCATGTTACTTATTAAAGATGCTTCCCTTCTCCAGCTGTCTGGCTTTATTTTCAGTAATTACAGGTTGCCATGCTCTTTAATTGTTGAAAATGAGCCCTGTGAAAGGTTTCAACTTGAATTGAGCTCTGTTAGAAGTGTTTCTGCGAGGTGGGGAAAGCTGAAACATTGTGAAGGGCAATGCTGCCGTGCTTTTTGGTAAGGGTGGGAGCCTGGGCTTGGTGGGGCTTCATGCTCTCCGAGGATCTGATAACACTGCAGAAGCAGGGGCTGCGGGAAGCTGTTCCGTATCAAGTTGCTCATTTTTTTCTCCTAGTTACTTCTGCGATCGCTTACCAAGTTATTTTATATACCGGTTACTATCTTTAAATCTAAATTGCCTAATTCTTGGGTTGGTGACAGGAAATGTGAGTACAGAGCCCTGGCCCTGCAATTACTGTGACTAAGCATTAGGGCTAATAACCAAGCGGGCATCGTAGTCTCCCAGCCCTGCTCTTCCCTGCAGCAAGCTGGCTGCCTTCGAGGGGCCTGACGGCCATCCTCTCCCAGCTCACCATCCTGACCCGCTGTCTTCAGGCCTGCTGGAGGAGTGTCAGATATGAATTCTGTTTCCTGGGGCCCATGGGCTTGCTTTCCGACCGGCAGGGCTCAGACCCGATTCAGAGCTGCACTACCACCCATCAGCCATGAGTAATCCTCCTGCGCAAAGTATAACGCGCGCCTTTTTGGGGGAATTAAGTCACAACAGCTGTAGCTGTTGGAAATGTTAGTGCTATAATCGTTTTGTTTAATATACCAGAAACCCATTGTCAAGAAGGCTCTTAATTCCTTTGACATATTTTCATATTGCAGGAGTGATTTAAATTTGCACATGTGATTAGTGCAGTGGAACGAAAAAAGCAGGTTTTGTGGGTCCTGGTGCGTTGCTTGTATTTCCCCAATCCCTTTGGAGTTAAAAATGATCTGTACGTTACAAAAAATATGTGGAAAATTGCTGTGTTAATCATGGCAAATGGAGCTAAGGAATCAAGTGCCAAAGTGTGGTGTGCCTGCTTACACTTCCTAGGGGAACTTGCTCTTTAAAAGGGTGCACTTCTGTTTTTAAGTGGGTTCCAACTTGTTCTGAGGCAGAAACACTTTATTTTTCCAGAATGCCTGTCGGAAAAAATCTGCCAGACTGTGAACTTGCAGCATTTAAGTGTTTGCTTGAGCTTTATGCTTTTGCACTGGGAAATCAGTGGTAGGGCTCCTGCTGGCATCCAGGGCATAGGAGAAGTATTGATTTTTGCACCATTGCAGCAGTGGGAGCAAGCCTGTTAGACATTGGTCTTCAGAGCAGACTCATTTATCTTGCAATGAAGTTACACGTTATGGCTTGCGTCGCAGGTAATGGCTACCTGAAAATGAACCCCGAGGAAAATACAGATTGTTTCCTGCGGGATCAGTGAACCGGACTGGCTGAGCACGGGTCCACTGAATGCCTGGGCACCCTTCTGCCAGAAGCTAGGGGCGGGAGGGATGTGGGGGTAGAAATGGGAGGTCCCTGCTTGGGGCAACAGATTGGCTTGGGTGTAAAGCATGGCCTCGCTGTGTGTGTCGAGGCTCCTTGGTGTGTGGCAGCAGTGAGCCCTTTATTGCTCCCCCAGCATTTTGGCTCCGATTAGTTAGCCAGTGCTGGTCTTTTGCCACGCTGTGAGGAATAATAGTGCAAAAAAATAAAGGGTCTTGTGGTGGGGGGAAAAAGAGGTCACCAGAATTAAAATACCAGCTCCTAAACAATATATTAAAAAAGGAAAACGCAATGCAAAAGCAATGGTGGCGTCAAATCTTTAAAAGAATTTGGCAAGAAACAGGACGACTCTACTACCATGTCTTTCTCAGTATTATTTTTTTAAACTTGTGACTGTGTGGTGTGTTCCAGTGAGTTTTATGGCCCAGTAATCCGTTGCTGGATAAGAGGAATACATTATTTATAGATTAGAGTGTTTTAACATCCTAGCATGGGGTTGTTTAAGGAGGTCAGAATACAGCGCAGTGGAAATGGGATTAGCCCAGCTGTGCTGCAAACAGTGCAGAAGCAGGGGGATAAAATGGGAAGTTATCATATAAACATTTATATTCTCATTGTGCCTTGCAAGCATAGGTCACCGAAGATTTAGGGGGTTCCAGAACCAGAATGTAGTTTTTATTTTTATTGGTTAGGACATCTCAAATTTTAATTGAATTGTAAACAAACAGGAACATCCTTTTTCCCTGGCTCAGCAGGCTTGCTTTCTGCTGCCCTGTTGGCTTTCTCAGTGGGATGGTGTCGAAGGACTTCAGGAAGAGGGAGCGTTTGTGATAACTAATGAGCCCCTCTTCCTTCCAGGGGGAATCTCTTGTGTGGTTCCCATGGGTGAAGCCTCCCTCCGTGCTCAGCTCCGTGCACGGGTCCTGGAAATTACAGCCCCGTCGGCCAGTGCTGTGGCTGGTGCGAGAGGCTCACGGGCAAGCGGGTAGTTAGTTGATTCACTGCGGAGTGCTTTTAATGTAATTGCTTTTTGAGACTTCCAATTACGCTTTCAATAAGAGTTGGAATGTGATGTTCTCAGGTAGCTTAAAAAGCCCTCGTAAAACACAGCAAATAATGCCCGCAAAAAATGCCACAGCAGTGGCCAGCCCGGTAATGGGGTGCCCAATAGGCAGTGTATGCATCTGGGGGGCCTGCAGGCAGAGGGGTCCCGTGTAGTTGTGGTCCCATGAAGTCTCTCTGCGCCGAGCTCTTGCCTTGGCTGAAATGCAGCCTGGCCGGAGCTGCTGACACCCACAGCAGTCACCCACATCACTGCCTTTGGTGGTCTTCCCAGCAGTGAGGTCTGGGGTGGTAGGTTGGAGGCTAGCTCATGGGAGACAAGCAGTGGTTAACTCTTGTATCTTCTAGTGTTATTTAGGGCTGGTCTAGATTATGGGGTAATTAAGAGCTCAGACTCACAGAGATGTTCATGGAGTTTAACAACTTGCCAAGCATTAGCTGGGCTGCAGGAACGGTGTGCATGTTGTGAGAAGCATAGCAGATGTGCCCTGGTGCAACTTCACCAAGAGTGGTACAACATAAATTGCATTACCATGCTTTGCCATAGGTGTCCCTGGCGACAGCGAATGAGCAGCACCTCCCTCTGTAAGCTGACTCAGGCCTGACCACAAATCACCTTGCATACGTACATCCCGCCGTAATCGCATGAGTGTTTGCAAGGGGACACTTCAGGAGCGGTTTGGGTCTGTCAGAAGATCAAGCATCTGAAATATTTGTGGATGCAGGAACGTGTGAAAGTCATGGTGGGTCTGCTCTTCTGCAGAGGTAGGGGGGCAGAGATGGTGCTGCTGGTGGTTGCCATGATGGTGGGAACAGTTACGTTTGTTTCTGAAGAGGCAGAAATGTTTTTTTTTCTCTTGAAAGTTGCTCTGTATATCCATTTCCCCTTCCAAACAATTTGGAACTGGTGGGCTCGGTTTCCTATGACTAGTGGAAGAAAACACCTCGCTTGTTGAGGGGATTTTATATTGGATAATAAGCATGGAAACAGCACTTGAAGAGCATTGGCTTTATGAAACAATCTTATTCCCCCCCCTCCCCTGTATCAATACTTGCAGTGTTAGCATTGTTTCCCAGACCCATTTTAGCTTATGGGGATGGCCATAGGGGGCTGCACAGCTGCTGGCAGGGGCTGGGGGACCAGGGAAGCTGCTCAGCGGAGGTGGGTGGTTCTACTGTACTGCCCACTTGCTCTGTGGAGCCAAAGCTTCCTCTGTGTGTGTAGGGAAATGTCTCTTTCCCATATGGTTTGAGTTATCAGGGTGGTTGTCGTGGGTGCTGGGGGTGACCTCTCTGAAGACAGGGCTGTCTGAAGCAGGCATTGTAGGACACCAGCGAGTCAGAGCTGCAGATGGATGAGTCAGGGAAGTTGCCAGACCTTGTCTGTAGCACTTTGTTGGAAGCTGGGAAGTGGTGCTTGGAAGCCTATAAAATAGCAGAGGTGGGAGGGGGAATAAAAGGAAAGCCTGTAGATTTTGCATTAATCCCTGCCTCCGCCGTTTTCAGAGGATGCAGGGAGCCGCTTGTGCCAGTCTCTTCTTCCATACACCGTGTGGCCGCATGGCTGCTGAAAATGCCCTAGCAGTGGCTGGGCTTTTGGGGAGAGGGGGCTTCACAGCCCCTTTCAGAAACTGCTATAGCAAACTCTGAAAACCTGATGTTGTGACTTTCCCAGGTGAGCAAACAGCCCTCTGTGGTCCTGCAGGTCTCTCTAATCCCCAAGTCAGAGGGAAAACAAATAAGCCTGCTGCTGTCTGCCTCCCAGCTGAAAATTGCCTTGTTATTCATTTGCATTAACCTGGGTGGGGAAGGTATATTCAGAGTGTGCTCCAGGCCCTTAGACATTGAAATGGAGACAAAGGCTCCCCGTTGGGCAAGGCCAGGGCTGGGTGCAGCCACCTCCCTGTGCCTGAGCAGTAAAAGGGGCCAAAACCCTGGTCGGAAGAGGAGGGATTTTGATTGAGGCCTGGGATGTAGAGGAGAAGGAGTATTTAATGGTTACTATGAAATAAAAATTGACTTGACCAGCACTGCACACGCTCACACGCCAACCAGTGCGCCTAGCCAGAAGGAGCTAAAACGATTTTAACAGCCTGCATGGTATTACACTAAATATTGCCAAACTCCCCAAATCCAGTGTGTTGAAGGACGTTAACCATGTGGTATAAACTTCCCAACCTGAAATTAGTGAACATAAGTTACCAAACTGAGTTTAAAAAAAATGCAGCCGTATGACTGCTGCTCGCCAGCTCTGTGCCTGCAGCAAGCGTCTGCGAAGACGATTTTTGGGTTATCCCAGCCATGGGAAAGCTGCGTCTCGACGCCGAAGTCTTGTCTCCAAAGAGATCAGACACGTCCTCACCTGAGTCTGGGTTTTGCATGAACGTTGGCAAAACCTGGAAGGAATCATAGAATGGTTAGAGTTGGAAGGGACCTTAAAGATCACTTAGTTCCAACCCCCCTGCCATGGCCAGGGACACCTCCCAATGGAGCAGGTTGCTCAAAGCCCCATCCAGCCTGGTCTTGAAGACCCAAAACTGATGTCTGCCGCTGCTCCTCAGCTGCAGAGAGGCCGCTCGCCTCCTGTTGCCAGTTGCTTCCCACCTCACCTGGTGAGGGGAACCCATGCGAGATGCCCCGCTGCAGCCAGAGGGATGCCATGGCCCACAGGTCACTGGAGGAAACCCGCCGACCAAGTGCTGCAGTACTGGAAGCATTAACTACTCCCAGCTTTCCTGGGCGGTGGGAGGGATTATTAAGTGATGGCTGCAGGTTTATGCAGTGAATTAAAGTGGTTACTGAAAACCTTTGCCAAGCATCTGATGACTTTCAGTGTAACTGTTGTGTAATAATTGGCCAAAGGTTTTTTTGGTTTAAAATGACTAATGTGCTTTTTTAAAATTGCAAAAAAGGAGCCTTCCCCCCCCCCCCCCCCCAACTACAATGAAAACGCTGGTTTTTACTTCCCACTGCCTCCCTTAAGCTGGAGAAAAGTTGCATTTTTGTTCGCTTTTATGGCATCCTAGAGTGGAGTTGACAAGGTGCTGGTGTAGGAGATGCAAGTGTAAGCAGCAGGCACCAGAAATGCACATAGTTTTGGTGTAAGACTTGAGGGAGAATACAGAAGTCAATTCACTCAGAAGTTGCTGGATAAAAATTATGACAAAAAAGCCAGTGGGAGTAATTTCTTTTCTGCTTTTTTTTTTTTTTAATAAATTAATCTTAATGCTTTAGTAACATCTGGATGATTTCTTGGTAATCTTCTTCTGGGAAACACTTTTTTGTGTGTGTACTTTGTTGTGGAAAGATAAATCACTGTAATTTACCAGCCTGTTTTTTTAAAATTTGGAAAGTCATACTATTTGATATGTCCCTTCTAGCTGTCATTCCTGGAGGCATATGAATGAATGCATGACATTTCAGCTTCTGTTTGCTGTTTAAAACAGGAATTTTTGCTTGACGTGATTACCTGAACATATCTTCAAGTTTGGAATTTATGTTGGGTTGTTGGTGTTTGTTTTTTTTTTTTTTTTTTTTCCAAAGGGAAATTAAAAGGAACTGGAGGTTTTGAGGAGGAAGTAGATGCTGTCAGTTGTTTTGGGCCACCTGGGCTCGGTAAACCTATATAAATATCCAGAGCTCCATGAAGACTTTGGACCCTTTGGCAGTGTCCCCCGGAGGCTCTTGTCGTTCCTTGCCAGAGCAGAAGGCAGCATGGGCTGTCCCCTGTGGCCAGGGGAGAGCCAGTGCCCCTGTGCTGAAACGTGGCCTCCAGCCTTTTTGCAGCAGGGGGCTGAGGCCAGAGGAGGGCAAAGTTGCACATCCGCCCGGGTACTCAAACAGCTGGAGTCTGTATTTCGAAATAACATTAAGTAATGCGGGGAATAAGCAGAACACGGCTGTCTAGGAGCATGAGAAAACTGCGGTACCTACCACAGTCAGCTTTTGAGTTATGTTTCTGGGCAAGAAAAAAAAAAACAAAAAAGAAATTGAGGCTTTTTTTGGGAGCGTGGCTTTGAGAGTAAAGATATCTGCAGGGCTGGAGGTGCTGGAGCTGTGTCTTTGGGAGAAGGGGGCAGGATTATTTGGAAATAGAGGCTTTGCGGGGAAGGTCTACCTGCAGCCTCATTCAGGTATGGGATCTCGTTTTCTAGGGAAAGGTGTTTGGTAAGGGAGCAGGGAGAAGCTGGCAGTGAACAGACTGTGGGGAAGGGCAAGGATTTTGAATGGGATGGGGCTGGAGGAGAGAGAGGCAGAATCAGGGGTTGATCTCTCTGAATCGAATGTATTGGCCAATGCTGCAGGAGCTGGAGTCTTACCAGGGGTGTGTTGGTTAGTCCTCCTGGAAAACAGGAGGCTGAGCCTCTTTACGCCTGCTGAAAACCTGGTCTCTGATGTCGAATGGTGTGGGCTGGTTCCCCTGAAATATTAGGTGCCATGTGAAATGGGAGCTGGGGCTTCCTCGCTGCACAAGGCGCATGGTGTAGCTTCTCCCACCAGCACCGAGTAAGTGGCATTGAAATAATTGACAATCCTGAGTCTGCAACGATAGGGAAAACAGCTAGAGCTTTGTGTGAGCTCCTGGACCAAGGATCACATATCCTTGTCTGACTGTAAAGCAGCTGGGGGGTTCCAGTTTCAGTCCACACTGGAGCTTTCAGATGCAAGGGCAGGATAAATACAGCAGGGTCCATGATCAGCTCTCAGAAGGTGATTGGGGTGGATGGTGTCTCAGAAGAAAAACGTTTCCTGAATACATGCCCCCTGCATATATAAAACACAGATATAACAACTTACAAATGTATAGGAAGTATGTCAGTGGAGTATGCAATTTTTGCATAATTCAGCAACACAGAACATCAGAGAAATGTGTCTTGTGAAAGTAAACAGTGAAGCGCTCTAACAAATGTTTGTTTGGCCCCGAGTACAAATGTGCAAGGCGGGGAAAAAAGGTTGAAGTCTTTGAAGGTTAATTGAAGGGAGCTCGTTAAAGCCACAGCTCCCAGACAGCGAGTGGTCAGGCAGGCAAAATTGCAAATAAATCTATTAAGAGAAAAAATAACATCCTCCCTACTAAAATGTGCAGAGCTATGGAGATGGCACAGTAAGAAAAGGCTGAGGACGTCGTAGTGTGTGGTTGATGTTGAACAGCAAAGAGCTGTGAAGCTGCTATCCAGGAATGGCATCTCATTCCTCAGAGACCACCTTTCCTTCTGGGGGTGCCAGTGGAGGATGTTGTTAGCTCAAGGGTTGAGGGGCCGCTTTCCAGCTGTAGTGTTTTTTGGGGGAGGTAGAGCCATGTGCTTGTGAGACAAGCACCCAACGCTGACTTAAATGTATTGAGTGAGGCTACACAAGGAAACCTTCAGGTTCCTGGTCTGCATTCAGGGCTTTGCAGGATTCCTTTCCCCCACCAAATGCTTTACTTTTGAGTTGGTTTCAGTGTTTATTTTCTGAAGAGATGACAGGGGGCTGCCTCTGGCAGGGAGTGGAGCATGGTGGTTGGAGTAGGAGATGGATTGTTCTGCCACTGATGGCTTGCCCACAGTTCAGGAATGGTTGCTTGGTGCCTCAGTGCCTCTATAAAGGAAGATGGCTCCTCACACACAGATTTTGTGGATTAAAGAACATTTTAAAAGTTTTTCTGGTATTTATTGACTATATTTTGCACATTTCCAGTGCATTTTACCCAAAGCTGTTTTAGCCTAGAGCTGTCGTACACAAGAGGAACAAGAAGTGTGAGGAATTGCCTTTGGGGTCAGTTTTGGGTTCAGCTGACCTCGCTTCCAGGAGTTAGACCTGCCTGCCAGCCCCTGTAAATATGTGGACTCTTGCACTGGGATGGGGTCTTAGTCTGAGTTCCCAGGTTTCCCATGACTGGATCCTGCTTGCCACCCGAGCCTGCTCCCGCTTTGCCGTGCTTATCACAAGCCTGCGGCTTGATCATCCTACTTTTGAAATGGTTCCCCAGCCTGAAATGGCTGGATACCCCCCGTCTGACTGGGATTTTCCTCCACACAGCGGGTTTAAGAGAAGTACAGCTGGCCATCCTTAGCTTGCCTGCAATTTAGACAAGATTACAGGCAAGCTGCAGATAGCCAGTTTTTTAAGGAGCAATCTTGAACCTGCTCATCAGAGTGTATATCTCACTTTAAACTTACCGAGACCAGCCAGCTGCTGAGAGCTATTTCTGTTCAGGAATCCCTTTAAAGTTTAATGCACTTTGTGCTCATTGAACCCCAAAATGAGTCACTTAAGGGAGTAGCATCAGATTTTCGAAACCTCTGCCCACCTGTTGCTTCCACTGACTTTTCTGTAACATGCTTTGGTCCTAGGTTATTCAGAGAGGGAAGTGAAACAAATCCAACAGACAGGTTTTGGCAGCATGTAATACTGATGAGAGAATTGAGGATTAAAGCATTTTTGGCAGGTATTTAAAGTTATTCTTTTATCAAATTCTCTTTAAAAAATGTGTTTTCGAACATGGGAAGAAAAAAAGCTTTTAGAAGGTTTTATTACTCTCGGAGCTACTGATTCATTCTCTAAATGGCAAAAAAAAAATTTCTTGCTTTGCTGCAATCTGTAAAAAGGTGTTAGTCATGTCTTAACATTACTCAGAATTTGGTACAGAAGGGAGAGACAGCAACTTCATGCCTTCCTGATGGCTCTTGCTTTCTGTTACCCTTTTTGCACGAGAAGATACCAAAACTTGCTGCTGTGACATATTTGGTAAAATTCTCTGGAGATCTCAGAGATAAAGACATTTATGCGGAGGCATGTCCAGCCTCCCCACCTGCCCGCTTTCTCAGCTCCCCACCAGAAGGACTTTCAAAAGCCAGGGGGGTTGGCTGGGTCGAGCTGGCAGGTGCTCAAGGCTAGACCCACCCCACCTCTGCCTCCATCCTACAATCCCGGGGCTCTTGAGAATTGTTTCTTGAAAGGTTTGGAATGTTGGCAAATGAAAATAACATTTTATTGCTAAAGTGGGACTGAATTTCACATTTAGAGTCTCTACTAGTAAAACTGATAGAGTAATAAGAGGATTATCTTCTTCTGACTTCTCTTTTTAGAACCTTATAGATGAATGCCGGAGGCCAGGGATTCGTATTCTGCCATGCCTGACCTACAATTTATTGCTGTATTATTTCAAAGTAATTGAGTGGGTCCTAAGGGTCTGTATATCAGACTAATTCTGGTAGTCTCTTAAGGACCTGCATATGATTCCTTTTGCTTCATTTTAGAGAAGCCTTTTATGTGAAGCCCAGTGACATTGTGGTTTTTGATACTTTGATGAAATTATGTGGTATTGAGCACAGTCCCTTCTGCCTAACTAGGTGTTTGTCACCACCACGTCACCTGCTTCAGCACCTCGCCTATATAAATGGATTTATTTTGACTTTATTTCAGTGATAGAGGAAAGTAATTTCTCCATCTGTAAAAGGAGATTTGAGATGCAGGGAGATTTAAGATACTTGCCTGTGACTCCAAGGAATTAAGTTCAAGAGTGGAGCCCTAATCTAGTACCTTTGTTATAAGATACAGCCTTCACTTAAGCTTCACAACTGAATAAACTAATAAACCTGTCAGAAAGCCTTGATGTTGTGCGCCAAAATTTTTGGCTTGCAACTGAATATAATTCTCTAGAATTTAAAAATTTAGAAAAAAAGGGGGGCCTCAGCCCTGAAGGCACATGCCCTTCTCTGTAAAACATCCCCCACATATCTGATCTGACTGTTCTCCTAAAATCTTGTTGAATACTTGAAAATAAGCAATGGTGCTTAGTGTAAAGAAAACAACAGGAACAGGAACATGCCTGATATAAGTGCTGCAGGTTATTTCATCAGGCTAATGACAGAAAATAGGTCTACCCGGTGGGACAGCATTGTATAATGTTGTTGAATTTATTCAGCAGTACAGAATTCAATCTGAAATGCTACCTGTTAGCATTAGCTGTTTCACAGGCAATCATGAATTCGAAGACTTGGGCTCTCTGATTGTTTCTGGCTGAATGTGATTATCTCAATAGCTACACTTGAAAGCCGCTATTTTATTTTCATTATGACATTGTAATAGTGCTCAAAGGATTAAATAAATGTATGTGAAGAGCTTGATCCCTTAGAGTGTGAGACAAAATTGTGTGCCTGGGCTGGGTTATCATGTTTTCATATTGAAATTGAAGGGTTTTTTTTTACTAAATGACCATTTACGTTTCCAGCTTGTTGCAGACCGGTGAAGATAGCCATTTTCTTTGGGCTGTTATCAGGGATGTGTATGCATGTTGGATTGTGCCACTGGAGTTGGGCAGCCAACTCCCGAAGGCATGAGGATGCTCAGAGGGCTGCATCCCTCTGGAAATGCCTGGAGTTCCATAGGCCCCCCCAGGTGAGAGTTTCCCTGCTCACGGTGAAGTTGCCATCACCTCCTTCAGTGCCATTGGTACCAAGAAAACCAGCGGAGTTGATTTTCCTGTGCAAAGGGAATTCAGCTGCAGCAGTGGAGGGCATCTCGAAGTTGATGTCACTGCATCGTTGTCTCTACAAAATGACAGTAAAACTGACTTTTTTTTTTTTGTTGCCAAAAAAAGTTGTATGGGGACCAGAGTTTAGGTTTCCTCGTGCCTCTTAAACTCCCACTAGCCAAGAAGAGTTTGGGGTGTGCAGTGGAGTAGCCACGGGGCCATAGGATCTGGCCGGGGCCGCAGCCGTGCGTGGAGCGCTCGGTCCTGAAAATGTCGAAGAGAAAAAGTAGCTGAGGGGTGTTGTCTTCTCTAATAGCAAATTAAACTGGGCACTGGGTCACTGACTGCCCGCAGCCGTCCGTACCGATCCCCTGTTGGAAGTTACCGTCCCTGCAGCAGCGATGGCGAAATACGTCATTAAGCTGCGTGGCTCAGCCTGTACACCCAAGTTAAAATCAGAGCAGTGCACTTGGGTACACCCGTGGGGATGGTTTTAGCCACCCCACCCTAACCAGCCCTCCTGTTGATATGTATGATCCCTTGCTAATAGGTGAATAGATTAAGACAGCGCCATGAAATCACAAAATGTAAGAGTGAGGAGAAAAGAGAAAATACTCCCTTATCTAAATGTTTTACTAGTAAAATTTTATATTCATAGTATTTTGAACTTCACTTGAATTTGAATAATGTGATGAAATTCTTTCACATGTTCTCGATGGGGCTAACACTACAGTGTTTTTCTTTGCAGCAGAGTAATCCATAAAGCTGTACTAGGTTTTTCTTCCAAGTCTTGCAGGTTATTATTTTAATTAAAAATGCAGTAAAGTGCTTTTTTTAGTAAGAAAGCATTGAAAATATTCTAAATACAACTCCCCGTTAGTCCAACGCAAGACCATTTTAATTTAAAATCAACAAATATTTCAGCTGGGTTTCCATAACGATTATTAGTTTTTAATTTTTTCTGCCATTTTTCCTGATTAAAAATGGAATTATTGCTCTTCTAATTCTAAATCTAATTCTGTTTACCAACTTGGCATGTAGAAATGCTTCCTGGCTTCTTTCATGAAAGCACTGTCATCTCCGTTGAAAAGCTGGATGGCTGTTGCGTCAACATTTCTTCATCAAAATGGATTTGAAAATACTGGTAGAATTTTGAGGTTTTACTTAAGGCTGGTCTAAATAGCAACGTATTAATGTATTTAAGCATCAAGTTAGTTTGTGTGACATCAATCACAACTCTGTGGTCAATCTAGTCCAGGATATCATGTTTGGTATCATGTCAGCTAAATTAAAATTTATGGTTAGCTGTCATGATACCAAATGTGATTTATCCTGATTTATTCTTCTCTATATGCAAATTCAAACCCATTCCAGTGCACACAGCCTGTACTTTTGTGCGGTGGCTTTCAACCAACATCTTTTGGTTAGTACCTCTTTAAAGTTGTTCCAGCAGAGGCGTGAATCCCTTGGAAGTTGTCAGTGGGCAGCGTCCTGCCCAGCAGCTGTGGATGTGCTCTCCTGGTCCCCTCCTGTGGGTTCCCATGGGCTGCTGCAGTGACCACAGCTCAAAACCCACCAGAGAAGCTGCTGAGGTGTTTGAGCATATGGACTTGGGATATCACCCCTGTGCCATGGGCTAGGTTGGCTTCGGTGTTGCAAATTGTCACTTGCATACCTCCAGTTAGTGCAAGAATACTCTTTGTGAATTATATCCTTTTAGTAGAAATTTACCACCGTCTTACTCTTGGCACAGCAAATAAGTCAACAAAACTAACTACATTTTATATTTTTTTTTAATTTTATGTTAGTACTAAGGAATACATTCACTGTTGTTCACTTAACATGTGTTTAGGGCAAGCATTAAGTTAGAAAATATATACAGTAGGACATTTCTCTGTTTACACCATGTGGTACTCTTCTGAATATTTCTCTCAAACTCCATTAACGAACTAATAGGGAAAAATCACACACAGCTGACAAAAAATTCTTTTCTGTTTCATTTTGATGGATAGCATCTTAGAGCCGTGCACACTGCAAGAAAACATCCAAGCAGCGTTCTTATGGGATCAACAATTCATAATTCAATTTAGTCTGAAGTCAGTGGCTGACAGGTTAAACTGAGAGCTGTCCTTATGTCTCCATTAGTCTTAATCTGAAAGTTCCCTGGAAAAATTGCTAGCCCGGGGATGGCTTCATTGCCGGTAGGCTCGCTAGCAATCTTGCTTCGCATTGATCTGCGCTTCAAGCTGCTCACTTGAATTATAGGCTAATTCTGTCTGGAATTCTGCATAATTTTTTAATTTTGTTTCTTTTAATGAAGTTACTTGTCAGGGTGATACCTGAAATAATGACCTTGGTGTAGCACTGTGGGACAATACTCAACTTCACGTTAAGTCACGTGAGTGTTCGTATAAAAAAATCTCTTGGGTGTAGTGGGAGCCAACTTACATTACAGCGGTGCTGAGCTTTGCTCAGATCTCCTATTATAGCATTTAAATACCTTCCTTGCAAGTGGACGTTAGATTTCCATGGGGGAAAAGAACATGGATTCTGGAAAACTTGCATAAACAAATTACACTTGGCAAGCGGGATGCTGCTGTGTTTTTCCTGCTTGTTAAAACTTCCAGTAAAAAGGTCTCTTGATGATACAGAAATGTCCCAGAATATAGGCTGGGTCAGAAGAAACTGACCCAAAGCAGGGCTGTACCTTGTCTCTTTGAAGCACCATCCTGCCTATGTTTGTGTTTTCTCCATTTTTCATGATGTATTGACAGAGAAATGTCAGGGTAAGTTTTCTGAAAACAAAGGAGTGAATGAATGAAGTCTTTTTCTCTATTGTTCCCAAAGCTGGTTATGGGCTTTTTTTTCCCTTAAGCCTGTTAGGTTGGGCTTTAAAAAACAAAACCCAAACCCCAAACAGTACAGTAAAACCAAAAGCGCTGGAGCAGATGTTGCCCACTTGTTAAGACAAGTATAGGACTCGTTTCCTTTTCAAAATATGGTTGGAAGTCAGGTTTTAAGGAGCAAGATCAAGTCGGAACTAGTGAGTATAAACTTACGAAGTTGTCCTGTGCCTTAAATTTGCGTATTTACATGCAGCATTTTGTGAAGACCAGGTTATTAACCTTGCTGAGCTCCTGCAAGTGCGTATAAATCCCTACACAAAACCTTCCCAGAGTTTTCCCAGCCTCTTTTGCCTGTTAGGAAGATTAATTGCAATCCCTTTCCTTTCCCCTCCCATTCCCATATTCCAGATCTCATTAGTTGCCTTTCCTCATGCTCTGGGTTTTTCTCACTGATTCATGCCTCAGGTTAAGCACCAGCTTCTTTTTTTTTTTTTTTTTATGAATGGCTCTGAGAAATGCACTTGTATTACTCGGCAGAGAGTTGGCATCTCTTTCTGCCTGCCCACAACTAAGTTACACTCGTGAAGATTTCTTACCTGCCATCTTACGCACCTCCATGTTGCAGTATTGGTTAGAGCCATCCAGGTAGGGGGTTTTGGCATTTTTGTAGATGCTAAAAAAAAATGGTGGCACCGTGTTGGGTGCCTGCTTCCTCTGGGCACCACAAGAGTTGTTTGACCAGGAGCCTGAACCAGCAGCCTGGGGTGCACTTGGATGCCCATTTGGCCGGAGCGTCCCGCTTCTCCTCTGTAAACAAACATTTATTTTTTTTAATTTCACCTCTCTGTTCAGGTTGCACCAGGGCATTTTTCCTCATTGGTTCAGGAGCCATCAGCAAAGGGTAATTTGCTGGTGAGGCCGGGGGAAGTCATTTCCCTTGAAAAGTTTGAGCTGCCCATTGTGTAAAATGTTTCACAAGTCACGTTGCACTGGGAAAAGTACATTGCGGGGCAGAAACTGCAAGCTGGAGCGGAAAGGTGTCCTGCAGAAGTGATTATACATGCCTTTTCATGGTTTGTTTTGTTGTGCTCTTTTTTTTTCTTTTTTTTTCTTTTTTTTTTTTTTTTGTTTAAGAGGCAGAGTATACGTTCAGGCATGTTAAAACCTGTATGAGAAGTGATAATCGAGTGCCTCCCTCCTTTCCCACAGCTGGGCGTAGATAAGACACGCCAAACCTCATGTCTGGCTCCTTTTATTCACAGCCCTCTCCCCCAGGGGCTGCTGCGTGCCCTCTGATTTAAGATGGAGGGGTGAGATGGTCAGAGGCGGGGGGACAGTTTGCCTTTTTTCCTCTGCCTGAGGCACACAAGCAGGTTTGATACCCATGACCAGTGCTGGTACCCATGAGCAGATGCTTATCCCTGTCCCCATCTAGGGGGCCTGCACCCCAGTCTCACCACAGTGTTTGCTGTTGAACTCTAAATTAATTGCCAGGCTGGCATTTCCCAGGGCCCTTTCCCTGCCCCATCACCCTATCCCAGGGAATGAGGTCTCTGCCAAAACCCACCTTTTTCCCTCTGCTCCTCCATCCAGCGAGATCAGTAAGACTTTTCAAGGTAAAGCAGAGCTCATGGTGAATGGGCATGGTAGGGATGGGTCCCAAACCACGTTTCCAGCCATCGCTGCTGTAGTTATATAGAATCACAGAGTCATAGAACGGTTAGAGTTGGAAAGGACCTTAAAGATCATCTAGTTCCACCCCCTTGCCATGGGCAGGGACACCTCCTACTGGAGCAGGTTGCTCAAAGCCCCATCCAGCCTGGCCTTGAACACCTCCAGGGATGGGGCATCCACGACTTCCCTGGCCAACCTGTTCCGTTGTAAAGAATTTCTTCCTAATATCTAGTCTAAATCTCCCCTCTTCCAATTTAAAACCGTTACCCCTTGTCCTGTCAGTACAGTTCCTGAGAAAGAGTCCCTCTCTGGCTCTCCTGTAGGCTCTCTTCAGGTATTGGAAGGCTGCAATGAGGTCTCCCTGGAGCCTTCTCTTCTCCAGGCTGAACAACCCCATCTCTCTCAGCCTGTCTTCATAGGGGAGGTGCTCCATAGTTTATTTGTTTCATTTCAAAACCATTGCAGACATGGCTGGTTTAAATTACTTCTCCCTTGTGACCTGCTGTGCTGATAAGTGGTCAGACGAAACGGTATCCCACATATTAATTGGTGCAGTGGGATTTCGGGAGATGCTTGGAGGAGAGTCACTCTTGTTTTTAACATTAAGTTACTCTTCAAATGTTTTTATTACCTCTAAAAGAGATTTACTGCCTGTGTACGTAATTATTAATCTAATAATTAAACCTGAAATGAACCCTGGAAGCTGGTGAATCTGTCTGAAACACTGTGAACTAAGGAAGCCCGTCTGGTTTCTCTGCATTTTATAAATATAAGCCGCCAGAACAAATGAACTAACAGAAATCCCACAAAAAATGTCACAGTTAATGGACTTAATGTTTGCTACACTGTATAAGGTTACAGAAATATTGGTAGCTAATTGTAACCTTACAGATGTCACCAGGAGGACGATACAGGGGATGCTCCAGCCTGTGAGATGGGCTGAAAGGAGAGAAGGTTTTTCTCCAGCCTGTGCTGTCTGTCTTTGACTCTTGAAAGTTTAAAGCAGTGAATGCTTCTTGCAGAGTAGCCAGAGTGTTTGCTTGCTTTTTGGGTACCCTTCCTGAATGTAGCTGCTGTGAGAATTTCAGGTATTAAGAAAAAATAATAAATATATAAGATATTAACAAGGGTGTTGTCAAAATGCTTACTCTGAGTTTCCTTTGAAGCACACTTTTTTATTTTGCAAATGGGAAGGTGGGATGTGCTGCCCTGGGAGTGCTACCTGGGGCGATGCTGGCAGCTGGGGAGAGTGGCAGTGCTGCCTGCCACTGCCTTTGCTTCCTCATCCTCCTCCTCACTGGGGCCATGGGCTCTCCTGGGTCAGAGCAAGGAGAAGAGGAGGAGAAAGAGCCTTGCCTGTGGCCAAACCCTGGTGGAACAGTCCCTGAGAGCTGGGTGACTGGAACTGGCTTTAGAGGCTGAGGCACAGCCTGGCTGGTTGGGGCTGCAAGCTGAAGAAAAGGGTGTTTAAAGTGACCGTTCAGGAATTGGTTTTTAAAGTGGCCAGAGAAATAACGTATTAGGTTTTTGGGGGATGTTTTTTCCCCATTCTTTGCTCCCTTTTTGCTTTTCCTCTTTGATGTGAAAGCACAAGAGGAGGCAAAGAAGAATCTCCCATTGCAATTCAGAAATGGCAGAAGCTGGGCTAAGCTTTTTGGTTTTGTGTGTGACTTTTCAAGCCTCATTACTTCTTTGGGGGCCTGATCCAAAGCCTATTGAATTAATTTTCCATTGATTTCACTATGGCTTTCTTGGGCCGGGCCCAACGCGAGGTGTTTAAGCTTTCTGCAGGCGGGTTGCTCATGTGACGACTTGTTCTGAGTGAGACCGATATGCATAAGCTTGATGGCTTCCTTCTTGAAGAAAAGGATGGTGTCAGCACTGTGGAGGAAGATGCTTTTTTCCTTCCCCCGACAGACCTGAGGTTTCTGCCTGCCCTGAAGCTGGCAGCCTTGCAGCCGGGAACCGATATCGGCCGCAGCATCGCAAAAAGGAGAGCGTGTGTGTGTGTTTGTGTTGCTGCCTTTTGCAACAACCAGGGGCTGCCTGGAGCAGCCTGGGTTTTGGGCAACAGGGACCAAGGCAGCAAAGAGTGACTTTCCCCCCTGAGCAAGCCGAGAGCAGCAGAAGAATGAAGAAAGGCTTGCTGTCGCGCGGGGAAAGGGGCAGAAGCACCAACGTAGCCTCCTCACAGCAGCACAAAGCCTTTTCCAGCAACACAGTGCTTTTGCTGCAAGAGCTTATTCTAAGCTTGTTTTATTTTGAGGAGAAAAAAAAAAAAAAGGTGTTACTATAAGCCGTGTCACAGTTTTGCTCCTGGTAACTGTATTGCAGTGGCCGCTGCAGGCATAATCGGAGGTCACGCTCTGTCACGTTTGTGACTGACATAGCTGTGCTGGCAAATATTTGTAACGTGGGTCTGGCCAGAATCTTGAGAGCGTGCTTAGATTCCTGCACTGCACAGAGCTGTCTTTCCTCATTTAACGTACAGGGGATAACTTTTTGGCAAAGATTTTGTAGGATCTGAGCTGGTTGAAAACTGTAAATGATAAAGTGCAAAATACTGTCTTTTATTCCCCCTCTTCTTCTTTTCATTTAGGTATGTCAGTGATGAAAAGTGAGGGGAAAAAAACAAGTAAACAAGAGGAGGAAGGAATTGCATATAAGATATTTAATTTCCATCTTGGGTGACTTGAAGGGACATGCAGCCCATCAGTGCTGAGTGGCAAGGTGATCTTTTGAGATGGGAAGACTGACTCTGATGGGAAAATGTCCAGAGGTTGCCAGAGCATCTGCAGGGCAGATTCTGTACTAGCCATCTGAAAACTTCAACAGTAAAAACCTCCAACAGTAAAAACTTCAACAGCACAACGAATACTGTTTCTCAAGAAGAGGTGCAAACGCTGGTGCAAGCACTGCAGAACCAAGGAGTCTGTTTAGCTCAGTGGTAAAGGTGTCCTTTGCTTCTGTCTTTTGGCCCCTCTTTAAAGGGATTTCCCTTCAAAATTCCCTTTTAAAATGGAAGTAGTCTCTTCTTTGTCTTTGTGGTGTATCCACTTCTGCAAGTTACTCCTTCTGCCCTAGGTCTGTAGGATGAGTACGGAGATACGGTGAGGCTGTGGCTGCTGGTAGAGTAGAAGGCACAGAGGAGTCACCCCTCCTGGTGGCTTTGGCATGAGAGGGAGGAACCATGGCTTTCAAGAGGACTGAAATTCAGGCTCCCTGGTATTATTTTTAACACCCATTTGACTAAAGGTCATTTTATCCAGTAACACAGTGGGGGCTGTGTGCAATACAGGCAAAAACAGTACTGGGAAATTATTGGGAAAGTGTGGTCTTTCCTACAGTTTGGAGATTGCTCCCTTTGTCAGACAGATGCCGTTCACGTGAATTCAGGAACTGTTGTGAGCTCAGGTGGGCTGAATAATTCACTTGTAACACAGGCATAGGTGAATATGGTCAGTGTGCCTGCAAATACGCCATGTGTACATTTACTGCAATTTTTATTTTCATTTGGGCTGGGAATGATGCCACAGAAAATATCAGTAGCTTTCTCAGCTACTAAAATCATCTACCACTCCTTAAATTTAAAGAGGAAACTGGTTATTTTCTTTTAGGACTATTTTGGGCTACATACCAACATGAAGCATTGAAATGATGGAATGACACTTACTACTGCTGAAAATATCAAGTGCTGTGTAGATTTACTGTGTCTTCGTTTGATGGTGTGGCTGATATTTCACCAACCTGGCATTATTGAAGAGGTACAGCTATTGTTTCATGAGATGTTTGCATTTCTAATGCATACTTTAGAATTCCTTAAAAAATCCCACTTAAGCAAGTTACAATATTTTAGCACTGTATAATGTTTCATTTATGTGACTATATCCCACAGTAACTGTTACAGGTAAGAAAAATATTCTTCTTATAAATATTGAGGCAGAACATTTTATTAGTGACCTTCTTTTATAAAAAAGGCATTGAACCAGAGCTGACAGTAAGCAGTTTTCCACCAATGCTCTGGTCGTGCTTCAGCCAGGCAGCATCTGTAGCACTCTCTCTCTTAATAAATAGCTCTACCGGGTGACTTTCCAGTAATGTTTCACTTCAGGCTAGGCAATCAATTTTATTTTTTTTTTCTGGTGAATGGTTTATTCACTGAAATGTGGTTTGCGAGTTTGGGACAGCTATGAAGCTCTGGGGTCTGTTACAAGCTTTGGAGGGCCACAGTCAAGTGATACTGTGTCGTTGGAGCTCTCAGGCAGGATTAGGCAGAGCATGGTGAGATCCGAGGCTCTGAGCAATCGCTACAACCACGGATTTGACTTAAACTCACTCAGTGTTTTAAACTGAAATCTTAATTTTCCAGCTATATTAATAAAATAGAGAGAGAGAGAGGCTTCACTGTCCTCACCCCTGCACACGTGCACACACCTTCATGCTCCTTTCCATCCTATACCCAAGAGGATATCAATTCTTCAAATCCTTGGTGAGCCTAGTGTCTCCATTTGCCACTGCTCCTCTGGGAGCCACCTTCCCAGGAGGCTTTCTTCAGTTAATGCATTATTGGATGCTCCTGGAACTGGAACAGTTGTCCTCAGTTTGTCTTGTAATTAGTTGCTTATGCTTTTCATAATATTTAAATACTGAGGCACTAAGAGAAAGTGAGAGCTTGGTGCTGGAAAATTCTCACCTAGGATTTGGAACACCTCTTCTTCCTCCTTCTCTGGTGATACTTTTTGAATCGTGTTCAAAAGAAGAGGAAAACTGAAGCTGGTTTTGGCAGCCTGCTCTGTAGGATGTCAGGAGCATAAAGGTACAAGACCCACAGCTGCTCATCTGGCAGTGCTGTCTTTGCTCTAATTACAGGCAGCTTATGTGTGCCAGCAGCAACATTTTACATTTATTGACCATAATTTGCAAAGCCAGCGGAGAACTTGAACCAACTCCTGTGCCTGCCAAACTATAGAGAACTAGTCCAGCTTCATCAACATATTGGTTTTTTTCATATTGCTCAGAAAGATCTTGAGTTTGGCGTCTTTTGAAAGGACAAACCCTCTCCCTTGATGCGACTGCAGTCCAAAGATCCCACCAAGGTTGGTCATTTCATGAAACCCAGGCCAGTAATCATCTCCTGAGCAAGGCAGCTGGATCCACTGGGGTTGCTAGTGCACAAAGCTGCCTTGCTCCTACACTCGTGGGTCCCATCCCTATAGATTTGTTATTCCACAGGCAAAGCTTAACGTGTCCAGGAGAAATTATTGTGCAAAACTTGTATAGTCTTTAATCCTTGTCCACTGAAGTGTGTCTGAGAGAGAGATTCCTCTGGCCTGCAGCTGCCTGGGCCAGCACCGGTCACACTGGGATGGCGGGGACCTGCCTGCTGTGCATCTCTCTTGTCCTGGGAGATCCCATGCACACGCTGGGGGCTGTCTGCTTTTAGGCAGGTCCCCCTTCTTGAGCCGAGCACCAGGGACTGCTGTCTGTCTCAAGGCCATTTGCGAAGGGGAGAGGGAATGGGAGGAAGGCACGGTCTATTTTAACCTTGCCTTGCTTGTTTTGTCAGGATGAAATTACTAGGAATACAACTGTTTGAATTTATGATTTTTTTAACCTACCCTTTTCTGCACATGAACATAAATCATGTCCTTGTGCAGCCTCTTGTTTTGCCACATGAGACAGTTCTGTTGTTTTTGCCTCTCAGAGAGAAGCCCTATGCTTCATTGTCTCTGCCTTGCTTTTCTTGAAGGTAGTCTGGCCTGTATTAACCTTTGCCGTGGATGACGAGGATTTCGTGTGTTGTTCCAGATGAGGTCAATGTCTTCTGTGGCAGCGTTCACTCCTGTTTCTGCTGGGCAAGTCTTGTTTGGTGGGTCTTTTGATTACATTTTTTTTTGTCCCTTTTATCACATCAGGGGCTTACAGTCCTCTGGGATCAATACAAAAGGTCTCTTCTGTATTGTGACTTTTTCTAGCTTTGTGTCATCAGCACAAGTCACTGGTACATTTTTTTCTTTGTGCGTCATCGCTGAAAGCATTAAAATACCTTGTCCCCTGAGCCAGATAATTCTCCTTTCAGCACAACCTCTTAGCAAAGTTTCTTATGCATATCATAATTCTTATGCCAGTTTTCGTCATCTTCAGCTTACCTAGTAGTTTCCTGGAAAGATATCTTCTGCTCTTTCCTCCCCTGGGAAATGGGTCATCTTGTTGGAGAAAGAGATCAGAGTAACATGCCACAATCCATATTGCATTTTATTCACTTTCTCATTTCTTCCCATGTTGTTCCCTGTTCCATCTCCCAGATGTGCTCTCTAGCCTTGTGTGCTGTAGAGGCCAGACAGATGGCTATGTCCTTGCTAGGATCGTTTCTTCTCCAGTCCCAGACAGGATCCTGATCTGCAGGTTTTAATATAAATATTCTGGTCTATATCCCCGTGGTTGCTTGTACCGCTTCTCTCATAGTTTTGGGATGCAGATTTAAAACTCCTGCTGACTGGCACATTTTAAACTCTTTGAATTTTGCTCCTCAAGATACCTCAGACACCTCAGATGTGGTGATTCATGCCATCAGACATGCCATGTCCTTACTGAAAATGAAGGCATAGTATCCATTTTATGTTGAGGCCAAACTCAGAGCTGGTGGGTTTCAACTTTCCATCCTGAAGCTACCTTATCCTGACTTTGGATAGTTTTGTCTTTTCCTCTCAAAAATATTTGCTGATCAGTCCATTTCCCCACTCCACCGCAGGGTTCTCTGCTCCCTGCCTGTGTCTTCCTTGGGGTGGGGGTTCACCCCCTGAGCCCCAAGGGTGTCTTCCCATCCCTCATGGGGTTTGCACCCTCTTAATTAAAGAAACAACACCCAGTGTGTGGCCTTTGGTGTTGTGTGTTCCTCCTGCAGGGGAAGAGCTGTCAGCAGGGGCCGTGTCAGGAGATGTGATGTACGAGTTGTGACTGAAACCGGTAAACCCAGATAAACTGAACTGAGGTGCGGATACATCTCCGCGACGGCGTTTGAGCGATCAGGTTCTGTCAGGACGTGCAAGATAAAAATCTGAGTGCTTAATTTAACTTTGACAGCGGCAAGCTGGTACAGACCAGCCAAATTTTGCATGAATGTTTTCTTTTTTTTTTTTCTGTGTGCTGGAGAAATGGCAAGGGTTTATACTCTGGTAATGCCAGGCTGAGAAACCTGCTCTTTTGCGGTTGGTATCAACACATGAGGTGAAAACAGCAGCCATTTGGTCATATGCTCGCTTGCCTCTTCTCCCAGGCTCTGAATAAAAAAGTAGTTATAATTCTCAGCGTTGGGTTTTGTGAAGCAGGGCTGCCTCTTCACCTGGGGCTCTTTTCTCTCTCTCCCGACCTCTCCAGCAGCCCCGACAGGAGGGCTCAATGCAGGCTGAAGCCGGTACTCCTATTTTTTGGCCTGGGTGAACTCCTGGCTCAAGCATTTCTGCCTTGCCCTCTCCCACTAACCTCTCCACCTGGCCCTGTCCTGCCAGAGTAACCCGGCCGTGGTGTCGCTGACATGCCAAGCTCTCTTATTTTTGGGAAGGAAGCGTGGGATGTTTAATTGCACACATTCTGCCAGATAAATGTGGCTCTCCTCCTTGGAGTTACCCAGTGCCCTCTTTAAACTGGGGATATGGCCGTCTTGGGTCTTTCTGCACTGGATGATCTATACTCACGCTTCACAGAGAGGAGAGGAGTCTCCCCGGCTTGCCCCAAGTGTCACAGGAGGCAAGCTGCCAGGCAGGAGTTGAGCCCTGCTCTGCAGTGCTGCAGCCACTGGCCTCTCCCTCCTAGCCCAGTCCAGTGGCCCTGGCAAACAATTTCAGTGAAGACTGAGCTTTGCAAGGTACTGATTTAAAAGTAGGAGCTCACAGAGACACTGGTATCAAAACTTCCACAAGGCATGCTATAAACTTAAAAGGACATCCTCTGCTTCAGTACTTTTCCTTGTTATGCTTCCCTTGTGGCCTCATAGCGGAAGTTTTTCTTACTTTTACATCTTTTTTACTAATTATGTAGCATACCTTATAACGCTTTTATACCTCAGTGAGGTACGTCATTCTCTGTCGGAGAGAGGGTGGCCAAAATGTGAAAGCTACTCTGATCGTGCATTTGTCCAAGTTTAATTTGCCACCTGTTTTTCCATAGACCGCTGGAAGCCCTCCCCGGTACTTAAGTTGGGGTATCTAAAATTAGATACTTGTCTTCATATCTCAGGCACCATCTTAATGATCTGTGTGAGGTCTTTGGCATTGCTTGAAAATCAGATTACTTACCTCTGTGCTTAAATGAGGATATACACTAAACGCTTCCTCTCCAATTCCCCCTCCCTCAATTATGGGCCTTAATTTTTTTCCACAGTATTTTAATCCTTCACATCCTGCCTGCAGTGGCTCTCTGGTCACTCAAGCCAAGGATTTCAAATTTTATTGCCGGAGACCGTGGCGCTGGGTGGTTCTGTGCGTGCACGGTCCCCCATGTCCCGCTCTGCTTCTCCCTCCTCCTGGGCTGCGCAGTGAGTGCTCTGAGGGGTCCATTTAGGATCTGTCTCCTGGTCTGAACATTTTCTTGTCACTTCTAAATAAAGGCATTTTTTAATGCATTTGGCTTGTCCCGTCCTCATTGTGTATCAGCAGTTCTGCTGCTCATTTGGCACAAGCAGAAAGCCCTTTTCAAGCAAAATGTAGTAACAATAATGTATAACCTTAAGGGAAATAAACAAACCGCACCTTATTTTTATTTCAGCTGCATTTTGGGCATTCTTTTTCTTTTTTTTTTTTTTTAAAGTAACACCTAGATGCACACGCACGGTCCTTGTAGCTACCTTTCTCATTCTTGTCTCCCACAGAGGCCAAGTTGGTCCTTCTTCCCTGCAGCTCCCTCCTGGCTCAGCACTGGCTGCAGCTCCCCGGAGAGCATTACAAAACCTTCCTCCACTTCCCAGGACGCAGCGCGCAAGCTGCTGTTTGTCTGCCCCACAGGCTCCAGGGAGTTGCCCTTGTGGCTTCCCATACATTTGCTTATGTCTGATGATCTGAAATTAGAATCCTTTCCCTGCTTTGCCCTTTTCTCTAAACGTGTAAAACCTTGCAGATGTCCCCTAGGGAAGAAAGGGGGATTTTCCCACCATTAAAAATAAAAGGGAAGGGAAGGAGAAAGACTTAAAACACGTTCAGATACTTGTAAAAATGATTAAAAAACAAACCAACCCTTAACTGTGTCAATTATTCACATCCCCTCGTATAAATATAGAAACTCTGAAGAGGGGGCTTTCCCTTGGGCTACCTGCTCTTCTCTTCCATTAATTTATTACCAAGGCCCCGCGGCGCTTTGTCGGTGCCATGTTTCTGGTTTTGTTTTCTTTAGCTGTGATTTGGGGATGGTTGACTGTTGGCTATACGAAGATTTTAAGTCTCCTGATGGACCTTTCTCTCTCCCTCCCTCTCCTTTTGACCTTTCTTCTTTCCCTTAGAAATTCTCATAGGTGTGGTGCTATAGCTGGAGGAACAAGGCTTCCCACATCTTTCCTTTATGAGTTCTCCACAAAGAGAACGTGGGTTTATTTTTCTTTCCCCTCCTCTTCATCTGGAGTGATCACCCAGCATTGTTCTCCTAACCGTGACAGACGCGAAGGTTGAGTGTTCGTGAGGCGGTTGCAAAGAGGTTTTGCAATTCCAGCTCTGCTGGCCAGCTCTTGTGGACCTGTAGATGGTCCTCCCGGTCTTGTCTGGGTGGTTATTGTTGTCAGACTCCCGTTTCAGGAGCAGCTGTTCTCTTTGACAGGTAGTATAAGCCGTGGTTGCTTAAAATTCATTTTTTCTCATAAATGAAAGGTTTCTATGACATTTTATATGTCATAGAAAGAACACACAAAAAGTTTGTCATTTTTTCTCACTGGTTTAAAAGTCAAGTAGCTTCTACAATCCACAAGATTTGGTCTCGGAGCTCAGTGTTGTACGTAGTTTCAGTGACTCCACTGACTCAGTGGCTCTCAATAATTGAGAATGGGGAAGCTTGGAACATTTCTGAATTACATTTCTGAATCCATGTGTGCACCCAGCTGCATCATGGAAAGCCCTCTCAGACAAAGACCTGCGTGCAGAGCAGCCTCCCTCCTTCCTTTTTTCCACCCATCCACCCACCCACCCACCCACCCACCCATCTCCTGCGGGTTCCAGTGTTTCATTTCATGGAGGGCAGCCCAGGACTAAGGGATGGGGAGAGCCAGAGTTGTCGGGGCACCAGAACCCTGGACCCCTGCAGGATACTCGAGCATTTACCTTCTTCTCAGGGTAGGTGATTTGACAGATTGATTTGGGCAGCAATTCATATTAACTAGAGGTAATAAAGGCTAACAAAATGTGGCCTCCAGTTACAAATAAAGGGCCTGATATTCCATTTCAGGAGACGGGATCGAACACCGGAGTTACAATGGTGTGGAACTGGGATCGTGGGTGGGGATTACGGCCCAGAGCCATTGATTAATATTAAATAGTTTCTGTATGAAATGACTACTGCTTTCTGTCGATGTATATACATCCTGCTGGTTTATGGTAGAATTACTGAGGGCTTCTCAAAGCTGGATGAAGATTTACTTAATGACCAACTGATCTCACATCTGCAGCTGCATTTGGAATCTGACAAAAACGATTCATCAAAAAAACAAAAATTAAAAACAGAATTGAAAGAGAGCTGATGTCCTTCTAGCCAACTTTTCATGTTCACTGGTCAAGGAGATATACTTGCATACTAATTTTTCCTTTCTGGAAAGGAAGCTTCCGTATTTTTCATCCATTAATGTTCATGTCAAGTGTCTGCAAGCAAAGAGAAAACAGGTGTGCTTTTTTTTTCCCTAAAAAAACTCCTCCCAGCATATGAAAGTCAAACCTCTCTTTGCTCTACCTAGAATCACAGGTAGCAGCTGTGATGAATAAAGGTGCTCCTTTAATATATTCTGCTTCCCTACTATGCATTCATTTAATCCATTCATGGTGGTTTGCTGCGAGCTTCCTCGGTTTGGATTGACTTAAGTTGCTGCGTGATGAGCCCTGTGGGAACTCCTTGGCCTGATTTTTCAACGTCCTGTTTTGTGGCTATGAAATAAATACAGCTGTGCTACTTCCAAACCTTCAAAGAACAAGTGGAGTTGCATTGACGTATGTAGATATTGGCATATATGCATGCATACATGTTTCATAGATATGTATCTACATATGTGTGCGTGTGCTTGTGTGTTTGCAGGAGTCAGTTCCAAGACTCAACATTTTGTCTTGTGCATAGAAGTTTGAAAAATCCTTTATTTGATGTTTCTTTTTGAATGAGATGAAATGTGTGAACATTTACAACTGTCCATCTACCCTGAGAACAGTTACTGGTGAGTTAGTGGTCAGCTTCCACCTTGCTCGGGCTCCACTGACAGAGTAAATGTCCCCAGGAGCAAATGTGTCCTGCGTGGGGAAGGGCTCTGTGCTGGGAAGCAAACCATGGAGCTGTGATAGTGGTTGCTTCAGCCTTTCCTTCTGATGGAGGAGCATGGACATCCCCTTTTGCCAAGACCCTGCTGGAGGGAAGTTCTTGTCTGAGGCTGCTTGAGCACTGCAGACCCCCAGAACTGCTGCTGCGGCAGAGTCTGGGCTGTTGAGGTGAACTGGGAAGCATGGGGGTGCATGTTAATGACAGACAAAGAGAAGTATGAAAAACTGATGTTCTTCTTGAAAAATATTACTTTGTTTCATTTGGGAAAGACTCTCCAAGTTGTAAAAGTTAATAGGAACAAACCTTTTCAGGAAAGAATCTGTGGATAATGATAAATCCTTCTCTTCTGGAGGATCATGCATGGTACTCATCTGTTCATGGCAAAGGATATTGCCAGCCCTTCTGGAGTGTAGTGAGGATTTGGATAATCCAGTTTCCAATTGTAAACATCCATTTTGGATCTTTTCACCTTTATAACAAGTGAGTGCAAGAAGAATAATGATTTTTGTCAGAGGAGCGCATGGGGCATGGGGAGTGGGTGGTGTTTCAGTTGGTTTCTCACAGACGTGACCAGAGTTTGCTTCAGCCTGAGACAGATTTTTCTGAGTTACAAACTCAGAAGAAGCCACTTTGGGATGGAAAATTTGATAAGATGCTTGCCACATCTGTTTGGTTTTGTTTGTTTTTTTTCTTTTGGGCAAGTTTTCTGGGGCAGCAGCAGGGGGATCTGAAATAAGAAGGTCGCAATGCCTTTTTCTTTGGAGGTGAGGAACGCACATCACAGGGTTGGTGGATGCAGGTGGAAAGCCTCTTCTTGCCTGTAGGACCTTGTTTGTCAGCAAGATTCCCGTCTTGCAAATTATTGGCAGCTGGCATGGTAATGAGTCCATTTCAATATAAATGAGCTTCATTTTATTAATTTCTGCCAGTTCCTGAGCAATTCATGAACTGCTTTTCAGATCTCAACCAACAGCTTGGGGGAAGAGGGGGAGGTGGGGAGCAGAGAGGGGAACATGAAGGAGGAGAAAGAAAATGAGAATGTTTTTAATTTAGAAAGGAGCTGGTGACTCTCATTTCCTTTGAGAATCCAGCCAAGAGTGAGGATCACAATTTCCCCACCAAGCAGCTCTAATAACATGAAGGGCATCAGTAATCTCTTCCAAGGTTTTTGTTCCTTGAGACTTTTTGGAAAAGTTTTTAACTCTCAAAACTCTGCGTGCAGTGTTGGACTGATGTTTCACTGCCGGTGTTTGGCGGGGAGGAGGGGGAGTTGGGTGACTTGAGAGCTGGCTTGGGCAGCGAGCGCACCCAGTCCTCCAGTGAGTTGGTGGTTCTTGGTATCTCACAGGACTGGACCTTGAGCTGGCGTACTTGCCAGGGAGCTTGCCAGTGGTATCAGGCCAAGAAAAGGGATTCGGTGCCCGTAGGAGCGCACGCGTGTGTGTAACTTGAGGACCGTTCTTAAGATTTGTCTTAGGTCTAAATAGATGGAGACTGGTCTCTTGTATCCGCGCCTTAGTGAACACAATTAACCCAATGATCCTTTCACTTTGCACAAAAATGCATGTAAATGCTCTCCCCTACGTGTCTGATTTGCCCTTGAAAAATGTTAATGGAATCCCTGCTTGGATAACCGTCCTTTTCGAAAATTAGACAGTCTGAGCAGAGAAATCTCCTCTGAGGTCTTCCAGTTTTGGACCTGTTCCCTGGGCAGTTGGGTCCCCCCTTGCTGCCAGAAGTTAAACCCTGGTTTACTGGAAGGTGCCTTTCTTGGTGGTCATCTTCAGACTCAGGCATGGTTGTGGACCCGAGGTTTTCTAGCGCTGCGTGAGGCAGACCTCCCTCAGCAGGGGCATGTTAATGTCTGTTGGGATTTTTATTGTACGAAGTGGTGGGAAGGGGAACTCCCCGCATCCTGTAGTTTGGGCTGATGGTGCTTAACTGGGTTTTTCATTTATTCTGCCATCATCAGATTTCATAATTTAAATTTAAGCACGGTATAAGCAGTGTTTCTTAGATAAGTGATGATAACAGGGCCTGGCAGAAGACATCCTCCTGTATTGTATGTAAAGGGTTCCTGGTAACCCTTTGTCTGACTCTTCTTTTTTTTCTTTTTTTTTTTTTTCTCCCCTCTTTCTCCCCAGGTTTTTGGCATATAGTCATAGACTCTGACGTGAGAGTAATGGAGTCGCTGAGTGGCAGGTGCTGACAGCTTCTGCAGTCCCAGTAACTGTTCATTTTGGTATCATTTGCAATTCTATACCTCTAAATGCCACAGCTCCCTTGGGGAAGGTTGCGCTGGATACCAGTACTGCCTCAGAAGGTACATGTGTGTCCATATATTTTTCTTCAGGAGTTTGCTGTGTTGTATAATGGTTCTTGGGAGGGGAAAAAAAAAATTGGATAAGCTGCATGCGCTTTATGGTTACACCCGTTTAGCAATACAAAGGCATTTGAATGGCTATCAAGCAGCTACTGATGACATCCCTTCCTCCCTCTCTCCTCCTCTTCTTTGAATTGCCTGCAGGGACTTTTTGGAGTCCATCCCGTGCTTAAACATATGCGAGAGCGGCTTAAAAAAAAGAAATGGCTGGTTAAAAGGTTCTGATTTGAAAACAATTAAATATGCTGCTGGAGTTTCCGAGAAACTCAAAGGCTTACTGTGGAATTTCAGCCTCTCTCTTGCCCTTTTGAAAAAGCACATTTTAATTACAATAAAATGTGTATGTTCACACTTGGTTATTAGTCTTGTACGTTTTTCTCTGTGGTTCTTGTGAGTTCAGTAAAAATCTTTGTTGTTGGCTGGCAGATTTTAGCAAAAGTTTATTTCTGTAGATTCATTGCTCGCTGTGGATTTAATCATTGTTCTGGTTCTTACAGCCTTCGAGCTCCGCTCCAGGAGAAAAATACAGATTTGTCACCAGCGCCTCCCACTAGAATCTAATTTTAAACTTGCAATCTGTTGTCTTGCGAGGTGCTTCGAATTCGGTTGGAAAGTTAATATATTTCAGATTTTCTTTTGGAATCTAAAGGCCCGACTTTTTACAAGTTTGAGAGTTAGTAATTTAGGCTTAGTTGAAATGAGTATTTTGGTTTGGTAATTATTTTGAGAAATATTTAATACCGGGAGTAAGGGAAGAGAAAGGGAAATGACTGTTTTCCAAGACAGTGATATTCTTTGAGGGGGCCGTTGTCCATGGTCGTCTAGAATGTGATTGTCTTTGTGTGTAACCATTTCACATGAAACTCATCCAGCAAAAACTCAACAGTTCAGCTAGAGTTCAGTCTGGCTGTTTAGGGTGGCTGATGTAGGCAATATTGTTTTTTCCAAAGCTTTCCTCAGAATCAGTGTTTTCCCTGCTGATATCAATCTTAAGTTTTGGTTTAAAAAAACCCCAACAATTCAAATGCCTGTACTGTCTCTTGACACGCAAGCTGGCTGAAAGGGGATTTTCCTGGCCCCTTGAAGACTTCCATAATTTTGACATTTTCCCTGCTCTGAACCCGGAAGGAGCAGATCTTCTGGGAGAGAGGGCCCTTTCCCAAAGCAGCCTATAGCTTGTTGGGCAGGCCACCTCTCGAGGATGTGGAGGAACAAGTTGCCATCTCATGTTTGCCTGACTTGGGCTGCAGATATGAATCTCAATTTTCTGTGTCTTCAGCAGGCAACTGAGTCAGCAAGCTGGTGCTTTGTCCAGGAGACGTGCCTGTCTCCTCGCTTCGGTTCTCAGATCTCTCCCTCTTGGAGTGGGGGAGCCTTTCATCCAAAAGCGGTCTATTCCCACGAAAAGTTTGGGTTTTGATGAATCAACATTTTCTGCTGAAAAATTTCCAGCTAGTTCTGATTGCAGTGCATGGTCTGCCTGCGCTAATCTCTGCTAGCTTTAGAGAGTAATTGAGAACAGATTTTTGACACGTCGCAATCCTTGGCCGAGCACGACAGACCTGTTTAAAGCATCAGGACATGTCACACTTGATTTATGTTGTATCCTGGTGGTACCTTGATAGGTCTTGAATGGTCACCTTTGGATTTGGCGGGTGAGCTAACAAGGGGAGCCTTTGTCCTACCAACATTTGCGTGCAACTCCCATTAACATTACTCATTTTCTTAATTTGATACAGATTTTTTTCATTGAGTGTGCTAAATTCACTTAAGCCGTAGACAGGCAGCATCTGGCAGTCGTAGCTGGAGCAATTTAAGACATTTCTGCCCCAGGGTGTCTGCTGCTGCCCCTGGGAAGGGGAGGTTGGGGCTCCCCTCCCCTGCCCAGTGCCTTGCTCTTGCTCGCTGAGGACGCCGGCATCTGCTTCAGTGCGAATTCACATGTCTCAGGGCTGCCTTTCCACATCTGTCTGAGCTGACCTAACAGCTCGCGGCTGCCAAAAAGTGGGGGTTGTGCCACTCTCTGTTCCCTCTTCCCCAACTCCTGCGTTGCCCTCCAGCCGTGCTGCCCCATCCTCCCCCGGCTGTGTCTCCAGACAGGCACCCTTGTGCTGCCTCCTGCATGTGCCAATTGAATTCACTATCCCAGAAAAAAAAAACCCTAATAAATAAAGCATTTCCCCTCCCACCCCAAGTTTATTTTCTGCTGTTTTAGTGCACTCAGCTGCTTGAGCATCTGAACTGTTTGTGGGTAGCTGGTGGAAATGCTCAGCCAGAAATGCAGAGAGGAGGCAAAAATGGGGGTGAGAAGGTGGGAGGAGGGTCCCTTGCAGGGGGAGCCATTTGTCTCAGGCACCCCACAAGAGGTCACCTGCAGCTTGACCCGCTAGTTTTGGCTGTCCCTACTCGAGGAGGGCTCAGCCTGTTGTGCCCCGACATCTCCTGGCATCTGGTGGGTGGGAGGGAAGGTGACAAACTGTGGGGATGGCGCTGTCCTGCATCACTGCAGCTGGGCTGGGTCAGCTGCACCCTGTCTGCCTGTGGCCCCGTTGCATCCACTGTGCACAACGGGTAAGCCCGCAGTGTGATGCGGAAGAGAGTGGCTATAGAATCATAGAATGGTTGGGGTTGGAAGGGAATTTAAAGCATCATCGTGTTCCGACCCCCTAGGGAAAGACCTCTTCAGTTGTCTGTCCTTCCTGGGTAGGGGAGCAAGGTATGGGCTAATCGCTGGGGTAGATAGATAGCCATCTGCAGGATGTGAAGACCGTCCTCACCAATCCACCGAATTAAAAAGGGACAGCTCTTTACTTTGAAGTCTGACACTTCTTGCCAGTTTCTAGCAGATAGTTCTCATTGTGTGAAATCAATCAGTAAACATTCCTGCCGTCTGCAGAGAAAAGACTTTCTTCCTTCCATCAGAGTGTTTCTAGCGGCTTTATTTCCTCATGGGACGCAGCCTCAGCTGCTGCTCCTTTCCTTGCCAAGTCATTTGTGGTTCTGTTACTTTTTGGCTGGGTAAAATTTTGCCCAGTGTGGATGGAGACTAGGTTGAGGTGGTGGCACGGGGCTGCTTTCCATAGCCACGCTGCCTGCTGTTTTCATCAGCAAGGGTGCATCGCCGGGTGGTGTGGAGGGGACTCTCCTGCCCTTTGGCAGCTCCGTTTCTGAAGGTAAAGAGCCACTCTTCAATCATTCAGGGTTTCAAGAGGACTTTTAAAACTGCTCTTTCTCCTTAGATAGGTACCGAGGTGATAGCTGTGTGGCTGGAGACTGGGGAGGAACGGTGCGTGCTGCAATGGGCTTTGCAGCTGGTGGAAATCCTGTTGAACGAAAGTGTGGTTAGCAAGAATCTCAGAATCAAAGCAGCTAAAAGCACTACCCTGAGAGGGTTTCTTTCGCAAGATGGAGAGTGTTGAGGTCTGGTTTTAGACATGTGTGCAAGACAAAACGCAGTTTTTGTGCTATAAAATGTTTTAGAACCAAACCTAGCTGACATTTGTTTTTCAGACCGGTCCATATCAAAGGGCTGTAGCTTTTAAGGAATAATAAACCCTGGCTAGGGATTTATAATGCTGTCATTTTCCTTTTTTTAAGATTAAAACCTGCCCTCTGATCAGTGCATTTGTTTTTCTAAACTATGCATGATAACCAAGTCTCATGACAGGCGATGGGAGTTCAGCCATTAATTTCAGTAGACGTAGGGTATTTCCTAGTATAGTTTACTTGACATGCAATTATATTTATTTTAGATACAGAAATGTCCAGATATTTATGGAAGTGCCTGTTGCTTCAGCACTGAACAGATTTTTAGCCTCAGACAAGACCTACTTAGTTGGGGAGAAGAGGAGCAGAGCTGTCCTCTGACTGTGGTCAGAAGTATCACTGCAGAGTTTTACCAGGGCAGCCTACAGCAGAACTGCTGTGCCTGCGTTTGGCACAGTCGATTCCTCACTTTCTATGTAATTTATATAGGGCTAATTCAGTTCTGTGCAGCATTGATAGTGTGTATTTAGATAGTGAGGGAAAATACACAATCACATTCATTCTGCCAGCATCTGGCTCAATACCCATCAGCACATCCTGTTAAAGGAGAGGAAATTGCCCCAAGAAATTTAAAACTCCAGATTATTTTACTGTCAGGGCAGCTTTATTATTTTTTTTTTTTCCAACCAGGACTAATAGAAATACCTCTATTATAAATAAGAAAGTTTTGTCTTGGAATTTCTGTTTGAGATTTATGGACAATTTCTATCTAGATAGAATTGTCTTGTGTGTAATTCAGGATCCCCTATTTAATTTTGAATGGCCATGTACTTTAACATTTACTTTTCTTCTTCTTCTTCTTCTTGATCTTTGGCCAGAAGGAGCCAATACTACTGATAAAATATTTCTGACATTTGTTGAGTGAGATTACAGACCTCAAAGTGTTTTCCAAAGTTGAATCCAGATCATCGCTCCGATCTGCTGGATGCGAAACCTGTTTCATGGCAGGATGTGCACAACTGAATAATGAAGGAGGCTAGGTATGGAGATGGGGACAGAAACGCAGCCCCTGGGTTCCAGCTCAGTTTTCTCTTTGCTAGATCAAAGCACTTAGATCTAGCTATTTGCTTCAGAGTGAGTAGGAAGGAAAGGTTATTTTTATATAGTCTGAGTCACTCATGCTAATTTATTTTTCATAATATGGCTTTCTTGTGGGGGGCTCTCTGTACCTGCTTCATGTTGCACTGTATTTTTGTTCCAGAAATCAAACCTATCATTAGCTCACCACCGAACAGTTGAATTTGTACTTTTCTATTTGATGCTTCAATTTGCAGTTCCTAGCAAAAGAAAAAGTGAAATCTCAGATAAAGGCATATATCCATCTACATTTTGGCATCTTATTACATGCAGATAAACGGTAGCTGTTGATTTTTTTGAGTTTGTAGCGTTGGCTGGAATTGCAAAGCTACTACTAAGAGTCAAGTGAAAGTGTGCAGAGCTGAGATTGCCAGTGGACTTTGGGGGTAAACTGGCTCCAGTTCACACAAAGCTTCAAGCTTCAATCCTTTCCTCTTCTACATTCTTCATTTACACCAGCATAGCCGTCGTCTGGCTTTTTCTTACGTACGGATTTAAGCGAGTTGTATTTACAAGTTTGGTGGTACGGTTGCTGGCTGCCTTAATTAATTCCGTGGGATTAGTTGCCACTGTTAAAGCATGTCCTGTGAAACCCAGTGGAAGCCATGGGACAGGTTTTGGGACAGGTTCATTTAAAAAAAAAAAAAAAAAGAAAGCTGTTTTGGGTATACTGGGGAGTCCGTGTGTGTCTTCTTGCCGGCGTGTTTCGTTGCCACCTTTAACGGTTCCTGCTCTCTCTCCTCTGCCAGACTGTGACGCCATGGGAAACGCGGAGAGCCAGAGTGTGGAGCACGCCTTCTACGGAGACAAGCACACCAGCCTGGGCCGCAAGCACACTTCCCGCTCGCTTCGCCTCTCCAATAAAGCCTCCCGCCGGACACGGCACGCTTCCTCTGGAAAAATTATCCACCGTAACTCGGAGGTGAGCACCCGCTCCAGCAGCACCCCCAGCATCCCCCAGTCCCTGGCGGAGAACGGCCTGGAGCCCTTCGCCCAGGAGGCCAACCTAGAGGACTTCGGAAGCCCCATCTGGGTGGACCGCGTGGACATGGGCCTGCGGCCTGTTTCCTACCACACCGACTCCTCCGTCACCCCCAGCGTGGACAGCAGCACCGTCCTCACTGCTGCCTCTGTCCAGAGCATGCCCGACTCCGAGGAGAGCAGGCTCTATGGGGACGAGCCGCCCTTCCTGGTGGAGGGCGACAGGAGGTCACATCGGTACACAGCCAACGGGACAAACTTCATGGAGACGGCCAGCTTCAAGAAGAAGCGCTCCAAATCAGCCGACATCTGGCGCGAGGACAGCCTGGAGTTTTCCCTTTCTGACCTCAGCCAGGAGCATTTAACGAGCAACGAGGAAATCCTGGGCTTGGCCGAGGAGAAGGATGCCGAGGCCACCCGGGGGACAGAGGCCAGCGGCAGCCCCCAGCCGCTGGTCGCCTGCCAGCGTGCCAACTCTATGAGCGACCTGTACTCCCCCAAAACCCCCAGTGCTACCGTCAATGGAGGCCCACGGAACGCCTTTGGAGGGTACTGCCGGAATTTAGTGTCCGACATCCCGGATATCGGGAGCCATAAGATGGCATCAGTTACTGCCGAGGATGCGCCTTCCTACAGTAATTACAATACGCTGCCCTGTAGGAAATCCCACTGCCTTTCCGAAGGGGCCACCAACCCACAAATTAGCCATAGCAACAGCATGCAGGGCAGAAGGGCGAAAACTACTCAGGTAAGGCAGTTTCATACTATGTAAAACATAAGTTTGTGGCATTTACTAAGCTGTGTCTGTAGATACGAAGATATTCCAGGTTCTACCAGGGTCTGTTTTTCTTCAACACCCCCTTTCTAAAGAGGGGTTGTATCCAGGAGAGAGCTGAACTAACCGGTCTCCAGAGCTGGCTTGAGCCCATCACTGCTCCCTTCCTTATCTGCAGCTTTGGACTTTTTCCACTCTTCACTGTCTCTGGAAAAGATAAATCTGCATTTGCCAGCTTAAGATTTTCCTGCGTGTTTTGCAGTGCCGATGGTGCCTTTTTTCCCAGGGTAGCTGCCAAAACTGATCACTCTGCTCGGGAAGCTCACGTGTGTCAGTTGTGTCTCCCCTCTGTCCTGTTGCCCTCCCCTGCCTGCACACATGCAAGCACTCATCAGCCCTTGAGGCTGGAAGCAGAGAAGAAACCTGCAAGTGTTTCCCCTCCTCTCCATGGTAAACACTGGCTGGGCTGAAATTTCATTCTTCTAATTGCCCGACATTCAAATCACCCAGAAACTGTGCTGTCCCCTTGCAGGAGGCTGCCAGTCCTCCGAGCTGAAAAACGATGGGGGCTATATGGAGGAGATGCTGCTTCTCCTAGCCAGGGAGGACATCTTACCCTTTGTCCTTTCACAGGCAGCACAGAGCCAAGATGAGCTTTTTCTCTCTGGTGCCCCTCCCAACACTGGTCCAGTGTCTTCTGCTTTGATGGTTGCTGCTGGGTCTTTATTCTGTTTTGCCTGGCTGTTCTTGGCCCTGTTCTGCCTGATGAAGTTACACAGCACCGCCTTGCGCCGCGCACAGCAATTCCGCTTACAGTCAGTGTCAGACTGCTCTGAGGGATGGGATAAAGGAGCTACAAGTCCTGCCCGCTTGTACAAGCCACGTGTGGCATAGTCTTTGCGGGCACGTTGCACTCAGTTTATTCAGCTGGCTTGCTGGACCTTCTCAAGAGCACTGCTGCAGCTGCCTAATGGAAGATGCCGGCTGGAGGGTTTTTTTACACGTGCTATTTTCTGAGCTTTTGGCTCAGAAACATGGCTGGGGGACACAGACAGAACAGCCCGAACGGCGCAGGTCAGAGCCGTGCAGCAGATTGCATGCTTCAGTGGCTCCCCTGATTTTATTGCATGGTTTCTCCTGCATATGCTGTGCAGCGTACACACGCGCACACACACACACACACACACACACACACACACACGGTGCCGCGTGACCCAGAAAAAATGGCAAAAAAGCAGCACGTCGCATCAAGGTTGGAGGCCAGCAGGCTCCCATCCTGCTGCCAGGCTGAGAGGTTGGCAGGACACCAGACGGAGACACCAGGCTGAGTCAGGCAGGTTGCAGCGTGCTGCAGAGGAGGCGTGGGGCTGCGGAGGCGTGGGGGGCTGTCAGAGGGCAAGAGGAGCTTGCACCCCCCCTGCTCCGCCACCATCGGCTGGCACTGACTTGTGAGAGCTGATGGGAAGGGGCTGCTGAGTGGCTTGCTGGCTGTGCTTGATCTGTGGAGATAGGCTGCTTCTAAATATAAAAATGACACGCTCAAACAGATGCTGCAGCGTCCCGCAACAGCAGCTTTGTACTTCAAAATCAGCTCTTTATTTTTGGAGGTATTTTTATGGGGCGAGCGCAGAAACCCTTTGGTGCTCCATCAAGGCAGTGCAGGATAAAAAGGAGGAGAACAACAACAACAACCGAAAAAAAAAAAAAGAAAAAGATTTTCTTTGGCAGCCTTGAACGTAACAGCTTTTATGAAGATTGTTAGGTGCAACTGCTGCCTCTAACCCTCTTTCAAGTGTATTTAAGAAAAAGAGAGGAGTGTCGCTGGTGACCAGCAAAGCATTTGTTTTTCTTCTTGGTGCCTATCTTGGCATTAATAAGATTCCTCTGGGGCACTTAGTGAAAGTCACGAATTTGCGTAGCATTTTGCGAGGCCTCAGCTATACCCATGGAAATCACTTTGTGGGGCTGGTTTCACTAGATCTGAGCTTGGAGACGGTGGCTATAAGGAGTCTTGTCACCGATTATTATCACATATAAATTCAACAAAATTAAAGCTTTGGAAAGGTCAAAATTCCTTCCAAGTCTTTAATCCTTAGCAGCATACAGTAACTATAAGATACTTGTCAGCAATGAAGTCATGTTAGCCCAAGCCTACCTTTAACAAGCTTAGGGAAATGACTGTCATTATGTGTTTGATAGATAGAGCAAAAAAGAAGGCCAAATTTGCACACCAAGTTAAAGGACTAGTTCCTTGGTGAACCTGATTAGGTGGCTTTGCATGGGGTGAGAGGAGGAAACTACCAACCTGTCTCCATACCGGCTCCTCAGTCTGACAGTATCTCAGCACTTTGCTTGACACCCCTGGTGTGAAGTAAAGCATGATGGTTACCCTACCTGGGATGGTGGAAGCTGAGATGTAGAGCTGATGCCCTTACTTCTTTGCTGTTAATGTGCTCCTTTGCACTGTGTTTGCCTGTGCCAGCCGGTATTTCATCATGGTTTGGGTAGTTCTGTTTCTCTCTTCCCTTCCCAGTCTTTCAACACTTTCTCAATGGGCTTCACACTCTTTGGTGACCACCTTGAGCATTGCCTCAGAGCCTGCCATACGTGTCCTCATGCTGTAAAACATTTCATGCTATAAAAAAAATATTAGTGGACTGAGGCAGAACTTTCATGGTTTTTTCCAGCCTTTTGAAACGCTTCCCCCCCATCTCAATCCCACAAAACAATAGCTATGTCTTACGGCCACAGGGTCATCACACAAAGGTGACCTAGGGCCAAGTGTAATATAGTGTTGGACACAGTTTTCTCTCATGACCTTCAGGCCAGTGACCTATGTTATTAACACTATGTTAATGACCTACATTATTAACACTATGTTCCTGTGTTATTTAACAGCACAGAGGTAGCTCCCTTGTTCAGTCACCTAATTGAGCCTCATAGCCAGGAGGGAGGTTTCTGCCCAGATCATTGTTGCCCATCTTCACAAGAATTTCGGTTTGTATTTGCCAGTGTTTTGGGTTTTTTTTTCCAGTTTTTGGAAAGTTGTAGCTGGGATATTTGCATGACATTTTAGTCTCACCTGCCCTGTTGCTGGAAATACTGAAAGGTCCTGATAGCCACTTGTAGGCAGCTTTTGACTGGTCTTGATCCCAAAGAGTTCCCTGAAAGCAAGAGGGCTTGAGGGCAGTGTATTTCTGAGACCACGGCAATGGCTTTGTGCCCTCGTGTTTGATTCCTGATTGCATGCATGTTCAACTATATGTACATCATTGTATTTTCTCTACAGGCTAAATTTATTAGAAGTTGTTGGCAGCTGTGATTTTTGTCCTGTGCTGACCACTGCTACTGGGAAAATGCATCCTTGAATATGTCACAGAAAGGAGATGCTGGAATCACAGACATATGTGTTTTGTTATAATGCCTTATCCATGGGTTCTTTATAAGTGTGTGTTTTATATTAAAGAAGAAAAAAAAAAAAGAAAGAAAATCTCTCCCTTCCAAATTTAAACCTTAAATTGAACTGTGGGAGTCACTTTCCACTAATTGAGAAGGAGAGCTTTTTAATACTGGAGAGACAATTCTATTCAATATGCACAGGCGATTAATATTCACAGGGTGGCTTTGGGGCACCCACGCAGCAGTTCTGTTTTTTGTAACATTTTAACATTAAGGGTTCAGATCTGCTGAAGCAAGACTTCCCGGAGAGCTCTGCTGGGATCCTGTTTGGCTTTCAGAGCTGATGTGGTGTAGGTGGAAAAAGCTTAATTGGCTGACATTTTCACCCATTTTTGCTTGAAGGGAGACAAGCTCTGGTTGGATACAGCTTGTTCTGACTGTGGGTTGTGAGATCCACAGGACCCTACAACCTGCTTGTTGGGATCCAGATTTTGTGAAATGTGGCCCTGTTGTGTCGTGCTTGCGGCTAAACATCTGTATGCGGGAGACCCACCTCCTCCTCCTGGTGGATGTTCAGAGACAAACGTAACCACATGCTGCCCTGCTGTTATGAGCCCTAGTTGAAGTTTCAGGAGGGTAATTAGGGAATTGATCCCTAATTTCCTGAGATACGGTTTCCTGACACTTTCAAGCCCGTCTTGCCACCTTCTTTTTCCATGTTCCCCCTCTGTGGATAATTATTGACTGCTCTTTTCTTTAGACCATCAAACTGGGGGAGGATACAGCCTCGTGAAGGGCATAAACCTCTTTTAAAAGACATTTCAAAATCCGCTACAGTTGGGTGAAGACATCCTGTGTGTAGAGAAGATGTTGTAGTCATGTGGCAATATCTAGTTGCCAGGCCATGGTTCCAGCAGGATGTCTGTTCGTGGGTGTCTGCTGCGCATTCGCATAAGCCAGCCCCACCTGATGCTGGCTCCAGCCCCACAGATCCCGCTCCTCCCCATCTGTTTTTCATGATGGTCAAGGTGCTGATGGCAATGGCCATCGAAGCCAGAGACCTCCTTGGGATTGAGTGCTGGTATTTGCTATGTGGGGGAAGACATTAGGAGTAGTCCCTCACAGGTGTGAGGCCATGAACAGTCTGTATTTTGTAGAGAGGCAATGGTGGTTTACAAGCAGTATTTAGAGCATGGTCTAATTCATGTGTGCATTAAAATCCAAGGAAACACGGTGGCCAAAGCATTTCTGCCTGGTCAGCCACTCACATATCAAAGGGATGCCTTGTTCCTCTCTGAGCTTTATAGCCCAGTTTGTAATTTCCTCTGGAAAGATGAATTCCCGCATTAGCGTTACAATGGTGTAGTCCAGGTTTTTTACATAGCTTTTGAGAAGCAGCAGCAGCAGCAGCAAGATGTCCCTCAACTCTGCAGGGAAAGCAAAGGTTTCTTTTAGGTGTCTTTGCTCCAGTGTTTGTTGTGAAGCTGAGCTCGGGGAGAGTGAACAAACTTCCTGCCTGACTGACTTGGAAACTGCGTGTCCTTCAGCGCCAGCCCCAGACTATGTCCTTGGCACGTTAAATCCCCTTCTGTACGATTTTCAAGTTTATTACTATTTTTAGGCCTCTGTAGGTAGCCTGAAGGAATTTGGGATCTCAAGCCTTAAGAAAAAAAAATCCTATATGAAAAAAATTTTGCAGAATATGCGGGAGATGAAACCAGGGTTTTTGTGGGAATTAGATCAGGACGTACAGAGAAACAAGTCTAAAATTAGAGTATCTTTCCAGTCAATATTATTTTTTTACTATCTCAGGGAATTTTATAACAGGTTATAGTGTTTCATTACTTTATGTAGGATGGCTAAACTCCAGAGAGCTGATACTTGTTTTTAAGTTGTGTAAAACTTCTTCACAAATAGTTTTGTGGCATGGAGGACGTAACCTCAAAGTGTAAAAGAACCACACTGGGTCAGTCACATGAAAGCACCATCCATCCCAGTGCCTTGTTCCCCAAATACCAAGAATTTGGGGAACAGGAAAAGAAAGAAATGAGGAGAGTATGGGGTGAACTTTCCTTTGGGGCATTCTTCCCGAAAATTAGTGATTTGAGTCTTCCTGAGCGAGGAATGCATCCAAGACTTTTGGGTTGACCTGTCCCCCATGAATTCTCTTTTCTGAAATCATTCTCTCCTTCTGGCTTCCACTGCATCCTGTTCACTCTCTACATAACACTTGTGACCTTACAGCCTGCTCTTATAACCCTCCTCAGTCATCTTTTTTCCAGGCAGAGTGAAGCAGAAGCAGCAGCTGAAGCTCTACTCCCATTAAAGTAATTCTGTACATCTCAGTCTGTAGTCTGGAAAACATACCCTTTTTCAACCTAAATTTGATTCTTAATCAGATTGACCCAGACCTTTAATCTTAGTTGCTTGACTCCAGATGGAATTGATGAAAGAAATAAAGAAAAAGTCATGTATCATTTAATTATAATTAATGACACATAGTTTAGAAAGTGCCTGAAAAACGTTACTCGTTTTCTGCTGTAATCTGTATCTCACTGATTTGAGCCCCTGCTCATGAAGTCACATAGTGCCTTTCAGACAGAGGTCATTCCCAAGGTCTCGACTATAGCCTGAGCCATGCTCCAAGTGTCCAAAAGCTGGAGAACCTTGAGTTGGATGGTTTGGCTCAGGTGATCACTCAGGGGATGGATCCCACCAAAGAGCACTGCTCAGCTGGTCACTTTGTTGAGCCTCCAGCAAACAACCCTCTTAAAACCAGACATCTCTTTTTTCAGCTACTAGCCACAGGGCACCAAGTTAAAGAAAGTGGGGGGGGCGGGGAAACCACTCAGGTGACAGCCCAAGCTTGCACCAGTGTAAACTGCTTGTGAATCCACATGTTGGTCCCTGCTGGCTGCCAGTGTGGCAGCTCTCTGTGGGTCAAAATGACAAGACCTATTTAACAGCTAGACCAAATGAGCTGTTTATAGCCTGGCTAACTGGGAGTGGATTCAGTGTGAGCCTGGGGGAATGGAGGGCTTTAGACCTGAACTCAGAGGTCTTCCCTGCTCCGTCACCAGACTGCCCTTCCCAGGTCAGGTATTGCCTATTCAGGATATTTTAAAGCAAATAGCAATCACTCCCTTCAGAGCACACAGCTTTGCCCCAATATTGTCAGGGAAAGGAGCATGTGAAAATGAGTGTTTTGGTCTCTTTCGGCAAATATTTTGATACTCTTTCTAAGATCTTAATTTGTTTTTCTTCCTTTGCTCTTGGTCTGAAGCCAATGGAAAGCAAATCCTGATACCTGATCTAGCTCCATTCAGGCATGTGTTTTTTTTTAAACAGTGGGACTTACTTTGTCATTTATACATCTGAAGTGCTTGTACCATTGGCAATAATGGTATTCTCTGTAAAGCTATATAAACTGCACGTTTTTAGTTCCAAATACTTTCCACTTAAAAATCACAGACAGGTTGCCCCAGCTGCTTGTTTGCTGGGCTGTGTTTACTTAGATGGATGCAATTTGCAGTAGTGATCCTTTCCAGTGAAGTACTCCATTGAAATGGTTCCTTTCAGAGAGTTACATGTGATCCTGTGACTAGTCATCATCCCAGATGGCAGACAATTTCCCTGCTCCCTTAAATTAGGTGATCTGTCGCTCAGGTGAACATCTCCCAGGTGGTTTGTTTTGATTTCAAGCTGCTGTTCTAGCAGCTTTCCCCCTTCCTCACTTCTTACCACCTCTATTACCTTTTTCAGGAAGAATTGCCTTTTCTTGGCATTGAGTGAACAAAAAGTAACCTAACTCTGTATTTTACTTTGAGGATTTTGGTTAGGCATGTTGCCATTTGTTTAAGTCGAGCATGGTTAGGCTGCTTGTGTTAGTTTATGGTTAGCTCAATCCCTCTAGAATCTTTCTACATCTGGGTGGTCCATTGGGATGAAAGCAAGGTAATTTTTGGGGGGTCCTCAGCATATCATTTAGAAACAGAGGGACCGCAGTGCTCAAGAACTGAGACTTCCTCCCACCGCTGGGGATGGAAAGCAGGCGTCCACCGCAGATCTGTGCAGGTGTCGGAAGCTGTGTGCAGGGATCACACCTCAAGAGGCTTTAGTGGATTATGGATTGATTCTCGTTCATGGTATTATATACTTTAGCACCCCTTAAAAGTCAGTGCTAAAGCTAGGGAAGAGCCAGTGTGCTCAGGTCCCATGGTGGTGCTTTGTGCAGTTTCCTGCTAAGGGCCCTGTTGTCCTTTGTGTGTTCTCTCGCAGGCTTGGATTTCTCTCATGTTATTCAAAAACACAATTAAAGCATCCTCCACTTCCCTTTACCCAATACTTTAGATTTTAGAGATGCAAAACTGACTTTCTGAACATGAACAGGTCACAAACTGGTGCCACAGCTGTCTTGAGTCGGTGAAGAACTCTGCACTGTACCTCGGAAAGAAGGGTAAAGCTGCCCAATGTATTTCCCCACAGCTCTGTGGGGGACAGTTTCATTCTCAAGATTTTCTGTCTCACAACTGACAAGTTTTCCCGGGCTGTGCTTTTGTGACTGCTACAGAAGTCCATGTGGGTCCATAATTTGCCTTTAAGGCATCTAAGTCAGATGAGAAAACCAGGCCTCTTGGGGAAGCATGGTGGTCTACAGAGATGATCTTTCTGGAAGGGCCCACATATTAGCTGGAAAATGTCTGGGCTGACAGTGAACCAGAAATGTGCCTAACCCCCATGTTAGAAGCACCAAGCAAATGTGATAGCTTAACATGGAGCAAGGGAGTCAAGTGTAATCCTGAGGTAACAGCCATATATGTCAGAGTTTCCTGCAAAGGAAAGGGGTTGATGGATGACTGATACATTGGTGTTTGCTACTCCAGGAGCAAAGTGGATGCACATCTTCTTCCCATATTTGAGTATCTTCTGGGTGCATGGGACCTTGTACCTTGTCTGTCTTTCCAAGGTGCCAAATTACCCTGTACAACATTCACCAAGAGAAGTTCACAAAGGAATCCTGGAACCAAAATCCATTGAAATCCATGCCTTAAGACTTTCCCAGGGATTATTGCCCAGAAACCTGTGACTCTGATTCATCCTTTTGTAATTAGAGTGAAGCTTACTGCTAGGAGAAGTATCTAGAGGTCTGGGCTAGTACCTTTTTTGTCAGGAGTGAATTTGATTTCAGGGAACCATGGCCAAAACATGCTTGCTTATTAAACCAATCCAAGCAGCTTTAATAACATATATAAGGGTTTGTTCTTTAAAAATAAATAAATTGATTCTTTCAGACATCTGAAGAACTATTGCACCAGGGTGGGGAGTGCACAAAATTAGGAACCAAAGCTGCTCGTACATATCAGTGTCCGATCTCTTTGAATTCCCAAAGGTAACAAACCCAGCATCTCAGTCTGGTATCCACATACAAATTGCAATTGGCTTGTAACTGTACCTCGCTGGACGCGGGAGCCCTCCGAGCAGGTGTAAACAAGAGCCAACCAAAAAAGTGCAGAAAACTGCACTTGGCCCGTGTTGGTTTGTGGCTATCACTTTAGTTCTCCAAAGCCTGCTGTCAGCCTGCTGCATCCTGGCTACTTCTCATAAAATACAGTCCTGTTGTACGCAGGCCTGTAGATGTCTTCAGAACTTTCTTTAGCGTCGAATCCTAGCATCTGGTTGAGAGGCTCTGTTCATTGCTGCCGCAGCAGATCTCCTTCATGTCATTACTATAATCCCTCTGACTTCACAGTGAGTTATGTCTACATGATTCAGTACTTTTGTAACAGTCTTCAAAACTGTATGGAGTTGCTTTTGTGTTTCTCCACTGCAGCTTTAAAACCATTTATGATTTATCTTTGCTTCTTGGAATGTTTTGACTCTCCTCAAGACAGATAAATTTTCTAATGCGTTCATTACCAGGTGTTCAAGTTGCTCTGAAGGAAAGGATTTCATTCTGATTTGGAGCAAGTGGTACCTTAACAGACCATCTTGACCATCAAATGATGGTAGAGTCAGTACTGAAAAGAAAGAAAAACACTTATCAGGCCAATCTTCTTTTACATAAGAGCTTCAAAGAGACTCCAAGCACATAAAAGCATGCAAACCATCAGGCTGCTTACCCATCTCTTTTAAATGTATTCTGTGGTGCTTGCCTAACTAGCAACCAGACAGGTTATGTGCAATTTCAGGCTGTTGCTGAATGTGAACTCGTTATTGCTCTGTTGCTAAACAGGATGGGGAACAGAGGATTTGCATTCTCTTGGAGGGAGCCCCTTCCAAGAAAAAAGCCCACTGAGTTGTTTTTTACTGACAAGTACTTTTAATCTAATGGTTCATTTAGAAAGAAGTATTAACCACATAAGGAACTGCTTATATTAGGGAAGTAAGAGTTTTCCTACTAAATCAATCCCATGTGCCTAAAGTGCCCATGAATCACTGCTGTCAATCAAGCAGGAGAAAGTGATTCACCAAGCTGTTTTAATAGTCTCTGTAACAGGACTGTTGGTGGGAAGTTTGGTAAGTGCATCGTTACTGCAAGCCATCGGAATGTGTCCAGAAATGGGCTGGACATCTGGGCAAGGGTTATCCCATCCAGTGGTCTCTTGTGAGCAGAGGCCAGAACCAAAAATGTTCAACAAGGGGACAAAGACACCTGGAACCTGCCCCAAAACATTTTGCCTCATTTTTGCTAGCTGAAGGTAGGCATTTTTTTCTAAAGCAAAAGGTTTTTTTTCTGTCTGTCAATCTTCTAAATCTAGCAAGAATTTTTTAAGCAGTGTGGTTGTAGTGAACATACAGAGGTACGACTATCATGTAAGTATGCAGAAGTTATAGCAGCAAGTACATTAGCTTGATGTAGCTTGCATTACAATTTATTCCCCACTGGCTTGCTTTGCTTGAAACCCAGTATTCATGCGAGGCAAAAGCATATGTTTAAGTGGGTTGCTAATACTTTCACTAATATTTTACCCAATTGGTTCATCAGTTAAATTGTTCTCTGCATTTGATGGGGCTGTGCTAATTCCACTTCATTACGCTCAAATGCTATTAGGGCTGTTGTAGCTGTCCTGGCATGTGGCCTGCTTGCTGGGCCTCGCTGCGTTCTTCTTGGTAACAACAGCACCTTTCAGTCCATCTCTGGTTTCTCATTCTGTGGTGTACTTCTCTGGCATTGGGCATCCCACCCAATTCCATCCTCTCTCCCTCCATTCTTTTTGTAAACCCTGGGGATTTGCAATCTGTATGGTAGCACTGCCAGGGGAAGAAGAGATGCTGCTCCTCTGTCATCATTAGTAGCAGCAGGGGTCCCAGTTCTTGGTGGAAGTCATCAAGGCATGAGGTGCAGCATGGTTGCTAAAGCCTGTTTAGTCCCCACCTTCAGCCAGTGGTCTGTATGCGATTTTCTCCCTGCTTTCTATAGAGCAATCTTAAATCTAAAGCACAAAACCCAGTTTATTCAGTTTGTTGTCTCTGTGGACTAAGACCTATTGTGTTTCAAAATGCCAAGAACTACTGTTCCCACGACTTCCCCCATCTCTCTGTCTTGGAGGAAATGTGCTTTCTTTTCTTTGCTACATGCTTTCTATTTGCTGTGACCAATTTAATAATTTCCACCTCCCTCTTGCTTTGCCCTCTTGTCCTCCCAGGCCCGAAGCTAGGTAAACACCAGTGGGAACCTAAGCGGGGTAGCACAGATTTTAGTTCCAGTCTTGAACTTGGTTCCTGGGATGGTCTTTCTGGACAAAAATATTCCTCTGTGTGGAGACAGCTGTTTGCCAGCCTGAAAATACAAAACACAAAATCTCTGTTGAGGTGCAAAATACAGAGCTAAATGAAAGTTTTGGTTTTTTTCACCAGTGAAATAAAACAGAGCACCTCATTGATAGCAATTACAAGTCCAGAGTAATGTGCTGGTGATTTGTTATAATGTGTGTACAATGTCCAAAACTGTGGGCTTCAGAAACATGCATTCTGCAGTGTTCAGCTGTCTCCCAGCTCCTGCAATGTGCCTGGCACATGCTATCAGCATCCTGGTGGAGAGCCACAGGGGCACTAGGCAAGAGTCAGAGTGGTGATGACTGAGTCATGTCTGTAGTTCACTCTTGGCCTGAAGAGTCTTTGCCTGGGAATTCCTCCTTCCAAGGAGTGAAATGCCTATTTTGTTAGCAAGCCTCTGTGGTGCATCCTGTCATAGACCTGGAATGGTAATAAGTCTTCCTCGAAGGAGAGAGACGTTGCTGTTGCCCATGGGGCTCTTTGAGAACCTGAGCAGGAAACGTGAGTAATTTTAAATAGCTCTCATCCAGGTTGCACAATGTTCGCTGTGCTTCTGGGCAGTAGCCTCTGGTGGCCATGTCAGTAGGTACTTTGAAGCTGGACACCAAAGCTAGAGGCCCCAATGTGAGGCCCACATTGGTCTCATCAGCAGAGAGCTATGGTGCTCATGGTGTGAGTTGGGATGCTTAATTTTCAGCAGCTTTGTTTTAAAATTTACAGGGGTATTTCTGTGTCTCCAGAAAGCAACCCTGCTATGGTTTGTTGCTTGGCTTGGGAATGTTACCCCTCTGGCCTCAGCACGTTTCTGCAAAAGCACAATACTAAACCTCTGTACTTTATGCTGAACTCTTAATTGAATGCCCTTCAGTGTGTGGATTATAGCACTGTGAGAAGGCCAGAGCAGATGCTGGCTGCTTCTTGAGAGCTTTTCATAGCCTCTGATGAGAATGAGCTGACATTGCAGCAGGAACTCGGAACTCAGAGACTTGTGCAATGAATTCTCTTAACCCTACTAACCCCGAGACCAATCTTCTCATACAGCGAACTTCCGAAAGTGCTAAGCTCACTCAATGCTACGTTTCATAATTCATGAGCGTGAACAATATTAGCAGGCTTTAGGTTTTGAACCGTTCTGACCTTAGTATGCTGGGACCCTCCTCCTACTAAAGGACTTGCATTGGTTGGTAAAAAGTCTTTGATACACGATATTTAAGGGAGCAAAAGGGAGTGCAGGGAGCAGAGGAAGACTAGGGGCAGGTCTGCAGCATTATGCTGAAAAGATCTTTTGACCCCTCCAGCCTGTCACTTGCATTGTGGCAAAGATTATAAAGATGTTTGCAAAATGTACTACAATTTTAACTCATGACTGTGTTTAACATTCACTCTGAGTTTTCCGTCCTTTCATTTTTATGTAAGTAGTTAGCCGTTATGCCCATGTTTAAGTTACTAAACACAATCCCCATTTATGGATGGGGAAACTGAGGCAATTAATACTGTGTCTCATCAAGGTTACACAAGAAGGCTGTGTCACGCTGCGCACAAGGAACGTTGAGAGCCTGCATTGCAGCACTGTGCTTGAACATCTATGGGTGCAGTTCTGTTTTTGAAAAAATACTCTATCTGCTAAAAAGCACCAAGAAAGTTTTGTGCATACGCTGGCTGGCAAAATTACAAATCCTGTCTCCTTCAGGTTGGTGGTCTGTTTTAATAGCTCTTTATTTTTTCAAACTGACTAATTCTAGTTAAAAGCGTGAGAGGCTTCCTAAAAAAGTTACACCAGCTAAAATTTTGGAATTGACTCTATACCTTTTGTATTGCATGGATAAAATAGTTATGAGGCAGACTGTATATTATTAAATCATTAACCTAAAATAAAAATCTCAAACCCTCAAATAATTTCCGTTGCCAGCGTTACATAATGTTCACTGCAGAATGCAGATTTGTTTATGCTATATGGGTGACACACTTTCTCCCCTTGAAAAAATTATGGTGGAAGAAGGCCCCAGCAAACAAGCACGGACCCCAGTCATCCCATGGGAATAACTGTCCAAGTGCACATGGGGGATCCGGTTCAGTTCTTTGGGGCTCTGGTTTTACGCCGATGCAGCTTGTGTTGGCAGAGGGGCAGCACCTCCGGGCGCATGAGCATCGAGTGGCTGTGCCAGTCCTTGGCTCCCTGACGCACCGGGGTCTCAGATGGAGGGCTGTCATCAAAAATTGGACCATCCAGCTTTTCGGGATGGAGTGCAAAAACTTGCTCGCGGCAGTGTTTTCTAAACATGGGTCTCTGAGCAGCACCGGTTCCTCTCGCCAGATATCCCTCCTTTGCAGTGCTGCAAGAAATGGGAAGATAATTGGCTTCCAAAAAACAAGTGTATTGGAACAGCAGGAAAAAAACCAAAACTAAACCAAACGTGTAGTTGAGAAAACTGCTCTGTATGGGCAGATGACTGCACTTACAGGAAGCCCTGCTCAGCTCATTCGCATGCGGTGGGAGTAGAGGAATATTGGCCTGTCCAGAACAGCTTGTCTGTCACTACGTGTTGCATTAAATAACCAGAGTGACTAGGATAACTGTGCTCATTGAGCGGGGAAGGAAGCGCTTATTCTTCCAGCTGGACTCCAAGTCTCCCTTGAGGGGTAGCATTTATAAAGAACGAGCCCATCCGTTACAAATTAATGCCTTGAAAGTTAGTTAGATTCAGCAACACCCCTCCCTGCCCCCGAAGGTTTCCTCATCCAGCTCCTGCTCCACAGGAGGAAGGTTTCAAACAGGGCTCAGCAGAGGGTTTCTTGGCTTCCGCAGAGCTGCTTTTGGATGCGTAGAGGACTGGTCGGTGCTTGAACCAACACCTAGCAGCTTGTTTTCTCTCAAAATAAATACTGCATTCTGCCACCTCTTCTCAGAGTCTCCTTATCTTTTTAAAAACTTGTAAATCAAGTGCCAGCTGCTCCTGCAGGAGAGGTAGAGGCTGAAATTCCTGTTGTTTTGGCCATATTTCTCACCTCTTTGCAGCTTCTTCCCTGGCTGTCTCTTGTCTCGTCTTACAGGGCTTGGCCTTTATTTGTCCTCCTGCAAAAACTGCCACAGATACCTTTGGGTGTTGAGATGGTAGATCTTAGCCCCCTTTGGGCACTAGCCTTGTTGCAGAGGGCAAGCTGAGCCACTCAGCCTTTGAAACCTGGATTTGGCCATGTCGTTTCCCGTCTTGATCAAGCCATCCATATTCTTGTCTCTTCTGATCCTTCAACTGCAAGTTCTTGGGATGAGGAAGGGCCTTCTGCTGTTGCGATATTTTGGCAGCGTCTGTCACCATGGTATTCTGGCCCATCGTTAGTGTTTGTGATGTAGAAGTGACACAAAAGAGAAATAATCTCAAATACATTAACTTTAGGAGGAGGAAAAAAAGGCACCTTTTCAGTTATATAATTTGCAAATGGCAATCTTGAGATGTCTAAAATGTATGTTCAGCTGTAGGTGTGAATGTACAATATCAATGTTTTCTTTTCAAAATGCGTAGGTTGATTGCTGCTTTTCTTGACACTGCCAGTTTTTGCTACCATATGTTCTCCTTTTGCAAAACCTTTAGCACTGTTAACTTAGCTTAATGTAAACAGATGATGCTGTGTCTTGTATTCCAAAATGCTAAGGCTGTAGAGGCACCACCTGAAATTGTGCGTGTGTGACTGGTCTTTCTTCCAACTGTGCTGGAAGTTCTGCCTACCCCACCAGTTGTTTGTCTTCAGAGGAAAAAGAGATGAGGCATTTCCAATGCCAGACAAAATGGGGGTGTGAAGAAATGTGGTGTCACCTGGGCATTTTACGTTCTGTCAGTGTCTCCAGAAGGCCAGGCTTGGCCAGGCTCTTCATCTCATGCTTTGTTTCTCTTGCAACTAGGACGTCAACGCAGGCGAGGGGAGTGAGTTCACCGACAGTGGGATCGAGGGAGCAGCCACTGACACCGACCTCCTCTCTAGACGCTCCAATGCCACCAACTCGAGTTACTCCCCGACGGCCAGTCGGGCTTTCATCGGCAGCGACAGTGGGAGCAGCTCGACGGGCGATGGGCTTCGCCAGGGGGTGTATGAGAACTTCCGCCGGGAGCTGGAGATGAGCACCACCAACAGCGAGAACCTGGAGGAGGCCGGCTCTGCCCTCAGCGACGAGCAGAGCAGCGGCACCCTCAGCTCCCCCGGGCAGTCCGACATCCTCCTGACGGCCGCCCAGGGCACGGTACGGAAAGCTGGCGCTCTGGCGGTGAAAAACTTCCTGGTGCACAAAAAGAACAAGAAAGTGGAGTCAGCCACGCGCAGGAAATGGAAGCACTACTGGGTTTCCCTGAAAGGTACAGAGTGAGGGTTTATCCAGATGGGCGGCTGTGATGTCCTGTGGGTTGCATATTGCTGCAGACGAATTGCTGCCTAGACTCTTAACAAAAGCTGCTGTGAACTTCAGTATAATTAACATCAAGTATGAGGAAGTGGTCCTGATGTTTTTCAGAGGGGGGTTTTATTTGATGGTTGTTGATGTGCTTACAGCATGGCATGTGTGTAGTCCAAGACACGTAACTGTGCTGCACTGAAGCGGCATTTGTACCCTGCTTTGAGTCCTGCTGGCGCCACCTAAGGTGGCTTCTCCTAGCTCTGCGTTGCCTTTAAGAAGCATGTCTATGGCTTGCTGCTAAACTGCCTGTGCGCAGTCGCTGGCACATGGCAGTGGGAGTTTGCTTGTGATGGACACCAGCATGCGTTCAAAGAGGGGCTCTGCCTGCATTCCTCTTGCAGCTCTTGCCCCTAGTGCCATGGGCCTCTCCTTCTCCTAGATGTGCTTCATGAGTATAAACACCCAGCGAGTTGCGGCACAGCCACGGTGTGGACAGGAAGCCACGGTTTGGTCATTAAGGCTGGCTTGTGACTTGGGAGATGTTGGCTCAGGCTGCGTCACCCATCATGTGGTGGGCATGATGGGTGATGGGACCCGGCTGCCCTGTCCAGTCTCCTCGGCTGCCCCCATGGGCCACAGACCCTTTTCTCTCTGAATTTTTGCAGTTCCTGCTAGCAGGGTGCTCCAGCCCTGTTTGGTCTCTTGAGTGCTTATAAATACACATAAACATTAACGGAGCAGCGAAACTCAGGAGCTGACCTCATAAAGTGACCTGTAATTAATCTTCATGCAGTTGCATTAGCAGTAAAACACTTGCAGGGGTTTGGGACTGGCCTCACTCTCCTCCGCTGTGAGCCAGGGGAGGCAGAGCCATGTCTCCTCCTGTCCATGGGATTACCAAAATGCTAAGTATGGTTATAGCCCTGTCCTCCCCTTTTTAGAGCACTTTTAGAGTACTTTTTTTTTAGAGTACTTTAAAAATTATTATTATTTTCAATTTGCAGCACTGTTTTAAAACCAGTGGCAAAGTTAGGTGCCAGCTCTTCCTTGGGGTGGTTGGAGAGACTGGGGAAATGGAAGAGGAGAGAGAGGAGAGGGGGGCAGGGGGGAGCCCTGATCCCCCAGGAGGGGGGTGAAGTGGCAGGAAGGTCTTGCTGTGAGGAGCGGGCAAACAAAGGGCCATCTGGGGAGGAAAAAAAGGGGAAGGATGAGCACGGAGGCAAATGTTATTTTAAAGTGCTCTGACTCAAGTGGAGTGTTTGCTTCTTAGATTGCTCTGCCTTAATAATGTTAGTGTTTAAGCGAGGCTTTGAAGTTAACAGCTGCTATTGTTTGGCTGCAAATAGTTCTCTGGGAGGCTGGGTAACAGGGCATCCCTTTGCACGGAGATGGCTGGTTCCAGTGGCAGAGGAAAACGTGCCAGTTTTAAACAACTGTAGATAATGTGGGGAGGTGGGAGAGAGAGGGGGAGATCCTTTTTTTTTTGCAGTCTCCCAAATTGCAGACTTGTTATACCTTTTTTCCCGCTCCCCCAGGAGTATTGTAAAGATTATTTTGTAAACCCAATCAGGTTGGTTGCTGTCCCCAGCTAAAACCTGCTTTTTTTTCCTTTTTTTTTCTGGCCACATCACTGTCAGCTGAAACGTTATAATGGGATAAGGATCTGGTTTACAGATTTTTGTTTGTTTGTTGGGGTTTTTTTTTGTATGTCAGTCTTTCAGCGAGCATGGCTCATTCCAGTCCATTTTTCTTCCAGTTCCTCATCTGCATCCAGTAATTAAATCGCTTGATCTTTGCCTTGCAGGGACTGTTTGAAGCTAGCAGCTGCAGGAGGCCGGGGCAGGGCCATGGAGGTTTGCCTGGGGGCCTGCCTGCTCTGGCACTGCCAGGGGAGACCCACTCTCAGGCCTGCATCTTCCTTTTGGTCCCCTCGGTGGGACAGGGTGGCCATGGAAGACCCCCGCTTTGGGATTTATAGTGATGTTTCTCATCCGGGGCTGGGTTTTACTGCCCGTGGCTTTCTTGTCTCATGTCTGCGGCCCTGTTTTAGCAATCCTCAGGCAAACAAAATGTCCTGCTGGGGCATGGTTGATGCAGTGTACAGCTCGTGGTGTGCCCCCAGCGCATGGAAGCCACCAGCTTTTAAGGCTGAAAACTGGGCTGTTGCTGGTGCTCTTCACTGTGGGGCTGGAAACCTGAACAGGCCCTGGCAAATCCTCTCTCATCCCTGTGACAGTTTTACACATGATTTATAGTCCTGAGTGTTAGCACTGTGTCGATACAAGGCGGCCATTGTGTTTAAATGTATTGCTTGTTAACACACGATGTTCTCTTTTAGGATGCACGTTGTTTTTTTATGAGACTGATGGCAGATCTGGCATTGACCACAACAGCATCCCAAAGCACGCTGTCTGGGTGGAAAACAGCATAGTGCAAGCGGTGCCTGAACACCCCAAGAAGGACTTTGTCTTCTGTCTCAGCAACTCCCTTGGGGATGCCTTCCTCTTTCAGGTTGGTCCAGTTTAAGGGTTTTACAAAGTTGTTCTCTTTTTCTGTCTTTGATCAAGGAGGAGATCTTAGCTCTGGTTGAAATCAATGGAAAAATCCTGCTGACTCCAGTATGTTTGGGATTTTCCTCTGGCAGTGCTAGAGGAAGGACACAATATATTTAGTAAATGCCACTCAGAAGACCTACCACTACATGTGAATCACTGTCACTGCTGCTTTTATTTACTGACTGGAGCCTCTCTGTGTAGATGGTTGGAACATTAAGAAATATTCTTACATTCCTGTAAAAACTGGGAATTTTTCATGGTTTGACACCATACTTATAACACAAAGACCAGGCCAGTTACCATATAGGACATACAGTAGTGCATTAAATGTGCTGTAATACTATACGTGTCATAAGAGACAGGTATCAAAGATAGGACCTTGCCGAGAGGCTCAAGACCAAGAGGAGGGTTTTTTTTTTGTTTTTGTTTGTTTTTTTGTTTTTGTTTTTGTGTGGTTGGACTCAATGATCTCAAAGGTCCCTTCCAACCATGAAATATTCTGTGATTCTGTGAGGAGTTTCAAGTGCAAGGGGGTACTTGGACCTCCAGGTGCTCTCCCAAAGGCGCTGCAGAATCCAGTTGCCCCTAATTCATACGCACCTTAGTCAACATCTTGCTGTTGGCCAAGAGGAGACTGAAAGTGCATGTTTGTTTTTTTAACCAGCAAATAGAAATGTCTGAATTTCACAGGGTATGTTTAAAATAAATCCAGTACTTCTATCAAAGACCATACATAGGTTGATGTGTTTTGCTGAAGAAGATTCCTGTATTTTTGTAACTTCTGCTTCCCTGAGTGACTTTTAGGTTGGCATTCCACTTTCCTAGTGCAGGTTGTCGTTAACCAAGGTGTGACACTCTTTTATTAGTAATGCCAGCCTTTGCTGAGGTGGTGCCATTTCCTCCTCTTTTGATTTGGTTTTCTTCCCCAGAGGAATCCCTTATTTATTTCCCTATCCAGTGACAATGTATTCAGAGTTTCTTGCCTTCTTAAACCAGAAGCAACTTTGTGATAGGATATGCCCCTACATCATCACTCCTCTGTACTCCAGAGGAAATCTTTAACATTACACTGTCTCATAGGTCCTTGCAGCTGTCCTAAACAAGGGGGTAGATTCTAAAACTAGTGCAAAATAAAATAAAAAAAAAGCCTTACTCATTCAAAGGACATGGTGCTGGCTTACATTTTGAAGAGACTATCTGATTGCATACTAAAAAAAATTATTATTTTTTGCTGACTAGCTTCTCTGCCACCTGAGTCTGATTTTAACTCATCTCATAATGTAATACTGCACTGCCCCTTTCTACTTCATGCATTTCCTGAGCAGGGTACATGTATGATGCCAGCTGGAGAGCTTTGTCCAGGAGGTAAGTATGGTGCTTATGGTCTCAGCACGTGCTTGAAAGGTTGTGGAGCTTCACTTCCTCTTGATCTACTGATACGAGCTGCAGAATCTTTTCCATGCAGTTTTCTAAAGAAAAACCTTCATTCTCATTAAATTAATGCCAATGGATGCCAAATACTGAAAAAGTTACATTCAGTACATTATTTTTTTTTTTTGATAACACGGCCTTATTCATTAAAAGCCCTGTGTCTTTATGCCATGGGTAGGTTTTCATGTAACTGTGGGAAGAAGCAAAAATGAGCCTTTTCAAATAAAAACCAATCATTTATATTGCCTTGCAGAAATTTTTTCTTCCTGTGTCCCTTCTGCCATAGAACCCATGCATGGCATGCTATGCATGCATAGCAGAAGAGAAAGAAGGGGTGGGTGTGGGGTGAAGGGAAGGAGACCAGTTGCAGTGGTGGAAGTAATGTGCCAGTGACTGTGCTATAGGGCTTGCTCTGCCGCGCTCAGAGCAGCCAACGCACATCTAGGGCTGGCTGTTCAGCGGTGTTATTTAACTGCTCATGTCATACACATCCGTCCACGCATAACACAGCACTGTAGTAGTGGTTTTGATGAGAAGAAGCCACAGACCTGCAGAAGACTATTTCTGTCCTGTGGAGACTGTGTACTTGGGGAGAAAAACAGCATTGCTTTGTAACGCGTATGGATATTGGACATCTTGTAACAAGCCTTCCCACTGCATTACACCTAGAGACATCACATTCCTCCTACACGATGATTCCTTGCTCAGTCAGTTCTTATCGTGCCTACACAAATCCATTACTTGCAGATGTCACATGCATTTTCCAGGAGCTCAGAACAACTTGTGACACCACATAGTTATGTATCAGATGTTTGCAGCTTGTTTATGTCATCCTTTCCGTTGAGAAGTGGAGTGATTCCCCTTGCCTACTTATCTACAAGAAGAGTCTTCAGTTCCCAAAACCCATTCCAGATTCTTTTTTTTCCCTCCTTCTCCCCAGGAAACTGAGAAAAAGCCCAAATATAACGGTGTACAGATAATATTCAATAATAATTGAACAAGATAAAAATATGACCTGTTGCTGTTATGATTTTGCTAGGAATTAACAAAACATACCATCTCGTTATAAGTCCAGTGCTACTCTCTTCCCTGCTGGGGGCTAGGTTTCACCACCTGACTGTAGGCAAAGTGTCTCTCATTCTGCAAATAATTTCTCTGTTTTCAGCAGAAATTTCTCAGCAACGGGGGCTCAACATGTCTTCAGCAGTGGTGATACGACATTGTAAGCCCCTATCTACTAATGAGAGCTTGTTAATACTATTATCCAGGCAGGGAAGCCTGACCAACTTAAGCACTATACTTCATAAAGTGCTAACTGAAGACAAGAAGATTTGGTCTATGAGATGAGTCTTTCTGGTGTAGACCCTTTCTTCTGCTTAGGAATTCTCACTTGAGCTAAGGAAAGCGATGTTATTCTGAGATGTGTTTGTTTCACCTGCTGCAGTACCACAGGAGTTTTGGGAGCATCACTCTTAAGTCCAGCCTGTGCATACATAATTTCCAGAGTCAGGCTTCTGTAGGAATCTCTCCTAGGCTTCAGTAAGCCATGTCCTTTGCTGTTAGCTGTGACCGCCGGTGAGGATGACCTTCATCATCTATGCTAGCAACTGGAGAAGTCATACTGTGCTGCCTATTAATAGATCAGGTATCATCAGAAAGTTTAATTAGAACAAGGTGGTTTGGCACCTTGCTACTTTTTCAGCCAGGAGCTAAATACCAGTGTGATTGCTGCTAAAGGCTGAGACTCAGAGAAAGTCCGCTGCAACCCTGAGTTGGCTGTAAATTTTGTTTTGCAACCTTCTGTAAAAAGAAGTGAAGTTTAGTAAGAATGCTAAGATGATTTACTTTTTATTTTGGAAGTCTGGAAAAAGAATGCTTTGAAATATTCTTCTTACTGTGTCAAAAGCCTCTAATCAGAATAGTGCTCTTCCAGAAAAATGTACTGGTGTCCCATGCCCTGGCCTAATATCTCATGGAATCATGGAATGGTTTGGGTTGGAAGGGATCATCTTATCTAGATCATAAAGATCTTAAAGATCATCTAGCTCCAACCTCTCTACCATAAGCAGGGATACTTGTTGCTCAAAGCCTCATCCACTCTGGCCTTGAACACTTCAAGGGAGAGGAAGTGTTCCCTTTTCCTGAACTGTCACACACATGCTTGGGAAGGGACAGTACTAGGGCTGTAAAAATCACATTAATCCTGCCTTTAATGATCACAGGGTTTTCTTCCTTCAGGGTGTTTTGAGACCTTCAGAAGTAGAAAGCTTGTTTGTCAATGCATCATAATAAAACTGTTCATAGATATCATAGTCACATTTTATGCCATTAATTTATTGCTAACTGTTGCATGCCAAAAAAGCTTCCCATACTGTGAAGAGCAAAGAGGCCGGTACATTCCCTGCCTTAAAGAACTAGGAGTTTAGAAAACGTCATTAAATGTTGAGCTACAAATTATTGCAGCATTGCATTGACCAAGCAAAGTAATTCCTGAGACCTTGCTGGGAAACACTGTACAGCTGTAAAGCATAGATATAGGTGTAATTCTAAGTGCTGAATGCCTAGTGCTGAGTTAAAAATGGCCTGCTTAAGAATGATGGGGTTTTTATTACTTCTCTTGTAAGTGGATTTAAGGCTTTGAATCTTAAGATCAAAGGCAAAGGAAACTCTTTGGAATTGCACTGTTAATCTCCAATCAATTTTAAAGAGGGTCCTGACTTCTTTTCCCTCTCTTTCCCTCTCTTCAGACCTCTAGCCAGACTGAACTGGAGAACTGGATCACAGCAATCCATTCAGCTTGTGCAACCGCGGTGGCAAGGCAGCATCACAAAGAGGACACCGTCAAGCTCCTGAAAACAGAGATAAAAAAGCTAGAGCAGAAGATTGATATGGACGAAAAGATGAAGAAAATGGGTGAAATGCAGCTGTCCTCAGTAACGGACTCCAAGAAGAAGAAGACCATACTGGATCAAGTAATCTCACTTATTTATGTGAAATAAGCCCTTAGCAAATATTTAAGGCCTTCTTCAGATTAGTGGTATCTCTGTCTGCTCCCAGCGCACCATGTGTGTGCATGGGAAGAGCTCCCCAGGGAGACGTGTGTTAGCAGGAGAGCTGTGCTGGCTACCCTAGTTGCACCATTTCTCCAGACAACATGCACTAAGGTACAGCATGGGCTGTCTTCTGACCTCCACACAAGGGATTTAGCTAGCTGCTTGGAGGTTGAATGAGGGCTTTAGGGAAGTGAAGAGGCTACCAGGCCATGGCAGCAGAATGCCTTAGGGAAGAGCTGGTTATTGACCAACAAATGCTGCTGTTGCAGTTGTCCGAAGAGTTCAAGAGGCTGGTTCTTCTGCTGGCAGATGGAGTGAAGAAGCTATCCCTGGTTTCTCCTTGTTGTGACAGTCTGCCTTGACCTCATTGCTGCGGCCCTGGCTGCCCTTTGGGATCACTCCTTTTGACTTCAAGTGGACAACGTAGTTGCATTTAAGAAGCAGAGAGCCTATAGCAGATGTCTCTCCCTCTGCTGCAGCGGCATCTTATTTTAGGAAACTAGCATATGGCTCCTGCTTCATTAGTTTGTAGCTCTTAACCACGGCTGCCAAACATGCCTGTAATACAAACCATAAGGAGCGGCCGGGCCCTAATGCACTAAGCTAAAGAGATTTCATACCCCCTGGAAACCTGTGAGAAGTGGGGAGAGAGGGGAGAGATGCTCACGTCTGTTGAAAGGGCTCCACTCAAAGGCTGTCAATCACAGCGAGAGGGCAGAGCAGTCTCTCTTTATGTAACTGAGTTTTTCTAAACACTTTGAAACTGTTTCCTATCAGCAATTTGAATTATTTAAATAAGTCCTTACACAGGCTGATTATAGCGCTCTTCCGCTGATAAGATTAATTATCCCCAGTGTACTACACTTTTTCAAGTACGGCAAGCTCTGTTGATGCTTACAGCAATGCTGCTGCTGTGGCTACTGATTTGGGGCGCTATGTATGTGGAATTTGGTGTGCTGTGGTCTTCTTGTTTCTCAGATGCTCTTGATGCATGAAAGAAGCCTCTTAAGGGACTGCTCAGAAGAGAATCCTGGAACACAAAGAAAATTAAAAATGGAATTTTAATCCTATTAATTAGCGTTGTATCAAAGGAGTGGTTGTCTCAGGAGAAGACTTCTGCTATGAGCATAAAAAAAAGTTGTTTTCCATCTAATGAAAACTTTTATTATATGTATTCTTTTCTGGGGTTGGGAGAGTAGGGGAGAGTGGGAAAGAAGGGTGATCAAAGTTTCTTGAACGAGATCAGCATTGGTGAAAGAGGTGCATTACTGGGAACAGTAGAATTTTCTCAAGGTACTTACCACTCTGTTCTTCCTTCTCTCCCTTTTCCTCTCGTGCATCTCACTCTTGAATCTTTGCTGTACACAGATCTTCGTTTGGGAACAAAATCTTGAACAGTTCCAGATGGACCTATTTCGGTACCGCTGTTACTTGGCAAGTCTCCAAGGAGGGGAGCTCCCAAACCCTAAAAGACTGCTTGCTTTTGCCAGCCGTCCAACAAAAGTTGCGATGGGCCGTCTTGGAATCTTTTCTGTCTCGTCGTTTCATGCACTGGTAAGTTTGAACAGAGGCCAGGGGTCATCTTTGCCAACCTGCAAATTGGTTCACGTGTTCAATGCAGAGATCACATTGACAAACAGCAGTCTGTGTCTGGAGGTGAGCCCTTACCTTAGCGTGCAGAATATTCTGCTTCCTGAAAGGGGTGTGTGTCCTGGATATAGATTAAAAAGCAGACATTTGCAAGCCATGCCTTTATAGAAGTGGAAGAATTACGTTTCTCCTAAACATATGATTTTGAATTTCCAGATCTGCACTATAAACATGCTTTCTACAAACAGATCTTCCTGTTACAAGAGCAGACTCATCTCTAATGTCCATGCACATGGACCTGATCCAAAAGTCCAGTGAAGTCAATGGGGGTCTTTCCGAGGCCCTCAGCAAGTGTTGGCTTAGACCTTCTCAGGCATGGTTTGCTCTCTATCATATGGATGAATCTACTGGCCAATTAGTCTAATATCCGGTCTCCAGTGATCAACACCTGATGCTTCGCAAGGGAGGGGAAATGTTCTTCTCTTCTCCTTATTATGGTGTAGCAAATAATGTTTAAAATGGTTGTTTAAATGTAAATAATGCAACAACCCAGCTCTTAAAAATACAGGGAAATGTATGGCAAACTGGTGGGGTTTTGATGAATTTAAATCAAGTTCCTGTAGTCTCGGCTTGGACTCCTGGAGCTTCACAGAAATAGCTGAGCTCCACTGTTGTCTTGTAGATGTCAGCTGTACCCTTCAATTGAATCCAGAGCTGTAATTCAGTCAGGGGCGTTTTTATTCTTTTATATATGAAAAGATTAGCATCATCATTCTGATAATTGCTGGTGGATTTATATTTTTTTTTAAGTGGCGGACTGTAATTTGCATTTATGCTTATTTTTTTGCATGTAGCAAAGCACTGAGCATTAGCCTGAAAAACAGTCTGCCTCTTCATGCTGGTGTCTCTTGAGAGCCAAGTGAAAAAAAATATGTTTTGAATATGTTGTGCTGGAAAAGACACGTGCTTTCTTCTCCTTTAAGCAAACTCTCGTGTCCTCCTTTGCCCTCAATAGCGTGGAGATGGTGCAATGAGTCTCAGACTTGAGCTGGGTGCTGCATGGTGATAGTGTGGCATCCCTAGCTCTCATGAAGTTGTTCCTCAGTACATCAGTCAGAGTATGTGCTGAGTCTCCCAGGTGTCTCTGCACGAACGTCCCAGGTACAGCTAAGAAATACCTCACAGGTCCAGGCTGTGGAAATGGAGACGTTTAAGTTCTCCTTTTCCTTGATTTCTCCACATCTCCCAAGGAGAATCACCATTACTCATACAGTGGCACAAGCCCGGGTGCACAAGCCAGCCTTCTGTTCGTCCTGTCTTTATACGGGTTTTTGTATCTGCTACACCCAAACAACCAGTTTCACAGCTCTGTGGCTTGGGGCATAACTCAGAGATTTGGGTGTTCCCGCTGGGGTTGCCAAACGACAGTCACATTTTGCTAGTTTCAGCTGTGGGAATCCAGTACAAAGGTGTTTCAGGAAGTGTACAGCCAAGTTGGCAGGGTGGGTCTGTCTGTCTGTCTGTCTCGCTTCACCTTGCAGTCCCATTCATACCCGTAGTCTCTCCTACCACTCCCTCTTTTGCAGGAGAGGAGCTCGCTCTCTTGAGGCCACCTCCACATGGGAAATACGCTTAAACTTTGGCCTAAACACTTCACTTCTGACTAATGTTGCACTAATTTCTACCAGAGCTTCCTCATTTGGGAAGCTCTCTCCAAATATTTGGGCTCACTAAAGGCAAATACTTTATCCCTCCAAAGGGGTTGCCGCAGGACATTTTTCAAGTACCCAGGCAGTTAATGCTGCTCTAATCAAAAGAGTCATTTCAGCTCAGTTTTTTCTTCTTGTGTTTTGCTCACCCTTTCAAATGTTGCTATCTTTAAGGAAGTGCAGGTTTTAAATTCCTTGACCTATTTGCAGGCCTTTATCTGGTTCTGTAACAGCTATGAGTCAGTTCCAGGATGCACAGAGTGCTTCCACAGGAAAGAGCAAAAAGCACTGGGCTTTTCGGAAGCAGCAGATAAGTTTGGAAATCTTGTGTTTTCTGTGTCCAGCTTTGAAACCTTGTCAGGAAAAAAAACCCAACAACAAACCCTTCACTGATGTTGAGGTTTTCCTCAGGTGATGATTTGGCTGCTTCAAAATATCTCAGATTAAATGCCAAAAAATGGGGAGGGTGCTACTGTCCATTTTAATTTTTCATGTTTGATATTGGAAGAAGTGAGTTAAATTGCAGTGAGAAGGAAGCAACCTGGCAGTATCACCATTGTCGCTGTTGTGAGTATGCTTTGTTGCCATAGTATTTGCCTTTTTTTATTTTTTATTTTTGAACCAGATTCCACTGTTTTGTTAGATTATGTAAGCCGTGGTGGGGTGGGATGCTGTGACTTTTGATTTTAAAACCATGTGGCGTTGACAGGTGGCGGCTCGCACAGGGGAGTCTGGAGTGAGGAGAAGGACACAGGCCATGTCCAGATCTGCCAGTAAACGGAGAAGCAGGTTTTCTTCTCTTTGGGGGCTGGATACTACCTCGAAGAAAAAGCAAGGCAGGCCAAGCATTAATCAAGTAAGTGGATGGAAGTTTGTGATATTATTTTCAAGGCTTATTTGTTGGCGTGCAGAATGCAGCTAATGCAAAGTGTCACTTGCACCAAGCACTTACACATCCAACCTCAACCTTGCCTGTTTAATCTTTCATGGTGTGTAGTCATCTCATTCCACATCCTCTTCAAAAATTAGTGACTGTAATTATAGATAAGTATACAGCAGCTCCTATCAAACAAAGTTTGGCGTTTGCACCTTCTGTAGCCGAATTAGTTGCATTTCTACTGTTGTTGCATTTCTGCCGCTTCTGCTTTTGCTGGAGGTATTTTCCCTAAACTCAGGAGTGTAAAACAGATATGGCTTGGGAAGGAATTAAAAAAGGCAGACTTGTTTGTTTCTTTAAAGTAAAATTATGAGTTTGTAGAATACTTGTAGCTGAGTTTGGGGAAAGCTTCCTAAAGTAAGAAAAAGTGTTGCATTTAGAAGGGACAGTCCCTGTTTTGCTTCAGATTTTTAAAAAAGCAAAAGTTGAAATATTTGCACCCAGTCACTGCCCAGATCTTTCTTTAGAAAACGTGTTTCAGTGTGGGAGGAAGGTGCTTCTTTGTTATTCTTTCCAAACATCCCTAATTATAGCTTTCAATTTTTGAAAGCCATACCTCATCTAATTGCAGGAAATGTAGGCTTTGCTTTTCTTTCTCTTCTTTCACTTTTTGAGGGGAGAAAGGCTTGGGACACGTGTTGTTTCATGCCCTATGATTTCTTCTTCCTTCTGTTAAAGCAGCAGTGGGTGTTTGTTTTGTTTAGCAGAGGATGAGTGCTGCAAAATTGTTTAGCTTGTTTTTAGTGAGACATTAAAAGTTCACCTAATATTTAATAGTAGCTGAACAAAAGCTCAGGGTTTTGCTGGGAAACAGCAGATGTCTCCATGAGTGTGTTCCCAATTCATTGTGCTGGTGCTGCAGTGTCCCTGTTGCTTTGTACTTATTTTCCCCAAATAAAGGGTAATTGACTGTCCTGAGCTAGGATCCTGCCCATGCTGTGTCTTCAAACTCACCTTTTTTTTCCTTTCAGTGGGGATAAATGCATTCTTCACACTTCTTCTGCCTGCCCCCACCCCTACCCCCCTCACTCAGAGGCGTGAAAAGGGATTTTGTTCCAGGTTAAAGAAAAGTCATACTGGAGAGAGTGAAAGAAAACGTAAACTTTTCAGAAAGTAGCAGAATAACTAAACAAAATGCCTGAACACATTTCCCCTGCTTGAGTTTGCCAACTTGAGAAATTAAACTGTAAATCCCTAAGGGGCAGTGACCTTCTCCCATCCTGGCCGGTCCCTGCTTTGTTTTAGGTACAGAATAGTTAACAGCCAAACCCAGCAACTTGATCATAAAGTTGTGCTGATGTGGAGCTATAAAAGTTAACTTCTCAGTTTTAATTATAAGCTTCTGCTGCAGTAACAACCCTGTTTGCCCATCTGATGCAGTCTTGCGCTGATTTGGGGTGGATCCTGTAAATATTCCCATTCTGTTGTTCCTACTGCATGGAGTCCTGTTGATTTTGGCTCTGGCTTGTGCTAGGTTACCAGCTCTTATTTCATTAGAGAAGGGTTATGCTGACTTGCAGTACTTGAACTTTTGCTAAGTACTTTTTGAAAGCTGTTTTATTACAAAACCAGCCAGAAGCGGAGCCCTTCTTCTGATTTCTCAGCCTTAGCAGAGGGGGAGAGGCATTCCTTTCCTCCACTTTACAGGTGGGGAAATGGAGCACAAAAGGAAATAAAATTTGTCCAACTCCACCAGTGAGCAGAACTGGTCTCTAATCTTTGAGCATGGTGCCCCATCACCAGCTTGTCATTTGCCCTCCCTTCCCTTTTAACAAGCTGATAATTTTCCTTTTCTGTGTTGCGAGATTAATGTTTTTATTTTTCAGTTTGATTTCCCTGCTAGATGTTAAATACACTGTTCTCCCCTTAGTGTGAGCTGCAGATGGCGCAGAGGCATGTTCATGTTTTAAAGCAGAGTCACTCTGTTATTCCTCAGGTGTTTGGTGAAGGAGTCGATTCAGTAAAGAAATCTCTCGAAGGAATCTTTGATGATACAGTCCCAGATGGCAAGGTAAAACACCAGCTCTCCAGCTGCCCTCTGCCCCCTACGTTTGCAGGCAGCCTGAATACAGCATTGACTCTGGGACATGGGAGGCAACGTGGAGCCACCGGGAGAGGAGAAGACCCTCTGTGCACTGTAGGGCTTGGGTTTGAGCTGGTTGCCCATGGTTAAAAGGGCTCTCTCTGTGTGGCATCCCAAGTGCAGCTGGAAGTGCCAGACCCAGGGAGGTGTTAGCATTGCCCACCACTGCCCACAGGAGGACCTGGACGCCGCTCGTTCTGGAAGATGTGATGGCCATATGGGGTTTTCATAATTTAGAGCTGGCACAACTATGAAGCGTGGGGCTTTCTGTGTTTTGTTCCCATGCGCTTCTGTGAGCTGCTGCTTTTGCAGCAACAATTACAACTGCTTTCTCTTTCCCCAGAGAAAGTTGGCTATAAAACAGCATTAAGACAGCGCTAAGAGGCACATTCTTCATGTAGGGCATATGGGTTTAGCTGCATGAGTCCACTTGCAGCAAATAGGCATTCTGCAGCTCCATCACTTCCTGGGGATTTATAGCTTGGAGTGCAACTCGGATGTATAAAAGACAGTACATTCAAAATAAATGCTAAGATTTGCTATTTTGCCTTTTCTAGGTATAGGAACTATGGCATCTACAACAGTTTTGTTGGCCTTGGGTTGGTTTACACAGAAACACAGTGCATTTGAGTTTTAATTTTTAATCTCTTTTTATCACTATTACTTTTTTGTTGCGTTCCTAGCATTCCCAATAGCTATAGGTTGAAATCCCAGGAAAAGTGCATTGCACCAGAGTAACTGTGTGGGTGGCATGGGAAAGCACACTTTATACTGCTCAGGTAAAACTGCAAAGTTTCCTGTCCAGACAAGCCTTCAATCTAGGCTTACGAATAAAATACCTTCTCTATAAGATGGCTTTCTGACACAGCATATAATGTTCCTCACACTTGCTATTGTTGAAGAGGGAGATTGCACTTGGCTGGTAGAATCATAATGGATTTTGTCTGTTTAGAGGGAAAAAGAAGTGGCACTGAGCAGTGTCCATCAGCACAATCCCGACTGTGATATTTGGGTTCACGAGTATTTTACGCCGTCTTGGTTCTGCCTGCCGAACAACCAGCCTGCTCTGACAGTCATCCGTCCTGGGGACACCACACGAGACGTGCTGGAAATGATTTGCAAGGTAAAGGCTGCGAGCGTGCCCTGGAGCGAGGTGAAGTGTCTACAACCCTGATCCCTTTCAGTTGAACCGCATAGCGAGTTTCTCACCTGCCAGTGCTCAGACTGCACTGGGTTGGGTGATCAGTTGTATGTTAGAAAAGAAACGTGAATGACACTGAAATTTTCATGCAAGCACTACACAAGACAAATTCCTTCAGCTGGAGCTAAACTGTACATGGGTGTAGGGAGGGGAAGGCAGACTAGTTTTTGCCTTTTCCACTCTCGTGCCTATGCATGAACTTCTGAAGTGCCTTCACACCCTGCCTCTGCTGCCACCTCTCACATACCCACCCACCACGCTCCCCCTCCACCGAAGACCAAGCTGAAGACCAGACCTTCTCCCCTCCCCATCTGCCCCCCAACATCCTGGCCCCCAGCCCGCTTCCTTTCACTGTCCTCTCCTCGCCAGACCACCCTGCTTCCCCCACCTTTCCCAAGCCCTCCCACGGCCCCTTCCCTCCACCGCCAAGCAGGTGGGGTGATCTCACCCTTTCCCAGGTGCCAGGTCCTCCTGTTTCCCAGGTGCCATTCCTCCTGCCTTCCCCCTGCCGCTTCCCCCTCTCCGGCTGGCGCGGGGGAGGACGGCATGGAGAAAACAGCAGCACCAGGAGTAGGAGAAGGTGCCTGTGTGTTTGCTGTCTGCCTTGCGGAGTCAGGCTCGTCTCGTGTAGGTGGCAGGAGGGAAGAGAGAGGAAAGCTTTTATCTGCATTTGGGGGGGAGTGGGAGAAAAGCCACCTGGATTTCTTTTCAAGATGAAGTATCGGAGACATTTGGCTATTAGAAAGAGTTACATCTCAGTAGAGAAGTTGAAAGATTTGACAAATTAAATACAAGCTTTCAGTTCTGGCAGCAACATAATGTATGTTTTCTGCTAACCAGCTGACTGCAAGCTAGACCCAACTCGTGTCACGTGCCGTTCTGAAAAGTGAGTCCTCTTTTGTACAACAACAGCAGCAAAAGAAAGAAAACAAGTATTACTATTAAGAGCTTAACTTTGGGGACTTTCAGAACATGTTGCACGTGCTTCTAAAGAGAGGGAAGGTGAGAAAAAGGCATTTGTTTGCAATAATTATACAGTGTGGTCGTCTCTCTGCCAGGTGCGCTATTAAAGAGTGCTGCAGCTTGTGAAAGCTCTTCATTGTATTCAGGGAAAGATGACATTTTTGGAGATAGACATAATAGGGAAGCTGGATGACACATTATTAGTAATCATTTATTTTTAGGATTTATATTTTCCTTTGGGGAAAGGTGATTAACTCAGTGGGCCAAATCCTTAGCTGGGGTAAATTGGTGTAGCTCCACCAGTTCCAGTAGGTACCTGCTGAGAATCTGGTCTCTTACTGCATGTTTGATTGTTGTGGGTGGTGGTGTATAAGGAGAAGGGGAGGTGGGTGAGTGTTTGTTTTTTTAAGAGCTATTATCTGTTTCTTTCCTTTCTGTAAGAGTTTTCAGTCTGGAAAACACTGATGGATGCCTTCTTTTTCTGTAGCATTTAATAATCAATCTCTTTCTTCTGTCTCTTGCATTCAGCTCATTTTTTCCCCTTTAATATCTGATCCACATCATTTCACATCAGTTTGCCATCTGCCATCTGAGAACCAGTCAAGTTCTGGTATAGTAAACATTTCAAGATCTACATTTCATATAAACCTCTTCATGTTTGTAGATGTGGTTAAATCTATCTGTGCTGTTAAATTGAGCCTGATTATTCTGTTGGAGAACATTAAGTGCACTCAAGTCATTGTAGAAAATGTGTTCTTATACTAACATTGCTGCTTGTTATTATATAGAGAGTAAGGTTTTGGAGGCTGCTTTGTGACACTTTTATGATTGAAGATTGGTGGGAGGAGAGTTTAAATCATATTTTAAAATGGTTTCTCGAAGATTTCTCCTAAGATTTAACTAATAACATCACTTGGAAGTCAGGAATAGTCAGTGTATATGCATTAAATTGTTTCCTATGGATAATACTGATCAGTGTGAACGTGTGTGTATGTCTTACTAACGTTTGCATAATGGTATGTCTTAAAATTGAGCAGAAACACGCACACTGTATATGGATTTAGGCGGAGGCAGTATGGAGAGACTAATACCAAAAATCAAGCACAGAAGACTACCTGGCATTTAGTCTTTTGACTGAAGTGGATACTGTTTTCTCACAATTTGCATTTTTCAAATAGACCTGCATGAGGGGCACGAAGCAGATTTCCCCTAGATCTCTGGGCGTGTGCTCAAAGTCTTAGAATTTACTTGAGCCTCATGCTCTGTGGGCTTACTTTGATTTTGTGCTGGTGTTTTCCTACTGAAAAAGCCTGGGCCACACAAGTGCGAGGCCCGAGTAATACGGTGGGATGGCTAGCGTGTTTCCATGATGCTGTCATTTCAGCGCTAATGAAGGTCCCCCCTACTAAGCTGAAAGAATATGCCTCTCCTTCTCTTTAACTAGAAGGGAGCCAAAATGGGTGAATAGTTGGGGTTGTGTGCCGACCCGCTATGCCACGTGGAGCCGGTTGAATGGGACCACACTCCAGGCTGTAAATTCTCCTTCAAGAGCACGTCGGTTAAGCTGTCGGGTTGTGCTTTAAATTGGCTTAGCTGCTTAATTTAGTCCAGACATAGCTAGAGTTATTAGGAGAGAAATGAATAAACCGAGAAGCTTATTTGGACTGCTAAAAGGTATTTTGGGTGGTCTCGAAAGGATATTAGTACCATTAAAGCTGCACTGTTTCTGCTCCCACCTTCCCACATATGGATGCAGCTAGACCAGCAACAACAACAACAAAAAAGAAAATGTTAATGTATGGATTTTAGGGCAGAGTGGCTGTGTCCACTTTAAGAGAGCCTTTTCCTTTCACTTCAGTAGAAAATCATGCCCCTATTTGAAACAGTTTCATGTAAAATTTCGAGGTAGACAAAGCCTTGCTGCATCTACACAAATGTTAATTAACTAAATGGTGTGCTGCTCCATCGCAGCTTTAATGGTGATGACTCTCATTGCCTGATTTGGAGGGGATTACAATGTAGTGGATGAATGGCATCCACCCTGCTGATGGCGTTTCTTGAAAGAAATAAATGGCTCAAAATATCTGTGAATTTTATCCATCGACCTCTTTAGGTTGATGTGCTCTGTGCTCTGGCATAGTTTGGGGCTTCAGTGCAGCATTGGTCATCTTGTGTTTGGCTCCCTCCTACTCTCTAAAATGGCAACCACACACAATTTTCTCTTAAGCAAATCTCCCTGCAAAGACCGGTGTGTACACAGATGTCTCAATGGTCATCTGCATGCCTGATGGGGTGCCCCATATCAACGTGGGCAGAAGCCCTGTCATTGACCACTGGGATGGCAGATCAAGCCGCCGGCTCTGGGAAAGGATGCTCTTTTAAGAATGCTATCGGGGCGCAGGCAGCTGAGCAGGTTGTGATCATGCCTGAGTGCACCCTACCCCTGCCCAAGGTGGCTCTGAACTGGCGGCTGTGTTGAGGGGTGTTGGGGTGTCCTCGATCCCACAGGGAGCCCAGGGTGGCTGAGCATGGGCCATCTGCCCCGGCAGTGCAGCTAAGGCAGCTCCTGGCCTGCGCCCAGTGGCTGGAGGCTCTGGACTGGGTCAATTCATGTCCCTCTGCCACAGGTTGTGATTTCTGCTGGCCTGGGACAGACTGGAAAGCATCCCTTTGGGTCTCCTCTGCAAGAGGAGAACACATTTGTGTACCTGGCTGCACCCAAGGGTTTTCTCCCAACCCTGGGCTTTAGTCAATGACAGGTAGCTTGTCAGCACAGGTCTGGCTGACCGGCGTTTGCACAGCAGCTGTGTCTGATGAAATGCAGGAGACATATGAGAGCTTCGGCACAGGAGACCTTGGGAGGATACACCGTGGTGGCAGGAGGAGGATGCCAGGTCACTTGGCTCTCTTTTCTTCTAGTATGGTTTTTTCCACGTGGAATTTTTTCCCCACTGGCTTTGCTGTAAATGGCTCAAGCGTTTTCCGGACTTTCATGGATTAGGTGAACCCAGCCTGCTGTAGGTGAACCTGCTTTGGCAGAGGGGTTGGACTAGATGATCTCCAAAGGTCCCTTCCAACCCCTACCATTCTGTGATTCTCCCTCTGGCCACAGGTTGTGAAGTCTGTGGGTTTATGTCTCCTCTGTATGTTTGTGTTTAATTAGTGTGCAAGGTGCTCTTTAGTTTGTGTATAGGCATAGTAAACTAATCTGACCAGAAACTAATCTAGGAACTACTATGCATCATTTCTGAACAATTAAAACCAATTCTGCTTCCCTGTAATTTCTGGGGTGTTTGTATGTGTGTGCATGTAAGAGAAAAAACTAGTGAAAACAATCAGTAAACAATGAGCAAAGCATGCAAAATGCTTTTCAGAAAAGAAAAAGAGGGGGGAGGGTGAAGATCTCCTACATCCAGCTCTTTTTTATGTCGGCCTTTGATAGATATCACATTCCTTATTTAATTAACTAAGTATTTGTCCAGATTACGGAGGTTATCCCATTTCAAATGCCCAATTTCAGATACAAATAATTTGGTCTTTGAATTGGACATATTTGAAGGTAGCGTTATGTAGACAGCAGCAATAGATCTGCCTTTTTTTGGTTTTTTTCTTCTTATTGGTAGCTCTTTTTTATTCATGGGCTAATCTAGACTTTCAAAAACATTCACTGTTCTCTGGGTATTTGCTGCAGGGTTTGCTAGGTCAGTGTGCAATCTTTTCCACAGGTCACTCGGGTGTGCATTACTCATCATCTGTGCTGTGTGATCAGTCAGCTGAGTCCCGATGTATCATCATCTTGGCTTGAACTGGATAAGCGAGGCTTTAAAAATAAATAGGCAATAATGATGTTCTTGCATGAATTTTCAGATGAGCCATTGTTTTTAGCGCGATCTAAGAAACTTTGGTAATTTGCTCGTATAAAATGAAAAGGCCAATGTATAAAAGCATATAATAGTGGGATTTCAAAAGTGACAATGAGGAGAATTTACATCCTGTATTTGTGAATCACTTTGGAGTTTTTCATTAGCTTTAGTCAATAGTTTATGAACTTTGAAAGTAACTTCTGAATGACACCCTTTGTGTTTATCATAATTCTAATGTGTTTTGATTATACACTGCATTAACCTCTGCTTAAATCAAGCTTATTAATCATGCTGAGAAAAGGTCATTAACATCTCCCAGACCAAATGCCATATCCTCAGCTAATTATAACTAATTCATTAAAACAGTGTGACCTGTTTCCACTGGGATGTAATCCAGTATGCAACTCTTGGCTTCTTTTAGCCTTATAAAGCCAGTGTATCCTGAACTGTTTTAAATTTAGAGGACATACAGGTTTGGGGTTTTTTTTAATATTAACTTTGCTTGAAATTTACTACATTGTGCTAACTCACTAAATGATGAAGATGCTAAAAAACCCAAAACAAATGGAAAAATACTTTCCTGCAACATTTTTGTCTGTTACCAGAATATTTCTTTTCCTCCTTGTGATTTTTAATGCCATTTGAATACAAAGGTATGCTCTGAGCTCTGCGTTTGCTTATTTCTGCAACAGCATGGGATGGAGCAGAACTGCCAGATAAGCATGACCAAAGGGGCTGCTTAGAGCACTAGCACTGCCTTTAACATCCTGGTCAGTGGTTAAATGAACACTTATTCCTGTGGAAGAGGAGGAGGTTCGGGTTTATTGTTCAGGTTAGGAGATCATGGGCCTCTTGTGGAAGACGGTGCTGGGGCATTTTTATTCCTATGAGTGTCAGGCCACTCTCTAAGTCTTGATGATGTGAGCCATTGCTTTTCTCTTCTAAAGCCTCTTCTCTGTTTCTTGCAGACACACCAGCTGGATCACTCTGCTCACTACCTGCGTCTTAAATTCCTGATTGAAAACCAGATTCAATTTTATGTACCAAAGCCGGAAGAGGATATCTATGAACTGGTAATGCTACCTAGTGAGCAAAATTAAATGACACTTGGTAGGACACTATTAATTAGTGTTTATCTGATATATGTAACATGCAGAGTTATGCTTTTTAACTTGCAATTATAGTGCTTTGCAGACCATAGAAAATTGGCCTACAGTAAAGTAATCTCTCCAAACTTTTCATCTTGAGGAGAGAGTTGGTGTTTAGCTTATGGTGTTTGTACATGCATGTGTCTGTGTGGAAGAGAGAGAGGAGGAACAGCCACAGGTAACGTGTGAAAGTCACTATAACATACATTTAACCTTAACTTCTCTCAAGGTTGCCTTTTGCTGTTGTTCATATTGTCCTTGGTAGTTTTAAAGACATAGTGTTGAGGACTGAGTATTTCTTGTTCAGATCATTTTGCCTGATTTTTAAAGAGGGGGAAATGCATAAGTAGTTGGGGTTTTTTGGTTCATTTGTTTGTTTGGGTTTTTTTTCCTAAATGGGAAGGTAAACATTGAGGTTAAAAAGCTCTGGAGTTATATGTGAGAATATACTTTCCTAATTGCTTCAGCTGGATGTGTTCATATCATTCATCTCAAAAGCATACTTCAAAGGAATTTTGAAATGAGAGATTAAAAAAAAAAGACCAAACAGCATTAGTGTCATGCTTTAACTCTATGATTTTACACATGCATGCTGCAAAGCTTTTTCAAGTCCTTTTCATTGGTGGCTGTTATATTTATAAAAAGTAAAACTTCGCAGTAAAACTTTGTCAGTTATGGATGCTTTTGTTCATTTAGTAAAGAAGTTCTGTGATTTGCCATTAACACTGTCAAAAAAAGAGTGAGAAAGTATTTGTTGAGTACCAAGACTGGGAAGTGAGTTATAGTTGGGAAAAAGTGAAACTCAGAGGAGACAGATTTTAGCTTTCATTGCCTGGAAGGACTTTGGTGACTTTATGCTTCTTTTTTTTAATTTCTCTTCTTCTTTTTAAAACCTTCGGTGAAACCCAGCTGAGAGTTTTGTCAATGTCATTTGACTCTTTTTCAGGCTCTGAATAATATGTTCCTATATTTGAAAACTGCATTTTAAAAATATTGCTAGAATGGCATCCTTATTTAGTTTTATATTTTATTTTAATATATACGGTAATTTTAAAGGGGATAAAACTGTATTGTAGTATCTGTTATTTGCAGTTACACAGATGTGTAAGTGCTGATATATGCAGGAGATAAAAATTGTGGTTTTATTAAAGAAAACCTTTACTAATGAGTTACTCTTCTCTTTTTAAAGAAATGGTTTAAATACTTCAGTCCAAACATTGATGCCATTTAGTTACAAAATGTTAATTATTGTGAATTGCTTTTTTTTACACACTCCTACCAGCATGTAAACAATGTTTACCTGTGGGCTCTCATTCACCTGTGGGTATCATTTTTTTTCCAAAGACAAAAGGATGGTTTCTTACTTAAGTGCTAGCCTGTTCTATGGAAAAAACAGCTTCAAACCTTGGCTGAGCCAGCAGGTTCCAGAGTGTCAAGGCTGTCTTAAACAGAGTAAGTCAGGGCCGACTCCCAAAGATGTCAGCTAAGAGCCTCTAAATATTTGGTCCAGGTGACTTTGTCTGGAAAAGCAGGATTTCCCTGCCTCGGGTGGGATGACAGGCCCTTTGTTGGGAGCTTGGGGCAGGACCCCATTACAATAGCGAGCCACACAAGACAAGAGAATGTAAGTGATTTAAAAGCACAAAATATGTGAGCGGTGGTGAAGAGGCGAAGCCCTGCTGAGGTGTTGCTTGGCTCCTGAAAGTCAGAGTGAATTGCACCTGCGTGTGTAGGCTTCTGGGTTATTACCTAGGTGTGAATTTGTGCTGGTCTCCCAGGAAGGATGTTAATGACCATTTCAAAGACTCAGGGGGCTTTTCTCAGTACAAATAAACAAATGTGTTAAAGGTGAAATTTCATGGTAAGAAAGAGCTGCATATCAAATCTGGTAGTCTTCTAACAATTAAGAAATGCATTTAAGAAACAAAATCCCTCTTTGTCATTTTTATTACTATTGAATCATTGAATTCCTGCAATGTCTTAATCAAAATAATATGGAAATGGAATAGAAATAATATACCCAGGAATAGAAACTCCGTTTCTTGTGCACTCAAATGGTATTGATCGAGTGAAGTAGATGAATCCTTGCTCTTATGTTGGCAGCAGTAAAACACTGCTTCCTCCTCTTTAACTGTGTTCTAACAGTAAAGCATAGTGACACTACTAATACATCTCACACGTGTGGAGAAAAACTGTTCAAGAAATAATGACCACAGTCCATTTCTTCTGCCTGTAATTAAAAAAAAATAAATAAATCTGTTCAAAAAGATTACAGTGGATGTGTCCTCCCACAGTAACATATTTTTGTGGTTTTTTTTCTATTCAGCTGTACAAAGAAATAGAAATCTGTCAGAAAATTACACAGCACATTCAAATAGAGAAGTCTGATGCATCCTCTGATATTTATGGTGAGTTTCTCTCTTTGATTTGTTTTTACTTTTCTAGCAGGGTCAGTTCTAGTGTGTGCAGGTTCTTGCTTGCTATCCATTGATGTACCTGAAAGGCCTGTTGAACACACTAAGAAAAGCACATCTGATTCTTGTGCCATCCACAGAAAGCTTGCTCCCCTGCCCTGAAGCAGGATGGTTTTATTTGTAGTGCACTAAACGCTGTGTTTCGCGGTGCTTGAGCTGCAGGATGTGCAGCTCTTTCATGAGAGCTACGGTGGCAGAAAGGACAAATGTTTTCTTGTAGTTTCTCAGTCTTGTAGTTTCTCAGAATACCACCTACAGAGGTTGTGCAGCTGAGCACCAGCGGGAAACAGCATCCTTTGCCAGTGGTCACATCTTGCATGAATGCCAGCACCCTGGTGTTCACAGGGACCCTGCAGTGGGGCTTGGGAGTGGGCTGCCACTGTGGCTTGCCACTGCTAGCAGCCTCTCCCATTCCTTACCCCTTCCACCGAGTGTGATAGCAGGGATGCAGCCAGGAGCATGGCTGTGAGTGGGAGGCATCTCGGGGTCTGCGGCTGTGCAGCTGTCCAGGACAGGCTGTTTGGCCCCTCTTCCCACCTGCTGTGGACACACAAGAGGGGTCCCTGACTTGCCCCAATGTTCCTGAGGCTGCAGGAGCCTGGCCCCAGTGCACGCCCAGCCCTCGAGGATGCCCCATGGGCAGACCCAGAATCTGACACAGGTCTGTGTATAAAACATAAAACAGAGGAAGTCCTCCCTATGTAATTTCAGCAAAATCCCTAATCTTTACCTGGGGGTGGTTGTATTTCTAAGCTTTCAAGTATTTCAAGTTACAGACCTCCAGCATGGTGAGTTTACTCTTTGGACTGGCAATTACAGTTCTGTAGTGTGTTTTAAAGTTATTTGTGCAACCTACTCTGCAGGAAACCAATCTGCATCTTTTTACTGTTTATCTAAATATTCTGTTTTAATGACTAGAATAATTCTGAATCCCCAAGCTGCTTAATATACAGCTGCAGTCCATTTGAATATTGAGCTCTGCTACAAAGCAGGGGTACTGACTGCAGTTGGAATATTGAAGGCCTAAGAGAGAAATACTGACCAGCACAGCGATGGCCCTAGGTTAGCTAATTACCCTGTGCCTGAAAGCAGTGCAAGCATTAGGGGTATCATGGCATTTCCTGTTTATTTCTTTTTCTTCTCTTGTTTAAAATGATGGGAAAGACTGTAAAAAGCACTGTCGTGTCCTGTGAAATGAGATCAGCTCTTTCAGACACGGGATGTATCTGTTCAGGGACTCCAACCCTGCAGGGAGTGAGTGCTAAATGCACCCCAAAAAAGCTGACTTTGCTCTCGCTGAAAGAAAATGGCAAAACTTGCTTTGACTCTAAATGGCAGCAGAATTTCTGCATGTATCTCACAGAAACAGTATTATGTGTTTGTACAATGACAAACGTGTGCTGAAATAGGTGGGGGGTGGGAAGCAGAGGTGAAGTGCACTGCCTCGGTGCTGGGGAAGGCTAGGGTTCCTCCTGAGATCCTTTCCCATCCTGTATGTTAGGTACATTTGGGTTTTCAGTTCTTTCAGTCTCTTCACAGAATTAGCAGTGCCAGCACATACTTTTACAATCCAGAGAGAAACCTACAGTGCATTCATGTACCACGGCAACACAAAGATCAGAGCTTTAAAATTTTGGCGTTGAATCTCTTCAACGGGGTTGCTTAAGGGTTCTTGCTACTGGATTTGTTTGGGAAAAAAAACCTAAATCAATAACATGGCTGCACAGTCTCCAAGCACCTAAGCACCTGCGTGAGTCTGTGTGTGAGCAGGGCTGCCTCTGAGTTTGGTTCTCAGTCAGGTGGGCAGCGCCAGAGGCTCAGCCCCACACAGGCACCTCAGCAAGTGCTGGGAAACAGGGTCAGAAGCCAGTACTGACACTGAATGCCTAGAACCCTAAGCAGCTTTTAATCCTGATGATTACTTGGTTTTGGTTTTTTTTCTGTGCAGCTCTGTTCAAGCCTCCTATTTCTTGCCCATTTTAAAAACATATGTCTAAATTCCCTGTGCCTTGATTTCTCCAGAATAAACGGAAAAGTCCTCATTTTGAAAACGGATGAGATTATGAAAATCATTAGTGACATTACCTGTTGCTGTTGCTAGGATTCCAGCTATAGCAATAATAATACCTGTAAATCACCTTGAATTTTCAAGATACTCCACAAGCAGCTATTAATTAATCCCTACAACGTAGACTTAGTGCTGTTATCTCCATTTAACAGATGTGGTATCAAAAATCGGAAGGTGAAACGCTTTCATTGAGGGTGCAAGTAGGCCAGTTGGGCTCACTAGCCTGGCAAAAAAGTGTAACGTAATAAAAGAAATGAATAGCTGTTTTCTGGCTTTGCAAGCTGTTTTGGGCCAACTAAGAGGTCCTGGTGCTGGGGAGGGAGCAGAGCTGCCCCTTCAGGCATTAGCAGGCCTTTGGAGCAGCTTCACCATCATGCCTGAGCACACCATGAATTCAAGTGATGTAATGAGGTCAGAGCAGAGTGTTTCAGGGAAAACTCACCTGCAAACATTTCCTGGTGTTTCTCCCCAGCATACCCCCAGCTCCCACCAGCATACCTGTGGCAAGAGGCACTCCGGGAGTGTCTGGCTAGTGTGTCGGACCTTGCCACTGTTAGATCTGTCAATGTGATGCTGCTGATGCCTGGGCACATACATTCTTGCCTCTTTCACTGGTACCAGACCCTTTGCAAATGTTGTGGGGGCAGGAGTCAGGGCGCACCAGCTGTAAGGACCTATTGCTTCCAGCTCCTGGGTGTACCAGGAACATACTGACATTTTTGTTAGCAACTGTCTATCTCAGGGGGCCAAGGTAATTTTCCGGAGGTGGATTTGTTCAGGTATTGTGCTCGTTTGCTGAGGCCATGTGCATTCATAGATGCAGACTTTTGTTCTCCTCCTGTCATCAAAACATTGCAGTGAAGAAAAGGCTCTGTCTGGGTCACCACCCATCTCTTCACACCTGTGTTTCAGAGTCCGTGCACAGCTTGATAATAATCTTTTTGGCAGTGATGCCAGCTTATGCAATCACTGTCGCTTCCACCCACTCCTGCCCTTCCTCTCATGCAATGCTAGTACACGTGTTGGTGTGGAGCACCTGCAGAATTCAGCCAGAAACTGTATGTACATTCATATATATACATGTTTATGCATATATGCAAGTATGTGTATACATGTATACACATGTACACACACACATGACTGAATTATTTCCCATCCGGATGAATTCCCTACTCTGCTTTACTGCATGGCAGTGAAAGGACTGGCACCAGCACTGCAGTGGGACAGGAATGCTGCTTCAAATTGTTTACCAGACCCAGCCACATCACAACTGTGGAAATAAAGCAGTTAATCCATACTTGGGGTGTGGCCACATACCCTGTCTGCGGAGAGGTTAGATATATTTGTGAGATGAACATTTCAAGGCTGTTGCTAATTGCCCATCTCTCATGTCTTAAAGGTTCTTCCTGAGATCCTTTCCCATCCTGTACATGACAACACATGTAATTGTGCCTTACACCTGCTCCCCTCTGGATTATTTTTTTTAAATGAAAGCTGAATTAAGAAGCAACTACACTCCACTTGGCAGAATGCAGGAGGCAGAGGTCTTCGCATAGAGGAGAATGGGAGTTTGGGACTGGTTGGGCATGCTAATCTCTTCACAGCCAGCCACAGCGAGAACTTGAGATGCAACTCAGCCTTGTTTTAACTTATGGTAGTTGGCTGAAAAACAGCATTTCGGTTGAAAAAGGGTGATGGTATTAGTAACTCATAATTTGTGCTGACTTAAACTGCAGTCTTGGGCATGCTCCACTGTGCTTCTGATTAAGGGTTTTCCAGGTTGGGTTTGCAGTGATGACAGCCAATAGCTACTACTTTTTTACAGCTGCTCTTTTGTTTAGACAAGAGTTTTTCTCTTTGCCAAAGTTGGTGTGTTGAATGAGCTTCACAAATTTAATCTTATTTAGGCTGAGGAGCTTGCATACAGATTCCAAGTAGCTCAGTAAGTCATGAAGGGCCATATGCTCCTCACTTCTAGGCTGCCACATTCTTCCCCCTCCTTTCTTTTTTTTAAATGATGGATGAAAAAATAACTTCTCATCCATAAGCACTAACTTGAAGGGAGTCCTAAAGTCAGAACAGGCTCCCAGCACATCTGCTTCCTTTTGGCTGGTGGCTGATTCCATGTCAAACAAGCATCTCCCCCCAGAGGCTTGCAAATGTTTTTCTAGATTGAGAGACAGCAAATGGTTGCCTACACCCATTTAGGGAGTAATGAAGTTTCAGAAAGGCAAATGTTCTGCTTTAGATAATCCTCAACAGTAAATAAACAAACCGTATTTAACTAACCACATTGTATTTCCTTTACACATTGTTATCTTACACAGTGTCAAACACAAATGGCAAGAAAATCACCAAAACCAAACATAGTGGTACCATTTGCACTGTTTAGGTTAAGGCTGTGTCAGTACTTCCATTATAAGGCTGTTCTTCAGGTCTGTAACGTAGCTATGAAATGTGCACTGAGCCGGGGCTTGGCAAATAACAGATTGTGCTACAAGCAGCTGAGAAATGAAAGGGGAAAAGGGAAAGTGGTATTTTTACAAACTTGTCCAGTCTAGGGATTTCAAAAAGTAAAAGCTGGCATTCTGCTTTAGCAGGAGCTGTTATGCCTTGTCTGAGTTCAGGATGGCATGTCGGCCATAGCTCTCCGTTTCCTGGCTTTTGTCAGTTTGGGTCACAAGCCACAGCTCTGTGCAGCCTTTGTCTGCAAACAGCAAAACTTCTTGAAGTGCCTTTTTGTGGCAAGAGAATTGGAAGTCTGTTCCAAAGTTTTGCAGCTGTGCTATCCTCAAATAAAGCTGTAGATGATATATAAATAAACTCAGAAATTCAGTTCAGGTCTTTGTTAAAGCTGCTTTCATTTTTTTAAAATTCCGTTTATGTTCGTACAGGTTTATGGGAAAGGAGAAGGGAGGAATTCCTGAGTGCTCACTGCAGGGACAGCACAATCTTACCTGCAATGTGTGTAGTTGTGAGGATGTGCTGAAACTGGTTGGCTTTTTCTAACCGTCTCACTGGGTATCTCTCTAGGTTTCTCTCTGTCCTCCGTGGAAGAAGAAGGGGTTCGTCGGCTGTATGTGAATGGTGTCAAAGAGACAGGCCTAGCTTTCAAGAAAGGTAAAAGGCTTTTAAAAGTGCTTTTGTTTTTGTTTGTTTATCCTGGTATAGACCATGAGCTTCCTGGGATGGGAGCTTTATGAACACACCAAAGCAGGGTCCCAGTCCAAAAGCAATTATGTTCTTTTGGGAAGAACCTGAGGTACTGAATACATTCAGGCTATTGGGATCAGCTATGCTATATAGTAAACCTCTTTTAATTTTCAGTTGCTACATATGTAGCAGGCTCAGCATGTCCCTTGGAGCTAGAAAGAGGAGCAGAGGCCCTCTCAAGTCAGTCCCTGCAAGATAAAGAGGTACAATAGAAGTCTTCATAGTGCTCTCTGTGGCTGGGATCACTGCCTCTAGTTTTGCTTCCAGCCTTTGAAGGAAGCATGACAGTGCTTGGTCCAGAAACTGGCAGAGATAACTAGGCTGCCAGGCTCGTACCAGGGCAGAGCAAGATACAGTTTAACTGCAGTTTACCAAAGCTGAGGTCAACCCTGACACTGCTATGCCCTTGCTGTTTTTCCCGTTTATTGCCCTTTCCAGTCAGGGAAGCTGGGCAGCTGAAACCTAAACGGATTTTAAAGTAGAATATGGGGAGCATGAAGAGTGAGAAGACTCTCATCTCTTTATAACCCATTTGAGAGCAGAGTTCTCAAAAACACCTTCAGAGTTTTCTTGGCGAGTGGTGATATGGTCTCACGGAGCTTATTCAGCAGTGATCTGTTGCCAAAAAGCAATGGGGTCTGGTCTTCCCCAAGCTGCTCCAGCCCTTTGCCTCGGGCTGACTCTTGCGCTCTGCTGAGGCCATTCAGCTCACCACCGTCTTGATAGAAAACTGCCGTGGCAGAAATGTGTGGCTGGTTCTCTGACCCACTAGCAAACGGAGTTGGCTTGTGTTGCAGCGAAGCGAGTGGCAGAAGCGGCACAGTGGAGGGACAAGGCTGCACAGACAGAAACTGGGAAGGAAGAAGCAAGGGGCATGGGAGGGGAAGCGATTTTGGCTGCAGGGAGCCTGGAGTTTCACTCAGCTGTAGTCTCTAACCCTAACTTGATAAAACTACAGAGGTGGTTCTGGAGGCTGCTGCGTATTGTCTATTAAGCTTGGAAAGACCATCTTTTAAGTTTCCTGTCCCTGCTCTACTCACCTCATTCCCGTATAATTCCCTGGCTGACAGGCTGGTTATTCTGCCAAAAGCCCTGAACTTTTGTGGGGCAGTTCTCTGTCACCCTGCTACAGGGAAATAAAACCCTGTGGGTTTCCTGTGGGGACCAAAGACAACATGATGGTGGGGGTGGGGGAGTTTCAGCAGTGTTTCCATATTTTGCTTTTAGTTAATACTTGAACTACAATCTAAATGAATGCATGAACACAGACTGCCTCCTGTGGAACTGAAATGCTAACACATGCTTTCAGTGATACGTTGCTCTTCATAATTGAGATAAAAGGCCACTTCTGTATGAACAGTATTTGGCAGGATATTGTGACAAGATACCCAGAGCTTGCAGAAAACAGGGAGGAAAACTGTACTGAACTGTACTGTACTGACTGTACTGAAATAGACATGATGCTTTATCCCAAATGATTCAAAACAAGTATTACAAAGAGTAAATAAAGCCCCAGGTACGATGTTTACGGTTGCAGGCATATTAATGTGCTGCTATTAGGACATGGCATCACTGAGTAGAATAAATGAAATAATGTGAAATGCTTGACTTGCCTTGTTTTGTCCTTGTTTCAAATATGATTTTATGGTCCATTTACTTCGAAGCTATTCTATCTAGTTCTTTTTATTCTCTCTGAAACTGCACGTCACACTACAGTTTCTGGGAACAATTACATGCATTTAGAAAGATTTCAGTTTTCCTAAAGAAGACTAAAGCTCTTTAGCCTCCTCCCTTTCACATTTCTTTCTTGAATTGCAGGTAGGTAATCTGTTTCCTACAGGAGCATGCAGCCGAGCTCTGCTCGCAGCTCAGGCTCATCGAGTCAGACCTTTCATCCGGGCTTTAAGGATGGCAAGACTTGTTCTCATGTGGTTGCCCAGCCAGAGCACTGCACAGCATGAGGGCACCCCCACAGAGCACCCCCACACTCCCACTCTTTCCACCCTGTAAATTCCTGCTTTCATCCCTGTAAATGCCAGGGCGGTGACTGGGATGCCACAGCAGTCCAATTGGTGGGTTACTGGCCATTGCAGACTATGCTTTCCCAGCAGGCTGGCTCCTGGGCGTATTCCTGAGGGGTGGACCATCAGCATCACCCTCAAGGAAGACAAAAACTGCAGTGGTAGGAGCAGCCCTGACAACTGGGGCTGTCAGCACCGGTGTGCCCTGGTGCTCTGCTGCCTGCCTCACCCTGAAGATTATTTGGGGTTAAACCCTAATCCAGTTTGCTGTTGTCAGTCGAAGAGCAGTCCCGGCTGGCTGAGGGGAAGGTCAAGTTTCCCACGGCACCCCGGAGGGCTGCACGTTGTCTGTCGGCGTTGCTGTATCGCCCCCGAAGCAAGTGGGAGTCAGCTGTTCCTTCTGCAGATCCCCTTTTCCCTTGGGCACGGGTGCTATAAATAACTCCTGAAAATCAGATTGGAAAAAAAATCATGACTAACTTACCAAGCACTAAAATTTGCCTTTTTGAAGATTTGTGTGCTAGGCCAGAGAGGAGGCTATCTGAAGTCCTATACCTCATTGCCCTGGCTGAGTGGGAAAAGTTTCCTCGCCTTCTAAGTGACCCCTTCCAAAAAAACCCTTTCACTTGTATGGAAAGTTAAAAGTCACATTCTCCTGTCCTGGGTGTAGCACCTCAGAAGACTGATTCTGTCCTTCAGTATACATTTATTTATGAGCACTATGTTGTGTAGGGTGGCTTGCTGTACAGCGGCTGTTCCCTTGCAGAGCAACATGAAGAAAAGGGGGATATCTTGTTACTGGTACGTTGCGAGGGACTTCTGGGCACTGTGCCCTTAGGGATGGTACTAGAGTACTAGGCTGACAACAGATCTCACAAAAGTCCATCAAATTTCAATATCATTTGCAGTCTTAAATGTTTACTTTATGTCTAGACGTAACACTGTCTGGCGCTTCATAAACACCTGGCTGAGCTCCTTGATGTCTGTGGGTAACAGAAACGTTACTGTGCAAGTCTTACCTGTTCCTTGCTGCCTTGCAGGCCTGAAAGCTGGCGATGAAATTGTGGAGATTAACAAGAAAGCTGCTGAGGATCTGGACTCAGCTTTGCTGAAAGATGCCCTTGTTCAGCCTTCACTGTGTCTTACCGTGCGCACCTATCCTGAGATAGAGGAAGGGCAGAAACTAATGCAGCCACCACCACGTCGTTTGGAAAACCCATCTGACTTGAATGACGGCGCACTGGCGTTTGCTGGGAGCAACCAAGGTATTGGGTTCAATGTAGAAATTACCAGGAGGAGGAATCACCCTTTCAATGCGCTGGTGTAATCCCATTGATCCCTGCATGTAACTTCCATGGTGGAAGTGAGAGGAATTACAGTCCGAATGCGCTGGGCAGATAATATGTGGGAGCTCTGGAAGCTATAAACTATAATCTGCGGTAGCAATGAAGGATGATTGTGTACATGGTTAGGCTGTGAAACGTGTCATCACCAAATGCACATCACATCATCTAGCTGTGCCTACAGCAAGTCGCAGAACTAATTGCTCCCTTCTGGGTTGCTCAGGAGGTGCCTTTACCTCTGGATTTGCTCATGAGATGTACATATGGCCGGAAAGGAAGAGGGAATAAGCATTCACCCTCTCTGGGATTAGGCAGGAGCACAGGAACCCTATGTGTCTGATAAGATGCATAGCTAACTCATAAGGACAGTTCATAACACCTAAAGGTAGGGACTGATATTAAAGCCAAATGTATCTAACTGATCCCACAGCACACTGTGGTGGGAAGGGGCATTCCTGCCCACCACACTGCCCCGTTCAGAGAATGGAACTGGCAGAAAATTAATCCCTAGCAAAAGTGAATTTTCTGCCACTAGTTTAGCTTCCTGAACCAACTGAGGACAAACACCCGTGCTGGGATTAAGGGAAACGGCTGCAGAAGAGCAGGACCACCTACTTGGTGGTAAAAAAGCGGTGTTGGGAATTGCACTGGGATAGTAGGAAAGCTCCTGCACCATGTCTCCTCTTACTTGCTTAGTCAAGTCTTACCTGCTGGCTTCCAAATACCCCCTGTACTCGAAAACAGAAGAGGATACTGAACGTACCTGCTTGCTTTAGGTGTTTTGGAATAATTTAAAATACAGGAAAAATGAATGGAATGGCCAAAAAGCAGTTTCTAGATAATCAAAACCATTCTGAGCTGAGGTAAATTTTGATTTCCAGTCAAAAGTAAATGGTGTCTGAATATGTCAAAATATTTTGTTTTCTCCTCAGAGTAAACATTTCAGAAAAGTAATTGTTTTGATAACTATGAAACATTTTTGTTTAGGGAATTTGGAATAAAAAGCTGGAGCAAGAGGCAGGCTGTTCGTGCACTTTGCCTGGGTTAAAGTCAGCCTTCTCCCAGGACACATCTGTCTGACTGCTGCGATCACTCGGTGTAAGGGCTTCTGGGATGAGTCTGGGCACAAACTGGAGCTAATCCAGGAGTGGTGTGAGTGCATTAGCATGATGCTGAGCTGGAACAAATGAGCCACAGTGAAAGATTCAAAGCTTGCTTGGGCTCAGGACTAAGCTGACTCATCTCTGCCTGCAAAGGGTCACGGAGGTACAGCTGGCCTCCCTAGATGCTGCTCTGGTTTGGCTTAAAATCTTTACTGAAAGTAATCTAGCAAAAATGTGATTGTTCAGGTGATGGGAACGCGTAATGGGGAAAGAGAAAGCTGGAGTTTTCATAGCAAGGGGAATAGCGCAAACAAGAAAGCTTAAAAACAGCTTATTTCAACTACCTCTGAGGGGACTAATGAAAGCAACCTCATGTAAGATGTGGGATAAATCCCCAAATGCAGTTAAAATTAAATGCTTTCAGAAGGACTTTTTTCCCCTTTCAATTTTCATTGAAGTTTTCCAGATTAGTCTTTTGTGCTGAAAAATCAAACTCATCTTGTACACTTTTATAGCTGGCCACAAGATGCCCCCATTTCCTGCTTGAACACCAGCTCTTTGCGGTGCCCCATCCTTTTGTCCTTGCCTGTGCCTTTTCACTGAAACCCTGAGTGCTGAGTCCTCGTCCCCTGACTTTCCACTGAAGTGAGTGTCTGCCCTGGGTGCAAAGAATTGGGAACTGGGATTTTTGTATTTATGCAACGTAGTGATTTCTAAGGCAGAGCAGTCACATTTCTTAATGCAGAGTCTCAACAGCTGGTATCAACAAGCAGTTTCTCTGCCACTGTCGGTTCTCTGCATCATTATTTTGAGGGTCTTCGAGAGGTCCTTTTCCTTCCTAAGGGTGAGATAGTTCACAGTTTGCCAAACGTGTCTGAAGAGCCTAGCATTTGCCTTTTAACATTGTCCAGAATAACGCTGCACGCACCATGTGAAATGAAAACATAGGACGTGGCTGATGGACATGTCACGGTAAAATCAGACCTCCCGCCTCTGCTGCTTTGTAGACACGATTTCCTTTGTGCTGCTCCCAACTCGAGTCATGTCTGTCCTCTTTTGTAAGCTTCTCCCAAGCTGGGTTTTTGTGGTTATCGCAGTGGTGTGGAACGGTTGCTTGTTTTTCCATGTCCTGCAGTGAGCATGTGAACCATCCGGTGGGCCAAAGCGCCGGCTTCTTAAATAGCTCCCCAGGACCAGGGATAAACTTTAGGGCTTCCTTTTCCCTTCAGATTTCTCTCGGTACAGCTGCCCTTCACTTTTGGTGTCCTGTAGTCAGGTCCTTCCCTCCCTCTTTCAGGCGACAGGCGGCACAGAAGCCAGAGCTGTCTTGATATTTGCTTTCCTTCAAAACGCACTAAACCTTGAGGTGGAGGGAGAAAGGGGGAGGAATACTTCTTTAACCAACAGAAGCCACACAATAGCTCATCAGCAGATGTGCAGGTGTCTCTGGCAGCTTCTGAAAGCGCCTGTAGTTGCCATATGAAATATGCCTCTGAAGAATGATGTTAAGACAGTGTTTAAAGCTGAACAACGCTGATGCTCTAATTTGGAATGACTTAGCCTGAGGTGGGAGTGAAATCAAGGATCTGCACCAAAGTGTGCAATTGGGAGGCAGGTGTTTTGATCTTCCCCATCAATTTCTCTATAAAAAACAATTTCTCTGAAAAATTTTCTCTAAAAACCATAATGTTTTACTGAAGCCTTTCTTCTTCTGGCCCTGTGCTTTTTCAGGGATTCATTACCTAAAATGGGATCCACATGAAATTTTTAAAAAGAGGTACATGCTTTTATTTGGGAGATTGTAACTGCATCTTACATTTTTGGTCTCGGCTCCACGGTTTCTTGTAGAGAGCAGTCAAGTATGAAATACCCACTGACCCATTTATTTGTGTCCTTGTTGATTACTGGCAGTTTGGCTGGCTAGGCAAATCAGCTCAGTGATTTCTGTTATATGCTTTATTTATAGCATGCAGATTTTTCTTTGGTCCTGAAGTAGTGTAGCTCCCCCTCTATCCCCGCCCCCGTCCTTTCAGCAGAGGGGTGAAACATTGCTGGGCCAGAATGCCAGCAGGTATAAATCACCTGTAGGCACATACATTTTCCAGAAATTCAGGGTCTGGTTGACCGATCATGCTGATGTTCTATCATTATCTTCTTCCCTGGCAATTCGTCATCGGCTATGAAGGCAGCAAAGGGTAGGCTTTTTGTGTGAGGCAAATCATACTGTGTTTCAACAGAAAGATTTTTTTTTTTTTAAGGAAGCTTTCTTAATGCCTTATTACTCAGTGGGAGGTCTTGCAGGAGCAAAGCAGGGCTGTGTTTCTGGGAGTCGGCCTCCCTGAAGTGACTGCCAGCGTTCCTGTTAAATACAACGTCTTTTACAGCTGTTTCATTATCTGGAAGTACCTTGTATATCCTGAGGTTGGGGCTAGAGCTACAAATCAGCTCTGTGACAGTGGTTACTTCATTGTGTTTACTTAACAGCTTATTCTTAAAATGACCTTGGATTTTATATCTCTAATTGATGTGAAAAATATCATCGTGGGTATGGTATATATTTTTACCTAGGAATTTGTGCTGCATCAGGCTTACAGAGCCACAAGTTTTGTTCCTTCTATCTATTATTGTTTTTCCTGGCTTTGTCTTCTCTCCTGCTAATGCAGTCTGCATAAATCTGGTAGAGAAGGACTAGCTCTCATTCTGTCTGGAGCCCTGCAGCATGTTTCCCTTATTGCCTGAAAGAATCAGTGAGAGCTGTCTCCACTCCCCAGCCTGCTCCACTCAATCCAGGGAACGAGAGCCTGAAAGCTGGAAACACAGCCTCGTGTCTCCCCAGAATCACAGAGATATTTTGGAGATATAAAGGAGGTTACTTTTATTAGAAGAGGATTTGGGAATGGGACTGGGGAGCAGTATCTATATTTGTTTGTGGTCTCTCCACAGTTCCCTACCCTTTTTTTACTCTGTGATAGAGTTTCTGAGGTTTAGGCTTTGCATGCTCCTGTATTTTGGAGACCTGTAGCATGAGGGATAACTCTGCAGGGACAACTGAGAGCCATATAAATCACCGTGCGGAATATCTAAATGATGAAAAAGGAAGTACACTCCTGTTTTGAATGGGTATATTAGTCTTTTAGATATGAAGTGGGTAGGTATTTTTAAGGAGTCTATTATTTTGTCATTTAGAAAGCAGGAGAACCAGAGGCTGAAGTTAACACGAACTCTAAAGACTATGACATAAAACTGAAAGAAAGTTGCACTATAAGAACAGCCATTATTTTTCATTCTATCCTCGTCCTGTCACAGGTCCCCTTAGGCTAAGTAATTTGCATTTCAGAACAAGCTGAGACTAACAGTAACCTTAATTTCTTCAGGGTTATTTTCCTGAGGCAGATGACTAATTTCATACCTTTTGTAGCATGTAAAAAAATATTGTTACCATTCAGTGCTTGATTTAATAATTCCAGGGGCATTTACTGCAGCAGCAGTCAGAGGGTCTTGCACGCACAATTAATGGGAGACATGCAGAACTGTTGTTCACGAGATCTGTTTTCTAAAAGCTTTAAAGCCAAAGCTCAAGGATGTTGCCTGAGTCAGAATTATGTTCGGAGGTCTCATTCCTGGCTTTTCTAAAGTCTGCCTGAACTGCTGTGGAAATAAGCAGCGGGGCTATTAGCACCTTAGTTTTTGCGCTGGGTTTCTGACCCTTCCCGTTTCAGGTGCAGTAAGCATCCCTGCTCCCATCCTTTCTAATCTTAATGTTCTTGTTGTGTTGTCGCTCCCCCTGCCGGCTCCACCAGCCCAAGCTGGCACTTGCTGAAAAAAAGGCTGGTTTTTCTCATCCCAGTGTCCCTGGTTACCAAGGTCCCTGAGCACATGCTTCACTTTTAGGTCGATGAAAATTTCTGTTTATTCCAAGCTGCCTACTCAAGCGTATTGCAAGTGTTTGATGAGGCTCCTGACGTGGGGAGGGTGAAAAGTCAACGTGGTACACCTGGCACAGGGAAGGTTTCATTGAATCTGCATTTTTCCCTAGGAAGAGTGAATGAATTGAATGACATTCAGCATAGATTTGTCTGTGTTTGTGCAATTTATTACCTGGTTGAAATGGAAAGAGAAGAAATAGGCTTCTGTCGAAAGGGAAAGAGATTTATGGCCTTGTTCTGTAGCTCTCCAGGAAAGGCCATTTTCCCAGTTCATTCCTATACTGTTCTTTGGTAGCTTGGTTGATCAAACTATGATAGTTGTAGCTCAGTTTTACAGGTCTTTGGAGAAGTTAATTAATTTGGTGGGATCTCCCAACAGGACAGAATACCCCAGTGTAAAAATGATGTTTCATTCTTTCATGTTTCAGTGTTTCAAAGCTAACCAGAATTCTTCTAAAAAAAGAAAAGAATGTATACTTACCTTTTTTGTTGTGGAATTACAGGCAAATTTTTTTCTCAAATAAAATTTAATCCGAAAGACAGTTCCCTAACAACTTGTATTAGAATTGCTCTGTTTAATGACAGTATCTTCTGAAAGGTTCTCTGTTTTCATAACGGGGACGTTCCCTAGCAGCATTTAGAAACGACACTTTCTGTTTAAGGAAATTGCTGTTGAACTGCCTAAGTAAATGACACACTTTTTTTTTTTTAAGACTACAAACGTGAGCTGCTGAAAGCACTTGGCCACTGAAAGAAACCTTCGCAGCACTTCCCACAGGAGCACAGACACTGGGCTGGGATTCAGCCTGGGTAGTCATATTCCCATGCCTGCTCCATATTTCTCCTGTGGTCTCAGCTCAGATGGGAGTCACTCCTTATTTCCTGCTGAAAGCAGTTATGCAGTTGTAGTGTTTGACTTCCAATATTGCTGGGTTCTGTCGGTGAAAGAAGTCTGGAGGAGCACAAGGCACCTTTTGCAGGCAGCGAATGGAGACCGGGCAGACACCGGGCTGAGCTCCTCAGCCCCTGACACTTGCCACCCAGCTGCAGCGGTCACAGATCTCCACCTCAGTGGCACGGCAAGCTGTGGTGTGGGGCGCTGAGGTGCTTAAAACAACCTGCTTAAGAGACTGAGGCACCTTAAAATTACAAACCGCAGCTTTCAGCTATCCAAGCCTGTTGTTGCTTCTGGCCTCCAGCACGTAACACGGCTGGCAGATGGCTGCCCTTCCCAGCACTTCCCTGTTGCTGACATTGAGGGGACTAAATTCAGTATTGCCAGTTCCACATACTCAGGAATAAGGCATCGTGATGCTAACGTTATGAACATGGAGAGTTTTCTGATTGGTATGCTGATTTTTGTGTTAGTAGGATGCGCACTTCTGAATTTTGCACCACAGCTGAAAGACCTTGGCTAGGAATATTTATTTCCACTGCATTAAAAAACCAAATAATATGGCACCGAGAAGCAGGCTTTAAGAGCCAAATATCAAGAATACCAAATATCATGGCAGTCTCATTAAAATCTCAAGCGACAGCAACCCTGCAAATTGGGAGCTGCACCCGTGGAAAATTTTAGCCAAGTGTTGGCCTGGTGCTTAAGCTTTACGTGCTTCTCCAGGACTTTAAGCCCCAGCACCTTTACTCCAATGATATAAGACTTCCTTTTATTTTGTTAGTTCTAACCATAAGTAGAAGTTATTTAAGGGGCATTAGTCATAATGTCACGGATATTACAGTGCCGAAGCAACTTGGGAGCTCGTGTGACCTCCATCTGTAATGGTGGCCGCATAGATTTGACCCCCTTTTCCTGCCTGCTGCTTTCTGGATTTCCCTTTCTAATTCCTTAATGTCAAGTGAATCCCACGCGTTATCGTCCCTAGCAAATGGTAGAGGACGGGCAGCGTTCAGGTGCTTCAGAAGGAAACAAGCACATTGTCCTCGGAGCTACTTGCACAGCTAAATAAAGATATACAGGACAAAAATAAAATGCTGTAATGAACCTGACAGAAATGGGACGGTAACTGGAAGGTATTAAAAGGCAGGAACGTGCGGCATTATTGAACTGATTGCCTGTGTTTAACAACCAGCAGATAAACCTGCTAAAGTCGACATTGGCTTTGGCAGCTTCAGACATTAGAAATACCCTGAGCACATGTACTATGTGACTGCTCATTAAGGCGTAAGTGAAAGATTGCTGTTTACTGGGTAAAAGTGTTTATACTGCAGGAAACAGATTAAGTGATGTTTTAATAAACAGGAAAAGAAAAAGTGGTAGCTTCAAAGCAAAAGCCGCCCCCCACGCTCCCCAACAAACATTATTTACCTTGGCTTGGGGTGAAAAACAGCTGTAGGATGTATTTCACACAGCTTATAATGGGAAGCTAATTGCAGGGAAAAAACACAGACTGCCCAAAACAAATTATGACACATAGCACATTTTTGTGCTTATTTTTTAAAGGATAGATTAAGGGTTTCAATAATTTTTTCATACCTTCATGAGGAGACCAGAAACCTGATAGTCCAACTTGATAAAAAGTGGGGAAGGCTCAGAAAACCTAACTTCTTACAGAAAAAACACTTCAAATAGGTTTTGTGTTGCCAAACAACTCCTGCAGGTACAGAAAAGATAGGGTGAAGCCTGTCTTCTCAGAAGAGAGACATGTCTTTCAGAGGCTCAGCTGTAAACTACCTTTTATGTCCTTTTAATTTCATTTGGTGTCCAATTTATCTCTATCCTACTAGTCAGAATATGTTCTGCATTTATTTCTGGATTTTTGAATTCAAGTTTTTCCAAATTACTTCCAAACTCAACAAAACGGAAATCTTGCAAATTGCTTTTGGTAATTGTGGCTGAAAGCTTGCAAGAACAGCAGCTCAAAGTCGGGTACTGAGGAGCCCAGACCTGGATCTCGGCCCTCAGTCTTACCTAGGCTGTGCTTGCCAACCAACATTATGCATTAACATAAAACTCCTTGGAAGTGGAGCAGTGCCTTTTCAATTGCAGCAAAGGGGCAAGAGAATTTAATTTTCTTATTCATCTAGAAAACATATTTCGTAGAGATTAGAATTTCTGTATCATGAAATATATCTCCGTCCAGTATAAACAAATATACTAGATGTGTGTAATTACCTTTTTTCCCCCAAAATCTCTTGATTTTGAAAGCAACCTGCCATTCTGCCTGAATTATAATGACCATCCTTGGTAGCACAGCCTTTTTGGCCATACTGAAATATATCAGTACGACAGATGTGTGTTATCGTTACTGTGGCCTTTTTACTCACAGCATTTCTGTCTAGCCAAATGCTTCTTATGGACAAATATATGTGACTTACCTAAATTGAAATGTCTAATTGAAAAATAGCAAGTAACACGAGAGTCAGCATGGGACTGACATAGAAATGGTGCTGCATCTGATGTGCTAAATCACTGTTAATCTTTGTAAAATGTCTGTGTTTCAATTAAGTAGTGAATAGGAGGGTATTGCTACTGGCTCACTGGGTGTTGACAACATGATAGTATGCTGTTGGGCTGCTTTTATTTGTAGGGTTAGCAAATGAAAAAAACCCATTGGTTTGAAAAATTTTCTATTCAATTTTCCACCAAAACATTTAAATGCTATATGCTAACAGCACAACCAAAACCGATGCTAATACAGGCTGTTGAGTCTTGGGTTTTAAAAAGCAGAGATTTTCTGTGTTGCTGCATCTGTTGAACTTTATGTTCTTCTGCATTACCTGAAAAGTATACATAATGGAATAAAGGGTATAATCCCATTCATTGTCCTCTTCGTGTGGCAAGATGTGGGCAGGGCGGCCAAATACTTGGAAACTACCCTTCCCCATCCAGCCCCCAGATTGGCACTGCAGAAAAATCTCTTCTTTATGGGGTTGAAAGAAAGGGGAACGGTAAAAGGAATTAGCGTCTGGACTCAGCTGCTTAAAGCATCTCGTTATGACAGCTTGAAGCTCATTTGAGGCACACAGGAGTTTGCTGGCAGAGTTCATTCCATTGCTGGTCACTATAATTTGCCATAGCTAGAAGTTGAACATATATGAAATCTGTTTTTCTGTGATGACTGGCTAAGGTGGAGTAATACTGCTTCTAACAGCTATTTGAGTCAGGGAATAAGATCCCCAAAAGTTATTTGTGTACTGTCTCAGGCTGGGATTAGTTTTGCTCTTTCTTTTGTCACTTGCAGGTAATCCACAAGAAGTTGTAAAGGAGTTATTAGCTGCATCAACACCGTAGCCTCCAGAAGAGTGCTCAGGCATACGGGTGCATAGTTCTTGCCATGTACTGATAGAAATGAAATTTAATTTTCAGTTAATGTCATAGGCTCCTAAAAACTGCTAAAACCATGTTTGTTTCTTTAAAGATCAACATCGAAACTCAGTAGTGAGTGTGTTAGGCCAAAACTGCAAGCAATTTAAAATCACAACATTTGACTTAGCTTGGAGGATTAAGGCTTGCTTCTTGGCACAGCCTGCCCACTCTCATACTGCAGTTTCCATTTGAAACCACTGAAGTATAAAGGTAGGCAATTGCTTGCCAGCCAAGAAATTAATAATAAACATAAGAATTTAAATTTCAGCCTTATCTCTGAATTGGCTTTCATAGTTTCCAACTAAATAATGTATCTGGCCATAACCTGCTTGTTTTTACACCTGTAGTTAGACCTGGCCCCTGCTGTAAACCGAGGTAGTCCTTTGAGGTCATGGAGTGCCTCTGGCGTAACACCTTGTTGGCATGAACGTGGCCTGGCCTACCATGGGACCTCCATGTCTGTTGCGCCCAGCTTTTTGAACTTCCAGAAATTATGGTTGGGTTTTCACACACCTCTCAATTTCAGCAGGGCACTCGCTTTGCGGCGACCCGGACAGCTCTGTTGAGACGGCTCCAGAGGAGGCAGAAGCGCAAGACTTGGAGTCATCTGATGAGGCCGATAAGATGAGCAAGGTGAGAAAGTTTTCATTTTCACATGACGGGGAGCGAAAGCGTGGTACGCTCACAGCTGCTGTGCTGACTTCACAGCTGCACACGATTAGAGCATCTTTCTTGGGGAAAATGTTAATCTTACTTTTAAGGTGTTTATGGATGATACTGAATGTAATGAATTAGAGCTTTGATTATGGCACATTGCTACCTCTTAAGCAAGACTAGTGGCTTTTTTCCAGGATTGGTTCACATCCTCGGTGCCTTGTGATAATATTCCCACATAGTTTTTAAACGTGCTGGTTTATCACTTCCTTCACCAGAGCAGGTCAGTTAAAACAAAAGATCAGGTGGATTGTTATGATTTCTTATTCTTTCTTGATTTCTATGCATAGGAGGAGTGTAAATTAAACAGTATTTCCTTAAATCAATAGCATAGCATACATGCTAGGTTTTAAATGCAACCTAATTACAGCCAATCTACCTTAAATTGAAGCAAAACTCTCCAATTATAGCTAAGAGGTTGTGCAAATGGATTGCTAATTACTATCCATTAAGGGATGGGTTTCACAGTGGTTGGTAGTTTGCGCTTGCTCTGGTGGTGGGGAGCTTTATGCAGCGTAAGGTGTCATGATTAGTGGCTTTTGCAGCAGAATCAACTGAGGTTACTTTGAAGGCACTGATTTGATTTTAGTTATTTGTTGCATAGTTGATGGTAAGAGCTTCCAGCTATTTTTCTACAGAATTAATGATCTCATCAGTATCAGATTTCACTCAGTACGTGCTTATGTATAGGTGTGGTTTTTTCTCATCTCTTGCTTTAACTGAAATGTGTTACAGCGAGCTCTGAACTTGTCCCTGTGCTATTCTACTCGTCATTGTAGCAAAGGAAGGAAAAGACCCTGGCCTCTTGTTTCCTGATCTCTTGTGTCATGCTAGCCGGTAGTTTTGTCTTTGATAGCCAGTCAGTGGAAGTCCAATACGAGGAAACATTCCTATGCATGAAATACGTGCAGAACTTGCATGCAGAGAAGGGGATTACTTTTACAGTTTGCTTCCAGGTTTTATTACAGGACTCTTTCTTGTAAGTAAAAAGAATTTCTTCTTGAGTAAGTGGAAGTGTTTGTTGATACTTTGGGATTTTTAACTGTAAATACGTGGGATTTTCATATGCTCTGAAAGGAGTCTCTTCTGTTAAACACTGAAGCTGTGGAAGAGCACTGAGTATAACACGTAGCTGCTTGGGGAATAAATATTCTTGCTGTGTTTTCTATAGCTTTCTATTTCTGAACCATACGACAGGCTGTGGGGTTCCATTTTGCATCTTGCCTCCTGGATCTTCAGAGATGTAATTGCCTGAAGCAAAGCGTAAGGATTACATGATTAGCCTTGTGGCTCAGCAGATTTAGTTAAACTGAGAAATGTGCGTTAGCAGCTCTAATACTTCATATTCTTATATTGGAAGAGTAACTTGTAACTCTAACAAGCCATGGTTTCCAACGAGAGGAAAATCTGTTTTTCTGCAAATGGAATGTTGTTGGTGGTACGTGTTTTCTTTTAAAATCCACAAATATGTTCTGTTTTGTTTGTGTGATATAGAGGGGAGTGAGGCATTTTTACCTCACGTTCTGTTTGTTATGAGACACACTGTTTGAGATGGTCTTCCATAAAAACAGAAGCACACTTGTACATATAGTATATATACAGTATGCTCAGTTTGGCAAACTCATGAACACCAGCATCCATGTTCAAGTAGAAGAGCGCTGTGCTAAGTGGGCTTTCTTTGTGGGTCCTTTCTAACAAAAGGTGCAGAAACCTCTAAATTATTTTTTAATGCCTGTAGAAAATTCCACTATATAGTAGCTGGGAGGATGTTATTGCTTGCTAATCACATGCTAATTTTTAAATACAGCAAAAATGAAAAAACCCCTAACCTAAACCAGCTCAATCAACGGGAGGGTTTTCCTAATCCCTTTGCTTTTCTGTGTGCTTGGAAAAGCCAATGTGAGTGGGGAGTAAGGAGCCTGCAACATTTGTTTTTCCATGGAAAATTGCCAGCCAGCTGGCAGGGTGAGGTAAAAAAAGCAAGGGTGTTTTCCTGTCCCTGCACTGCCACACCTTTCCATGCTTCTAGGATTATGGTGCAGAAGATTAAGCTGATGTCCTCAGCCCTGTTTTACGCAGGTTATTTTTGTGCGTGCGAAGGGGAACACTCTGCCCTCGTGCCACCAGGAGGGGCATGTCCCCCCTTATCGCCATTACTGCCACAGCTTCCAGTCTCCCTCGGATGGTGGAGGAGTTCAGGGGAGACTTCCTTTATTTTCTACCCTTCTTGGCAAAAGCTGGTCAGGAGCAGTCTTACCCGTTTGTCGCTGGGCAGCAGAAGGAACCCAGTTTAACTAGGCTGGAACCTCCCAGCTAAATGCGGAGTTCCCCCTTTCTTTCAGCGCAGACATAGCATCAGCAGCCGAAGATCCAAAAATAGTGCTTGGGTTGCCTTTTGCCTTTCAATAGCACGATCCTGAGGCAGGGCTTAATCCTGCCACCACCACCACTCCATGCCCTGGTGCTGGTTGGTGGTCTGTTGATGGCCACAGGGCGCTGCAGAGGAGAAGAGCTCCGAGCTTCTCCAAGGAAACATCCTGGCTCTCCAGCCAGCAAAGCGATCCTAGGGGAGAGTTAATAATTCATGGGAAAAGGAGAGGAATGCAGCGCCACAGCTCTCCTTCAGCCGCTCTCCTAGCACAAGCTGGGTAGGCTTTTTATGAAGGTAAGCTGTGTGAAATCCTACCAAAAGCTGGGCTTGGGTCTGTTGGGACTTACCTGTAATTTTATCCCGTTGGTGAGAGGTGGATGTGTAACACAGGAGGTGCTCGAATGTGTCTTCCCTTTTCCTCCTCCTCCCTCCCAGCTGTCTCTTTCCCTTCCCCCAGCCCAGCATGTGTGCACGTGGGTGTGTGTTTCCTTAGTAGTGGTGCATTTGTTTCTTAATCTGCAAAAGCCTCCAAGCTGTTGATGGTAGTGAAGGATTTGAAGGGTTCACTAGTAGCTCTGAGGATTCCTCCCTTTCCTGAAAATCTTATGTATATCCTAAAGACCTAGTAACATGGCGTTTACTTCTCCATCACTATTATCAAAAGAATCACAATTATAAGCAAAAATGGGATGTCTGTTGAGCTATTCTGGTAAAAAGCCACATTTCCAAGGTGACTTGAGGCGTCTGCAGTGGTGTGGGATAGCTCTTTTTCTTTGGACTCACTCCCTATCTAATTTCATGATGCCCTCCCAGCATCAACCAGCCCTTCTAGGTATAGTATCTCTTGGGGTGAAATCTATGTAAACAGCATCAAGCAGATATGCTTTTCGGGTGCAACTCTATTCCTTTAAGCCATGCTGCTGGCAGTGGCCTGAGTTGTGCTCCCAGTCGCTTCTGCTCTGGCGTGGACTCCTGTCTTTGCCTTCTCTCCCCATTTGTGGGGAGCCACAAGGAGGAGAGAGGGGGAAAGTCTGCTCTCTGCCACCTCTTCGGGCTTGTTTTCATCTGGCAAGTGAATTCAAGTTTTAGGCTGTTCATGAAATCTAGATGATGACCCTCTGTCAGTCTTCAGTTTAACAGAATATCAGGAACAATTCATACCAGAGTCATTTCTTAAATGGTTACTTGGCCTCTGTGGTGACCTGACTGTTTTGCCCTTTTAAATATAGTAGGACAAAGTGAAGTTTAAAGGAGGTACCCTGAAAATTGAATACACGTGTGAGTGCTGAGTATCGCAGGTTACCAAAGGCGGTGTGTTGCATCTCAAGATCAGACTTCGTGCGTGTTTTTTCCTGTAATAGTCCTTTGAATTTGATAGGGGATGTGTTTTAAAAATCATCATCAGTTAAATACTGCAGGACAAACTCATTTTTCCCTGTTTCTAATTAAAGACGTCTGCCTCTTGAAATGAAAACTAATTACCTTGCTGCACTTGTGCTTAGGGGAGCGTACTGTAATGGGCTGTGTGTGTACATGCTTATACCATTTAGAGGTATTTTTTCAGAGAAAATAGGTCGTCTTTTCTCTGCAGCATTATTCACGACCAGAATTAAGTCTCAGAACCTTCAACGTGTTGCAATGAACATGAAAGGATTAAAACGGGGATTTGAAGGGTAGGTTTTCCAGTAGCATAGCCGGCTTTTTTAAGTTCTTTTAATTCTGTGCCTCTGTCCCTTCAGATGTTTAATATTCTCCGGCAGTGCCGTTCGTAGCCAATCGGCTCATGCTCAGCCACAGGCAACAGACATTTATATTCCCGGGTTGCCTTCACCTCCGCTTTGCTGCATTTCACCCTCTCTGCCGAAGTTTTCCTCTTAACGAGCCTATGAAAAGCAGCCTTGAGTTCTCAGCTTTGCCTGGTAGCCAGCCCTTAATTCCAGCTGATGTGGTGAGCGAACGAGGCCGGCGGCAAATGACACATGGGGGAAGGCTTTGCTCAGAGAAATATGGTCACTTCCCTTCCTTATTAAAATGTAGCCGTCTTCTGTGTTATCTGCCAAGTGAGCAGCACGGCGGGTCTGTCTGGAGTGGGACAAAGCCTTTTGGATCAGCTGAATATGTGGAGAGCTGGGATTTTCGCCCTAGCTGAGTGACAGCTCTGGCAGTGCTGCCTTTCCAGCGATGTCGGCTCTTTGGAGAGTTCACCGTAAACTCAAGAACGAAAGCGCGGGGAGAGCCGGCGACTCTCTGTACCGTATGCTGTATTTGGTGAGCAGACCTACTGTGCAACGCGACTAGTCTAAGTAATTAGCAGTTAAACGAATTTTCGTGCTGCTTTAATTTTCAGGTTATAAATTCGAGGCTGAGCTGTAACGTGTGTATATATATATATCCTGTAGAGGCTCTTTGTTATTGTGCAATGTCATTAGCAGTCCTGGCAATGCGTGAAAGGATGCAATTTGCCTGAGTTTTGTTTGGGAGATCAATACTGCTCAGAGTTTGTTGTTTGTGGCAAAACAGAGGTGCTGCCTGCCACTCGAGGGGGCGATCTGCCTGATGCCCGGGCGCCTGTATGTCTTTATACAAGGGGGAACGCACTCTGCTCGCACAACTATAGGGCAGGCAGCCAAAACTCCCCACTGTGGGCAGCATCAACGTGCTCGATGAGTTTAAGGACTTGCTCCTCCTGCATGGGGAGGATGTGAGCTGAGCCCCCTGCAGAGGAGGGCTTAATGTACTTGCAAAGTAACCTTCGCTTAACAACTCAGCTGTGCCAGCCCTCCGTCTCATTTTAAGGTAGCCAGATGGGATTGCTCGCAGAACTGTGCTGAAGTGGGATGCCGTAATTCTCCCAGAGACATCCCGGTTCAGCGCTATCGTCGTTGCAGCTGGCAAACAAGGCTGGTACGGGGAGATAAAAGGATCTGTTTCTGTTCCGGACCTTTTCTACTCTGTCCGCTTTCTCTAGGAAAATGGGGACAGAGAGGCTTTTGTTAATACTGTTCAAGAGCAAAATAGCTGTGTTCTGAACCTCCCTGGGTGCAATATGCATCTGCTTTCTGCCTAGAAATTTATTTTTTTAAAGCAAATATAAGGTAGAGGGAATTACGTTCAGGAATGAAACAAGACGGTTTGATCAATGAACAAGCAAGAAAACAGGTTTGTGAACGTTATTGAACTTGAGACTTTTTGTCTGTCCAAAGAGTATCGGGTGAATGATAGTTGGGAAATAGGTACAAGAAGGGAGGCAGGGCAGCGGCGAGGCAGGGCTCGGTTGCTGCTGGCTGGAGCTGGGCATGGCTGAAGTCAGCGAGCGGTTTGTTAAGTGTGCACATGTGGAGATAAGGCTTTTAAAAGTCTTCTACGCTTCATTTTTGGCATATGGGTGAAACTATTCATTCTGGGGCAGGCTCTGTGCCTGGATGACAGTTACCCAATTTTCAACTACTTGTTAGTGTTTAGCTGGTGTTTCACGGTGTAAGTGGATTTTAACTCTCTTTCTGGGTGACCCATCTTTCCCTGCAAATTATTGCAAGTGAATGCACCGGATGGTGAGCTGTCTGAGGGGTATCAAGCACAAACTGCTTAAAACACTTATTTTATTTTTGGAGTTTGATCCATATTGTGTTTTATACATTATGACTATTTTTAATTGTCTAGTTGGTTCTTAGAACAAAATACCATTGGATATGCCTTCCTCAAATATTCTTTCAAGAAACAGCCTTAACAAAGCTAAACGTTTCTGAGGGAAACACTGCCTATTCTGGGTCTCTGCAGGCTCAGATTAGCATTTATTAATTGCAGGTTTTTGTCTCTTTCAAGCAGAGCAGGTATCTCAGGAGGGTCTTCTTGCCTGGGCTGGAGCCAGACTTTGACAGACTGTGCTTTGTGGATTTGGGACTGTTGAGATCAAGATTGCCCCTGTTGAAATCTAATGCAAACTTAACGTAGAAGTTTTGAGTATGCGTAAGAGTGCAGCAAGTATAGGTGGAACCTTGCTAATACACCTTGCTAATAAATAAATCCAACTCTGTGCCATTACCAGAAGCTGAGTTGGTTGGAAATGGACTGGTTCAACTCGCTGCCCTCAGCTTAACAATGTTTTCATATTCTTCCTCACCCGAGTTAAACATCAGATATGGAAAATTAATGTTTTTCCTGTAATAAACTGTGTCCAAAAGGCATTTTGTATAGACATCGGTTACAACTAGTTCATTGCTTACATTTGTGTCCTGAAGACAGTTATCCTGTGCATAACAAGCATCTTTACTAATATGCCTTGCAGTGATGCACTCAGGTGAGCATTTACAGCCTTAAGATATCTTTAGGGAAAGTAACTCTATTATGGAATGAAATCCCTTACTTATCCCTAGCATAGTTAATGTTTCTCTTGGGCTTAGTGGCTGTGTAGGAACACTGAGAGAGGCAAATAGCTATGTGTGAGCAGACTGCACTGCTTAAAAAACACAGAAATTTCTTTCAGCCTGGGTCATCACGAAGGTGTGGAATAGTGCAGGCTCTGAATGATGTTGCTACCAGCTGATGAGAGTGAAGTGACCTCCCAGGAAGCAGTACACTGTCTCCAAACTGCAGGATGGTGGTGTGCTTCCCTCCCCCCCCACCCCCCCGCCTTTTTTTTTTTTCTCCTTTTTCCCTTCTCTCCCTGCATATTCTCTGTTGGAACAGGATAATTTTGTGTAAGTTGTTTTAGTATGAGCTGAAGGAATATAGAGGCACATGCTGGGAAGTCTCTAAATCTGGATTAAGACAGCGTGGCAGGATTAGACTCAGAAGGTTAGAGAGGTGTGATCAAGTTCAGCAGCTCTTTTTTCCTTCCCGTGCCCCCTCTGGGGGGGGATGGAGACAGGGCATGATGCTGCTTTGGCAACCCTAGAAGCCTGGGGCTGTCGTCACTGACACCAGAGACTATACCTGCTCCAAGCTTTTCAGCGTAACGAAAGATGCGAGAAGATGGTCTAACATGAGGAGGTGAAGAGAGGATAACTGTCTTTATATATAGACAGCTGATTAAACATTAAAGAAACCAGCTAGATGGAGCAGCTCTGAAAAACCTGACTTATGGGGAAGAAATTCACCCTGCAAGGCACGTTTCCAGACACAGAACAGATAGGCAGTTACTTTCCCAAAGAGCTTGCATTTGTAGCCTGAAAGGCTATGGTTCCCCAGATGGCTATGCTTCCCAGAAAAACAATTTAAAGTTTCTGTTTCCATGTTGTCTTCTTGGTTGTGTTGGCCCAGCTCTTCAGAGGACTCTTGCAAACTTGATTAGGGAACTGGCAGAGGGCCTGGGGTGTGTGTTTTGTTTATATAGTCAGTTTTGGTTCCCGATTGTTGGGCTTTTTTGTTTGCTTATTTTTCAATCTTAGGTGCTGGATGAGCCTATTTTAGTTAAAGTTCATGCTTATCTGACACCAGGAATGTTACTGAACAGAACTTCAGTTAACTTGAATTGTGCAACTCTTCCCCCCTTCTCCCCCCCAATCCCCAGTCACTGGGCGATAGGACAGAGAGATATATGAAATGATATGTGCATTTCTGCACTTTGGTACCTGTTAAAAAGCCCCCGAGATGCAACTGCTTAACGGCAAAGGCTTCTCAGCTCCCATCGTTCCTATAGCTCTTACTGCAAATATTACCGCTGGTCTTTCCTCTTCCCTCTTTTTAAAGAGTGCAGAGCAGGTCGCTGCTTTCTGTCGCAGTCTGCATGAAATGAACCCTTCTGATTCAAGTGCTCATCCTCAGGAATTTACAGGACCGCAGCTGGCCACCATGAGACAACTCACAGATGCAGATAAACTGCGAAAGGTTATCTGTGAACTTCTCGAGACAGAGCGCACCTACGTCAAAGTAAGAGGGTCTCAATGTGTTGTTTCAGTCTACTAATATTTCTTCTCTTTCTTGAAAATTTTATTAGTTTCTTCTCTAATACTTCAAATTATGTTTCATGCAGGTATCTCTTTGTTAACTTACATTCAATTCTATGATCTGTCCCTAGAATAGTAACTTAAACTTCTGAAAGACGTAGGCTTTCCAAATTTTTATGCTGTCATTTTGAAATTACTTGGCTAGTGTGCAGAGGAACACTGTGTAATGACAGCCGGTATTGATTTTGTAAGTAAAATGGTGTAAATGTTTCCTTTTACTATCTTAAATTCTGTGAGATCCAACTATTCTGTCTTGTGCGTGAAAGGGAAAAATGCATAGACGAGGTAAACTGTGATCTTTGCCACGTCAGTTAATATTCAGAGGCAGTTCGAGGAACCAACATGGGAATCTTTTTCTGAATTTTTAGGACTTAAATTGTCTAATGGAGAGATACCTGAAGCCTCTACAAAAAGAAACGTTTCTCACGCCAGATGAGGTATGTTATCTGTTGCTATATAGCTTTGCTCTCCTCACTTCCCAGCTTGACTTGCTTGTCTGAGCAAAGGCGATGGAGAAATTTTGAATTCAATTTATTTTAAAAGAATGGATTGAGTAGTGTATAAAGGTACTGCTCATTCATGTATTGTCTTTAGTTTTTTTTCCTGGCATCACACTAGTTATATAATTGGACTGAGAATTACTGAAGTTCTAGAAAATGTGATTTCAGCTGCAAAGTGGTATTTTCAGCATCTTGCTTTTTTTCTCTTATCAGCTGGATGTTCTCTTTGGGAATCTGACTGAAATGGTAGCGTTCCAGGTAGAGTTCTTGAAAACACTTGAAGATGGAGTAAGGCTGGTTCCAGACCTGGAAAAGCTTGAAAAAGTGGAGCAATTTAAGGTAATCTCATTGCTTATATTCTGAGTAGTCCTTTTACACTCTTTATTGTACTTGTCTGACTACCATCACTGTTCATGTAAAAATCTATGTCTACTTACTACATCTTATTGTTAGCTAATACTGGAACTCTTTGAAAAATATCCTGCTACAACTGTAGTTTATGCTACGTTTAGCCATATAGAGCACTAGAAATCTGTAATGCCATGTGCCGTTAGATGCTATTCTTGCCCTTCTGCCAGATTTTGTTGTCTTGGGCTGTCAGGAAAAGCTAGAAATGGAAAGTTATGTAAAGCCTTGGTAAACTGAATTCTGTATTTGAGCTTTAGATGCATAGTGGGACTATATGGCAAGTGCTTCCAACTATCAGAAGATGTGCATCAAAAGTAGGAATGAAAACTAAAGATATATAAACTTAATTAAACAATAATTAGGAAAATATGGAAACAAAAACTTTGTTTTATTTCTAATGCAGTCATGTACTGCATATGTGGCAGGTAGCTAATACAGTATTTAGTCTTTGGGGAATTTTACTCTTTTTTTGAGCACTCACCTTGGTAGAGGACAGGACGTCTTGAATAATAAAAATAATTCCATTGGGATTGCTCTTCAACTTCTTCTGAAAGAACTACTGAAAGAAGTTGTCTTTTTGTGCATGTGTGGCTTTGCCATCGGGTGCTTGTTTAAAACAAGCAGCAATCATGAACACTGCCCTTGCATCACCAGGACACAGCTTTTGTTTTGCAGGAATAGGAAATGCACCCTCAACAGAGAGCACAGAGATACTTTTCTTTTTTGGTGGAGGAAGCCTCTGTGACCACTGTGTGCTCTAAGCTTTAAGAGGAGTGCAGAAGAAGCCTCCTTATGGAGAGAACGCTGTCGTCTGGGGGCTGCTGCTTCCACCTTTTTCTATAAAATGTGCATCAACTTCACTTTTAGTTCTGTGCTATGGGCATAGTCTGAAAGGAGTGTGCAAAATGGGACTTCATAGTTTCAGTTCTGCAATTTGCTTCCCTCTGCTGACTGTCGGCCAGTTGCATACGTGTTGTCTCATCCCCCACCTCATGTTCTCTTTGTCCAAAGTGGGTAGCAGAGAAAACGCTTGTCCATGGCATAGTTCTCTTAGGGAAAGGTTGTGTTTGGCCCTTAACACAAACATATTTTCAAAAGAGTGAAGACCTTTGTGTGTTGTGCAGAGGGATAATAGTCTTGCTTGCAGTTTCTTAGTGTCTTGATCCATTACAAAGTCAGATACATCCAGTCCTTCCTGTGGCCTCTGGTCATTACTTAAATCAATAAGGTTATAAGCTCAGGCATTTAAATACAGTTCTGGAGCTGTGAACCTAGTTCTCTGTATAGTCAGTGATGTCTCCAGATCATCCTAACTGGAACTTGGCTAATGAAGTGAATCACATATCCTGAACCCAGGCACCAAGGCTGGGCCTGTTTCTTGCTAGATGGTGTGAAAACACTCTAAAAATGCATTGTCCTGTCATCCAAAAGCTAAATGAAATGAGGTGACCTGGCAGAAGGGAAAATAACTTACTGGCTTTCATGTGCTTTTTTTCTAATGTTTTTTTTTTTTTTAAATCCTAGAAAGTGTTGTTTTCATTGGGTGGATCCTTTCTTTACTATGCTGACCGGTTCAAGCTGTACAGTGCCTTCTGTGCCAGCCACACAAAAGTCCCCAAAGTACTGGTGAAAGGTAAGAGCTGTGTGTTGGACAAACAGACCCAGGCATGCACAGAGAGGTGTCACAGTGACATGTTGATTTGGGCTGGCACAGGTTGTCCTTGTGGATGATGAGAGGTGGCCACTGCACCCCAAACCATGCAGGGCAAGTAGTGGTGGAGGAACAGGGGCACACACGTGCCTGGTTGCCCTCCAGGAGCCTTAGCAGTAGGGAAGTCCACCTGGCCTAAGAGGTTCGCAGAAAGCTCCATGCCATGAGTGTTCTTGGACCACCATCAATGTACTGATACCTGAGTAGCTCATTACAAGAGGTCCTTAACCTCGCATGTAGTTTTTCCCTACACACTTAATTTATTCTTTCCTGACATGTTCAGTTTCTTTTCAGTAATGTGGGGAGTAGAAGTTTTCATAAGTGGGTGATGTGACGTGTGCTAATGGAGTACTATGTACTTTGGAACCAGGAGCAGTGATGCTTGTAATGACCTCTGGATTCTCCTAGAGTTTGTGGCGTGAATCCTTGCTAATGGCAATCCCAATGAAGCTCTGGCCAGTGTGGTTGAATAGTGACAGCCACTAGGAAAGGATCAGCCTGGGAGAGTGTTTTACGGAAGTTGTCTAAATATTTTAACTTCACTGTGCTCTCTCTCTTCCCTCTGTTCTGCCTCTCGCCTTTGTTCCAATTTGCTGGAGAAGTTTCCATGTCAAATTCCTAGCAGAGCTTGGCTTGCTGAGATGGAGATAAATGAACTGTGGTCTGGCTTATAAATGCCCTTGGGCCTCCTTGCCTTGGAATGATAGTTTTTTCCCATGTGAAAGTGTTAATCTCTTAGAGTTAGCAGGGCTTCATGAAATTCCTTTTTGACTAAGACCTTAAATAAATAAATGGTTCCAGCTGTAGGAGTAATGCCATTAAGGGAGAAGCTCTTATTTTTCAAAGAACACCTCGATGCCTGACAATCAAAAGTTCAGGGATTTTCTGTTGGGGGTTTTGGGGGGTTTCTTTTTTTTTTTTTTTTCTTTTTTTTGCTGTGCACATTTTTTTTTTTCATTTCTACTTGTAAACTCTTATATACTAAGCAAAGAATACATGGCACATCTGTGGAATACATAAATAAATGATTTTTTTGCTAGTCACATGCATGCTTTCTTTCGGTATCATTTTGTTGGACCTTAATGTTGAGGCCATAGACTAAGTAGATATGGTTGTATTGGATTGCTTTTCATTGCTGGCCAGATTTATAAATGAGAAATGGTTGTGCTTGAATTATTGCACAAACAGAACTTGCAATTTTATTCCAGAGATACACTCCCAGGCTTTTAAAGAGACTTATTTCAAGTGTAATTTGGTGTCCTCAGCTGAGGTGCAGTTGCCTTTTGGATTTGAAAGTGAAGTTGCTTTATTGAAATCAGCTGACTGCAAAAAACCCACCCAACCTCATCAGGGGAACATGGCTCTAACAAAAGCAATTGTGTGGAATTGTTTCTGCACTGAATAACTTGTATGTCTAAAAATGCCACCTTCTTCATACTTCCCTCCCCATATAAATTCATGTTCTAATAGAAGGAGGAACAAAAAAAAATGGTATTTTTATAAATTCAGTAGCAGTCAGGTAGAAAAGAAGACAGCAATCAGGTGTCCAGTCTGCCTGTGCTCCCAAAATATCATGTCCTATCATAAGCTTACTGCTTCCTGCTTCCTTACTAGCCCTTGATTTTTGTTGTTATGCAGTACTGCATTTTAAGGTTTAATAAGATAACAATAACCACACTCAACCAATGTTACAGGTTTCAGACCAGACTAATGAGTAGTGACTTCTTACAAATACCCGATTTGATCCTTTTCTTAAAGGAAACAGAAGATTAAAACAACTCATGCTACTCTAGAATAGTTGCAAGGCCAGAAATACTGATACTGATAATGAAATTAAGAACTACATGTATTGGTATGGTAGGTGGGTGCCTGCTGTTAAATCATAAATAGCGTATCCGTGACACAGTGTCAGTAACTCAAAACCTGAAGTGCATAAAATCTAATAATGGACCTGATAAATCTGCACTTCCTTGCAAAATGTCTCTGGATAAATTAATATAGAGCTGAAAAAGTCACTTTATGGTTCTTGATTTATCCAATCACTTCATTTTAATCTCCTAGCCAAGACAGACACTGCTTTCAAGGCATTTCTGGATGCCCAGAATCCCCGACGGCAGCACTCTTCCACGCTGGAGTCTTACCTCATCAAACCCATCCAGCGGATACTGAAATACCCTCTCCTGCTGAAGGAGCTCTTTGCTCTGACTGATGTAGACAGTGAGGAACATTATCACCTTGATGGTAAGGACCCTATGGTGCCTTTCCCTGTTTATCCTCCGACCTGGAACCCTCCTCCTCCCCCTTCCTCTGAGAGGCTTAAAAGTACCTTTTGTCTCTTCCCCTATATCTCTGTCTTTCTTCTAGTGGCCATAAAAACAATGAACAAAGTTGCCAGCCACATTAATGAAATGCAGAAAATCCATGAAGAATATGGGGCAGTGTTTGACCAACTCATAGCAGAACAAACAGGGGAGAAAAAAGAGGTAACAGATGATGAAATTTAAGAGGAAAAAGCTGTTATTCTGGCGCCTGTAGCATGAATGTTAAATTGTACCAAATATTTACCTTTTGTGCTGTGTCATTTAAGTGGATCCTGGTGCAAACAGATAAATCCCAATACAATTCAAAATCCTGCTTTTCCATGTATGGTTCTGTGAGTGAGACCAATGTAAAGAAGTAGTGGGTTAATTCACCTTCAGTGTTGTACGTGGGTCAAAATCACATCCCAGCCTGCAGCTCGCTATTTTGAGGTCTGTGTCTTGTTGCTCCTCATTCCACATAAATAATCTTGCTCCACCAGTCTGAGTGGACTGGCACGCTGAGGCAAGTCCGTACTTACCTCTTTAATCACTTTAAAGAGATCAAAATGTGGTGTGTGAGAAACTGCCGTTCTCTTGTAGAAAGTGCATTAGTGGGCTTGGTATAAGAGGGAGCCTTGGGCTTTGGCCTAGATGTCTCAGATGGTGCATATGCAAGCAGGTGGAGATGCGATGTGGCTCAATCCTGACTAATCATCTCAGAAACCCATGGAAGGTGTCTTGAAGTTTCAGACTGAGACCTGGACCCTCCATTTACTGATACACTGTGGGTCTGCACCCAGGCAGCACAGTGAAAGAGAGTGGTGGGCAGTAAGGGGGGAATGGGGTAAGGTCAGGGGGACTCAAGGAAGGGGTAGAGGCACACTAAAGGGACAATGGGAGCATTGATCTGGGGAAGGGCTGGAGAGAGACATGACTGTATGAAGTAATGGTAATGAGGTTTTACCAATAGCTAGGATAAAGAACAAACATAAGAGGCATTGAGCTACAAGGCAAAGGATGTCTGGGTTAGAGCAGTGTTGAGGAAGATGGATTGCAGAAGTGAGGAGAGAGGATCCAGGTGGTGGGTAGAGGGAAGACACTGTGGTTGGCACTGGCAAGCACTGGTAGAGAGAGGAGCATGTCAGGACATTTGTTGGGAGAGCAGTTATGGTTTGGTGTTAATCTGGGAGAGGAGACAGTAAACACGTGTCTTCATGTTGCTGTTTTTATCAGGGAGACCTCAGGTTGTTGTGCTGATGGTATCCGTGGCATCCTTTGGTAAAAGTCAGACATCACTGAGAGGAGGGTGGAGGAATGGCCCCTAGGCTGGGGATAGCCCTCCATTTGTCACTCTGGGAGACCATAAGTCAAAGTTCTGGTTGCTGCAATATTAGTTATTAATTCCTTTATTAGTCTGTTTCCAGCAATGTGGTTTCCACAGGTGAGCCTTTGGGTGAAATCAAGAGTCATAGCAACTGTGGGGAGGAGGTGCTTTGACTGCTTTACATGATGCGGTCTCTAAACCTGATCCCAAACTATGTATGTGGTGGGGGCTATGCTTAAATATTCAAACAAAGTAGAAATAACTGGTAGGGAGAAAGATCAACAAAGGAGCAAAAAATTCAAGGAAAACATCTGAGGTTTTCCATTCAGTTGCCCCCAGATTATGAGAGCTGGACTCTGAGTTTGACTTCTCCTAATATATGCACACCAATTAAGGATTTACATGCATCTGTTGCCAGCTGCCAGTCTGTTTGCACACGCTTGCAGTCATCTGATTAAATATTCCAAAAGTTTGCTCATGGGGCATTTGTTTGTTTGTGTAAGAATAAAGTTCAAGCAAGTTTTCTTGAACTGAAAATTCAAGTAGGCTTTCTTGAACTGATTATGTGTTCTTTTTGCGTGTGTTTGTGTTGGCAGGTTGCAGACCTTTCGATGGGGGATTTGCTCTTGCATAATACAGTGATATGGCTGAATCCTCCTGCTTCACTGGGGAAATGGAAGAAGGAACCTGAGCTGGCAGCATTTGGTTTGTATCCTAGTAATTTTATTTTTGGATGCCTAAAAGACTGTCAACTGTGCCTTAGCAGATATTTGTTGAAGGTAGTTGAATCATTGCCTTCTCCAAGATTGGGTGGAACCTAAAGCAGTGTTTGTTTCTGCTGCAATCCAAATCTTGTGAAGAATTTGGAGATGGCTGCTGTAGTAGTGCAGGAGTTTCTTAAACCCATATCTAAGGTTATGAATTGAGAACTATATAGAAAGGTATTTGTCTCTGAAAATATACAGTTTGGTAGTCTGATCGATGCCAAGTAATTCTACTTCACATCCTATAGGATTGGGTTAGGGACTTGAAGAAGCTTTGCCTTTTTTCTCCATGCCTTTTTCCAGGACTTGTACATCTAAGCTTTAAAAACTGCTTAAAATCTAAGCCAGGACTCCCAGTGAGTTGCTTTGGAGTGGTCTGTCTGCCTCCAAGTAGTCTATCTTGGGTGGCCAAAGTAGAAAATGAAACTGCTGTTGGCATAAATCTCAAGGTCTTTCCACTGCATTGGCGTGTGGTCCCTTGGAAAGGTACATGATTGCTTATATTGGCTAAATCATTCCCTTTTACTTTCAGAATTATATCAAGTAATGCAGAGTATACTAGGTTTTCTTTATTCTTGCGTATCTTTACACACAATCAATTTTTTCTTTGTTGTTTCCAGAAAGCGATACTAGTTAGGAAGCAAATGATTTTTATTTTTGTTTTATATGAAACAGATAACAAATGAAGACTCTTTCAGCTTTACTCTGGAAGAGCATATAAAAATTGACTGCTTTCCTGTAAGTTGGGAAAGCTCCTGGTCATACCCTGAAGCTGAGGGGCCTCCTGAAAGTACAACTCTTAATTACTCCAAAAGCTTTCAATTGGTTTCATAAAATCTCCAAAATTAAGTGTCCCTGCAATTCAATCGTAAAAACAAAGGGTGTGTTTGAGGCCTGAAGAATGAGATCACAAGGAAAACTGGAGTCTTGATAGACAAATTCCAGCTCCATGTGGATGGAAGAAAGGAATCGGATTACACCTCTGTCTGCCAGTGGTGCTCACTTTTTAATTCCACATAGACCACTGTCCCACCTGGGAGAGGTTCAAGTTCTGGCCAAGCCCAGTCTCATCTGCTTGACTGGCTGCGTGTAGCTGGATGCTGCTCCTTTGTCTGAGGTGAACTTAGCCAGGGGGATTAAAGTTTTCTAAATTATTGTGTAGAACTCTTCCTGCTTGAATAGTTGTTCCGATAACTGTAGCTTAAACTCTTAAGTTTCAAGTGACTTTGAAGTAACCTGGTTTTGTGTTATAGAAGTGGCTGAGCTTGATTATTTTTTTTGCGGGGGTAGGGGGAATATGCAAGAGGGCTGGTAGGTTTACTCCTGCCTTCCCTCCCTCACGAGGATGAGGACTGTCTGAGGAGTTGAAACATCTGTGTGCTTGGGCGTAGAGGAGACCCATTCCCCACCTTATTGACAACATGGCTTTTGTTTCTACCTCTCTCCTCTAGTGTTCAAAACTGCTGTGGTCCTTGTATACAAGGATGGTTCCAAACAGAAGAAGAAACTTGTAAGTTGCTTGGACTGTTTCGGTGATGCTGTGTGCATGTGTGGTGCTGCAGTCCAGATTTCCTTTCCACAAAGCTGTGGTGCTAGAATGTGCTTTTGCATACGTGATTCTTGTGCTCTGCCACACAGAGGTTTTGAGTAACGCCGAGTGGCTTGCTCTTCAGCCTGGGCACAGCGCTCTGCGAGCCTTCATTTAGTTTACCCTTTGCTGGGCTAGTGGTTCCTGTGGCTTGCTGCAACCTCTCCATGCTGTGGCGTGGACTTGCATGAAACAAGGTGTCACCTTGAATGTCTCTCTTGTGTTTGGCTCTCTGACCCGTGTATATGAAGCAAATGTGAGAGCTGGTGCCCATCAACTTTCATAGTAAAAGGCAGTGCCCTCGCGTCAGTCTTGGCTGTTGCACACCACTGAGCAAGTGATGACTGGTCTTGGCTAGATTAGGTGTGCCTACAGGATGTATCAGGGGATCCTACTGGAGTTTGGGATTGAAAGTAAAGATAAACTTGTCAGTAAACACATGCCTTGCTACTGTAAGCTGTGTTCCCTATTGTATTACAGAAAACTCTTTGATTCCCACGTATGGCAAAAATTGAAGTGTGATTTGAAATGTTTGTATAATTGTTTTCCGAAGTCAACTGGCCACAAAATAGCTTTGGAGTGAATAAAGCGAAAGTTATGCATGATTGTCAGTTTATGTGCACTTGGAGGAGAGAATGCAACATTGGTCTCTGATGACTTCTGCAGGCATTGATAAGACTTGATTGGTCTAATGGTTGCTTTTGTCTAGAATTTAGCAAGACCTTCATAAATAGGCACATCAGTGATGCTGATTGCTAAGGTGTTATAGTGAGAGAATAGGCCTTGCATTAAGTCTCTAGCTGGGCATTCTCAGTGCAAAGCAAAAGGAGACTTTCGTGTTTGACTATCCCAGGGTGTCTCATTTCCTAACGGAATTTTGAAATTCTTCCAGGGAGGATCACATAGAGCTTCAATTTATGAAGACTGGGATCCATTCCGTTTTCGCCACATGATACCTTTAGAAGCACTGCAGGTTCGAGCACTGGCAAGTGCAGGTAATGTTCCCACTGCATGAATTTGGCAGGGTTTTTAATGTTATTATTAAGGTTATTATATTAAATTCCAAAATTTTATGCAATTTGCATAAGTGAAAGTGAAAAGAACATAGGAGGTAGCTGTAAAAAGTGGAATACCTGAAAAGCTAGGGGGGAAGGTTTCATATTTTTATGAGACTCAGTGAGTGCATATAAAATGCCACTAGAATTTGGTGTTTTTTAAGTGTCTGTTGTTTCATTAGTCACTTGCCCACTGCTGCCTTTCAGTCGTAAGACATGGGTGGTCTTAAACCATTTTTTCAGTATTATGGAATAAATACTGTAATTGGGGTTAAATATGAGAAGCTGTTGTGTCAAGTGCTGCTTGCTTTTCACTTTAGATGCAGAGGCCAATTCTGTGTGTGAGATTGTCCATGTTAAATCTGAGTCTGAAGGCAGGCCAGAAAGAACGTTTCACCTTTGCTGTAGGTAAGTGCGTTTCCATATTTTCAGTGGCAGCTACATTTCTGGATTCCAGTTTGCCTATAACTTTCCTTTAAGGCAATCTGGGAACAGTCAGTAGGGAAAGTGGAGAGAGGGTGTTAAAGCCTTATTTCTGGTAGGCAGAATTTTGTAAAATGTATTAAAATAAAGGCACATATTTATTTAATCAGCTTTTCGCCTTTATGGGAATCTCCTTACTGCAATTTTTTCTTTCACAAATATATGTCCAACTAAACTCTAGTATTGGATCTTTATGTCAGGTAGCTGCTCATATGTCTTGTTCAGCTAGTACCTTTCATGCCACCAAGTTCCAACCTCTGGTCTTAGGGCATTGCCCTTTCCTTAAGTAAACGTTGTCCATCTTTGTTGTGATGGTTGCCCTGATGTGTTTTAGAGTTCAAATAAGAACTTGGTACACAAGTTCACCATGGTCTAACGCAGCTGATACCAAGCCAGTTCCTATTACTAGGTAGTAGAGAGTTGCAGGACTCTTGCTTGGTTTGTGTTTACAGGAGACAAACTGAGATTTAATTAGCCACCATAGGTCAACTTGATGTTTATCAGACAAAGAGAGGTGCATGGTTGGTATTGGAGGAAAAGGAAGCCTCAAGAGGTTGAATAGTGAAACGTTTTCTTAATGAACAGTGTATTTGTTTCCTTGGATGTCCATTGCAGAGATTATAGATTTAACTTTGCTTTGAAAATACTGTATTAAATTGAGTCTTCTCTGGGGAAGGTGTATATCAGTCAGTTTACACTGTCTTAAATTACGGAACTGGTCATTATTTATCTCATTTACAGTGAGCTTTTAGCAGTTCCCAGGAGATAACTCTGCCCTTTGTATTCTTGCCTGTTTTTCAGTTCGCCAGAACACAGGAAGGACTTTCTGAAGGCAGTGCACTCGATTCTGCGGGACAAACACAGAAGACAGCTTCTTAAAACTGAAAGTTTGCCCTCATCCCAGCAATATGTTCCTTTTGGTGGAAAAAGATTGTGTGCTCTAAAAGGTGCAAGGCCAGCCATGAACAGGGCAGGTACTGTAGGGCTACAGACTTTCAAGATCCCAGTTACCCCAGCACCGTTGTAGGACATGTGGTGGTGTCTGTTACTTGTATATTAAGATTAGCGTTCTCTCCTGTGTATGTAAAAACTGCTGGTTTTCCATGCTTCACTTCCTTGAGAGCCTTAAATTGCCTCTATTTACCTTGCTTTGCACTCAAGGCTCAGCTTCAGAGTGGTCCTTCTGGTGTGGAAGGAAGAAATGGGATTCCTGTCAATACCGATTGGCTGTGCACTTTAATCTGGAAATGGGTTTCAGCTGAACAAAGCAGAAGCCCGCTGCATATTTCTTAGAAGCATGTACAGAACTTTGAGCTAACCCTAGCACTTTTAAACTAAAATGCACAAGAAAAATCAGCTCCCCTGAGCGAGTGGCTTGGTTCAAAGAGATAGCTTTGTGTGTCCTCCATTTTAGCCCTTTCAGCTCTATTGATAAAGGGCACATGCTTCTACTTCTCACATTTTGAGAAGCGTGCACTTGATACTACTATTTTTGTAATGGCCTGTCCTAAACCATGGATTTTCCTTTTCAGTTGACCTCAGGCAAAAACAATGAGAAAATCCCAGGGAAAAGCAGGTTTTCATTTTCAGAACACTAGACGATGGAGGGAAGAAACATTTGCTTCCAACTGAAAAGTACACGGCATCGCTGTGTGTTTTGTTCTGGTCTGTCATGGGTTTTTTTTTTATTTTTGTTTTTTCTGCTCATTAGATCCAGCAATGTAGACAACCAGGCTTTCTGTTCCTCTTCTGTAATGGGCAGGCCAGACCAATAACATTGGCAGCATGGCTTCTCACCCGGGGTGTTACTAGCCGTCTGCCTCAGAGACACTTAAATTTGTGAGGAAAAGGAGTCAAAGGAGGGCCAAAATGCAGCTGTTTTGCCACAGTGCTGCTTCAGCCAGCCTGTGGGGCCGTGCTGCTGTAGATGCCAAACCCTTTTTCAGTTTGGCTCGTTGATGCATTTGCATGATGAATTCTGCAGAGAATAAAATCTCCTCTTAGAGTCCAGACCTCTCACTACAGTTAAAATTTGCAACTGCTGAGCTCTGCTGTACTTAATGCATGTTTTGAGGCTCAGGGATATTAAAATGTAACCCCGCCCCCAAGCTAGAGTTTAATAAATACATATTGAAAGTGCTAAGGTGCTGTTTAGTTGAAGGGGACAAACTGTAACCTCGGAGTTCACCTGCTTGCCGTGGAGCTACGTGTGTGTGTGCACGTAAAGCGCCGGAACGCCTGCAGGTCCTTCAGCTGCAGCATTCATCCCCTGCATTGCCTCACAAGCCTCTTACGAAGATGTTCCAACAGAGAAGATGTGAATTTGCTAATTGGGCCAGTTGCAAAAGCTAGTAGACCAGCTGATGCTGAGTAAGGAACTTCTGAAAGTTTTTCAGGTTTGGGGTTTTTCTTTGTTTTTTTTTTTCCTTTTGTCTTTTTTTTTCCCACCCCCAGTAGAGAGGGAGTGGGGAAGGGAGTAGCGGAGCCCAGACAGGGAGCTTATTTCCTCATAAATAACACAACAGTTGCAGCATCTTCAGCACCGAGGTGTTGCTCCTAACCTGAGACAAGGCCATTTCCTGTAGCGCGGGGTGAGGCTGGTTGGTTTCCGTGGTGTGCTGACAGCAGGGCACTGCGTGTGAGAAGCCGAGCTGAACAGATGCCCTTTGTGCTGGCTGGCTGCCTGCCTACGGCTTAGGAGGAACAGTAATTGTGGGCTATTACCCCAACTGTGGATCTGAGTAGCAGAAACTCCTTTTTCAGCTGGAGAGAGACCTGTGAGGAGCTGAGTGAAGCGTGGCTTGCCCGCAGGGAGGATGCTGTGAGTGACTGGGTCGTTCATGGGAGTCTTCCTGCTTCGTGCCTAGCGGTGTTAAAATAAAGGGCCCTTGGAAGACTAACTTTTTAAAGAGAGTTGTACCGTGTGTAAAAAGCCTGTGGGGTTTTATCTTTGTGTGTGCGCAGTGTCAGCCCCAAGCAAGTCTCTTGGGAGGAGGAGGCGGCGGCTGGCCCGAAACAGGTTTACCATTGACTCAGATGCCGTCTACACGAGCAGCCCCGAAAAAGAGCCCCAGCAGCCCACGCACAGTGGGGACACTGACCGCTGGGTAGAGGAACAGTTTGACCTTGCTCAGTATGAGGAGCAGGAGGACATCAAGGAAACGGACATCCTCAGCGATGACGATGAGTACTGCGAGGCCATGAGAGGTGCCGTGGCCGACCGAGACCTTCGGGAGCGGCTGCAGGCGGCCTCCATCACGAGCAGCCAGCCCTGCCGGGACCACCGCCCGCGCCCGGCCGTGGACACGCACGCCTCCAGGATGACCCAGCTGAAGAAGCAGGCGGCCTTGTCCGGCATCAACGGTGACGTGGAGGGCCACGGCGAGGAGGTCATCTGGGTTAGGCGTGAAGACTTTGTCCCCAGCAGGAAACTGAACACGGAGCTCTAGACCGGTCCCCTTCCCCACTTGGATGCGTAGGTCTCCCCCCGTCCCACCCTCCATCCCTCCCTCCCCTCCCTCCCGCGCAGAGCTGATCCCGATAGATTGCACACTTGCACACACCATTTCGGCAGCTGAATTGGTCCGAAGCCATGCGGCCACACTTTAGGCAACTGTAAAACGCTCAAAACCTGGAACGGAATAAGCTTAAGGTCCTGTCTTATGTTACCAAGGGCTTTCACACTATTATATTTATTCTAAAATAATCAGGGGCTGAAATTTAGTACGGGGAGAATATCATCACTGGAAAACAAATTACTCTGGATGTCTTAACCTACGTGCAGCGAACTAGCTTAAACAATAGCACAACAAACAGCGGGTTTTATAGCCGTAAAACATCAGTTGTAGGTTCATCTCCTTAATGAGGAAACTGCCTTTTTAATGTGTACAGTTGCAGTATTCTTATTCTTTTCCCTCTTTAAATGTAAGAGAATATACATGTATTTTAGGAATGTGTGAGGAAAGGTTTGGGATTTATGTTGTGTTAAGTCCTCTTGGTCTGTGGCTGGTCTAATTTAATGTCGATGTTGGAAGCTCTAGTTTTACATAATATTATAAAGATGCCAAACTCTCTTGAAAGAGATCCAAATTTAACACTTGAAGAAATATTTTTTTGTATTTTACCTGAGGTGCAGGGGCACAAAGGGATAAGAGTTTTACAGCGTTAGCATAGCTCCATGTCTAGGATACGAGGCTAGCTTTTTGCAGAGGGTTAGGAATGGTGGTTTTATATTAAAATATGAACTGGAAACTCTTATTTAGGTATAACTTTCTTCATGAAAAGGATTATTGTATATGTTTGAGGCTGGAGTTTAGTTAGATAATAAAAAGAATAAAATAAAATGACAGTACTGAACTGTAGTGGACCAAACTGATCCATGGTGTGACCTCGCTGGAGCCAGCGTAGCAACATAACGGATCCGTTTGGTCCCACTCTCTGGCAGAGTTTGGGCTTAGGGGACAGGGAACTCATGGCCAAAAAACTGACCTCACCCACTCTCCTACCGTGGGTGAAACTAGTGTATTTTAATTCCTTTATAAAAGCTTTTCCACTGCAATAGAGTACGAACAAGTTCTACACAAGCAAACCTCTTTTAACATTTAAAATCTTTTATTTAAACATCTAAAACAGGGTAAAACATGACAAAAAAATCTTGTGGTTTTTAAGTAGACTTCCAAATACGAATCACAAAATAGCACTTTTTTTTAAGATTTATATAGCTTTTCCCATTTCAGTTTCACCTCTAGGAAAAAAGGAAGATTATATGAAATTTTCATTTTTGGTGTTGGTATCTATTGATGTTTGACACATTAGTAGGTACTTTGAAAACCTGAAATTTTATAATAGCTTTAGGATTATATTTTATAAAATCCACTCTGACTATATTTTAAAACATAACAAAAATTATCCCCC
>JAOQGH010000001.1:108878439-108912207 GCA_025769975.1 Gallinago jamesoni | reverse complement strand
CCCCCCCCCCCCCCCCCCAAATAATCCATCACTGTCTGTGTGTCCCAGCTAGCATCCTCCCCTTGCCCCCACCCCCCTTTCTGGTTTCTGGTGCACTATACTTGATCTTATGAAAGCTTTCTCTATTAACTTTTTGCTATCTTCTGATTTCTTTTCGTAAAAGCTTTAGAAAGGTTTCTATACCCTTTGTATTATCACATCATTGTTTTATATCATCTGCCTGTCCGTTGTGTCCCAGCGTAGTAGAGAAGCGGAGGTTGTAGCTGTCCTGTGCTGTACCCAGCGGAATACAGTCAGCGCTGAAATACTGGAAGGCTGGTACTGGGAAGGTACCGTTGTTCTTGTACATAACGTCACGACATGTCTATGTCAAAGGTTCTTATATATTTCTTTTATAAGCTGAAAGAAGGTCTATTTTTATGTTTTTAGTTCTATGAATGGAACGTTGTAAATGCCTGTCAGAAATAAAATACTGGGAAAAAAACAATACAAGAGAGTATGTATGTGTACGTGTGGGCTCCAATAGAGGTGCCTCTCTCTGTAGAGGCAAGCAAGGAGGAAATCCTACAGTAGCTGAAGCTGTTGGGACCACTCCCCTGGCTTTAATAACCTGTAGGGAACCTCTTTAATAGTAAAGTTTCCAACCTTAGCAGTGTGTGCCCTGTATCATGTGCGGATATTCCTTTAGAACAGGTTCAGCCTGTCTTGGCTTTGCTTTTTGGTGGGGTCTGAGCTCTAGGATAAGTAACGGCTCCTTTGGCCAGCACATACTTAGCTTCAGCCTGTCCCTTATGAAAGTCTGGGACAGGCTTGTTGGCCTCCCTACTCTCGTATTGAAATCTCATTTTTATTTATTTATTTCCCCAGGGAAAGTCCAAGCCTGGGGCCTTGTTTCATAGAGGATGGAAGATGAGAGAGGCAGGAGATCAAATGTGAGGTGCAAGTATTTGGCCACTGTGTGCCTATTTGACATGCACCTGACTTTAAAATGGCATGTTCAAGTCCGTAACTAGGAAAACTGTTCCTCACATCAGTGAAACTGCATCAACCTCTACTGAAATGTGGGTGCAAAGCATGCTAATCTTGCTTGTGTGCTCAGCAGAGAACAAATGCAAACACGTATGAACTATTTTAAATGCCATAACTTTTCTTTAGATGGGTTTACGCGGTCGTCTCCTCTACAGTTTAGTTTTACTAGCTACTCCACTCTTTTGAGCAACTGACTCTGTTATCACCTTGTGTCAAGCCTTACTCAGAAGGCGTGATAGGTGAAAAGTGTAATGCTACGGAGTAGTTCTCGTATTCTCACCTATCGCTCTGTAGTGCCTTCAGGTAAGGGCAGAAGTGAGAGTTGTCATTTTCCTTGGAAGAGCTCTCCAGTCTTGTTGCGTCCAGTTATTTGGCCAAGCCCCTCTCTTTGAGGTGCTGACTTTCAGTCCAAATGTGAGGAGTGCACCGTGGGTTGGTGTTTTGTGCAGCCTGGGCACGAACTTCCCTGGCTCATGGATGAGACCCTGATTCCCAACACTTTTCTTTAGGGGAAGTATCATGGAATCAAGGAATCAATGGTCTGGGTTGGAAGGGACCTTTAAGATCATCGAGTCCAACCATCAACCCAACACTGACAAAGCCACCACTAACCCACGTCCCACACGATGGTCCTCAGTGCCCGAGAAGTGACCCCACAAACCCTATGGCAAAATTTTGGCAGTAGTGATATCCAGCCCTAAACTGTGACATTATCAAGATCACAGGCAAGGAGAACAGGTAGGAATAGCAATATACAGACAGTTGGGTTATGTGTAAATTCTGGCAGATTGTCCCTAAAAGGTTGGCTGGTGGACATTAAGGAACTGATTTATTAGGAAGCAAGGTGTCATTGCCAGACTGTAAGAAGAGGCTTGCACAGCCCCTTGGTCTTGCCTGCAGTAGAAGAACAGCAGCGGTCTTCTGTGGGGAGAGGGCAGGCACCCTGTAGCACTGAGGTTTGGGAAGTGCTTTTCTTAACTCTCGTTTTACCCGCCAGTTGTTTTTTATTGTCTTCTCCAGCAGACCTGCTTTGCTTGCACCGGCTTCAGGACAACACAGGAAATATTTTGTTTTGGAGGCTATTGTCTCTGCAAATAACATGTCAAGGATGTGACCCCGTTCCCTGTGTGGGGCTATTTTAAATGTGGCCAGATAATCGTGGAGACAGCAGCCAGTGCTTCCCACAGCTCAAGTTCCCACTCCTGGTGTCTTTGGCAACTTGCTTTCCTTTCCTTTTAATTTCATTCTCAACAGTTGCCGAGGTACTTCTGTGGAACGCTAGACTTTTCTTTTTTAAGCCTTTCTGCTCTAAGACCTGCCACGCGTGTTGATTGAAGGCTGTCAGCGTGTCAGGTTTACCGAATGAATCCAAGTGTTTTGGAGGCTTGCTGCGGCTCTGCCTTATTCTGCAGGGAAATGAAGGGAAAGAAAGCCTTCGAAAAATTGCTTCCTCTGTTTTCAGCCACATCCTGTTAATAATACATAGGAGGCTCCGCGTCGTACATGGGCATGAGCTTGAGGAGCTTTCTGCAATAATGAAATCTTATAGCAGCCTTAAGGGCCTGGGTAAATTGTTCCTGTTTTAAGCCTGACAAATGAAGGCACGTGGAGGAGTCCACACAAGGTCATGCAGCAAGCCTGTGCGCCGGTGAAAGGCTCACAGGAGGCTGTGTAGCCATTAGTCTTGACAATGTTTTCTTCTCATTAATGTAAAGAAGTAATTAGCTGAAGTAAGGAGTCCTTTATTGTGGCAGAGTAATGAAGTGATCAGAAAAGTCACACCGACTGCCTGTGCAGCAGGGATTTTGTCATGGTTTAACCCCAGCCAGCAACTAGGACCACGCAGCCACTTGCTCGGTCTCCCCAGTTTGGATGGGAAAGAGAATTGGAAGAATAAAAGTGAGAAAAAACTTGTGGGATGAGATGAAGTTAGTTTAATAGGTAGAGCAAAAGCTGCTCACACATGCAAAGCAAAACAAGGAATTAATTCCCTGCTTCCCACGGGCAGGCAGGTGTTCGGCCATCCCCAGGAAAGCAGGGCTCCATCACACGTAATGGCTACTTGGGAAGACAAACACCATCACTCCAAACATCTCCTACCCTTTCCTCCTTCTTCCCCAGCTTTATATACTGAGAATGATGTCATATAATATGGAATATCTCTTTGGTCAGTTGGAGTCAGATGTCCTGGCTGTGTCTTTTCCCAGCCTTTTGTGCACTTGAGAGTCCACTACTTGCTGTTGGGGTGGTGTGATGAGCAGGAAAGGTCTTGACTGCTTAGCAGCAACCATCATTGGTTGGCAGCAAACATCAGTGCAGTATCAACACTGTTCTCATCCTGAATCAAGAACAGCCCCACACCAGCTGCTAGCAAGAAAATTAACTCCATCCCAGCTGAAACCATGACCAATTTGCTTGTTCATTACATACAGCTGTGGTATCTAGTTTACTTTCTCCTTTCAATTCTGTGTTTCCGATCAATTTAATAAGAGGTGGAGGGGTGATGATGAGTCAGGGGATAATTGTAACCAATGAAGTATTTTCCACATGACCTTCAAAATGAAGCCATGGTTTCCGTGGCTCTTCCCCTCCATGCACTGATGTTACAGGTGATGCTGACTGTGCACAGCCTAAGGTCTACACCTTGGTGCACCTGGAAGAACAGCTTGTGGAGGCTCCATCCCTGTGGGTTTCAGGAGTCATGTGGAGAAAGCCCTGAGCAGCTTGGTCTGACCCCAGAGCTGGCCCTATTTTGGCAGAAGGTTGGGCTGGAGACCCTACTGAGGGACCTTCCCACCTGCATTATCCTCTGATGCTGTGACTTCTCCGCAGCCCTCCATACCTGCTCACCCAGGATAAGTTTCAGTTTTTTGGGTTTTTTTTCCAGTCAGGAACAAACTGCAAAATATATCTTGAATTTTCTGTCAAAAGATGAAAATATTGTGATGAAACCAAATAGACAAACTCCCAGGAGATAAAGCTTTGTGACAATCTTCCATAGGAAATGGCAGGACCACAGATTTACTGTGGGGGTGGGACAACTGAAGAGGCCATAAGTCACCTTCTCCTGAGCCTCTTACCTGCAGTGAGGAGTGCTTGGTGCAGATGTAGACATATTTCCTGCTGTACTTCGGGTCTACCAAACACAATGAAGGGCAGAAGTGCCTGTTTACCACTAATTCTTATGTCCTTTCTGCAAAAAACATCACTGGACTTTTATCCAAAACCTGTTTGGATATATGAAATCATGTTTTCTACTCCCTTATCTTCTCCCAGTTGAAGCAAAATATTTGAAATGAGAAAATCTCTCCTTAACCTCCTATTTTGGCACATCAGAGTTAAAGGTGCTAATCCCCCTCCTCCCAGAGTCCAGTAGATGGTTGAGGTCAGCATCATTCTCAGATTGCAGCTATTCTGGAGGATGGATCTCCTGGGAAAGGTTGACTACAAGGGACAATGGAGGGTAGGGTATGCCTTAGGGCTCACCTGCAGATGTGCCCAGTGTCCTGCCTCAAACAAGCACCCACAGACATATGTGCGGGTAAGAGTAGAGCAAATATTTGGGATACTTTGACCTCTACACTCCTAGGTCTTTAACACTGACACATAGTGCTGTTTCATGGTGTAGTATCTGAAGGTGCTTCAGAAGATCACAAGGTCAATTCTGCTGCCCACATGTAGTCAGTAGTAACACTTCCAGGCATCTAAAAGGACTAAGACATCTATCTGCATCCCTGTGCAGGAAGACACAGGTGCTTCAGGTGAGCTATGCTTTTCTGGAGGGGCAGCTGGAGTATGGTGTGTAATCCTGGGGCAGCTCAGATGGCATTAAAGGCAATTGAATCCAATGCTTCATTGGTAGCTCTCCAATGAATTCTGCTCCAGGAGGCTGTCCAGTGTGCCTTGAATCCAGATAAGCTTTTTGCATGCAGATATCTTTTGCCAAGGACTTTTAGAGGTCTGGTACCCAGACAGGGATGTGCCACCTTCCTTTGCTCATTCTAAATTTTGATCCCACTTGTTTCATTTGACACCCACTGACTTTTTACATTGGAGGAAACTGTTAAGAGTCAATCTCTACTATCTCCACATCATCTGTAACTTTAGAAACCTCTGTCATATTCCTCATTAGTCAGCTTTTTTCCTAGACTGAGCCCTTTCTGGTACTCAAAGAGCCATTAATTCAGCTCATTGATGCTATGTGACTTTATCTCTCTCCCAAAAAAGATAATAAAAAGTATGAAGGTATGACAGTGAAAAGAAGTAGAAATTAAACATCTTGAAAATGTCACCAGCAAGTCTGACATGGATTGTTAGAGTGGTTAAATTTTGCGGAGGTTAAAGATTGTCTCTCTAGGGGGTGGCAATAAAAGGCACAGAAAGGCAATTGCATCAAAATGGGATATGGTATATGCAGCAGTTCCTACAGCAGAGGCAAGTTAATGTTTGTTACTTAAGGTAGCAGGGGACAAGTGGCTCGTGTCCGCTCGCTGTGCACTGCACCGCACCACGTCTGAAATCCATCCCGCTGCTTTGGCTTAAAAACCCTGTGCTGCCATAAGCCAACCATCCCTGCGTGAAACTGAGGAAGACCGAGGGAGACTTCCTCCTGCAGTTCCTCCTGCAAGCCTGCGTACAGTCTGGGGAGGCGAATACCAGTGCCATTTTTGAGTGTAATAGGCTGCGTGCCAGAGTGGTGTGCCCGATCCCCGTGTCACCTCTATGCAATTAGCTGGTGACCCGTACGCAATCCCACATATTGTTACAACAGCCAAGCAATCTCCTTGTGGGGAAAAATTGTTTGAAATGAAATAGGTAACCTGAGGAAATGAGAAATAATTAGAAATAGCATATTGAAAAAAAAAAGAGGGAGCAAGAGGGCCTGAAATTAATTAATGTTGCAGGAACCGGATCAAAGCCAGAAACTGAGATTCATAAAGCTGCAGAGAGGTGTGAATAGAATATTAAGCATGTGCTACACTCTCTATGGAAGGAGAGCAGGCTCCCAATCCTCACTTGGGATGTCTGGAGTGTGGAAAGGAAAAAGTGAAGCGCTCCTCCGTGGCCAAGGGCCAGCACACACCTCTGTGTTTTTTAAAAAAAAGTGCTGGACAAAGCTTTGCACTCGCTGCACCTACAAGAACTGTTCCAGGTACCGTCTTGCACCAGAGGCTGTCCTGCTTCTCAGGCCCCCAAGGCTCTTCCATGTTAATTCATGGGGTAGCATGTGGCTACTGGAATGTTTTGCTTGTAGCCACATTGTTGGGGAGCTCCACAGCAGGGGCACAGGCTGTCCTGGGTCAGCTGTTGCCAGTGCCAGTCTCCAGCACTACATTTTAAATCTAATCGCACAGCTGTAGTTCCAGCAGCTTTCCTTTCAGTTCCGAGAGAAAACACCTATCCCTTTGTAGAGTCACTGGGTTGGTCCATTGCTCCTCGGGTTTCCTCCATGGAATCTCAGTGAGTCTTGAGGCTCTCCTCCTGCTGAACGCAGCCCACCCCTACATGGTTTCCAGCACAGCACACCTACCTGCTCCTCTGGGATGGCATTTCAGCTCAGCTATCTCTGCCGTGCCTAGTGTGCTTCTGACAGACAGCTGGTGAGAAGCTGAGCTGACAGTCAGTTACTGTGCAGGAGCCCACGGCCAGCTTGCTGGAGTGGTCGGTACGGTTTGGTCCTGATGACCACAATGTGAGCCTTCTCTGTCGCTGGTGGTCAGTGCTCATTGTCTGTGAGGCAGTTAGCTTCAACATAGGCTTCAGCATGGAGCCAAGAGCGCCAGCTGACTTCATAGACTCAGAGAATGGTTAGAGTTTGAAGGGACCTTAAAGACCATCAAGTTCCAACCCCTCTCCCATGCGCAGGGACACCTCCCACTAGACCAGGTTGCTCAAAGCCCCATCCAACCTGGCCTTGAACATCTCCAGGGATGGGGCAACCACAGCTCCTCTGGGCAACCTGTTCCAGTGCCTCACCACCCTCACAGTAAAGAACTTCTTTCTGGTATCTAATATAAACCTCCCCTCTTTCAGTTTAAAACTGTTACCCCTCATCCTATCACTACACTCTGTCATAATGAGTAGGTCCCCATCTCTTTAATTACTGGAAGGCTGCTATAAGGTCTCCCCGGAGCCTTCTCTTCTCCAGTCTGAACAACCCCAACTCTCTTGGCCTGTCTTCACAGGGGAATGTGCTCCAGCCCTCTGAGCATTTTCATGGCCCTCTTCTGGAGTAACTCCAACAGGTCCGTGTCCTCCTTATGTTGAGGACCCCGGGGCTGGACGAAGTACTCATGTGCCTCCTGCCCTCCAGGCAATGCAGCGAGCAGCTGGGCTCTCCAGGCTCCCCAGGAAAGAGCAGAGGCTGAAGAGGCATTTCTGCAGACGGCACCAGCCCACCCAGGGTGTCAAACTCCTGGGCACGCTCTGCTGCCACAAATCCCTGGGACTGCCCCGGGGAAGGGCCTCTCTGCCTTGAGGAGGGATGTGGTGACCAGGCAGAGGCACCAACCGGCGGCTTCTCTGTAGGGGAGCGGGGAGGTGGGAGAGGGCAGAGGAGGACGCTGATGTGCAACGCGGGCCTCCTCCTCCTCCTGCTCCGCGGTGGGATGCGCCGCCGAGGGCTCCTTTCCAGGCCGTGGCCAGCGGGGGTCACTCTTTCCCCGCAAATAGCGCGGCTGCCCGGGCCGTTCGGTGGAATCAATCGCTTTCCACTGGAAAGCCGGGGGATTCCCGCTTTAATAAAAGAAAGAAAGGAAAGGAAGGAAAGAAAGGAAGGAAGGAAGGAAGGAAGGAAGGAAGGAAGGAAGGAAGGAAGGAAGGAAGGAAGGAAGGAAGGAAGGAAGGGAAAAATGAATTAAAGGCCTCGGTTCTCTGGCGGCAGTCGGGCACCATCTCTTCGCTCACCTTACGCAAGGCGCCCTCCACCCAGTGTAGGGTTTTACGTCATTCCCTTAGAGAAAGTAATTTCCAGGGATAGATTCAGATTTGCTTCTTCTCATCAGAGATGAAACCCCTTTAATTAACTCCTCAAGGGGCATTAGAGAGTTTAGTATCTTTGTGGTTGTTCAAGCACTAATGGCACTGTGACTGATGCTCCTCGTCAGTGGGCATCTCCCCCCCCGATGAAGGAGGGCAGATTCTCTCTGAGTCGTGTCTGGTGTTTTCTACTAACTCTCCAAAGGGACCGAAGGATCCCATCAAGGATTTAGGAAGGAGAGGAGAGGTGGGGATAACATGTCCTAACAGGCAAAAGTGTCAAAGGTGGCCAACTGCTCAGCGGCGTCATTGCAGCCCGTGTCAGTGCTTTAGACGAGGGGCAAATACTGCATAAAGGAGAAACAGATTTTGTACCCTGCAAATCTTAAAAGTGGCATATACCTGCCTCCTCCCCAGTTTCTTTAGCAGGATCTGCAAGGCAGTGTGGGAGCCAGCGGCCACTTGCCACGACCGTTTACAGATTTGTGCTGAGAGTCTTCCTCGCATGCCCTGGCTGGGCAGTGGCTGGGTAGGTCAAGGCAAGAGCTTGGCACCACTGAAGTTTGCTCTGAGAACAGAGCAGCAGTGGGCTTACAAATGGCAAGTGGAAAAGCATCCAAGAGTTCTCCATGATACCAGTGAATTTTGGGAAAAAACCTACCGCTGGAGAGTGCAGAGGGATGTGGAAGCAAACGCTTGTAGAAATGCAGTGCAGAAGAGTCTACTTCATCCCACACATTCCCAATACAGCATGGAAAAAAAAGCCCTGTAGATCTCCAGTAAGAAACTAAAAGGCTGAACTAGAGGAAAAGTATCAGCTTTCTTTGAGGTCACTGCAGTAGCAGGTTATTAGGAATACTCCAGAAAAAGAAGATAAAGACTGCAAAAAAAAAAAGTAACTTAAAAAGATAAGAAAATCCAATCCTCTGCCCCCTTAAAACCTCACGAAGCATGAGAAAATAAGCAGTTGGTAACAAAATTATTTTTAAATGACCCTTCTTCTCTGCCTCCTGTTAAAAAAAGAAGTAAAGAAAGAGCTGTTGTTAAAAGTGAAGTAAAACTGAGAGTGCTGGGATAAAAATTGCCCATTTGCACAGCAAATGCATTTTGAAAATGGTAGAGGGGCCTGGGAATATTCACCCTAGTGTGGTACAGACAAGTTGGAGCTGTGGGACTCAGCTCTCTGCCTTTCCCCTGGGAGCTGCAGAAGATGATTTCAAGGTGATGCAGGGAAAGGCCCCTAGCAGTGAGCTGCAATTGGCATTGTTTCTGTAGACAGCCCAAGAAGATGTTTCAGTATGTTGGGGCAAGAACAGGGGTTGGAAGGTCATAAACATCAGCGTGGAGACTTAAGATCAGAGGTAGGAGCTGGGGAAGTGAGACAACGTCATTCAGAGAACTGAAAAGAGAATTTCAGAGAAAGGGAAACAGTGTAGTGCAAGCTACAGTCCCAGTTGTGGGACAGTTAATACAGGGGAGGACTTTTTTATTTAGGAAGAGTGCTGTTCTGATGCTCAATGAGGGCTGTGGGGCAGCATGGACACCCTCCTCCCACCTCCCCATATAGAGCTGCTGTGTGCTGGCTCAACTGCTCCAGGGGGGCTTTCTGCGTTCCTTCTTGCTGTGCCAGACTCTCACAGCCACAAGTTTTAACCCTGCATTAGGCTGACATCTGCAGCACAGGGTGAGACTTCTGCTTGTTCTGATGTTGAAAATCCTCAGGGTTGCTGCTGCTTTCACCTGGTTGGTTTTATGACCGGGCTCTGAACAGATTGTGGTACAAGCTAGGTAGTGGTTCCCTTCCTCTGCTCTTATATCTGCTTTTTAAAACTGTGCACACTTTAAAATACTGCCTTATGGCTCTACACTAATAAATAAATATAAAATACACAGCTGCAGTAGGCAAAGGGTGTGCTTAGCATGAATCAAAGAAATTAAGACTTTGCAAAACTATTATCCCATCAGTCCACAAAGATGTCCCATCCCTAGAGGTGCTAATACTGGGGAATGAGGAAGAAACTTGCAGGGTAATAAAACTTTGATCCCAAACATGACATGTCTATGTCATGATTAGACATAATGCCCACAGCTGTGTTTAAGAATCCGCAGCATCAGTGTGCAATACTGATCTCTGACTGGTCCTACCACTTGCCAAACATTCTCCCTGTTATCATTAATTGAAGTTGCACCTGGAGTGGCAAAACAGATCTGTTTGTGGGAAGCACAGTATGTTGATTAAGCTTTTTCTTGGATTCTTGCTTTCTGGTCCTGAAAGCAGTATCAGGAAGAAATGAGGAAGGGTCGTCCCAAAATTTGACTGTCTGTGTTGCTTTTACACCTATGAAAGGGCTTCTCTCCAGTTTCATAAAGAACTGGAGGTTTTTTGGAGTTAAAGGCAACAGTTTCAAAACTTAGGGTGTGATGTCTGGTTTTGATGGAGCATTTTCTTCCTACATCTCCTCCATCACTGTCTGAGCAACTACAGCCAGTCTTACTTGAAGAACCACAGAATAGTTTGACTTTGAAGGGACCTTTAAAGGTCATCTAGGCCAGTGAGCAGGGACATTTTCAACTAGATCAGGTTGCTCAGAGACCTGTCCAACCCGACCTTGAATATTTCCAGGGATGGAACATCTACCACCTCTCTGGGCAACCTGTTTCAGTGTTTCACCACCCTTACTGTAAAAAAATATATTCCTTATACCTAGTCTAAATCTTCCCTCTTTTAGTTTAAAGCCATTACCCCTTGTCGTGCTGCAACAGGCCTTGCTAAAAAGTCCCTCTCCATCTTTCCTGTAGGCCCCCTTAAAGTACCGAAAGGCTGCAATAAAGTGTCCCTGGAGCCTTTTTTTCCCCAGGCTGAACAACTCCAACTCTCTGAGCCTGTCTTCACAGGAGAGGTGTTCCAACCCTCTGATCATCTTTGTGATCCTCCTCTGGACCCACTCCAGCAGGTCCCTGTTTTTCCTGTGCTGAGGGCTCCAGAGCTGGACACAGTACTCCAGGTGGGGTCTCAACAAAGCACAGTAGAGGGGCGAAATCACCTCCCTTGATCTGCTTGCTATACTTCTTTTGATGCAGCCCAGTTTACTATAGGTTCTCTGGGCTACAAGTGCACATTGCTGGCTCATGTCCAGCTTTTCATCCACCAGTACCCTCCAAGTCCTTCTTGGCAGGGCTGCTCTCATTCCCTTCATCCCCCAGCCCATATTGATACTGAGGATTGTCCTGACCCATGTACAGGACCCTGCACTTGGTCTATTGAGCATCATGAGGTTCACATGGACTGACTTCTTGAGCTTGTTGACGTCCCTCTGGATGGCATCCCATCCCTCAGGCACGTTGACCACTTCATTCAGCTTGGTGTCATCAGCAAATCTGCTGAGGGTGCACTCAATCCCACTTTCCATGACATTGATGAAGATATTAAACAGTACTGGTCCCAGTACAGACTCCTGAGGGACACCATTCTTCACCAAGCTCTAGCTGGACATAGAGCCATTGACCACTACCCTTGGGACCATCCAACCAATTCCTCATCCACTGAACAATCCACCCATCAAATCCATATCTCTCTAATTTAGAAGAAGGAATGTTGTAGGGGACTGAATCAAAGGACTTACAGAAGTCCAGATAGACAACATCCATAGTTCTTCCCTTGTCCACTGATGTAGTCACTCCACCATAGAAGGCCGCTAGGTTGGTCAGGCAGGACTTGCCCCTGGTGAAGCCGTACTGGCTGTCTCGAATCACCTTTCTGTCCTCCATTGCCTTAGTGTACCTTGTAGGAGGATCTGGATCTGCTCCATGATCTTCCCAGGCACAGAGGTGATGCTGACAGGTTAGTAGTTCCCAGGGTCCTCTTTTCTACCCTTTTAAAAAATGGGTGCAATGTTTCCCTTTTTCCAGTCACCAGGGACTTCACCTGACTGCCATGACTTTTCAAATATCATGGAGAGTGTCTTGGCAACTACATCAGCCAATTCTCTTAGGACTCTGGGATGCACCTCGTCAGGTCCCATAGACTTCTGTACGTTCAGGTTCCTCAAGTGGTCATGAGCCTGATATTCTCTTACAGTGGGAGGGACTCTGTTCCCCTGGTCCCCATCTTGCAGTCCATCCACTCAAGAAGTGTGGGAAGAGATATTGCCATGAAGAATGAGTCAAAATTTTGCTGAGTACTGCAGCTTTCTCCTTGTCCATTGTTACCAGTTCACCAGTCTTGTTCATCAGGGGGAGTACACTGTCTTTGACCCTCTTTTTCTGGCTGACACACCTGTAGAAGCCCTTCTTATTTTTTTACATGCCTTGCCCAGTTCAGCTGTAACTGTGCCTTGCCCTTCCAGGCCCCACAACCAGGCAATGTCCCTATCCTCTTCCCAGGATACTTGTCCCTACTTCCACTGCCTGTGCATTTCCTTCTTGCCCTTTAGTTTGACAAGCAGGTCCAAGCTCAATCATGCTGGTCTCCTGCCTTCCTTTCCTGATTTCTTACACCTGGAAATCAAGAGCTCTTGCACTATATGGAAAGCATCCTTAAAGACCTGTCGGCTCTGTTTTGCTTCCTTGCCCCGAGGGCAATTTCCCAGGGGGTCCTATTGATGAACTACTTCAACATCTGGAAGTTTGCTTTACTAAAATTCATGGTCCTGACTTTACTCTTTGCCTGACCCATATCCCGCAAGACTGCAAACTCCACCAGTGCATGATCATTGCAGCCCAGGCTTCCTCCAATCTTGATGTCACTGATAAGCGTGCTCACGTTGGTGACCATCAGGTCCAGTATCACATCTCCTCTTGTGGGGCTGTCTATTACCTGGCTTAAGCAGTTATCCTCAATGCACTCCAGGAGTCTCCTGGATTGTCTGCAGATCACTGTGCTACTTTTCCAGCAGATGTTGGGCGGTTCAAGTCTTCCCAGCAGGATAAGAGCCCGTGAGTGCAATGCCTCCCATAGCTGGAGTAAGAAGACTTCATCCGTAGGCTCCCCTTGATCTGGTGACCTGTAGGAGACAACCACAAGGTTCTCTTTGTTGCCTCAGTCTTGTATTCTTACCCATAGACTTTCAACCTGCTCATGGCTATTCTTCAGAAACAGGTCTTCAAACTCTATCCATTTCTTGATGTAGAGGGCAATGCCTCCACCACTCCTTCCTGGCCCGTCCCTTCTGAACGAGCCTGGAGCCATTGACAGCCGCACTCCAGTCATGGGATTCATCGCACCAGGTTTCAGTAATGGCAACTATGTCATAGCTTTCTAGCAGCATGGTGGCTTCTAGCTTCTCCTGTTTGCTCCCCATGCTGTGTGCATTGGTGTAGAGGCACTCCAGCTTGGCTGTTGGGTGTGTCACCCTCTTAGAGAAACTTCCCTTAATTCCTTTGGGATATTTCACTAGTATACCCATGAGATATTGTATGCAGTATGTGTTTCTGAAAACTGCTGATTTCAGTCACGTGAAGGGACAATGTCACTTTTTGCTAATATAATTAAATTCAACTGAATTTGAGCCTGAAGGGACTATCAGTACAGCAGAGTGTAAGGGCAAGACAGAAACGCTGACAAAACTATCATCTCATGCACACATAAACACCTCTTGTGCTCAGGTGCTGGCTGTCAAGAACCCATCACAATCATTTTCATTGGTGGCTGTTATTTTGGTGACAGCAACAAATGCTTCCAGGAGCACTGATGGGGTTTAAGGTGATGAGGGGGCTTTGCATTAGTTCCTTTTGGCTGGGACTCCCAGAGCTACTTTAGGCTGCTCCCGTGGGCGTGCTTGCACTCTCTCTCGGTTGCTGCTATTCCCATCTGGTGCAACGGTGATGCTGTTGATGGGGACAATGCAGCCTATTGCACTGTGAAAACTGCTGTCACATCATCATGGCAGGAGCTGGAAAACGCCATTAGAAGTCAGCAGGCTCAGCATGTCCCTGGCAGCCTCGTTTTAAAAATAAGTAAATAAAAATCAAACAACGCTGGTAGCTCAATTTGCTCAGGCCTACTCATGGCTGGGGAAAGTTCTTCCCACTGTAACTTCTTCACAGAGAGCATAAATACATTTATCCCATTAAGGCAAGGAGGTGTTCGCCTTCGTGGGATTGTTTTGAAGGCTGGGATGTGCAAGTCTCTTCAATGCAGAGAGAAAACAGGTTTACTTTTCTCCTTTAAAGGGAAAACACAAAAAGACGTGTTAAAGTTTGCTTGAGACTACAGTTTCCAACAAACACGCCTTTTCTTCAGTGTGATAGGGGATTTCAGTCTTTCATTTGAGTTGTTACTTATGGAAATCACTAATTTCTTGTAGTACGGATTTGTCTGCCTTGATCCTAGGCTTAGCTTTCCCTTCTTGCAGAGGAACATCGTTGGACACCTAAGAATGAGCTACGGCTGAGTTGCATTGTTGACTGAATGTGGCTCAGTCCCCGGTGACGTGATATGCTCCCAAGTTCTGAGGGAGCCTTGCTGTGCCTTCAGATAAAATGGGACCCAAATTGTAATTGTTTCCTACAGCTGCTTATTAAAGAGGTGTGGATGTACCTCCCTGACAGTAAGCTCTGCACCCTCTGAATATCTCTCTCTTCTGCTAATGGAGGTGGTTCCACACTGGTTGTCCTGGTGGCACCGCGGCTCTGTGGGTTGCTGATGCAACAGGAACAAAGGAGAAAAAGTCTTGTTATCACAATGGTGCCGATGTACGAGCTTTTGAATGCTGAGCACAAAGCCCTGCAGCTTACAGCGGATCATACCACACTTCTGCGTGGCTCGTCGCATTACATCAGTGGGTTTTAGCATTTTCATCTCCCTGTTTTCGCTGTGCTGTGGCATTGCACTGAGTATTAAGTTGGGATGATGAGTCTTGCAGTTTTCATTTATAAAAGTTTCAAGAGAACGATTGGTGACTGCTGGCTGTGGTGTGTGACAGTGGATTTCAGAGTCAAATGTCAGGCGTTCGTCTCTGAAAAGCCTGCCTTCAAATGATAAATATGAATAAGTTGTAAGAAAAAAAAATGCCTTTTTTCCTTTTCCATTTTTCCTCTGGACTTTGATTCAGCTCTGGGTTTCAAAACGTGTAAGAATAGACCCTACACTGCCTTAACGGACTCCACAACAAATTGTCATTTAAGGGCAAGTTAATCAGTGCTTTTAGTCTGTATAAAAGTCCTGTTTCTCTTAAAAGCTGGTATATGAGATCAGTCGGAAACAGTTGCAGAGCAGAGCCCTCAGTACATGTTTCCATTAGGGTGTTAGCTGGTTCTGGGGCGTGCTTTCCAAGCCAAAGTCCCAATCACCTCACTGACCCTGCTTCGGTTCACGTCGCAGGGGGATTTTGATGACAGTGACCTGGAGCCCTTTTGGATTAAGTGAAACTGGAGGATCTGCTCCAGGAGCACACCTCGTGCACTCTGGCCTCTAACAGGGACATGAAGGTCTGGACCAATGACTTAGCCACGCAGCTATTGAGACCTCCAGGACTTGCTGTGGATGCATGTGTTAATCGAGGCTCTGGAAACACCAAGAGGTCATGCAGCACTCTGAAGTGCTTCTTGGGCAATGGAGAGGCCAAATATTCCTTCAGGTTTGCTATAAGCCTCCTGCATCACGGAACATGCCTTCTTTTGGTTCTGCTGCATTCTTGGTCCTCAGTGATGGACCTTAGGCGTCCACATGCCACACCAGGAGTGGCTGGAGCCTCCTTTCGATGATGGGGCATTTTGCCTGCTGCTTCAGTTAGGTGATGTGGTGGGGGTTTATTTCTGCTAGCACCCTCTGGGAAGTGCTGAACCACTGAGAGATGCTGGTGCTATTGCCCTGGTTTGCCGTCTCCCCTCCCTGCCTGCTTTCCAGAACAATCTTTCACTATCCCAAAAGGTCTTGGGCCTCCCTACCTCCCCTCCCTCTTCTCCCTGGTGCTTAGGGGCCACGTTAGCCCACCTGGGGAATTTGTTTTTGGTGTGCTTTAAACATGTTTGCTTCCCCATAGCTGTGGCTCTCTCACTCCACCTGAGCTGCTCATCCATCTTCCCTCACCCACAGCCCCCAGGTCCCCCATCTTCACCCTGGAAAATGGGGAGAAAACTACCCCCCAAATCTCCCTCCATACATCCTCTGTGCAGGTGCTTTGATATATGTTTTTCCCTACCCAGCCACCTCCTCTCTTGCCCTCCAAGGCCTTTAAGGTCTCCTGGGAGCATTGGAGGCCATGCTTACAGGCACACCACAGTGTTTGGGAGGGGGCAGAGAGGGCCCGGGGACATCTAAGCAAAGGAAATGTGCTTGCCCAGAAGATATCATGATCAGATGTTGCTGGAGAGTGAGAGAAGAGGGTGAAAAGATAAACATGGCAAGCCATCTGGTTCTTTTAATTTGTCTTCTGACACTTGCCACTCTGCAGAGGAATCCATCCCTGCACACCCAGTGTGGCTGTGCTCCTCTCTGGGGGGCAGGCAGGGTGTGTGTGGTCTGACTGTGTGCTGTGGGTAGGAGGGCAGCACAGACGGCTGCCAAAAAACCTGGTCCTTGCTGCTCTGGTCATGACAGAAAGGCTCCTAGAGGCTGTGCAGGGCAGTGTTCACAGTCCTGCTTCCAGCCCTTCACCTGCCATCCTCAGTAAGACAGCTGGAGGCACGCTCCACCTAACACCAGCTGTAGGACCGGTGGGACAAGTGCTGTGTATGTGGCCTGTGTAATCACAGCTAATTTGGGTTTGGGAAACCTCAAACTAGGACACCTGGGAAGCAGAGGCTCAGGTGATTTCGTTCTACTTGCTAGTCACTTAGTGTAAGGTAGACAGTTTGGAGGAAGGCTGGGGAGACCTGTGCCAGGTGCGTGATGGATGTGCCATCCCAAAATGGTTAGTCATTGACTGGTGGGCGTAGGGAAGTCATGAGTCTTCAGAGGGCAAAATCTGCTTTCCTGCAGGCAAATATGGATTCCTGAAATACCATCTGGCAATAAAAAAGTTGCAGCAAGCAACATCTCACGCCTTTATTGTCCCCCTTCACGCTTGACAGGCCACTGTCCACATCCCAAGAAAGATGGGGTCCTCCTTGACCAGGACCTCTGGCTGATCAGGGGTAGCGCAAAGATCCAGAGAAAGTCATTGCTCTACCTTCCTTCTTAGCCATCAAAACACCCATGAAGACCAGTGATGGACTATCTGGTGAGCTGTCCTGATGTGTCTGCCTCAGCCATGTGAGTAATCCTGCCGTGTCTTCCAAGGGGACATGCATGGGGCTGGTGACCAAAACTACAGTTGCAAAGGAGTTCAGGGACCTGGCACTTTGGCACCATTCACCAGTCAGCAGTGTCCCTTCCCCCTTCTCCCACATCATGCATTTGTATTAAACAACTGAGCACCTCTTGTCAATCTCAGACTTTGTCTTACTTCACTTGCGCCCTTCCACAAGTGCCCTGTCCCTTCTAATCCTACATGTGGCCTACAGAGACTGCACTATGTGATCTTTCATCTAGGATGCCGTTGTAAATATGGGAGCTGACAGACAAGCTCTAAATGGCTTTTATTTGTTACTGCTGTCACCCCTTCTGTCTGCCTGGCCATGCACAGCCCCATTTGCCACAGGAGAGTCAGCAGCAGACAATATTCATCTGCAGCCCCTTCCTCCATCCATCTTAGCATAAGCCACAGAAGAAAGCGAGTTTCCTGAGCCTGTCCCACTCTGTGGTGGGTAGGACAGCCCACACAGCCATCTGCTCTGGGACAAGCGTCCTGTGGTTGGGGTTGGCTGGTGTGGTATCACCCTAAGGTACCAACGAGAGATTGGCACTGGTGTGCCAAAGCCTGGGGAACCTGAGGCAGGGCCATGTACTTATACTGTGGCAATGCTACCCTACTTCAAAAACACCACTGACAGCATTTTACCTCACTACAATTTTTTGGGCGTCTCTCACCCTGATGCCCTTTTGTGGCACTGCAGCTGCTGCTGCCACCATTTTGCTGACTTGATGGTGGCCTGAGGGCAGTTCTGCAGCCCTCTGTTGAAGACTGCACCTGAATGGTTTTCCAACGTACAGTATTCTGTTTAGAAAACTGGAAAAAGAATTTTTTACTTTAAGGTTGATTGAACACTGGAACTGGTTGCCCAGAGAGGCTGTGGAGTCTCCATCCTTAGAAATATTCAACACCCAGCTGGACACAGCCCTGGGCATCCTGCTGTGTGAGCAGGCGCCTGGACTGGTGGTCTCCAGATGTCCCTTCCAGCCTCAGCAATTCTCCTGTGATTCAATGAGTCTGTATTTCTTCTCCCAGTACCACATATGAAGAGCAGCTCAACTTGGCATTGCCAACATTTGGTTCTGTCCTACCGGACCGTAAGTATTTGCACAGTTTTGTGTTATGTTCTAACATTTGATTTGCTACAAAGCAAGATGTGATTCTGTGTCTGGAAAGGAAATGTTTTGTGTTGAAAGTTTAACTTGATTTTTTTGTCTAGGAAGAATGAATAGTTTGTGTTCGGCAGATTTAATATACTGGGCAAATAAATGGAAAAACATAACAGAGGAACAATACACAATTAAGACTATTTCTTTTTAAGGGATCTCTGTACAGATGCTATCTAAAATATTATGACAGTTCGTTAGACAGATTGGCTTTGACCATGAAATGATTTCAAGCAATGTTTTAATAAGATTTTGCAGCTGATTTCAGAGAGCATAGCTTAGGAAACACAGCAAAGCCTCAGAAACCGAGTACTACAGTATTCCAGATAGTATCAGAAAAGTTTAAAATCAGAGATAGAAAATCCCTAGCCAATTATCTCAGTTCAGCCAGGTAAAACAGGATGGCTTCCCATGAGTGTTTGCACGTACGTTGAGCAGAACATCTCCTGAAGGCAGTAATTCTATTTATTTCAGAGATCTAGATTTCTCTCTGTGCCTGTGTGCATAGGCAACATCTGTCTCACAGTGGAAAAGCATCTCATTAACCAAATTAGCAAAATAACTATCACATAATTTGATCCTGCTGATAACTTCTGTACTACCTCTGAAGTTCAGCGAGTGGACTGCTTTAGCTGACACAACAGGTGAGGTCTGTGGGAACACTGAGACAATCACTCAAATAAACATCATAGCAAATAATGCTTAGGGGACATCAGCTACCTAGTAGATGAGAAAGCCTTTGCTGTTAAATTAAAAAACTATAACAAATTTAAAGATTACAGCAGTTATCCATCAGGAATTCAACTTTGTAGATTTTGAACACTTCAGTCTCAGTCCAGCAAAGCTCCAAAGCACGTACTTAAACACCGTGTTATTGATCTTGCAAGGATCACTTCCCAGCTTAAAGGTAAGCATATGCATAAGTACATTAGAAATTCAGCTCACAACTGTGATTCACAGGCTACTCTAAAACTGTGCATGGCCACAGCAGAGGGCCAAATCACAGACCAACCAAACCAGACTATTTTGCAGCAGAATAGAAAAAAAAAGAAAAAAAAAAAAAAGGCTTCTTAAAAAAAAAAAGAAAGAAGGAAAGAAGGAGCTGGATATTTCTTAATCACTGCAGGCATAAATGGAAGAAAAATTGCTAATCAGCAATCTATTGATAACCACACAATTCACAATCATTCTGTCTGCATTGCATGGAGCTAGACTGTTGTCTTTTAGACAGTGTAAGGAGAAAAGCCTAACTACTGGGAGTTTGAAAAAGAAATGTAGACGTGCATTCTGAAGGAGGCTTAGACATGATGAAGTATAATTTGAGGATTTTCCTTGAAGGCTTGTTGTAAGATTCTTTTTAATTCTTTCTATATTTTTTCTTTTAAGATGAACCTTTTAAAACTAAATATTAGTCCCATAGATAAGACAAGTGTAGCTTCCTAGTAAGCAAGCAGCTAGGATGAATCTCACACAGCCTTATGCCCTGCCCTGTGTTTGAAGTCTTGTGTGGGAGACCTACAGTACTTCAAAGACTGATGGCGTCCTGCTACTTGCAGGATTTGTAAGGAGGCTGGAGTGGACTGCCAAGTGACCACTGTGAAATGTCCATCTTCTAAAAGTATATTTGTGCTTAGTTCTAACTCAAATTACTGCACACAGTAGCACTTCACAACCCTCTTTGCCCTCAAGAGATGTCTTTATATTCATTGTGAATAAAAGAAGTGTCTCTACTGCCATTTCCAGATGGACACTGAAGGAAAGGAATGGTAGATCCTGGTAGATCAGAGATTTGATACATCTCAGATTTTTTATAAATCTCAGCCAGAATCCTTTCTATAACAACCTTTCCATTCAGCGAACAGAAAATGCTGATCTGCACGCTTGTGTATAGTGCTGTTAGCACAAAATAAAATGGGCATCTTTAAAGGAGGACCTTCCTCAGAGGATCATCAGAGGAGCCCTTGACTTTATGCGGCATGGCCAAATGGGGTGCTGGAGGTGCTGCACAAATCCTGTGCCTGTGGGAAAACAAAACTGAACTTTTGCATGTGGGTTGCTCTGTGGCTAGAAGAGCTGCTGTCCCGAGACAGGCATCTGTGGGTGGTAAAGGAATTGCTGCAGTCAGTGGTGGTCCTGCTCTGTATCTGCATCCCAGCCCTATCCAAGCTTGTGGAGGCCATCCCCTATGACAGGCTGGGTTTGTCTGCATCATCTGCTCTCATGCTTTCCAGTCCCAGGCCCGTTGCAGAGGAGCCATCCCGGTGACAGGAGGGAGACCACCACTGTACCTTAGGCTCCAGGCAGGCAGGATTGACTACTTTGCTGATTTAAAAACTCATCTCATAATGTAATTCACCCCTTCTGAGGAAAAAAGGTGGTGGTGGTGGGGAAATGAATGTTACCCCAGTGTAAAACTTCCTTTCTGCATGCATAAGAGCCTACCCTTAAGGGCATCAGTGAAACCCAAGATCTCTCTAATGAAATAATTCCCTGAAGAAATAACGTGAAATTTGAACCTCTAATTTTCAATGGCTGTGGGAAAAAACATACATGGGAGAAGAGAGGGACTTTCCTTAAGGCATATAGAGACATGCATGGATAGCTGATCTCATTTAGAAACTTGGAGCCCCGAAACCCCTTGTGTTCACCAATGACTTTGAAAGTGATTTGGTCTATAATAGCATTAAGAAGTGCCAAGAGAAATCAAGCGTTTATTGTCGGTGCTGCAAGAGCAGAGAGGGAACCCATTCCTTTCTTTTTGTGTTATAAAAAAGAACACGCAGAGCAATGATGGTCCTTAACCCAGGAAACAGTCCATCATGATGCAAACACATAATTAGAAAGGGCTCTCTGCAAAAGCCCTGGTCCAGACAGACAGAAGGAAATACAGGCACAAGCAGATGCAATAACTTTCCCTGTGTGACTTGTCAGAGCCCTGGTAAAGACCATGTGTCCTGACTTCCAACAAAATGAAGATAAAATGGTATGTTGACAAGAAGGATTTTCCTTGGCGTAAACCACAATGACATCCAAGACTCCGGACTAATTTGTTTTTTGTCAACTAGATAAAGATATTAGGTTAATGCCTTTTGTTCCTTGACAGAATGTTTTAGTCAGTGAACAGAATTAATTTTGTTGACATAATGGATTTATTGTTTCAACAAAACGCCTGTCTGTTTTCACGCAGTGGATAAGGGATTTGGCAAAACTAATGCTGATATCAGGGGATTCTTATATAGCTGAATTATCAACTTGATAAAATGCCACTAGTGTAAAAGAGAACATGAAGGAAAAGAAGGAGTCAATAGCCCAGAGGCATTAGTGCGTATAGGAAGTACACGAAGAATACATTAAGTTTTACAGTTCCTGTGCCTTTTTGTGATGAGCGGGGTGCTACTGACATAGACCATATGCTCCCACACACCCCTGCTTGCAAAGGTGAGGGCCACCTTCTCAGAAACCTGTCAGACCTGCCTACAGTCTGGATTTGTGAGTAGGGAAAGCACTCAGCCTGGGCCAGCACTCAGCCTGGTGGCTGCAGGCCACCTTTCTGCACATCCCTGGGAGCAAAGCAAAGAGCTGGAGCAAAATCGCAGAATCACAAAATGGTAGGGGTTGGAAGGGACCTTTGGAAGTCACCTAGTCCAACGCCCCCACCAAAGCAAGTTCACCTAGAGCAGGATGGACAGGAACACATCCAGGCGGGTTTTGAATATCTCCAGAGAAGGAGACTCCACCACCTCTCTGGGCAGCCCGTTACACTGCTTCGTCACCCTCAAAGTAAATAAGTTTTTCCTCATGTTGGAAAAACATGCCCTACCTGCCCATCATACATACAAAGCCAGTTGACCCACTGCTGACAATTCCTGAGCTAATGTTTACTTGGAAGACTGTCTTTTTTTTCTTTTTCTTTTTTCCTGAAAATTTCTTTCAAAATAAACCATCCATGAGTGAGTAGCATTTCCTTTCTTTTCCAGTCGGACTCGCTTACACTATTGCCCCGGGGAAGGAGTGTCAGAAGTAACCAGAGCCCATTTACTAATCTCTCCTTCACAAGAAGATGCACTTGGCTCCATCGATGACACCGGTGGTAAGTATTGGTGTGGGTAAGCATTGCTGTGGGTAAATATTGCTGTGGGTAATCGTTGCTGTGGGTAAGTAAGTATTGGTGTGGGTACTCGGCTGTGCAGCGCTGGGAATTGGATAAGAGACGGCAAAGGGTTTCTGTGAAGAGAAATAATTGCAGCAGCTGATAGAATGAATTGAAGGAAATTAAGTCAAAGTAGCCACGTGTAGATGAAAGAGCCCTTCATCATCACCCACGAAAAACACCTGCAAATAGTTCAGGCAGAAACTGTGGGTAAAAGCAAGAATATGGAGTTTTCTTCTTCCTTAAAAAGACAGTCCTTTGGTATGAGATCACGTGGTGACTTGATGTAGGCAACATTCTTACTCAGCAGAGAGAATTAACGCCATTTTTTCCTAATTTGTGGGTAGGAGAAAGGGGATTAACCCTTCCTCAGTTTAAAAAAGAAGAATTTTCTGCTCCTGCATGTTTTCTCTGAAATTTATGCTGACATGGAGTGGCGCAGAGCACTGAAACTCCCTCCTCAGTGCTGCATGTCATTTCTTGAACTGTCCAAAGGGCAGAAAAAGGAGGTAGTAAAATATAAACAAAACATGACAAAACAATTGGGGGAGAATTTCATCCTCTTGACCATGACCAGATTAGTTTGTATAACTGAAAACCTTGCAATCATTGGACTTGGAGATTATTTTCTATGCTCCTATATGGAAAAAACTGTGGAGCCCAACTTTCATGATCTTCATTTCATTGATTTATGTAAAGCGTAACTTTCCTTACCCAGTGCTTATTTTTGTTCAGGGGATTTTTTTGTGTGTGTGTGTGCTTTGAAATTGGTTGCATTTGTTGTGCTGAACAACTGAAGCGACCCAGCAGTGGGGTCACTATAGCCCTCCGAACAGTTTCCAGCACTTTCCCCAGAGCCTGCATGGTTTTTAATGCCTATTTGGCTTCCTATTTCAGACAGCTCCAGCTGCACAGAATTCAGGCAGGAGGGGACCTCTCCTACACAGGTCACCCTGAGCTTGCGGGGTGCTTTGGCGAGGGAAACCTGCCCAGCGTGTTCCAGCAAGGGCTGTCTGCTGGCACTGGGAGTCCCTTTTGGGATAAGCTAGCACTATCTGGGCAGGGCCAGGGTCAGAAATGGTATCAGGCTGATTTTGTGGGGAAATGTGATTACATTCAGGGAGGTGAAAAATTGGCATTATAGCTGAGCCAGGACGGGCCAGCTGGGCTGACATAAACCTGGGTGGAAGCGAACTCATGGGGTGGGCACCCTTCTGCTTCCTCTGTGTCTCACAGGGTCCTGGGGAGGATTTTGGGTTGGCTTCTTCCTGATCAATTTGGAATTGCATGGCCGACTGAATTTTTGAGACACTGCATTATGTTTATTTTTCTCCCTTGCCCCTCTCCCCCTCCTTTCCTCAAATAAAAGTTACTTTTCTTGTCAAAAGCTCTTAGTGCCCATGAGGGAGATGAAAATCATTCCTGCTAAGGTGACAGGACAGATTTATTTTCATTTCCTGGTGCCAGAAATAGACCAAGTGTGATAAAAGCTACCTATTCTGTTTCATATTATAACAGATTTGGAGCATGCATATGGTCAGTTCACTCAACTCATCACATCTACAAGGAGGGAACTTCTGGCTGAGGGAGCAATAATTTCAGCCATTCACATTGGATCAGCAGCTGCACAAACCTCATACGCGGATTTCACTTTATTTCACAGCACTGAGCATCTACTCTGGAGAAATCAGGCCCTCAGAAGGTACTGTCAGTGACATATCCAGTGAAAAGACAAAATAAATATAGTGACATAGCCAAAGTTACTAATCGTACTTGAGACTTTACACTAGCAATAGTTTGGCTTCATTACACATTTTTTACATGCGTTTCTCCTGTCACTCTATATTATCTTTATTCCACAATTTGTTATCTTTATTGTTTTTATCTGACACACAATCAGGAGACAGAAACTGCCATAAGAATGACTAAAGCTTTGGTAGGAAGAAGGAGAGACTGTTTTAGTAGTCAGCGTTTGTACAGTGCTGAGAAAACTGGGGTTTGATACAGAAAAGGAGCTTTTAGACTTGGCCGCCACGTAAATAAGAGAGAGGTTGTCCCATGAGCTGCAGAACTAATGCAACCTCTAGCTCCAGTAGCTGAGTTTCTTGTAGGTTTGTGTCCTTAAGACCCTTCCCTTGTGATAATAACCTCTCATTCTTCCATATATGCTTATGCCACCATAAAGGGCAAGTGACAGTGCAGGCAGAGGGTAGGCAGGGACCCCAATGGGCGGGTGAGAACATGTTGGCTCGTTGGCCAGGTAGCTGCTGCCAGGTGGAGAACGGCTAAACTCTGCCTGCCTTTCCCACAGTGATAATGGTAATTTGGATCTGTCTTCTTTGCCTGACTTTTGTTTTCATAAAGCTTGTTAATTTTTGTTTTCGGTGTTGCTGTCAAATGTCATCATGACTGGCCAAGAACCAGGTCTTTGTTGGGGTTGGGGAAACTGTCAGACAGGCAGATGGATGGATAGGCCTCCTTTCCTTAGGGAACAGAGAACAGCAATAATAGACAGATGTCAAAGTTAAGTAGTTGCTGCTAATGTTTGGGTAGTGTGCAAGTAGGAATTAATGCTGTAGGTGAGAAATAGGATGCTATAAAATAATGAGCCATCTGATATAATATTTTTATACCCGTACGGTGGAATCCTACAACTTTTTCTCTGTGAACAAGGAGCAAGAATATTGTAGGACAAACTCTCAGGAAGTGAATTAACAGGAATATGATTTGTCACGTTAAGTTCTTTTCTCAGGGATGAACAAAAGAAATCTGTAACACTGAGTACATAGCAAAGTGTTAAATTCTGCCTCGACTATCCTAAACTCTGCTCTCAATTACGTCCTGCAGAACTGATTAACCTTGCTGAGATGCTGAGTACAGGAAGAGTTCAACCTTAGTGGGTTTAATATAAGAACAGTTTAAGAATTAAAATAAAATTATTATTATTAACAACAACAATAATAATAATTTGTAATTAAAAAGGAAAACAACAAAGAGAGTGAAACAAAACCCAAGGAAGACAAGTGATGCAAATGAAAAGCAATTGCTCACCACCAACTGACCGATGCCCAGCCTGTCCCCAAAGAGCCCCTCACCCCTGGCCAGCTTCCCCCCTAGTTTATGTGTTGACCATGAAGTTATATGGTATGGAATATCCCTTTGGCCAGTTGGGGTCAGCTGTCCTGGCTGGGCCCTCTCCCAACTTCTTGTATAGCCCCAGCCTCCTCTCTGGTGGGGCAATATGAAAAGCTGAGAAGACCTTGACTTAGTGTATGCACTGCTCAGCAACAACTACAACATCAGTGTGTTATCAACATTGTTCTCATCCTAAATCCAAACCGCACTATACCACCTACTGGGAAGAAAATTAACTCTGTCCCAGCTGAAAACAGGACAAAACATTACTGATTTTGAATATTTCCTCCAAATATTTTCTGAAGCTTTGCACTGAGGAAAGACACAAAGGGTCACTCAAAGCTTCCACTATTTTCTATAAACTTTGTAGAATCAACACAATGTCACCTCCAGAGCGCAAAGTATAGCTAGAAAGAGAGACTTCTTAAAAACATCACATGAATTGAAGGGAAAATTTCCAAAATCTCTTCAGATATTGGAGCAAACACTGTGTTCTGAGCGAAGACCCCATGAAAGAGAAAATATATGCAGCCAGCCTCCTTTGGCTAACGATTTCTGGATCAGTGGAAGGATGGAGAATTTCCCCTATGCTGGAACCATGCAGGAACCTCAGTTGCCTCTTCAGCTTTCTTTTTCTAAGAGGAAGGCAATTGTCATCTCCGATTCACAAGTTTCATCAAGATTTCCATTGCTTTTTGCCCAGGAAAACAAAATGAGGAAAAGTAAAGGTTGATGCTTTTTGACATATCTGGAAAGCATAATGTTGAGAAATGGCATTTGACAAAACAAATTATGTCACAAAGTTTTAAAAAAATGGGAAATCGTACAATAGTGGGAGCCTGTGAGTTATCTGTTCTCCATAGCATCCCAAAGAGTGCCAAGGGCTGATCAAGGGCTTCCTCATGTGGACATCTGCCCTCTAGAAACTGTGAATTGCTGCTTCATGCTGAGGCATGAGGGTGATCTTACATTCTCTGCTTATCTGTACAGCATGAGAAGGGCCATCCAAGGTCAGGGGGCTCTGAGGTTCTTGAGCCAGTCAACCCCTATTGACACACTTCCCCAGTGAATTTTATCTGGCCTGAGCTGAAATGTGAGGATTCATCAGGAATCATTGATTTTCCTTATTATGGTTCAAATACCCTGTCCCCAAGGAAAGAAAAGTTAGAGTGCAAACAGGGAACAAGAGCACTGTTAGGAGCTCAGTTCACCACCCCGTTTCTCTCTTGCAACACAAAGTTACAGACCAGGACAAGAGACACAGCCAACACACAATGAAGCAGTTCCTGCTTTAGTTATTGATAAAGATTTATCTCAGATCCTAAGCTAATAAAATGTATGTTTTCTGTGCTCTTACAGCAACATGTTTATTGAGGAGTTCTTAAGCGAAGGTTTTAAGAGCTATAGCTAAAATTTGCCTTGGTGAGATCTGGTTTAGTATCTGCATCCTTTGTTTATTCTGCGTTTTCAGGGTGCAAACTTTTCCCTAACAGACTGGCTGCAGTCTATCTGTAACAAAAAGAGTCAAAGCTTCTTGAAATGAACTTGGAGAGTTACCACAGAACCTTACTTACCACTACCCTACTGATGCAGTTCCATCCTGTTGCTTTAAAAAGCTGATACGTGTAACTTGTTTGAGTCGCTCTTAAAGTAACTAAAGCATTTTTAAAAAAAAAACTTTCAGAACTCTTGAAACCCAAATAGGTTTCATTCTTTATTGTCAAAAGGTGACTCATTAAAGAGTATTTTTCCATCTGTCTGCAGAAACAATTTTGTATCTTCTCCTGAAGGGTATAGGGTCACTGGTATAATGGCTTTCTCCTGTAATAATAGGATCCTGATTGCATATGATGGTCTTTTTTTTAACCTTAATTAAATTGTTCTATGCATTTGGCAGCAGCAAATGATTTGATGGAAGTCCTCAAAATTTCAAAAGCATGACTTTTATGGCTCTCACTACAGTAAATGTATGGACTGAAAAGAATTTCTAGCACAGTCTTTTACCCACTTAGAGGCAAAATTCTGCACGGAGTACAATGCAGTTCACTGGATGAACTTCAACCCTGTTCAATCTGAGTTTTGGAAAAAGCTTGAAATTCCTTTGAAAATATTGTTTACCATGAGCAGAATACTCTTGTCTTCTGGAGTGAGTATTCTCCTGGAACTTAACACATACCGGTTGTATTAAGCAACAGAATGGAAAAGCTCAGTTTGTGGAGAGCAGGAGGATGCTGTATTGGAAACAGATCTGTGATTTGATAAAAATGAATCTTCTAAATCCTAGCTCACCTTTTGGGCTGGATCTAAAGTTTCTGCGTAGCTGTGCTTTCCCAGTGGTCTCTGGGGTATTTAGGAGAAAGATGACTCTTTCTCCTAAAAAACTCTGTGGCTGTTTCACATCTCTGTCTCTGCCAGTGATTCATCAGTAAAGGCGACCATGTAGGAAGAAGCTCAGGGTTTCTGAATCTCAGAGGGAGGATAATGCTGCTGAACAGCTTGGATTATCATGCTGGTGCTTTTGTCTACATCAGCAAGCATTGTGATCCAGCGGGAACAGAAGTGCAGTTGAAAACACTTGGTGCTGAAGACTTGATACCCACACTACATGCATTTTGGAAGGGCTACGTCAGATGAATGTGAGCCCAGTCCCATGAACTGGACACCATTAGTGGCCAGTCACATTAGGTGCAAACCTGGAGAGCATCATTGTGCTTAGTTTGAGCCTTTGTTAGGAAGCGTGTCCACAGAGCCAAGTGCAACACACATTCTCCTTTCCCTGAGGCTGATTGGGATGCTCATGTGACTCAGCCTGGGTTGAGAGTTCATTGCACTGAGGCGGGCACCCATGAGGCCGGGTCAGCCACCATAGAATTGTTTCACCAACTTCCTTTGGCCGAGCTAGCCCTCAGTCAGTCGTCTCTTAACAACTGTGAACAGAAAAGTTCCCTCAGTCACAGAAGAAACCACGTTTACACCCCAGTGGTTGGCTAGTTGCAGAAGACGGGTCCTATAACCACGATTATTTTCTCAGCATAAGGAAAGAAAAGTGCAGATTACTAAGTAATGCGTCAGAGCGACAACCAAGCAGAGCAACTGCAAGAGTGGTTTCTCGATGGGATAAGGGAATGGACATAGGACAACCAGCTGCAGCAGCCTGGTACTACCAGAATGTGCCATTTGCCTCTCTGTCTAAAACCACAAGAAGCTGACGCTAAATTAACTTGCTGTTTCCGCGGGAGGCTGTGCTGTGTGGTGGCTTCTAATGCATTTTGTGTCTCAGTGCTACTTGTTACCGTGCATAAGCAAACAGGAAAAAAATGCACTGCGGTAAAAAGCTGCCTTTTAAATATGTATTACATGGCATTAAATTGCCTTAGACTGTCTTCCACGATCACAATGCGCTGATTAGGTTTTTTGTTTTCTTTTCTTTTTGGGGACTTCGCATCTCCCAAATCTAATTTAATCTCTTTTGAGTTAGGATTTTATATGTTTGTAGAGCTGTGCAGCATGAAGAAAGAAAGTGCATGAGAATCCACATGCACCCCTCTTAATCAAATAAAATGGCAGAGCAAATAACCCATCATTAGTGTCTCATGGAGAAAGCGACTTCAGAAACCCACAACCATAATTTTTTCTTAGCTGTTCAAAACCATAAATGAATGCAACTGAAGCATGTCCCGGACAATAGAAAATTTTAGGCTAGAGTTGTGAGGAGTGGAAAAATTGCTGGATCCTGCATACCAATACTGTGTGCCAGTCAGGGCTTGAGAGAAGCAGCAGTTCTTTGCAGATGTACACGTATGAGGAAATCTTTTGTATTTTTTCCATGTCCTTTGCCTCAATTTAACCTGCGACAAGCAGTTGGCACCATCCTCAACATGCTCTGGCATTATGCCTTTAATGAACATCTATATTAAGTCTGCTTCCTGACAAACAAAAAAAACCCAACCCCAACCCTCCTCCAATCCAATTAAAATACGGTGCTATTTATTGTGAATACATAACGATCAATGTAAGAGGGCTTCAGAAAACTTGCAAATAGCAATGCACCGTTTGGAATGCACCCAGTGAAAAAGGAAGGGTACTTCAGAAACGTTACACTAGAGACATAAAATAAATGTACCATAAGCATAACTGAACTGATGCATTACCAGTGCAACACCTACACGCTTTGAACTGTGCGATACAAGCATCTTTACGCCAACTAACAAAGCCTCCATACAGATCTAGCAGAAACATATGTTTTGGGGAGAACACCGTATGCATAGGAGGTGACTAAAAAACACCCATAATTCAAACACAAATCGATGGTTTGAAATAATAGATAACAGGATAGCAGAAAGTGGGATCCATTTTGCTTAACTTGTGTTAGGATTTAGCCTTCTCTGCTACAAACTGAGATCGTGTGCACTGAAAAAATAAGAAGTAACATCACTTCCATTGCTTTCCTGAGTGAAGTGCAGGGTTTGCGCATGAGGACACTCACAATTTATAAAAAGGTTCATTGACGACAGACCAATCTTTTGGATCTGACTTAGAAAATTAAAGCTAACTGATGAAACATCTCATATACACACTTCCTAAAATGGCAGTAAAATGCCCTAGTGATACTGGTAGAAGTTTCACAAATAAGATGCAAACAAGAAATGTAAAAGTAATTACCATAAGGAGGATGGTCTCCTTGCTTTCCACTGGGCTCTTCGCACTGGACAAACAGGTGAGAGCAGCTTATTCCTAACCTGTCTCTAACTGGATGACCACACAGACAGGGTGCTCATTGCCTTTGGGGAAAGCAGAGGGGCTGGTGGAGGAGGGGAGGATATGGGATGCAGTGAGCTGATACTAGAGAGATTGGTGGGGATGCAGCTGTATCCCACCCGCAGAGTGGGAGGGGAGGGTGCCTAGAGCTGACCAAGGGCGTAAGGGGCTACTCAACCTCTCAGAATCAGCGTGGATGCATTCCAAAAAAGTCACTTATTCTAGCTGGAGTGTAACTTCTGCTGTTTACAGCCATCTGATGTTAACACAAACAAGAAAATATTTCAAACTGTAAGTTGTTACTAGATAGATGTGTAGTTAACAGAAGAATGCATCTGGTAGCTGTCTTGTGTGAAACATCCTTTGTACTTCAAAAGTGTTTCATTATGTGTATCTCAACTTGATTTAACTGCTTTCCAGTATAGATGCAGTGCAGGAAATCTTTGTGATATACAGTCCCATTTGAAAACCGTATACAGATTTGTAGGTACTTTTAATGTATCTCTTTGTTCTTCTCTGCAGATAATGCTCAGCAAAAAACAACAGTGTCTGTATCAAACCGTCACGTCCCAAAGTTCTCCCAGTTCAGTGAGTTAAAATCTAAACTATGAAAGTCACAAAGGAAGATTTAAAAAGTCAGCAGTCGTGAAAACGCAAAGGGTGCAAATCCTTTATATGAGCTCATAAGCAACTTCCTTCTCTAGTCATCTGTCTAGATGCTGTGTTGCTATTTCTTCTTTTAGAAGAAACTTTGACAGATAAACAAAAATGTAGAGAAAAAATTTTAGGTGAGTTTGAAACAGAAATAAATATATCCATTGACAATGATAGAACTGTAAATTTAAAATCTACAAATGCTGATGTAACTGGGACATGATAGCATTGAGTAGATCACGAAGAATTATGCTTTATAATATTCTTGTACACACTTTAAGTATGGGGGGAAAGCGGATTTTTGTACGGTAAAGTCTTTCAGACCTCGAAATGTTACAGTCTTGCAAAGCTAAAGTAGATTTGCCTGCATCACATAAAAACTCTTACATTAATCCTTAGCCAAAATCTAAGCTTTTCTATTGATAGCTAATGTAGGTTTTATGTAGCTTGTCATATAATCAACGCAATAAATGGTTGATCAAGAAATTTGCAGTTAGGTGTTGTGCTGACTGTTTCATTAGGATGCAAGCTGTTTTGTGGGATTCATGATATGCCAAATTTGATCTGTATAGTACTGCCATTGACTTTTAAGGCATATTCTTAGAAAACAGATATGGGGTATGTATATGTGTGAGTGTGCGTATATATGTATATACAGTTTTAAAAGTATTTTCGGAAGTCGGTTCCTTTATTGTTTCCTCATGAAGACCTGTAGGCCAAATGACCTATTACAAGGCTTGCCACCGTGCTTTCTCCAACTCTCCTACAGCATTGCTGGAGTGCAGTTCCCAAAGGCACGTACTTCTGCATAGCTGAGGCCTCCCCAGTATGGACAGAAACAATCCTTTTCTTCTCAAGTCTTATGGACAGTAATCCTGTGAATGCATGCCAGAGAAGATTTCCTCTTTCAGAAACAGCGTCACATTATTGACTAGTGGATGGTTTGTCATCTTTTCTGGCAGTGCTTTCCATGTAGACAGCTACTCCCCATTTTTTACTGGGCGTTTCACCTCTCCTGTCCAATTCATGCATATGTCAACACCATGGGACTCAGGCACGCAAACCAGTGCAGAATGAGACTTGATAGATCCCAATGACGCGTAGGAAGGAATGTGCTTTGTTTTGCTTCTGTGATTTTCAGACTCCCTTTATAAAGAGAGCAGTTCAAGAGAAAAAACCTGACAAATTTCCTTACACTTGTAATTTGAGGGGAGAGAGGAGAGAGACCTGATTTCTCTAGAACAGTAACTGAAACTGATACTGTATTTATTAACCTCATATTTACTTATCTATTTTTTAGGCCACGTGTAATTTGGGAAGAGTTTGTAGTTTCATTAATGTTGCAATAATATTTCAGTTACCTATTCATGCTTAAACAGAAAGCTTCAGACATTTTAGAACATCTATGGAAATCTGCTTTCTCAACAGCATGTGCAGTGCAGTTACATTTTATTAATGCTTTGAGACAGAAGAAATGCATTGCCATATTGAGAGTGAGTTAAATGTAATGTGAGTAATAGGTCTTGTTTTTCTATAACTGTAATAGAAATGGAACTTTTTCATTATTATTGGTTGGATATCACGAAGTTACATAATTATTTTTGTCTCCTCTGGATACTTAAGCATTATGTTAGCTGGGGTGCCGTGGGCAGATATCAAATAAAAAGTGTTACTGTTGCTGAATAATCTCTGGAAACACATTAAGTGATTTGAATTTCGTATTTAGAAAAAACTTTTTGCTTTCTCTTTGGAAAACTAGAGGCCTTTGAGAGCCCTGATGTGCTAAACCCCGTGGACTTTAATGGGGGCTGCATCCCGAGGGAGGCTGTGCCCGGCGGTGAGAGCAGGCAGCACAGGTGACACAGGACTGCTGGAGGAAACATGCCCTTGCACAAGAGCTGCCCTTGTCCTGCTGGTCAGTCTGGGTCAGGCCAGCTTTTGGTAGTAAAAATAACCATATGAACACTCAAAACTCTTCCATTTGTCTTAATAGACCTTTACCAGCTGCTGGCTTGGGCTCCTCTTCTGACCTTGCAGGACACCGTTTACAGAGGTGCAGTAAAATTAAATATATCTGGCCAAACCATATGCTCACCTTTGCTTTGTTTTCTATTTGTTCTCTTTAAGCAGGGCCTGTGTGGATAAGTGATGTGGATGCTAATGAAGAGACATGGCTTAATTACAGTCATGACACAGTGGAGATGACACAGTCTTTCTCAAGTCTAAATGGCTTGCTTGCTCTTTGGAACATTGTATTTCCTTATTCTTTCAGAAGAACATATAATGTCTTAAGGCCCAAAGGCATGGGGAATGTGGGATGGTGTCCAGGATTATGGTTGTCACATGAGTATTGCCCAAAGTGCTCCTCTTTCCTTCCGTCTATGTCACTCAAAGAGCAGCCATTGCACATCTGGATGGTCCCCACATCAACCAAGGGAGTGTATCTGTACCCAGCAGCTGACCTGAAACCTGTAAGCCCTGCATTTATATCACAGTGAGACTCATTCCTGTGAAATCTTCTTCGTTCACTCCTGGCTTTACTAACACAAAGCTAAACTTCTGGTCCAGCTCCTTAGTTCTTTCACTTTCCTCTTTCTTTCTTTCTTTCTTTCTTTCTTTCTTTCTTTCTTTCTTTCTTTCTTTCTTTCTTTCTTTCTTTCTTTCT
>JAOQGH010000001.1:108759340-108878137 GCA_025769975.1 Gallinago jamesoni | reverse complement strand
TTCTTTCTTTCTTTCTTTCTTTCTTTCTTTCTTTCTTTCTTTCTTTCTTTCCTTCCTTCCTTCCTTCCTTCCTTCCTCCCTCCCTTCCTCCCTGTTTTTTTTTCAATGCTAACACATCATTACATGTTTCACTAGTTCTCTTGAAGCACCCTCCATGATTGTATTAGAATGAAATTACAAGCTTTTCCTAAAAAAAAACCAAAACCCTTTAACATTCTAATTAAAACTTTGCACCTTACTGGAAGTCACTGGAACTGCAGAAGAATATTAAGATCTAATCCTTTTTCATTTAAGCTGACAAGATGAAACCTCAACAGGATAACGATAATAATAATACAAAGTTCTGAAGTGCTTGGGATGGCTTATATTTTTCCTCCATCTTTTCACATTTATAGCTTGGTTCTCTTGTCTATTCCCTTTGGGCCATGCACTTCATATTAAGTGACTGTTATCCTGGACCATGCTTACTTTAGGATTTATTTCAAGGCAAACTGTGTTAAATTATGGGGCTGCATTATTAACAGGCCATATGGGCATCAGGCTTGAGAGAGAGCTTAACATGAACACATGAAAACAATCTTCCAGATCCTCCTTCCTTCTCCTAATACATAATCCTGAGTGCAGGAAAGAGATAAAATATTTAAATACTGGTGGAGGACCATAAGGGACAGGATGTTGTTAAACTTCTCTGAGAGCACTCCATATCCAGTCATCGCTTCTGCTGGTCTTGCCCAGCATCTGTCTAATGCAAGAATATTTTTAAAATATCCTCTGGCCTGAAATAAGCATGACAAGCAATTTCCTGCATTTTCTGTTATGTTTATACACTTGTCTGCTACTACTTACTGCACCACTTTTATTCCAGTTTCACTGGACAGAACAAAAGCCTTAACAGCAGGGGTGGTGGAAGCAAACCCTCTCTGTGTGTGGGCCCATCCCAGATGCATCTGATGGGTCTTGCTGTGCTGCAACCCTCAGCTGCTCCTCAGCTGCCTGTGATGTGCTGGCAGCCACGGGGTCAGACTTGCTGCCAGGCCATTTTTGTGGAGGGGGGGAGGTGCTTTGTTTAACCAAATCACATTCTCTGCGGTATTTCCGACCCTGCAGAATCCTCTTGCTGTACAGTCTGGGATGACAGTCCTGGGGACACAGGGCTACTGTGCCATCAGAGCTGGCTGTTTTCTATGGATGGATTTAAAAAGCTGTTTGCACTCCTTGGTCCCCCCTTGCTTTGTGAAAAATTTTCCATACTCCTTAAACTTTCCCCATACAGTTGCAAGATTTATTCACTTGGCATGTGATATTAGAGATTTCACAGTAGATATAATTTCATGTCTACTGCAGAAATTGATTCCTTAAATTTAACTGTTTCTTTCTCTGAGAAACAATTTTAAAATCAATGGAAAGGTAAAGTTTAAGGGATATTAAAAAAAATTATTTCACCGTGTCAGACTAGATTATAAGATGATAATATAAAGTAGCACATTTTGGATGCCAATGTTTTAAACAAAAGGCAGACTGCTGAGCTGGTGGATGGCTACTGGCTCGCTGAAGTGCCAAATAAATACTGACAAGAGCAGCCTTTTCTGACAGTAGAGGGATTATTTTTCATTTTAGCTTATTCAACTAGTTCAGGTCAATGCCTGGTTCATTCACATCGTGGCAGCTGGTTGCTATTGCAGAAAGCGGAAAAGCATGTTTTCCACTCTCAAAGTAATAGGGAGAAGCTGGTCCATAGAGTTTGCAAGGTACTGGCTTTGAAATCCTCAAAGTGCTGGGACCACAAATTACCAGTTCAGATCCTCTCCTTATGTACTTTAGAGAACTGATGTATTACTTTTACTTGTGATTTGCCCAAAGTTGGATAAAAAGAGGTAGCTGATTGAAATGCATGAACCCAGACTTTACATTAGTTTTATTGAACTAACAAAACCAATCAGTTAATTAAAAAATGAATGAACCGCACTTAGAGCATTAAGAAGGCTGTGACATATGTATGTTTAAATAACTGCAAAGGTATAATATTTTGCAAAATAGAAACGCCAAATTAAAACTGAAATACCAAATACCAACTTTTGCTAAAGCTTTGTTTTGTTTGCAAGTGACAACACCTGTTCCCAGTTACTTTACATTTTGTTCTTGTGTTTCTTACAAAAGCAGCTCTTTGGAAGTGCTCAGACCAGCATAAACTGTGCTGAGGATGAGGGATTTGTTCTGCAATTACAGAATTACTCAACTGTAAAGCTGCACACATAAGGACGTGGAGAACTTTGCTGTTGACATTTGGTGAATCACTGCTAGAAATCCCACTGCCTTGGGATGTGGTTTTATAGGCAAGAAGACCAAAAAATTACATCTACTTACATACTTTTTTTACAAGCGCAGCGAGTCCACAAGCACATAAATAAGGGTGATTCATTGAATTGATAACTTTCTAGGGTTGTCTTTACAAGGTCCTTCACCACCAGTTGTTGCAGCACTGAATAGCTGTGGGGAAGGAGGAAGGCTTGTAGATAGATAATTAAAAGGAAACAGAGGGCAAAAATTAATGGTCAGCTTTCATAGTGGAAGAAGGTCGTGAATGGAGTCCTGTGGGGGTTTGTATGGGGAGCTCCTGCTGTTCAATGTGTTCATAAATGATCCGAAAATGGTAAAAATGAGGTAACAATATTCACCCATCATACTAAGTTATTCAGAGTGGTGAATGCAAGGCTGATTGTGGGAACTGCAGAAGGACATTATAAGAGTGAATGAGGAGATGATGAAGTGGTCAGTGAAATTCATTGTAGGGAAACATGAAGTGGTGTACATGGGAAAAACAATCCTAATTTCACATATAAAATGATGGTCTCTAAGGTGATTGCTGCCACAGGAGAATGAGCTCTTAGGTTTCTAATCACTTTTTGCGTGAAAACATCATCACAGTGCTTGTTCTCGATCACTAGCACATTGAAAAGCGTAAAAATAAAACCAGAAAGCAGCATGTAGCCATCGCACAAACTCATGCTGTGCCTGCGTCCTAAATGTGTATTCACATCTGGCCCTCTCAGTTCGGAGGGTATGCAGCTGACATAGAAGCAATACCAAGAAGGACAACAAGGACAGTTGGACGTATGGAATAGTTCCTGCATGAGCAATGATTCTCCAACTGAGAAACAAACAACAACGAAGGGCTATGAGAGAGGTATATTAAATCACTAGTGACAAGGAGAGGGTGAACAGGGAATGGTTGTTTACAGAGTCTTCCAACAAAAGGGCTACGAGGGGTCAAATGAGACAGCCATCCCTGGAGCTCGCTGCAGAAGGAGGCCATCCTTCATGCAGGTGCGGTTCAGATGTGGGACTGTGAGCTGCACAGCATTATAGCTGGTTACCTTGGCTCAAAGTGTTATTGGGCAAATGACTGGGGGCAAAATCTACTGAGGGCTAGTAAATACAAAAATACTGAAAAGACTCTGAGCTGAAAATTGCACAAGAGGGACTTCTGGGAATATTCTGGGGAAGGATATCATGTTGCACACCGTTACTCAAGCAGTCACTAGCTGCTTTGGAAACGGGTCAGTTCAATAGATGGACCTGTGGTCTGATCGATTGTGACTGTCTTATGTATGCAGAACAATGCATTGTACCTGAAGAGCACTTTTCCAGGACAGACGGATGAGAAATGCGTCCCCAACAAGCTACTTTCCCTTCTCCATCTTCTCCTATAGGAACCTTGGCATGGAACTGCAGCGAAAAATCAGTGTTAAACTTTGAAGTTCACAGCCAACTGTTTTTGTGTGTGGAGCAGCTGGTGGCACTAAAAGAAAATCAAATCAACTCACAATGAAAGTGATGAGATATTAAAAGCACTTGGGGGAAATTCAGTGAAATATTTGGATGAAAGTGTGAGTTCCGCTGCTGCCCACATCTCAGCTGAGAGCAGGAAAATCAGTTTTCCTCATCAGCAGCTCCTGCTTAAACAATATTACAGTGGGCCTCAAATTGCAAAGACGTTCCTCTGCAATTGAGGGATCGCTCCTAATTCCCCCTTTCCTTGCATACAATCCAGTCTGCAGTTAGCCCTCGGCCAGATTGATAGTCCTTCATTAAGTTCTCTCTTTACATTTCCATTATAAAGGCTGATCCCTTCTCCTCAGCTATTAATTGCAATTTTTGTCTATATATTGGTTTATGCTGGGAAGACAGAGGAGAAAGTATGGCTTACCTGGGCTTGTGTGTATTGGGAGAAAAGGTGCAGAAAACCCCCAGTGTTGCCTAACGCAAATTAAAACACCACTTGACACCTTGTTTAGACACAGATTAAGACCTTCTGCCTGGTCTCATTTCTCATCTTTCTGCTCTTCTATTTATAGGAGAGGACAATAACATTACAAATCTACCTGAGAAGACTGGTGTTAGGATTAATGTTTCTGCAGGTGCTTGAAGATGATATATAGCTGATAAGTATTAGGAGACACATGGACTGAGTCCAAAAATCTCAGAGCAAGATTAATTCACATTGTCAGGATTTTGGAACATTTGAAGGCGCCACCCTCCTCCTCCTGCCCCTGTGGGACTCTGGTTTTTGCTGCTTTCTTTGTTATTCTGCTCTTCCCCTGAAGATTTAACCCCCTCCTCCCTTTCTGTGGAACCCATGTCCTGGCCTCCCCTCACTGCCACTTTTTCTCTGCTTTCCTTAGAAATTCCTGCATTTCTAAGTTTTCTTAAGTCGTAAATCTTTTCTTTCTTTTAGTTTTTTTCTGTTGCAGGTACAAAAGCTGTGGCATATGTGGCTCCCCCTCGCCATCATGTCCCTGGAGGGCTAGGCAATTTTTGGGTGGCCTATCATCCTTATGGAGGACTTCAGGCCTCCATGGGTTTCCAGCGTATGGACAATGCATTTCTTTTCATTTTGACTTCCTAGGCGAGCGGAATGAATAGGTTTTGATTTGGTGGCACCATGCAGTCTGGAGAAATACACAGTGACTAACTCTTAGCCTATATTTTGAATGGCTTCATTGTTTCCCTTATTGATATTTTAATACATGTGTTTTATATTCCACCATGCTGACTGGAGCTGACCATGGCCCCTTATATCCCTGGGCTGATTAAATTGTTCTCTGTACATCCGCTCTGTCGTTCCCTATTCATTACCATTAGCTTCTAAAGCAAAACCTTCTTGGTAATTGCTATTTGTTATGAAAGAAACTTCCATTTCCATTCTGTGCTAATTATTATATTGAGGATGGATCTTTCCATAATTCAGAGAACCAGTAGTCCATCTTTTATGAAAGCAATCCCACCTCTGCTGTCATTCTTTCCCTCTCTTGCCCAGAAAACTGGAGAATAGTGTAAATTCACACCCGCCTTTTCCCTTTTAACCACAACTTGGCAATAGCCTACATTTCTGTTATGTCTGCTGTTGTCCTGTTGTCCTTACAAAGGCAAAAAAAAAAAAAAAGAAAAAGAAGGGTTAGAAATGGATTGTACTTCCCCAGGGAGATGTGGAGTTTTTATTTTGCTTTGTCTCTCTATTGTTACTGCTCTGTAATGAATTTGTGGGAAGGAACATCTTGTCTGCAGAACCGTGTTTAAAATTAGAGAGGAGAGCAACACATCGCCTGTACCTTTTGTTTCACATTTCTGGGACGTGTTAACAACAAGCAGTGGAATTATTTGTTTGGCTGATTTGGTCCCTGAGACCACAGTGGGGCTTAACAATCTTTTTGACTTGCTTTATTTCAGACAATGGGTGGTAATAAACCAGAGAGCACATTCAGCGCGCTTTTCCTGCTTTCATGTGGGCTCCAGGTCACTACTAAAACAGTCATTAGGAGTTGGAGTTGTTTTTAACTTCCCAGCGTATACGCACACCTTTATTCCACCCCCCAGCTGCTCCGAGCAAGACGGCCTCTCCTGGCAGCTTTTCTAAGTGGCATTAGACACAAATTGGTCCACGTCGCTTGGGCCCGTGCGCTGCCCTGTATTGCTCCAGAGAGAGGCATTTTTCTTCTCGTGGCTTCAGCCTTTATAGCCTAAACCAGAACATGCTGTTGTGTTGAGTGCTGATTTTCTCTCTGTCCCACTATGACCTTTGCTGGTGGTGGACACAAGTTGATGCCTTTGGCTGGGCTTTGGTTAATGTCCCTTTGGAGAGAGAAGGTTTTTCCAGGAAGATGGGGAGGCCAGCCCATCTGTTATCTCCAACGCTGCTGGTCCTGCAGGTATGGCAAGGATGAAGCTGAAGAAGGGACCATTCCACCTCTCCCCCTGCCCTCGAGGCCTGCTAAGCTTCAGTCACCCAGAACCTTCTGCCTGGTGGTGTCAGGGGAATGCACAGGGAAACTGTTTCCAAAGGGGCATCCCTGCCGACTGGCATCCCTGCCACCCCCCTGCTGACTTTTATGCAAAGTGCTTATCGCCTGAAACGATGCCTGTGAGTGCTCAAACAGCAAAGGACTGGAAGACAAATCCTGAAATAATGGATAGTTTGTTGTCAGCATCAATTCATCAAAACAGACTTTATTAAGAAATCACAGTACTGACCAGAACATCAGTGATCACATACCTAATTTTTCTTTATGTTATGCTAACCCTACATCAATACAAATTCAGTGATTTTGCTGAAGCAGATCTAGCAATATTTGGCATGATGCAGTGCTGCAGTCATGCATCAACCCTCCATGAGAGTCTGGGGTAAAATTTGAGACTTACACAGATGGGAATTAGCCTCAAATTGATGAGCTCCTTTTTGCTTAGAGATCATATAGTCAAGTTATAGCCCAGGGCTGGAATCTAGGGACTTCTCAATACTTACTTTAGCTTTGTAAGTGATCCTTTCCAGCCTTTCACTGAGCTGATGAAGGTTTTCTCAAGTCAAGGTTGTGCGAAAAACAAAGCATAAAAAATTATAATTATATATTTTTATATATATCTAGTAAGCACACAAAGTACTATGGTGGTGATGGCAATTAAGAGATGACATTGTGGATTCTGGGGGCGGGAGTTCCCAGCGCAGTTCTTTCATGGCCCAGGTTGGAATTTCTCCTTCCATGTACTGAACCTCTGTGCAAACCAAACTGGGGAGTGGGTGATGCTGTCCAAAGCAGCAGAGAGGATAAATGATGCATAGGGAAATTAGGAGGACAGCCAGTGTTGTAATCAGGAGACAGCCGGATTCCCAAGAGCTAAGAACCTATAAGCTGGTTCCCTGAGGAACCAAGCCAGGAGAAGCCAAAACAAATAAAGAAAGCAGCATGACTCTTGAATCAGACTTCGGGAATCTTCTTTTCTGGGAAAGGATGTCTTCCAGTGTGCTTCCCCAAAGCAACAGCTGTCAGCCCATGACTTCAGCCCAACACACCATTGGAAAAGACAGAGCATCAAAGCACCCAGGACATCAGGGAGTGACACAGGGAAATTTGAGGCCATTTTGTAGGGAATGAGAGCAAGGTCACCAGTGAGCAAAGGGAAAGATTCCTGGAGGTAGTCTCTCCTGCAAGGGCTGGCTTCAGGAAGAGCAACCCTGTGAGGCTGACTCATTTTGTCTTTTCTGTACTAGACGATGGTGCAAGATTCCATCATATTCATGAGGGATCAAGACTGAGCTCCTGCCCTGACGCGGTATGTGACTGTTTGTTTTAAGTACACACTGGTAAAAATAACCATGTTATTAAATCTAAACAAGAGATGTTAAGTCCTACAAGCCCCATTTGACAAGATGACTATCAGCTTACTAAAACAGACAGACAGGGAAAAAAAAGGCAACTGGTACCTGAGTTTGCCAAGATATTAAGTATTTTTAAAAAAGCAACCACAAAAGTCTTAAGAATGTGACACACCATCTCACCTTGAGTGTGTGCTCATTGCTTACTTCTGTATCAGCTGTGTGTTTGTGCTTCTCTTCAGGCAGGCAGGCAACACTTCAGTAATTCAGAGACCCTACAACAATAATGGCAGTTTTCATTGCACTTAAAATTGATGGTATTATCACCTGAACTCAGGTGTTCAGTGTTTCACTTTGATCCATGACATAATTTGGTATCCTAAGGCCATTTTTGTCTCCTTTAAAATTTGGGTTATAAACTCAACACTGCAAACTCAGCAGGGCTCAATTTGTGGAACTTTCAGCTAATTAAACCTTGCAGTCTGCATTGGCTGGAAGGAAACATCTTGTGTGGGTTTGTTTTGGTGTTTACAGCAGGTTTCTTTTCCTCTCTCAGCTATGCCTGACCCCAGCCTCTTCATTTGCTATCTGGGTTTATAAAACTTCAGGCAGCATGGTGTGAGGGTGGCTAAGTGGGATGGGGTTTCTGTTATAACTATGAAGCCAGTAAACTTGAGGCCAAGTTCCTGGAAACATAAGCCCAAGGATTCATCACTCACTGTAAATATTTTGCACAGCTTTTGCAGATGATGCTGTACAATAATTGCCATCTCTATGCAAATAGAAATGTGATTAAAGCACTAGGACATCCTGATTTTTCACTTAGCAAGCACAAGTAATGGCAGTAATGGCCCATCAGAGGCTTGGGCTTCAGCGTGAGCTCCCAAACTGAATCTGCTGAGCTTACACATGCCATACCAAAGTCTGTGCTTGCATATCTGTTGTTATGTGTGGCAGCTGGGGTGAACATAGCATGGCTTTCCCTTCATGCTCTACAGTTGCAGCTTTCACAGAATCACAGAATGGTAGGGGTGGAAGGGACCTCGGGAGATCATCTAGTCCAACCCCCCGGCCCAAGCAGGTTCACCTACAGCAGGCTGGACAGGAACGCATCCAGGTGGGTTTTGAATATCTCCAGAGAAGGAGACTCCATCACCTCTCTGGGCATCCTGTTCCAGCTTTGTGGCAGTGGAGCTGTATGATGAGTCCAGCTATTTTACACAGCATGATAAGGTCAGAGTAAATACATAGTTGCTAAAGAAAAGCAGCTTTTATGCTTATATATATTTATTTATCCCACTCCCTGCTCTGAAATATGAGAGGAAAAGGAAAGACAGTTTGGTAGGCAGGCTCTCTTGGCAATGGCCTTATAACACAGAAGAGCCACCACAAGAACCAGGATTCTGCTTCTGCTCTGAAAGGCACAGTGATGAATTACCTCCAATGTTCAGACTCGGCCCTGAAGAGTTCCTCGTCCACCAGAAGAAACTCAAGTGGCAATAGAAAATATGAAGTCTTGATTGTCTTATGAGGAGTTTATGATTGAATGCACATTCTGTGGTACTTTAGGGTAATGAGAATTAATATTCATCAACAAACTTAAATGAGAATTTGTAACAAAAAAAAAGTGTGTTTGAGATCTGTAATGATAAAGAACATCTGTAATGTTCTTTCACAGCTGCTTTTGTGAGGGGGGAATAATTTAGCAACAGTATAGCTGATGTTGACTTTCTAGTTTGTGGTGAAATTATAAAGTAAATGCTTCCCCCAAAGAACTTCAGAGCTGTTTATGGGAGCTAGAGGCACACTCCTGAGACAGCAGGTTGGAGATCTGATGCGTTGCAATATTGCAAATTGGTGTAATTTCACTGCACTGCCTTCAGCATGCCTTCATCCTATGGAAAACATCCTTATAAGAAAAAAAAAAAAAGTGACTTGTCTTTAACTTTTAGGAAAATGAATTCATGCTAAAATGTCCATATCTTTTTTCCACCACATATAATGTTAGATCCTATGTGCTTATTAGCCATGAAAGTACTTTTATTTTTTTCTATTCCTAATGGGAAATTTCTGCAGAAGGAAAAATTCTTAAATGTGAAAAGGCCAGAGGCTGGTACAAACTAAATAGAAGAAGATTAAGATCAAATACAAAAACATGGTGTAAAAAGATAAGAGACAACATAGTTTCAGAATGAAATATTTAGATAAGGATTATTGGGGACCCTGCAGAAGAGAGAAGAGAAGGGATTAGAACTGAAGAGGTGTGCTTTTTGTCACACTGAATTCTTCCTTATTTTCTCATTCCCCTTCATCTGTCTATATCCTATTTGTTTGTTTAGTCTCCTCATAGCTACAGAGTGTCTGTCACTTAGAAAGGACAGTGCTGCAGAAGGCACCATTGCAAAGAATTCTGACGTCGCTTATTTTTCACAGGAACAAAGGGTCATAATTGTACACTCCTTTCCCACAGAGGGCAAATTCTTGTTTATCAACATGTTTCATACATTTCTTGTTGAAATACAAAAGCAAGATAGATGAGAATTTGCCATCAGGACCACTAGGAGCAGGCGGCTTTTTAACAAGTTTTCCAGCCATTATCAATTTCATTTTTAATTTCTGGATAGAAGCCAAGACTATTGATTTTACTTAAGGTTGTTGGTCAAAAGGTACCTAATTTTTTTTAACTGCTCAGGAAAGTGATTTTAGGGGTAGTACTTCCTTTTAATAATATGAATGGAATTTTTTAATCAGTGTCATTGTTATTTAATAGTGAATTGCTGGAATATTTGAGATGTAGCATTTCAAGGCATAGGAATTGTTACTTTTAAGACACTAATCTGGTGGTCCAACATAAAAACTAACAGCAATTTTTACAGCTGCAGCATGGCATCGTCCAAGAGCCCAGCAAGAGCCCTGATACAAGATTTATTTTCTATTACATGGTTGTGTATATATAGTACAAATGGGTGTAATTATTAGAGGTTTTAGATCAAATCAACTAGAATAAATTAAAAAATCGTGTTTAAGCTATCAAGCAAAAGTACACAATGTAGTTCACTGGGTGTAGAGTGGACCCTTGAAGTATTTGTTCACATTTTAAGCCAATCTTTCCCAAAGACATAGTGTCTGAACACGGTAACTGAGTTACCAGGTTAATTACTTGTGCTGGCAAAGCAGTTCATTACCATGGCCAGTAGCACTTTGCTTAATTGGGCCCTTAACCACTTCAAGGTCCCAAACCCTGTCAGATTAGCCAAGCCAGTGCCGCCTTGAGCTGGTCATCCTCAAGCACACCCACATCCCACCCACCCTGGCAGAGGGCAGTTCCTGGCTGCGGGTTAAGGACATCAGTGGGGAGACCCTGGGGCTGGGTGGGCGACTGCTGGCACCATTTTTGCTGCCTGGTTGCGCAAGGAAAGAACACTGGAGACTTTGCCTGGAGGACAGGTTTTGGCAGGTTTGGTGGTGGCCATCAGTGGGGCAGTAAGAACGGCCAAGTCCCTGGCGGTAACTCCACCGGTGCCAGGTCCAGGAGTGGGAAGGAGTTGCTGGGCTCCTTGCCCATGATCAGAGGCAGAAGGAGCAGGCGTGCTCACTCTCCAGGGCTTTACTCTCAGCTTTGCCCTTCATCTCTCCCTGCCTTGGCAGAAGAGGCTCAGCTCTGTCCTCCCAAGCTTGAGCAGCCCCCTTTTCTCTCAGTATGGGGAGCTCAGGCTGCAGTGGGAGGCCAGGAACAGCTGTAAGGGACTGCGTGAGCCTTTCCAGCCTCTTGTGGAGAAAAGGCAAAAGGTTAGCTTAAATCACACTCTTCAGTCTCCTATCTTTGGGATTGTAAGGAAATGCTATTCTGTCTTAGATAAAAGTAAAGACTTCCTTTTTCAAGGTTAACTTCTCTAAAAGATCCAATGTACCTATCCTGAAGCTGCTGGGTGCCTTGCAACAGTCAGAATAGAGAAGGTACACCAAATCTGGAGACATTTCAGCACATGGTTCCTAAGACTTTTTTTCCCTTTCCCCCTAAAACCTGAAGAAATGGAAACAACAACAACAAACAACCCCAAACCCCACAACAGATTCCACCAATGCTGTTGCGTGGAAAGGCAGGAATCAAGCGCTGCCTCCGATCTTAGAATCATAGAATCATAGAATCATTTGGGTTGGAAGGGACCTTAAAGATCATCGAGTTCCAACCCCCCTGCCATAGGCAGGGACACCTCCCACAGAGCAGGTTGCTCAAAACCCCATCCAGCCTGGCCTTGAACACCTCCAGGGATGGGGCATCCATGACTTCCCTGGGCAAGGTTGCCCTGAACGGTTTGGGTTGCTCGACACTTGCCCTGTTGGATGCCTTATTCAAAAACAACTTGACTCTTACTGAAGCGACCATCCCAGTGGATTACACCGCGCGTTTGTCTGCTGACTGATGTGCAGACTTTTTGGCCCATTAGTTTTCTTAAGAGATGCTAGCTACTGCCTCCAGACATGTGCACTCCTCCTCTTGATGTGCGCTCCCTGTGCCCAGTCCATGCCCCAGCAGCCGCTAACTCTGGCTCGCAGGCACCACGTAACATTTCAAACCTGAATTAGCAGGAACTTTTGAGGAGCATGGCCCTGCTCCCTACCCCTGCGTACGGGCTTGAAACTCTGCTTTGCCAATGCGTTCAGAGACCAGGCAGCCAGTAAGCAATTTTCATATCCTAATGGCTTCTAAATTGCTGATGATTTAACGGGAAGAGAAAATGAGCTGGAAATGCTGACAGTGAAGGTATGCATTTCAGGAAAGCACAGAAGAAAAGAGACTTTTCAGTCCTTGAAAAGGATGATAGCCATGATGTAGCAGAACACTGAAATTTTGAGGTGTGAACCACATACATAATTTTCTGATGGCTGGACAGCTGTGACTGCATTAGTGGCTTTTTGTCACTGAACAGAAATAACCATACTGTACTTAGCAGCCTACATCTGATGAATATCGTGAAGCCTAATTAATAATTGTAATGTGTTACCAGCTGACAAGGGCTATTGACAGGCGCTAGGTATTGTCACACTTAATTGAGGGGTACCTGATGTTACAGCCATAAACTGGAAGATGCTGAGATATTACTGAGGTGGGACCTGTGTGAAGCAGGCAGACAGATTGCTGTCACTTTTAAATATTGCTGAACTGAACATTCAGGGGACCATTTATGCCTATCATCTGTATTTTTCTCTTTTGATATTGATTAGAACAAGTGACCTATTACTGACTGTGGCCTTACGCAGCTCCCTTGCCCTACATGTTTCCAAGGGTGGACTTAAGAAGTTGAGTTAAGAGAAATGCCATATTAATTAAATCCTGCAATAGCGTATGCACTCTTCTATTTATCTTTCAGAAGATATGAAGGGGCACATGTCCTATGTACATAGCCTGCAGATTGACAGACTGCAAGGAGATAATTTTGTGTGCTCAGTAGAGGAAGCAGCTTACCTGGAACTGCTTGGACACCCAATCTAATTTGGAGCTCCATTGGTTCTGTGCTGCGGCATGGTGTGTAGTGGAGATATATCCTAGCACCTTGGGTGATAATCTAAGGCCTTGTATCCCTGGCTGAGAACAGAGGGAAACAACAGCTGGCAGAGAGGTAGGACTGAGGACAAGAATGCTCCTGGGACAGCAATTGATGGATTCAGAAATCCGTCACCTTCATCTCCTGGGACATTGGTTGATAGATGTTTAGTCTATGAAAATTGTATTTGTTGGGGGTTTATTCAGCCTTTCCCTCTCTGTGCTGGTGTTAGCACCAGAATATCACTATTCTGGAGCTGAAATAGCTTCTGTGGGCACCTGTAAAGCTGCAGCTGTGTCTAGCTATCACCAGCATCTACCTGTGGTGCTCCTCTGCAGCAAGTACATGGTAGCAGAGCACTTGATGCACATGTCATGGTGGCTTTTCTCTTCATTTGGAAACACAGACACATGAAGCATCTGCTTGGATGGCTTTTGATATGTGTTCACCATCTATGTTGAAGAAAGGTCCCACTTGTCCTGGCATTATAGTGGAAGTCACTTCCACACAATCCTGCTGTCCCCGAACATTCAAATGGAGGAGTCCAGGGGGCTGGAGAAGATACAATGCCTCTCTGCTCCGTGTATGCTTCTTGGTGATAACGTTGGTGTGCTCTTACCAGGTGACCTTATGTCAGATGTCCTCACATGTCACTGTCACACTTGTTTCTATGGGGCTCCACGGTAGCCAGGAAAGTTGTGCAAGGACAAAAAATGATCAACCTGTCCTCTGATCAGAACTTGAGAGCCTCTAGCTTAACTTTTGTTGGAACTAGTGACTGTTTGCATTAAAATAGGGCAATGGGAGTTTTGTATATGTCTTCAATAGAGGTGGGAGTAGAACCCCATATGGCACTTGGTATTGGAGGAATTTTGTAATAACTGATCAGTGACACATTATTTGATACTTTAATTGAAACTCTGTGGCTTATCCTCACTTGGGCTACGGCAGAGATAGACTGGATATAAATATATTAAAAGCATTTATTTTTAATAGATTTTTTTTTTCTCCTTTCTGCTTTATAATTAATTGAAATATTCAGAATAATGCTGAAGAAAGAATACTCTGTGACTACAGATAGCTCTGGGTGGCTAAAACCAGGTGAAGGCTCAGCCTGCAACTTCTCCATTGTCCTGTGCTAGGGGCAGGGCATAGATTAATGCTGGGGTTTTTGTTTGTTTGTTTGTTTTTTTTTTTTTTTCTTCTACTTATAGCCCAGAGATGCATACACCTACTGGAGGGTCAAGATTAGAGAAATGTTCCATAGTTTTGGGCCTCAGGTGGTTGTTTTATGGTCAGGTCTGTTGTGCAGTGCAGGGACATGGCTGTGGCACTGTATTAATGTTTTCCTTTTTCCTTTCCCTTTCCTTTTTCCTTTCCTTTTCTTTTTCCTTTCCTTTAGCAAACATAACCAAGACACAGCAGCTCCTACAGCCTTTCTAAAGGAAAAAAATATGTGTGTATATGTGTGAGAAAGGGGGAAAGCACTGTGTATGGCAGATTCCTTACCTCTTTGAAAAAAGGATAAGTATCTTTGGGAAATAGATGGAGAAAATACATCTATTTTAATTACCTTCCTCTTGAAAACTTTATCTTTTGTTTTTCATGGGAGTTTTCATATAAAATTTAATTTAAGAATACTTCTCCATGTCCAGAGAGAATAGTTTTGATTTTTTAAGTAGATCACATGGAGAAAAATGGTGGGTTTTTAACTTTCACTGGTGAGGCTTCTGAATGAAATATTTAGAATTTCTGTCATTGTTTAAATATTTCATTTGGAAAGTTCATCTGATAATGAATTACATTGACAGAAAAGAACATTTGCTGCAGCATATGTTGTTGTTAAAAGCCAAACCCTGCTTGGATTGAAAAATATTGTCCTTGAAAAAATTGCACCCGGCTCTTCTTGCATTCCATGTGTGCATCCCAATCTCACATTCTGGCAGAACAGGTCGCAGAGCCAAACAAAGGAACACTGGAGAAAATTGAACATTTTCTCAATGAGGATAAATTTAAGTTATAAGAGGAGATGCAGTGTCATAGCACTTGTAATGTTTCAGGATGATTGCTGTATCTCTGAGAAGTATTTTTGTTCATTACTTTCACGAAAGTAGGAGTGCGTTGTGCCAGCTGAACACGTGCCATCTGATGGTTTACATTTTAATAGACCAAATTCAAATGTGAGTTTGTTGGCATAAGCTTTTAGCACAAATCTGGGAGAAGGTGGTGATCTAAAAGACACAGTAGGGAAGGCTGCAAACAAATACAAAACCCATCACCAAATGTGCATATGCATTCTGCATTGCTAAAATGCAGTTCATAGATGCTCTGTAATATCATGGGTCTGACTCACAACAAGAGGAAACAAAGACAAATTTGGGCAGAGACTTTCGCCTCAGGCAGAGTGGCCTTTCTGCCTTGGTATACAGAGAGCAGATGGATCAGGGAATGTGGGAGATTGGAAGCTCTCAACGTCAAACAACCAGTAGGCATACACGAGATATTGGGGAAAGAGCTGTATATTGAAGCATGAGTGAGCTGAATGACAGTCTGGGAAAGTATGTGCGGTTTTCTCAGAAAAAGAAATGGGTTAAGATAGGTAAGAATGGAAATTGAAGGAACTGCACCTCCCAAGGAGCCAGGGCTTCTAAGCAATCCCCAAGAGGGGAAGATCCCTGGAAGCTAATGATTTCCCACTGTGGTTCAAAGGAAAAAAATAACAGCCCAGCACAATTCAGCCTCCCTGGGTGCCCCTTCCCTTCCCTTCCCTTCCCTTCCCTTCCCTTCCCTTCCCTTCCCTTCCCTTCCCTTCCCTTCCCTTCCCTTCCCTTCTGCTAGCCCTGAAGTACTTCATCCATTTTTTTTTTTCCCTTTTTTAGCTTTTATGCCTTTTGGTAAGCAAACAACTTTGCTCTGAATATGGTGATCACTTTGGTTGAAATATCTTTCAGAAATTTTCTTTTATGTTTGGTTACATACTATGAATAATACTGAAACGTCAAGATAGTTCTCCCTTTTACTTGTCTCCACTCATCTGTTTCATCTAGACTTTGTTTCATTTAGTCATGTAGGTGTTTCATGGTAAATTTGTAAAGATTTAATTTGCAGCACCCCAGCTCATTGAATAGGATATTGATTTATGAATAACATGGCAGTTGGAACACTTTTCATTGATCTTAAGGAGTTTTGGCATTATAAGTTGCCTGATGTTGTTATTACTCCACAAGTGGATCTCCTACATGATTTGTGAGGGTTCTGCCATAAGAAAACCCAGTCTGTGAAAATATTGTCTACCCCCAGCCCATGTTCCTAATGGATACAGCAGTGGAAAGCAGATAAACAAGGAGATTTTGCAATAAAAGAGAAATTTTTAACCCAGAAGCAAACTGGGACACTTGACTTCCCAATAGGATTGGAAAAGAACTGGCTAAAGGAGAAAATACTAAAATATCTTTTTTGTATGATATTTTGATCCTTCCTTCAGTTTTAAAGGCTTCCTAGTCATATGCACCTGCTTTAGATACCTTTTTCTAGAGCACTACTGACAATTATGGTGTTTAGAAGGAGAAAGCTTAGTCCCCTTTGAACTTTGCAAGGTGCCTTTGGGGGGATTGCACCCACATATAAAGAGTATTTAGCGTATGAGTTTGAGTCTGTTCCCCTAGGCCGGGACTCAAAACACCACCAGCTGTGCTCTCATAAAAGTACCTAAGCCTGGATTCCTGAACTGGACTGTTTCCCGACTGCGTTCTGTCCATGTAAAAGACAGCAAATGGTTCCTGCCTTTTTATTTTTGCAGGTGGTAAGTTCCTGTGTGTGGAAACAGCAGCTCCTTCCTTCCTGCCCCCGGAACGTGAGAGTTTGAACAGGACAGCGAGCGAAAAACATTTGCAACCAGCAGTTGCCTCCGTTATCTCTCTCACCCCAGAGCTCAGGGTGATTTATGAGAAGTGGCTATTGAAAGATTGTGACTAGGGCTCACTTCATAGCCGTGGACTCCGTGCTCTGCAGTGTTATTGCAGGCTCAAGGGGTTCTCTTTGTAAAACAGCTTGCATATTTGTCTCATCTACCATCAAAAACGCACTGCGGAGGCTGAATCGGGAAGGGCTTATTAACACTAGAGCACTGCCCGGCATCTGGGTGGGCTTAACACATAAGAAGAGGCAAGGTTTGGATAAGAATCGATGCTGCTGCATGCGAGGCCAAAGAGAGCTCCGGCACAGCTGCCGAGAGGAGCAGCAGCACCAGCAGTTCTGCTCCGAAAGATTTGTGGGAGCGCTCCGACAACCTGCCAGCTGCTGGCTTCTGGCACAAAACCTGCACCCCCTTACAGCGATTGCCAGGCAAAGACTAAAGCTATAGAGCTTCTTTTGGCCTGCTTGCAGGTATTTGTTGTGCTGCTGATTTGTTTGTTGTTGGGGTTTTTTTTACCCAGAATTCATGCCAAGCTGTGATGATCTGGTTTTGAAGATGTTATTCTGCTCACCCGCAAAAAAATTCATTAGTGCAAAAGTCAGGTAAGCTATTGCAGAGGAAAAAAACATGTTAGAATACTTCTGGGATACATCCCTGGATTTTTTTAATCAAGAATAAAAAAGACAAGTCATGAAAAAGAGTGGAGAAGCCTATCCAGAAGACAGAAAACCCAAAAAAGGAAATGCACGCTGTTTGTATTTGTGTGAGGTCCTGATACCGCAGCATTATCTCAAAGCTGGCATGTACTGATTCCAGGGGTTTGCAGATTAACTGCTGGGCTAAAGAGACAACAAGCCCCCCTCAGTCTTGTTCTAACTTCACACACATTTTGATCTGCTTCTCCGAGTCCCTGTTTCAACCCCTCCCCTTTGGTTACTTCAAATCACTGCAAGTTTACTGTTATGCCTCAAATGTGCCAGACTGTTTCTACAATATGCACATTATCACCACAATGATCTTATTACATCAAAAGATTAAACATTATTAATTGAATTGAAAACAATCCTTATCTCGTCTGAAGATTTCCTCTGCAAAACCCTGCTTATAGATTCTAGGCAAAATTGAATTATTTCTGTCATTTCCACTTGTGAAGTCCTGCCACAGTCATTGAGGCATCTGGGGTATAACATAAGATGAGCATTGGCCAGTTGTTTTTATCTTTAATGAATAAAGACTTTCACAAGTGTGAAAGTCTTATGATTCAGGATGGGCAGCCCTTCACAGCAAGAATGTTAGGAATGCTAAAAATAAAAGCCTGGGGAGATTTTAGAAAAGAAAATTAAATGTAGTATGGTGAAGCTTCAGCTGGTTTGGAGAAGAAATGCCACAAATGATAGGTTTTGTCTGGAGACGTAGAACTTTTAATCAAATCAGTTTAGGCAACATTTCATTTCAAAGAAGGTCTGGCATCAGTAAATTGTAGGCTAACTGCAGGAGATGCTAGAGAATGCTACTGTGGCAACCACCTGCATGGCATAAATGGGGATTTAAATTTTCTTTCAAACACATCAATCACAGAACTTTTTCTAAAACAATGAAGAAACCTATTCATCTCAAACCTTCATATTAGTGATTACATCTCTCTCTGCGTGAAGAAAAAAGCAACTTCATACAAAATACTGCATGTTCCTACTCATTTCACAGCAGAGGGGCGAGGCGCTTCAGTGAGTGTAAATTTGGTGCCTGAAGTCAGAGGTCAACTTCCCAATGTGACCTTTCTAGGGTCTCCCTCTAGGGAGAACCCCAGGTCAGAGGCTCCTGAGCACCAAGTACTAGAGCCTGCAGCCAGAATATCTTATAATTTACTCAGGATGAATCTCTCCTGGTACACAATGATTTCCTGACATCTGTCTATGAACTTCATGTCATGCTGCCATGTGGGTAGTTTTCCATCCCTTCCTTTAGCATGGCACTGTCCACTGTTAATTCTTATGAAGATTCAGCAACATAGTAGGTCAGTTCTTCTTCATGAGGCTTCAGCTGTCTCTAAAAGTGTACAGAGGCAGATAACATAGGAAGTTGTTGCCTCTCCTGCTCTTTAGCCACTGGGTATTATCAGAAATGCAATTTTTAAACTGTGGGTCCCTGTTCCAAGTTAGGGAAAATTTCTGCTTTAACACTTCACAAAACAAACAGAAGTTAAATGAAGGGAAATTGAAATTTCTGCACCGCATGTTAATCCAAGGGGAACATCATCACATTGTCATGGATTTTATGCATCATGGGATTTAAAGCGTGAGGAGCAAGAGAAGCAAATGTGTAAAGCTATTTGGGATATTAGGAAGAAAAAAAGACTTTCTGCAATGCTGTTACATTGCTAGCGAAGAATTAATATTTTTTGCACTTCTGTCATTGTGCCATTTGCTATCTAGACAGTGGTGGCTTGTTAAAGGTAAGTGATGGAGAAAGAAGGTAATGGGGTAAAAGGTACTTCGATTAAAAGAAGTGGCTCTGAAGTGAAGCTGATTATGAATGTATATGAATCTGCTTGCACTAGGTATGTTGAACTGGCTTTTCATGCTCTGCCACATTAGGTAAAAGATCTTGGGGAAAAATAAGTGCCAGGTTACGGTATACCTGGGGTGAGCCGTAGAGCATATCCACTGACACAGTAATAATAGCCTTCCAAGAAAGAAAATGTTGAACAACTTGTCTGACATCAACACTCCTCTGTTTTTCCATGAGAGCACCAATAATCAGGATTCTTTTCAATGTGCTACTGATTCAGGGTGAGATTTCTGGAGGTGTTGAGCAACCACTTCTTCCCCCTCTCCCCACCTCCCCCTCAGCATCAGTGATTGCTGTTAACACTTCACAACTCTGAATTAGAAAATGCTATGTGCTCAGGAAGAGGACATTATGCTTAAAACATATTTTCTTAGTGTATTTTATTCCAAAACACCTGTAGTGGCTGAAAATGGGTCGTGAGAGTGACTTGGGGGCTGTACTGCCCCACTGAGGAGCAGCAGGTTCCCAGAGAAGCTGTGAGAAATGATGCTAAGCAGCAGCTGAGCTAATCACGGGGTTATCTCCTCACTTCACCTCCTCCCCAAACTCAAGCAGCATACGGAAGAAAAGCCATGTAAGAAGAGTGAGGAATCTCTTCTTGCCCTTACACAAGGGGATTCATTGGAGAAAGGTGCTACCAAAGAGTCACAGAGACAGGGAAGAAAAATGTCCTGACTTTGGGGGCCTGCTTGAAGCTAACAGACAGACCAGCCAAGGCCAGCCCTGAAATGTTATGTATTTTCTGCTCAGTCAGTGCTGTAGTGGCTTTAGGTTCACATTATTCACCAAGAATACAGAACAACGGGTGCCTGCAGCTGACTTACTCACCCGCTCCAGAGAGGAGAAAGGGGAGGAGGGCAGAGCTGGGAACACCAACCAGGAAAAATACATAGGTCATACAGAACAGATTGACGCTGACTTTCAGGATATTAATTCACAGAATCACAGAATGATATGGGGTTGGAAGGGACCTCTGGAGATCATCTAGGGTAACCCCAGTTCCTTAACATAGTGGAAAAAGAAAAGGGAAAGAAAGGGAAGGGAAGGGAAGGGAAGGGAAGGGAAGGGAAGGGAAGGGAAGGGAAGGGAAGGGAAGGGAAGGGNNNNGGAAGGGAAGGGAAGGGAAGGGAAGGGAAGGGAAGGGAAGGGAAGGGAAGGGAAGGGAAGGGAAGGGAAGGGAAAGAGAGGAGAGGAGAGGAGAGGAGAGGAGAGGAGAGGAGAGGAGAGGAGAGGAGAGGAGAGGAGAAGAAAAATGGTTAAATTATGTATGTGCATATCTGTTTTATAAAAAAAAATAGGATCCTGTGGGCAACAGTGAAATATGATTAGCTAGTCACAGGTATTTCTGGTATTTACCCATAATAAAACGCCACGTTTGAATACAGAGAGGAACAAATAATGAGAATCTTGACTTGCCCCCTTCCTGTTTTAATTGTAAACAAGCAGATGCAATCCATAACGCTAAATAAGAATTCTCCACATTTCCTTTTGAAAATGGTTTTAAGCAAGATAAGGCACTAAAATTTAATCCTTCTAAGAATGTGCAAATACTGAATCCTTGATGCAGACACAATCTTACCATGAATTTATATGGGAGCTTTAATGGTTTTGTAAATTAATCAATAACATGGTTAAATTATATTTGCTCAGCTAATTATTTTCCATGTCCTGTAAATTAGAACTTCAGTAGTCTCTAAGAAAAATCAGTCCTGCTGCTTGTGTCACATTTATGTTTACTTACTGATATGTTATTAAAGTGCTTGTTTATTTGTTCTGCTATAGGCTGGTAGCTTTTTCTTTGCTGTTTGAGTGGTAACCATGGGGTTGCAAAGCCATGCAAGGATAATTACATTAGTATATATTTAATATGCCAAATCTGTTTTAGCAGAGAAATACTGTGCATTTATAGCCTCTTCTCAGAATCCTCCTTGTCTCACTTTTGGGGGAACAGGATTTAACCACCCTCTTCCCCCAAGAAGTTTTCAGAATTTTCTTTTGATGACTGAAATGGGCATTGATTGAGTTCTTAGCCTTGTGACTTTGAAGGTCACAGCTTCAAGCATAGGTTGAATTGGATGACATCCAGAGGCTCCTTCTCACTTGAATTATTTTGTGATTCTATGAATCTGGTAATCCAAGAAGTTTTGCCCGCTCGGTTTTCCCAAAGTCCTGTACCTAGACCTGCATCACTTATAGGTCTGTATGACTGGAGTAGTTTGCAGCCTGCAAAGCAGCAAACTGAGATTTCAGTTATACAGATCCAGCCTCTCTCATGCTATACCTGTCTATACAGTTCCTACGTCAATACAGTAAGAGTTAACATGCCTTCTCCAAACTAATGCATTGGGCATGTATACATTCTGCCCAACAGAAGTCAAGTCACCCTTTACTGCTGGCCAGAAGATGATGCCCTTCACAGGAGACCAGAGGTTGCAGCAGCAGGAGAGCTGTCACCCCCCATTGCCCTTGCACCTGCAGCACACCTCACCTTGGGGTGGAGGGCACTTGCCCACCCCTCCATCCACCCCATCCCCCACTTGCCAGCAGAGGCTGGGAGCGCAGCAGGGTGCTGGGGCATGGGGCTGCAGAGCGTGAAGCCCAGGTGCGGTCAAAACCAAGATGGGCCTTCAGCTCACATGTCAGCCATGGTCCCTAACTTGGAGACTACAGGGTCCCTCCCTTGCCTTGATCACAGATGCAGCAAAAGGGGCTTGAACTGCCGGGGGATGCTGACTGATGGCAAGCAGGAGCCAAAATTGCAAATACAAATAAATGGCAGGAGAAATGCAGAGCAGACAGCGCAGTTGCAGTGGGATCAGATACCACTGAGCCTCACAGCAGGAGAAGCAAACCCGAAAGGACTTTGGCTTGGCTTCCCTCTCCCTTCCCCCCGACCCGCCCCCAACCTAAAGGTACTTTTGGAGCTGCCACCAAACTAACTGCACTTTTCAGGGCATGGCACTCAGTGCTGCAGGCAGCAGGTTTGATTTCAGAGATACAACCAAAACCAAAAGGGCATAATGGAAAGTTGCCTGGCCACAAATCAGGGCTCAAGGGACCAGGAACAAAAGGAGAGGTGACCTGCCTTCATCCTTTTAGCATGGCTTTATAAGCAGCAGCCTGCTGCAGAGTTTGCAAAAGCAGGTGGATATGAAAGCCAACCTGAATATGGAAAGATTTGTAGAGTGCTTCTTACTTTTCCCTTGCCTCCTAACCATAGTTTTATGCACACGCTCACAGAAACACACTTAGGGAGCATAAAATACTACATGTAAGTGGGACTTTTATCTTTTCTCTATCTTTGATATGCCAACAAGCTGGCATATTTAGCACTCCACTGCTCTATTTTTTTTTTTTTTGCATTTACTTTCTGATTTTGAAGATATATGTATGGCAAGAAAAGAAATAGAGGCAAGAAAGTTCTAATGAATAGCAGGAGACAAGTATGTCAATATCTAGCTAATTATATCCTAAATTGGTCTTTTATAGTAAAAAAAATTAGTTCTTTTCTTAAGATATGGAGTATACTTTATAACAGAAAATCCTAGTTTATGCCTAATTTTTTATTTTCCATGTTAAGGCATATACAGACAACAAGCTGCATATTTCATGCATACCTTCATAGCTATATGAATTTGTAAAAAGAATCCATGGTTATGTGCCTGGGCTTTTTTCTAGATTTTTTACTGTGGTTTTTGTTGCTCTGACTTTCTCACATCTCTTCCCCTGACATTTTCCAGGATTGTCTGCTTGTCACATCACACGAGAACTCTTGAATGAACAGTTCACTTGCTCTCCATAGTTATTATGTTTATATTTTTTTTTTTGTAAATTAAATTGACAAAAGTATTTGTTTGTATATGAATAGCTCTAATAGGTCTTCACTTGAAGAGCCCATGCTTCCCGTTGCACTGCACTCCATCAAAGGGTAATTGCTGGGTTCACTTTTGCACGGGAAAACAATTTTGCTGCATAGCTTAAGCCACCATCCTGTGGACCTGACTGTACAATCATTTCAGCATATGGCTATCTGCAGAAGCCTGCCAGTCCCCATAACACTCAGTAGAGCAGCTTAAATGCATAAAGCTATATACGTGTTATGTATTAACAGGATTGAGGTCTCTTATTATTCCTTTCTACTTAAAAGGTCTTTTGCAGCTTTGATTATCCTCTTCAGAAGTTTCAGGTTTGGAGTTACTTTATCTTTTGTTTTGCTTTGTTGCTTGATCCTGCCAACTGTAGTGCTCTCCTTCAAGCTTCAGAACAAAAGCACTTTTGGGAGCAGAGGCCCGGTGTCAGGGAGGGGGGCTCTGCTTCCTTCCTGGCCATTTGCCATCCCACTGAACTGAGGCAGAATATCCTCGCCTGTTCAGTGCAACGGCTCCAGTGACTGCACCAGCGCACACGTACGCCTCCCTACCGAGACCAGTCCTTTTCCTTAGCACAGACAAACCTGGACACAATAGCTAGACTTAAGGGTAGGGCTTTATTCTTTTTTTTTTTTTTTTTTTTTTAAATTAAGCGACTTCAATGCAAAGCGTTTTCCTCAGAAGGTACATTTATCCTAAGTGGCTCTTGCTGGTTTACACACACCCCCGTCCTTTCTCTTGTTTTGGAAAGTTGTTCCACTTGATTGCTCAGTTTGCTTCTTTGAGTCAGTGGTGGCGGGGGAATTATAAAGGCGATGAAGGTGCAGCCAAGTCCTAGGCAGCCCGTGCCAGATTTAAACTGATTGAAAGTCGTGCTGACTGACTCCTCTGAAGCTTTCTTTGCGCAAGGGTCAACTTTCCCACTTTTTTGGAAAAGGTTGCTCATTTTTTTTTGCCAGCAGTGTGCGTCTGGCTCAGGGAACCTGCTGAGGTGTGCTCCACCTTGCAAAGGCAACATGGTCGGGGGCGCTTTGCAGATTGCCGGGCTGCTCGTTGGTGGCATCGGCATGATCGGGACATTCGCTGTCACGGGCATGCCGCAGTGGAGAGTGTCTGCCTTCATCGAGAACAACATCATCGTGTTTGAGACCATTTGGGAAGGCCTGTGGATGCACTGCATCAGGCAAGCCAACATCAGGATGCAGTGCAAGGTCTACGACTCCGTGCTGGCCCTCTCGCTGGACCTGCAGGCATCCAGAGGGCTGATGTGTGCTGGGTCAGTGCTCTCGTTCCTCGCCTTCGTGGTTGCCGTTATTGGGATGAAGTGCACGCGGTGCGTGCAGAGCAGCTGGCAAGCCAAGGGCTATATTATTTTGGCGGCTGGGCTCCTCTTCATCCTCTCGGGTGTCGTCGAGCTCATTCCGGTCTGCTGGGTTGCCAACACCATCATCAGTGACTTCTACAACCCCGCGGTCAACGTTGCCCAGAAGAGGGAGCTTGGAGAGGCCCTCTACCTGGGCTGGGCAGCTGCCTTCTGCCTCATTGCTGCCGGAGCCATATTCTGTTGCTTTTACCGCTGTTGTGAGAAAACCAGAAGCTACGGATACTCCGCACCAACCCACTACTCCACCGACAGCCAGCACTTGCATGGGAAGACTGAAAGCTCATACTCTAAAAGTCAGTACGTCTAGATGCCTCCTGCCTTTTCCTATTTTTGAAGCGTTCAGTCTGCCTGGATGGATTTTGGCTTCTGCACAAAAGGGTACCTAGAAAGCTGTCTTTGCCTTCTGCCCTGTAACTGCTGCTGTTGGGGTTGGTTTTGGAGCTGTAGTTACCCCCAATGGGCTCTACTGTAGCTAATGCTGCAGCACAGACAATTTTAATGCATGGAAAGGTCAATGTGTAATATTATTTTATAGCAACTTGGCATAGCTTTCAGGTTGCATGGCTTTGCTTTGGGTTGCATTTTGTGTGTAAAACAGTAATAAAGGGCTTAAATTCCCACTGTAATATGAAATTCTGGTCTATTGCAAAGAAGAGGGAGTTAAACAGCCAGTTTCCTTCTTGGGAAAGAGGGGACAACAGTAAATAAGGACAAGATAATAATGGTTTAAAAGAAAAGCATTCACTAGGGGATTGATTTACTGTAGGTTTAATGGAGGGTTGCATGAAAAATTTATTCAGCAGAAGAAGGTAAGCTGAAATATATGAAAAATACCCCTTATTTCAGAGAATAAACGTAGCTTTATGTTCATCCTAAATATCATCTTTTAGGTGAAAGTTAGTATTTCTTTTGTAATCCATATAGCTCAAAGTCATTCACATACTTCCATTTAGAAGCAGCAGTATTCCCTTGCAAACCCCTCGTGGCTTACAGCGTTTTGCAATATTACAGAGATCACAAACACTGTGTTGGTTACTTGCCGCAGGTCTCTGTGACATATATATATTTAAATAAGGTTATTCTGTACACTCAGGCTGATATTTTTGCTAAGACCCACTCACAACAGCATATAGGTATAAAGAACATAAACAGTGATAGTATTTTCTCATAGTCCACATTAAAACAAGCTAAGCAATATTTTTAATAATAAGATCATGAACCCATGAGAAGCAACAATGTAAAGAAACCAAGTCTACTGAAAAACAAATAGATTTCCATGCAAATTAATTTAAGAAATGACCCAAATTAATCAATAGCAGTAATATTTTAATAGAATTTTGTAACCAATGAATAAGATGTAATTCCAGGCCCACAGAAATCAATGGAATTTTGCCTTTAAATTAGCCAAGGGCACAATTCAATTTGTGGTGTTTAATGGAGAGCAACATTCTTGTTCTAGAGTGTGATTGACTGTTTTAAATATTTTATAGAAAGTTTGTTATGTGGTTATTAGTTCTCTAGTATATTCCTTGGACTATTGCTACTTGAAATTTAGAAGCAAATTCTTCATAAGATGCAACTCTATACAAGCTAGAAGGAATAAAAATCTGCTCTACAGCTCTATTCACAGTGTTTTCAAGATGCATAGTAAGATGTGTTTAGTTATGTAAATTTTTTTCTTTATTTTTAAGCAAATTATTTCTACATATATATATGCACGTGTGATGTGTGTGACCTTCCTATAATATAGCAGCGTGTGGCTATATTTCCTTTGAAATCCTTCATTCATGTTTATATGCCAGCCCAGTCTCTTGTTTAGGGGGAAGAAAGTGGAGGAACAATCTTGTTGTTAGTAGCACTTTGTGAACATCCTACAGAGAACTCATAGCTAGAACACCAGGGTTCATAACGATGTCTATAATAAAGTCACCTGCCTTGTTCAGCCCTCTAAAAGGTAGGTACAAGATCTGACTCGGAAAACTACACGTATATGTGCCAGTACACTGTAGTTATCTCTGCTGTCAAAACATGGAGTGACTCATAGAGTATTCACCTATGGGTCTGAGACAAGTCTCAGTAAAAAGGGAGATAAGCATGAGATCTCTGTAAAAAGCCTGCATACATTGAACACTACTGCTACGTCAGGTAGTACTATCTTTTCCTGGTAAAGCACATGCTGATCCAGTTGTACAGACAAAAGAAGACACAAGAAGACTGTAAGAAGACTTAGAAAATTCTCCATAGGACTACCAGGAACACGAGTCCAATCAACTGTGGGTGGGACCATGAAGGTTTTGAAAATGTCCCTTAGAGATCCTATATAAGCTGCAACCAGTTCACTTTATTATAACATACACATATGCCCTCTTAAGTACCTCCCAGGCACATCCAGCTATTTCCTTTAAATTGTATCTGTCTCACCCATATACCACATCTTCAAGAGAACTGCAATGCAAGCTTCCATTTAAACAGAGCCGGCCTCCCTCAGGTTTGTGCATTAAATAAACGCTGAGTGCTTTGAGCAGAGGGTCCCATCTAAGGGCATATAGCCAAGCACGAAACGACTGCCTGAAGCAGTAAACTTTCAAATAGTGTATCCTGTAGCTTAAAAGTCATTTTCGTGCTTACAGAGAAAAGAAATTATTTGGGAAATAAGCAGTATTGCCTCTATAAATGAAACCAAGGGTGTCTAACTTGTTCCCCTTTGCCCTATGCTTTGGGCGCTTGTATGCATTCCTGCAATGTAAAATGGATGTGGAGCCTTTCCAGGTCCACCTGGTGCCCTCTGTGCTGTGTAAATGAATGCACAACTTGCAGGTCAGAGGAGAGTAACGCTCGTTCAGCTCAGGTGAGTGAAAGTTGCAGATTTCAATCACTGCTCGGTGATTGAGCAACTGGACTTTCCTTTATAATGAGCTGCTTCCGAAATTCTCCTACTGCCGCTGCGACTGTTGTGGAGGTCTGGAGGGTAGAGCTGGCACCTGCATTACTCAGCACCGCTCTCATTTAGAGCTAGACAGCGAGGTGGTGGACACATGGGTGGCAGCAGAGCCACAGCTTCAGGAGCTGCTTCGTGCGGGCAAGGCAGAGCCCTATCAGAGCCTCAGAGTGTCTGAGTGCCTGCTTTCCAATTTTATATGGGAATGAATCATCTGACACAGGAGTTATCACACATCTGCAAATCTGGTAAGGCCAGCTGCATCTAATGGATTCATCTGGTTTATTTAAGGTGCAGTCCAGTCCTGAATAGGTGTTGTACTCCCCCGTGTTTTTGAATATACATGTGAATCTTTATACGGAGGCTGCTTGCTTTCTGTTCAGCTCTCAAATGTGACTAGTAAAGAATAATAGAAAATAGAGCAGGGAGAAGTTAGGAGAGGCCATATCTTGTGCCTCATAGCCAAGAAGACTCATTACTGAAATATAAGAATGGCCTTACTGTGTCAGCCTGGACATGTATGGAGATCTGCTGCTGCCACTACCAGGGGCAGGTGCCTACAGAGCAGCAGGAGACCAGGGTTAGTGAATAGTTGTGGAGGTACTGTCCCCACTTCCAGCCTCTTCTACTCAGGGTATCTTTGTCCTTAATGAAACAGCAGGCTGGTCTGTGATTCAAGCCCTTCACCAAGTGTCATACTCTGACCCCACACAGCAGATACTGTGGGCTTTCTGAGACTGAGGAATGATGCGCAGCTCTCCTTTCCTGCTGAGCTGGGTGAAGGTCAGCACTGGGTAACTCCAGCTCTATGAAGGTCCTGGCCGGTACCTACAGTCCTGACTCAGACACATCCCCTACCCGAGTCTTGCCTTGCAGAGCAGGGTTGAGCCCCTGAGCTGAGCTCACACCCAACTACTTTCTGCATTTTGGATGCTTATAGCCCTTGGACTTTACTTGTGACTCTACCATGGATCAATCCCTAGGCAGCAAAGCAAGCTGACCCCTTGCTAACCATGCTGCCTCACTACTCATCCCACTGCTCTGTGGAGCTGGTGGCTGCAGTACTTTCCTGCAAAGTTTCAGCAAGGAATCAACGCCTAAAGGGGTGTAGGCCATTGGCAGTCCTAAATGTATGTTGCTTGAGAAATTAGGAGAAGGCTGATGCCAACTAGTTTACCTGGTACTGTCAAGAGTCCCATCAGCATCATCAGTTCCTTTCAGTAGTGGGAAGTGGTCTATGCAAGGTGAAAGAGGGCAAATAGGAGGAGAAGACAGTGTGAGTGGAGTTCACCATAGAAAAGGTGATATCTATTAACTACTCCATTGCTCTTCTCAGTGAATAAATATGCCAAAATTACTCCTGAGAGACATTTGTACAATAAAAGCTTCCAGGGGTGGCTACTCTGCACTGTCTTTAGCAATCTATCCCATGACTTAATTATAATTTTCATTAAAAAAGGTTTTCATGAAGCTTAAACTAAATCTCCCCACTGCACATTAAGGCTGCTCCATTATTTCTTGTCCCATCGGCAGCAGGCATAGAAACCAGACTACAGCTTTCCTTTAAAGCGGGCAATCTTTTCTGTATTTCAGGACAGTTACCATATGACCTTTAGAACCTTCCTTGCTTAACTTAATCATCTCTAATTCTTTCCTCACTGGCATGCTTGTTAAATTTCTCCCCGTACTTGTTTACCTCCTCTGGTTGCTTTTGGCTGCTCCACCTCTTTCTTTAAGTTTGATGCCCCAAACTGGTCAAAGAATCCCAGAGAAAGCCTCATCACTGCTGAGCACACTGAATATACTTATTGCAGGTTATCGTAGCATGGGCAACTGATTTGCAAAACCAAGCAAATGCCTTCCTTGAATACATTAAATGCATTGCACTTCTATTATTCCAGGCCTCAGATCACCAGCTTTCCTGCGCTGTGGGATTTAGCCACTGACAGTACATTGACCAGCTGGGTGCCTAATGCAATTTCCTCACCGCAGTTCCTCTTTTGTTACTAGAAACCTGAGGGTAATAAGATGAGACCCCGGAGAAATCCTTGGCCCCAATAGTAGCAGAAATCACTGCCTGGAAATAGAAATATGATAGTTCTCCTTCCAGCACATCCTTTTGGTGTTTTACTCACTCAAAGATTCTGCATCCACATCGCATTATTTTCACTCTTCTCCATCCCTTCAGTGTCTCTGTTAATTTCCCACTGCTGTGTCAAGTGCTTTAATAAGGTCGAACTGGATTAGATTTTCTCAATATTTTTTTTCTAGAAAATGTTATAAAACAAAAACCGAGTCTATTTTTGCTAAGTGCATACTGCATTTTATTTAACTTTCCATTTACTTCCAGGTATTCATTCTTTTCTTCATAATGAATTTTGAATTATCTTATGCTATTAGATTCTGACTAATAGGTTTCCAGTTGTGCACAGAGTTTTCCACCTCCCCACTCATTCCCTTAGTTTCACTCTTCTCCAGACACACGGGATCGCTCCCGATTTGACACATATTCTAACAGTCCTTGCTACCAGGTTTGGAACTGCACCTGCTGAATTTCCTTCAGTGGAAATTACTCTCTTTCTTCAGCTTATGCTCAATAAGATTTGGAGTTTTTTATCTACCTTGGATACAGTATTGTAATTCTGTCATTATTTCCTTCTTCCATATCCTTGTTGTTACTTAAATTCAGAGAAGAGGAGGGCTAATTACCTTTCTTAGACTCATACTTACAGCCTGGCATGCCTCTTCCCTTGCTGTTCTGTATTACTTGTATGCTTGTAGCACCTGTTTTATTCTATTTTTTAAAAAGCCTAATTTTGATTACTTTGATTGAGTCTCATTTTCTCCTTATGTTTTCTGACCTCTTAGATATATTTTCCTTGCTGGTTGGTAACCTTTTCTATTCTTCTACTAAATACCTTCTCTCTGTGGAGTTATTCATCCAGTTGAATATCAACTTTACTCCTTTTAGCAGTGAAGTTGTATCCCTCCTTTCCTTCCCTATGGGACTCACATTCCAGATGCTTCCTAAGGAATTTTTAAGCCTATCAACATTCATGTCCCTAAACTGTTCAGTCTGATTAATAAAGAATAACACAATCAGGATCAGAGGAGTTATTCTCCCTCAGTGCTGCAGGCACTTTTACCTCATAGGTAATGGTCTTCTGCAGAGATACAGATCTTCTGTTTTAAATGATCCTTCACATATAATATTCTGCCTCACAACATGAGCCCTGTTCCATTCCAACATAAGAGCATCAGATTTGCTGAGGCCTCCTCCATTTTACAGTTTTTTTCTTTAAATCACTCTGCACATATCAGACTGTTTTCTATCTTTTTTCCTTTCTCTTCCCTGTTTCAAGCCCCTTAACTCTCACCACATGGTCGATAGAAATGGTTGTTAAGAGATTCCTCCTTCATCTAAAGTATTGCTCTCTGTGCTAAGCTGCTCATTTCAGGCCTGGAACAAAGTGACTACTGCTCGATCATGGACAAAGAAGTTCATATTTTGAGTGGCTACATAGTATGCTGGAGTTAGGACCAGCGCCAGATTGTCCTTGTGGGGAAGCAGTGTGCCCACACTGGTGAATCATTTGTGCCCTTGCAGGCTGTGAGCTGTCACTGTGCAGAGACTCATCAGCCCCGGGACGATGCATCAGTGTGCAAAATTACAGTGACAGTGGTGCATCCTTGGAGCTGCTACCATTCGTGATGCTGGAGAGGACGTTCTGAGAGCAAGTGACAAAAATTAATTCCTTCCTGTGAAACGCTCCTGCTTTGGTCTCTGTGCCAGCACAAATCCAAAGTGATTTATGACATCCAGGAAGAGGTTCTTTTGTGGGAGTGCAGGAACAGCTGGTTGGCTGGGCAGGGCTTCCCTTCTTCTCTACCTTCTCTCCCTCTATTTGAAGGGGAACTGAGGTAAATCAGGAGATGAAGTCTGCCAGCTACACAACAGGCAGGGGCTATGCTGCTCCTTCCTAGAAGATGCCCAGCTTGCCAGACAGGGAAAGTCAGCTAACGTGTCCCAGGAAAGAGGTGAATCCCAGTCCTAAGGAGAGAGGAGTACTGGAACATCCTGGCCAGAAGCACAGAGGTTTGATAAGGAACTCTGGATTTGGGTACAGAGAAAAAGAGAAGAGCGTGGGGGTAGAGGTTGACCCTGCTGTGTGCTGAGATGACAGGTTTGGGAGTGTCATTGGGTGCACAAAGTTTAAGCTAGTGGTGGTGGATCTCACGCTGCTAGAGTTTACTTTGGAGGTGGAAATTAACAGTGTATTTACATTCAGGAGGTTGGGTTTGGGAGAGGAAAGAAAGTGAGGAAGACAGGACTGGAGAGGGAGGAGCTCAAATTGCTAGTGAGAAAGATTGGAAAAAACCCTGTTCTTCAAAGTTTGAGATTTACTTGTTTGGTTACCCACACTGCTTGGTTACTGGAAAGCTACTTCGAGAGTGTATTATTATGCTGTGCTCCAAAAGCAATTTTTCTTGGGATTCTGAGCCTAAAAGCTTGTCTCTAACAGTATCGAGTAGTCTAATAAAAGCTATTACCTCGTTCTACAAGCCTTGCCTCTCATCTCTCTTTAAGCCGTCACTGCCACAGTATACCTTCTCCACTTTTATTCCATCACAGTAAATCATGTAAATAAAGGCGTTCCCCTGTGATTCGTGCCATAATAGCCTAACTGTATACCCTTATGAAAACAATCAATACTGCCTTGGGAATATGCCACTCTTATATTTCCAACAGCTTAATGTGAACTGCGCAATCAAACGGCCCCCGAATATGCTTTGAGGTCCTGTCATTAAACAGCAAAGTAAGATAGCATATTTTCTGACAGGTTCTATTTCTATCTCTATCAGGATGACTGCTCCCTGTGCGCAAGTATTGAGGTAACAAATACCTTGTAAAAGCCTGAAGCAGTTTAGATGGATTAAATACTCAAAGGAGTATTTAATATTTTATTACTGTGGGGTTTTATTACACTGAACTCAAGTTCATTCACAGTGTCCAGGAGACAAGCTTCCTCAGACCTGGAATATCATTAAGTTTGGCAATTTTGTCAGGCTGTGAATTTCAAGCATGGTGAGGAAGGTGATGGAAAATACATATTAGTTCTTTTCAACTCAACTGTCAGTCATGGGTTGCCTCAAAGCTAGAGTTAGAGGTCAGCACCCAAGTACAGTGCCTGTTATGTGTCTGGGCAAAATCCCTCTCTAAGCTACACTGAACAGATGTTCATCTCACTCCAAAGTGTGCCACACTTGAGGAGAGGGGGAAGGAGATGTGCCTTCATCTTTCAACATATGTGCAGGCAGCAATATTAAAGTTAGCACAAAGAAAAAACCCTCTGTTGGCTTCAGTCCATTTTCTCCTGAATTAAACCAGAATCAAAGTAATCTTTTGCCTCATGAGTAGGCTCAAAATACAGTAGTCAATCAATATAACAAACATAGAAAGTAATGGAACCGTTAACATAGCTATGATTTCATTGACCAGCCCTTGTAAATAGCTGAAAACAAAGTGGTTAACCCAGCGTGTAATGAATGGACAAGTGGAAACCACAAGCAGGAAGGAACTGATGCCATTCACATGTGTTTCCAAAACAAATGATCTGCAGCCAATGCTAATCCTATTTGTTGTATGCTTAAATCAGATTTTAGCAGATCTAGGTCTGTGTGGTTTCACCCAGCACCTCTGCCCAAGGGGACAGGATGCAGAGTGACTGCAGAGCCACAGCCTGCTGGACTCCCCACTGCCAGGCTCTGCAGGTGGTTAGGCAGCTTTGCAGCCCCACTGGATAGCTGCAGCCTCTGGGAGGTTAAGAGACTTAACCGTAACTCTTAAGTAGTCACTAATCTAAACTGTGCTTTTGATAAATCTGCATATTTGCCTGTTCCAAAAGCGTTACCATACCTTACATTTAGCTCATTAGCCAACCTGTAGCCTATCCAACTCTATTTTTGATGAGAGCTCATAATGAACTATATACATTATAGTTGTACTTTAATTCAAGAGATTAAAGACTATTTGTCTATATATAGGTACACGTGTATGCATAAGGACTCTAAAATTCAATGTACATAGAAGATATACAAAGAGGAATGAAACCTGCTTTCTGGAAGGCACTTAAGTGTTTACATTATTGATGCCATTAATTAAGCACTGCGGATCACTGACAGGTTCTGCTAATCATGTGGACTGGAGATGGCCTACTACTTCTTTTACAATGGGCATCAGCATTTTAAAAGCTAGGGAGGGAACAGAGGTATTGCCCTGGGAAAAGATTCAAATGAACAACCTGATTTGAAAGGAAGAGAAAATGTAAATGGGCATAGAGATCCAGGGAAAGATTAGATGTAAAGGCTACGTGCTTCCTCAGTTGACTGTTTTCCTCTTTGAAGGCAAATTTTGGGGTGGACATGTTTGCATAAGAATTGGTATTCTCATCTTGAGGTAGGTAAGCATCCAAATATCATAACAGATGGGTGATACATGGAATGAGGAGACTTCTAATGTCCAGTCAGGTGTAAATGCGCTTCTCTTATTTCTTCTCACCCAATACTACAACCACTGTATCTGCCATGCTCACCATGTAAGCATGTATTTAATTTCTACTTTAAGAGCTGTCTGCTGTTCCAAGTGATTTTGAAATAACTCAAATCAACTAAGCATTTCTTTCTGAGAGGTGAGGTGAGCCTTTAAGTGGGCATACCATTCTTTAGGGTATACAAGGGCGTAAGAGCTCCCTCCAGCCTTATTCAAACACAGGACTTTTCTGCAAAAGATAATTCTTCCAGCAATTAACAAAGCCAGGAACTCATTGGCATTTAACAAGTTGATGAGATTTTTCAGTCCTCGTGAGTTTCCAAGATATTGTTACTGTTTCTTGATTATTTTTTTTTCCAACCTGTCTCCTGTAGTTTATTTTAATTTCTGAAATTTATCTTCAAGTTTCAAAACTGCCATTTATCGGTATTCCTTTCCTGCTTCCTTCAACTCAGGTTTCAGTAACAAGAACCACCCTGGTACATGCATTAGTGTAGCCTGGGTGTTCCTCTCTTATGACTACAGCTACACTGGATGTCACTCACCATAGGTACAACTTCTGATGAAAGATCGAAAAACCACTCAACCATTTAGCACTCTCTGAATGTATTGCTACACAATCAGCATATGATGCATTTAAATAGTATTTCTGGGAGCAGTTTATCTCCTATACAAACCATGCCCTGACTGTCACAGTGTATAATTTTATACATGACCTCAATGGCTGGCCCTTCCAGAGTCATGTAAAGGAAAAATTATTTCAGAGCAGTTCTACTAGATAAGGCAGTCAAATAAACATATTCAGGGCATTAGGCATGGCTTGTTCTCCAGCTACATAAACCTTCAAGAGCTGGCTGGCTGAAAATGTTGCACAAAGAATTTTTCTGTTGAAAAAAATTACATTTAAATGCTAGTTTTGAGAGGGTTTTTCCATAATAAGTTGATTTACTTTTTGAAGTTAAAATCACAAAGCAAAAACAGTATTGAGAATTCAGAGGTAAAACGGTCCTAGAAGATGAATGGAGACTATACTACACTTAAATAGCATAGGTCCTGTGCGCAGTGTTCTTCTAAGGGAGCGGTCTCCTGCCAGAGAAAGGAGCTTCTTTTAGGCAGATAATCATCTGTGACTTCTGATTTCATCTCTACCACCTTCTTCTTGTGGCATTGAGCAAAGTGCAGTAACTTTTCTGCATCATGGGCTTCTTTTATGTCTGCAGAAGAGTGATGCAAGATTCATCTCTCTATAAGAACAAATCTGATAATGTATTTAGTTTCTAAAGGTTACATTTCACATCTTAGCTGAAGACATTTTTCCTCTCCAGATTCCTGCTGGCAGTCTTGAAGACAAAAATTAATTGCTCAGATCCCTTGGGAGTATTTCCCATGTGGACCTATGACGTTATACTATATAACTTGGATTATCTGGCACTCCTTCCTTACAGCTAGTAACTGTAAGAGGAAGGGGATTTTGTGGGCTGTGAGTGGTTTAGATGGGCAATTCACTTTTTTATGGGTTTTAGCTTTTGCTTTGAATACGTTGTGTAGGCACCTAAGGCTGTAATTAAATTAATACCATCAAAGGCAACGTCTAATATTTCCAAACACAGAGAGCCCACAACACTACAATCCACAAGCCATCAAAGAATATGTCTTTCTTTGACAGCACTTCTAGAGGCCTTCATAGTCTTTAGTGGGCCAATACTTTAGTTTTTTTTACTAGCCCCATTGGTTCAAAGAGCTGGAGTAACTAGAAACACATCAATTTCAACAACATCCATGAGTTGTCATCATATACTATTATCTCAAGGTAGGGAGAAGAAAGTAAAAAACCCATAATGCAGCAGTTATTCCTCACTTGCCCAAGGCAAATCAGTTGTTGGCGTACGTTTTTGTCCAGGCTTGTAGCTATGTGTGCAGGCTGAGATACATGCTTGTGGGAGGAATCTCTTGACTTCTTTTGAGGTGCATTGTACACTGAAAGAAAAGCTCGTCTTTTCATATTAGACAATTTCCCTCAGCCCCTCCTAATGTTACCCGGAGAAGATATTAGTATGGAACATAATGACAACACTATCCTTCTAATGGGGAGAGAGTCTCATACAGGATTATTTCCTAACAGCGACCTTACTCGTGGATTCAAAAGCAGAAAGTGTGAAACTCTGCCAGTTATTTCCTTTGTTGTCCTTGTGAATTATGCAGCTGGTAAAGCTTTGATGTTGATTAGAATACTTGACTTTCCTGTACCTGTCTAATATCATGATTATACTTTTGTATTTGATCAAAACAAGGAATCTACATTAAAGAGCTACACAAAGTACCTCCTAGCTTGATTAAAAAAAAAAATCAGATGCTTTCCCAGGGCTGTAGCACTTACAAAATAAGTCCCACTCCAAATCCAAGTTTAGTTTTTGTCATAAGAACAACTGTAATGACCTATTTTACATAATATTTTAACAAATGGAAGTTCAGACTTTTTGTATGAAATTTCAACATAGCTGCAATCTTGCAGTTAAGAAATTATTAGCCCTGCAATTAGGTATCTTTAATTGAATCCCTGACACTTACTTAATTATAGCATCACTACAGACAGACGACGAGAAGCAGTAAGATCAACTGTGACACACCCCTCCTAGTTTCCCATTGGCTGGAAACTTGTTAGGCTTGATGGATAGGCGCTATAGTCAGAGGGGATTTCAAAGCAAATAAATAGCAGGTCCTTCTAGCCAGTCAGAAATGAATTTCCACCTGTCTGCACCTCAGACTGGAGCAAGCTGCTTTTAAAAACCCTAACGACTCGCTGTATGAGGAAACTACTGGAGAAAATATTCCTTCTCGTACCTTATATTTCTTCTATGAAGAAGTGATTTTGGAAGACTTCCTAGGCCACCTCACTTGAGGTGTCTTTCTCAGAAGAAGCATGGCTTGCTGTGCATTACAAATCACTGGTCTAATATTGGGAGGTGTCGGCATGGTCGGGACTTTGGCGGCCACAGTTATGCCGCAGTGGAGAGTTTCTGCTCACATTGATAGCAACATCGTGGTGTTTGAGAGTACCTGGGAAGGACTGTGGATGGACTGCATCAGCCAGCTGGGCATCAGGCTGCAGTGCAAATTCTATGACTCTGTCCTGGCTCTCCCACAGACCTTGGAGGCATTCAGAGCGCTCATGTGCATTGCAGTGATCTTGTCTATCATTTCCTTTTTATTGGCCATTGTTGGCGTGAAGTACACTCACAGGACCAAGGAGGATCCCCAGGGCATCAGTGTCTTCATACTGGCAGCTGGAGTCGCCTTTCTTCTGACCGGCATCCTCGTTCTAATCCCCGTGTCCTGGACTGCAGGTGGCATCATTCATGACTTCTATGATCCGAAAGTCCCTACACTGCTGAAACGAGAACTAGGAGCTGCTCTCTATGTGGGCTGGGTGAGCGCTGCACTTCTCGTCGCTGCAGGAGCAATGTACTGTGGTTTCTGGTGCTGGGCTGGTGCATCCTCAAAATCCAGGTATCCATCCCTTTCCTGTCACAGATTGCACAAACCTGACTCGGCAGGAGGGCCGTCCTCAAGCGTGCATGCTTATGTGTAGTTGCTACATGTGAGCTTTCTGCTTAGCATGTTGATATGTACTGATTCACTTCAGTGTCTAATTAAACTCTGTCTGTAATGGAGGAACAATTTTATTAATTTGCTGTTTACTATTGACATATATATATATATATGCGCTCTCTAACATGCTTACAGGAAATGTTATTACATGGGCATTATGTTAGAGCAAGTCAGAAGAAAAATCTCATCATTTTATGGCAATGAAGAATGGCATGGGAGCAGCAGCAGAAGTTTCTCAGAGAAGATGAACAGCACATGGTTGGGCTGGAAGGAAGGCGGCTGTGGTACAGTAGCATCATTGTCCTCCCTTAAACCCATGATGTGCAAAGAGACCACTGTATTTTACTCTAAGGTAAAGTCTTCATAAGGACTGCTCTAGGACAGTTGTGAGAAGCATGGAGTTGGCAGCATGGCTGAAGCGGCTATTGAAAGAATGGAGAAGCCAGCAGCTATCTAACTTCCAGTATTGGCATGCAAATGTTGATGGTCTCCCAACAGAGGGACTATGGATTTCATTGATACTTGTGGAGTTGATGTATCCTTCTTATCTCTTCTGAAGAGCACAGATTCCAGCTCATGGAATAATAAAATTTTTAATCAGTTCACCAGACTGCCATGAGTGTATGTATTAGCTTTCCGTTGCTTGGTACCTCTTGTCTTTTATGACTTCCCCTGTTCTATAGGTAGCACCTCCTCTTTTGTAAACTTGAGGACAGGCCATCTGTCTTTATGCATTTGAAAGCACTGTGTTAATTTAAAGTATAATTTAAAAAGCCAGGCAATATAAACGTATAATCCCCACTTGCCTACACCTTCCCTCACTCCCACAAAAACCAGGTCATAATGTTCTGACCTCTTTGTGTTCACACAAGTTGTTTTAAAATGTAGTCTGAGTAACCTGATGCTTACCTGTCCATGGTGCAGTATCCAACAATATTTGCAGTTGTGCATTTTTTTTCCCCACACCTGAAAACTTGGAACCTGCTTTTGACAGTGTGCATGTCACCATGTTGATAAGTGACCAAAAAAGGTCCAGTTCAAAACAGTTTTTCTAGTTCTTTACACAGAACTAATGGATAGTAGTATTTTATTGATAATTTTACGTCATGGGTACTCTGTTTGATCCTTTTTTATGTCTCTGACTGGTATCCAAAAAAAGCGTGTAATGACTTTTCGAGTTGAACAGAGCAATTCCTCTATATATTCATTTGACTTTTCAATTTGAAGCAGAACATGGAGAGCTGCATTTAATTAAACAAGCCTTTTATTAACTTGACTTCAGATGTACCTAGATTAAACAGTGCTGCTGAACATGGATATTCATTACATATATTAGCTAACGTGCATTTACATTTTAGACAACCAGCTCAGATCTTTTAGTGGGAATTTTCTAGTCACCAGAAAACAGGTTTAATGTATCCTGCTCATCACTTCAGCAGTCAAATCAGCACTTATTAATTCTAGATGAGCTTTTAAGAGAACATTTGTAAGTAGGTTTTCTAGTGGTAAAACATATATTTTTTATGTTGTCTTATATCCACTGATGCCTGTCACAGCAGCTGTCATTGGGTCAGACAGCTCATTTCAGGGGAGTCATTCTGTTGACTTTGGTAGTAATTTATACTACTCTGTGGACCTCCATCTATTATTTTATTGTATTTATGTTCTATAATACATATTTTGTTTAGTAAGTAACTATTAGGTGAGTAAGCCAGAATTGCACTTTTGGGATTTATTTAGCTATGATATTTGTGATTAACAAAGCAGAGGACAAAGACATATCCAATGCAAATTTAATACATATTTATATGTAGGTAATGGATTTAAATTATGCCATATGCAATGTAATGCAACTTTATGCAGATACAGGTGCTCAGGAAGTAACTAAGTGCAGTTTTCTATAATGTTAATTAAAGGATCCTGAATGCTTTCATTATCAGTGGGTTCATCTAGAAATCAAATTTGAAGTAGGCGTGCCATTTACAGTAGTAACTTTATTTTCAAAGATCTGAAAGATAAAACTGCTTTATTTGAGCATTTAGCACTAATTTCAAAGAAAGTCTAAGGCTTTTACATCTAACATTAACACCTGATGGCTTCATATTCCTCCATTTTTCTCTTTTACTAGCTGATCAAAAGATGAGCTCAAACAAAATCTCTAAGCTTAGACACCCTTGTGCTTGTGTGTGGGTTTGGAATCTGACCTTGATTCCAAGGGGACAGCTAGGCTGGGCTACTCTTTGAATGTCTGGGTTTTTATTGACAGAAATTTCTGGTGATGTGATTTAGCACTTTAGACTCACCCAAATATGATTCAAAGTCTGTGACACTAAAATTTCTGAATTTGATGCAGGAATAAATTTCTCATTAGAAGATAATCTGCAAGAGATGTAACACAGTGTTTAACCTCCTCCCTTTGAACAGAAAATAAATTATTTTTTTGTGTTTTTTGGTGGGTAACCCCCCCCCCCCCCCCCCCCCCCCGAATATGATTACTAGATATTTTAATTCTGTATGACAGCAATGCATTTGCCTGAGTAACTGTGTAACCCACCCTGAGTGGGTGCATTTGTATCTGCTAAAGGAGACAATTTTTTCTTCTCTCTTTCCCCTATTCAAAACCTGTGGTGCTCAGAACTGTTGGAAGCTTCAGTTTGGAGGTATGAGTAAGAAAAGAAAGTTTTAAAGGCTTCCATGAAAAACTGTAGTTGATCTTTTAAAATAAACTGCTGCTGTTCATGAGTTTTCTGAAGGTAACAGTACGAGCTTGGTTAGAGGGAAGTGACGGAGGAGCTTGCACAGGTCTCTACTGCCCAAGGCTGCACCTTCTGCCCTCCATCTGCTGCTCCAGGAGAGCTCTGGCCCATTCTGGGTTATATCCAGCCAGACCTGGTCTCAGGTAGCCCCCAGTGACTAAGGCCCCTGAAGCTTATTTAGATGGCTGAATACAACCTTCCCACATGAGATGGGTGAGGAGGGGATGCTCGGGAACATGTGTGATGCAGCAAAGAGGTTTAGGGAAAGGGCCACCTCTTCACTCCAGGGTGCAAGAGGGCTGTGGAAGCAGAGCATTGTTTATACACTATGTGATGAAGGACTAAGAGGAAGCAGGGTGTGAATAATTGCTATTGACTTGACTTTTTTCTCTCAGAAGAAAAGACCTAACATGTGGGTGTTATTTGATGTGGATGGGCCTGGGATTACTAAAACATTGTGTCAGGTTTTTGTGTGCTGGAGCTCTGCTTTCTTTGAGGAGTGGAAGCAGTAAACTTGCTTTAGTGGTGCTATGTTTGCATTCCTCTAGGCACAACTCTCCTACATTTCAGGCCTGCTGTATATGTCAATAACAGCTGATTAAATATTTTGGTTAAATATCTACTTTAATATCCTGACGCTATCATATACTTTAATATTTTGTGATTGCAGGACAAAATGACTTTGAAAATATATATGAATAACTGAAATTTTGCTATGTATTTGAAACAGATGTATGAGCCTTTCAGGTTTTGGGTTTTTTTTAACCAATGTATCATTGTTTCTTTTTTGTATTAAAGGGAATGAATGTATTTCCCCATTGCCGGGGAAAGACAGCTTCAGTATTTTTATAATGTCCTTTTCTGTTTCAGTCTTGGTTTTTACATTATGCTTTGGGTTTTACTAGATAATAAACAAAGTGGGTCTGATTCCTTGGGAAATAAAATACACAAAACTGATTTAGTGTTGACTTTCAAGACTTGCTTATAAGAAGTTTCCTGAAGCAAATCAATGTTTCAAAAGCTGGTCCCAAAATGTATATTCATCTCTGAGATGAAAAGAAAAGATTGTGCAGCAAATAATCCACCACTAAGATGCAGCCAAGGGAATATATTTATGGCAAAAATGACGGCTTAGCAAAACATTTCATAATAAAAGAAAGACGAATCAAGACAGGTTTTGAGACAAATAAATGCAAGCAGTCATCAGTCCTGATATGCAGAGACAAAGCTCTGTGTGGGGCACATTAAGACTAAACAAGTTTGTGTTAAAAAATGTTACAACTCTCCTAAAAATCAGTGTGAGGACTCACAAAGTCAGATATGGGAGCTTGACTGTGTCCTTCTGATTGACTGAAACCATTCTTTCGAAAAAGGCACAAGAGGTCTTTTCAGGGGAGTCCTATGTCATCTTTGAAAACTGGGACAGAGCTGACCCGCAAAATAAACAATTCCTTTCCTTTGCATCTGGTACAGAACTGCTCTCTGACTTACACACTTTGCTTTCCTGATTTCTCTGAGTAAGACTAATTTGACATTTTATCACTACTTTAAGAAACAAAGAGCAAAAGAAAACAAGAAATACCCTGATAAGGGTAGGACATTTTCAGCTGAAAAGGTCTGTGTCACTGCTTCTTGCTTTCAGTTGCAACTCAGAAAATATTCCAGCTGTCAATGAGGACAAACAAAAAGTATTCAAAAGCACAAAGATTTCATTTTCAGCAACTTCAAGGAACAGAACTGGCTAGGGAAAGGGTTGTGAGAGCAGCATTAGCAAGCCATGTAGACCTGCAAAGCTAGCGTCAGAGAGTCTGTTTGATTCCAGGGATCAGAATGTGTTGAAGCTGGTGTGTCCTCAGTGACAATATAACCAATTGCATAATTTTTTAAACAATTAAAAGAAAAAGATAGAATATTATATTGAACTCATCTATTTGTACCAGAAGAAAAGCAGAACAAAAAAGTTTACCTGTGATTTTTATGTCTTCACGTCCAGCCCTTTAAAAATGAAAGAGTAAGCTAATTTTACCTTTTTATTCTTTTATCTAGTCATTTTCCTGTCCCCTCTAAAAGGCTTCCCAGTAAAATGTGTCATCACCCAGTGTGAAATTTTGAGGCACTATGGAAAAGTAAACTTTACTGTGCTTTTACTGTTACCAGCCAGTTCAAGTAGTGAGCCCATTGGCGTGCATGTGCTGACACAGAGACTGTATCAAAGTGACACTGCTCTTCAAAGCACCCCCTTAACGTGGGCCCTGCAAACCAGAACAAATCTTGCTGGTAAGATGAGTTGTAAGAAGGACTGTCATTTTAATCAAGGATTCTGGATCTGTCTGGTAGTTGGGAGTTCTCACTGCTTGAGCTGTAGTGATTGCTGTGGTGACCAGGGAAGCAAAGCTCAGGAATCTGGATGCAGCATTCTGTTCTGAGGAGGGAACTGACAGAATTGCCCCAAGGTGCTTATTGTTCATACTAACGCATGTACACATCCCTTGCCCCAATGGTTTCCAAGCAAACACTACCTGGGTGTCAGTCACTAGAGATGAATTTACTCTGCGGTTCCCTTCAGCATTCCTTTTTTTGTTTAAACATCTCTCATCATCTAAACAACAACAAAAAAAGAGCTCACAACAATTTAACTGACAAACCCAACACCTTTGTGCGAAAAAGACCCTTCAAAAATAGAAACAACAAACCCATCAAGTTCTGTTCCCTGCATCAGTCAAACGGAATGATACATTAAGCTCGCTAAATCTCTCTTGCCCACTTCAGCTATGGACCTTAATCTGTGGTCTTTGTCTCAGTTACCGTGAAGCAGTCCCTGATTGCCAAATGACAAAGATGATGAGTACATTAGTGTTTCAGCTTCTGTCAGACAGATGAGTGACTGACAGAATGATAAGCAATGTTTATTCATTTGGAGTTTCCACTGTAATGCCAGATGGTGCTGGGAGATAGAAAATAATCTCTAGACCCCAACAAACATTGCCTCGCATACTGTCACACTCATTCTGAATTTAGCAAAAATTGGCAACATCAATTCCATGTGTTGAAGAAAAGTATGATGTTAACTAAGTACTTTTTGCAAAGCCAAGTTTCACAGGTTAGTCTGAGTCCTGGTCTCTCACAGGTTAGTCTGAGTCCTGGATGACAATCAAAATGTCATCCTCAAGCTCTTCTTACACCAACCTGGTGGCTGCTACAGACACACAAGGGGAGATGCTGGGAAGGTGGACACTGGTGCTAGAGCTCCTGCCTGCAGCCCCAGGACACACAGGATGGCTGACTCTCCTTCCTTCTTCTGAAGGCACCTGCAGTGCCCTTCTGGTGGGCTGACCCCGGCTAGCTGCCAGATGCCCACCCAGACTCTCTCTCATTCCTCCTCCTCCTCCTCACATTCTTCCTCTGCTCCACCATGGTCTCTCCAGGGGCTGCAGGGGACCCCTGCTCGGGAGCCTGGAGCACCTCCTTCCCTCTTCTCCCTCTCTCCTCGGGGCTTGCAAGACTGTTTTTCACACTTTTCCCCTCATCCCTGGCTGTCGGGCAGCATTTTGCCCTTTCTGACATGGGCTTTCCCCGAGGCACCACCACCGTGGCTGCAGGACCCAGCCGTGCCCTGTGGTGGGTCAGTTGGAGCTGGTTGGAACCAGCTGTGTCCCAACACAGGCCCACAGAGGCCTCCTGGCAGCACCCCCTGACAGCCCAGGCACCCCCACCCCGTACTGCCCCACTGGAAATTCCCTGCCGGGGTGCACCAGTGAGGGGTGGCCATGGTGCCACCAGGTCAGTGAGGGGGGTCTTCACTCCCCACCAGACCCCAACTGCAACACCCAGCGAGGTGAGCCAGTCTGGGCCGGTGATGGTCACAGGGACTGGCCACAGCCCGGCCGTCACTAGGCACCGCCGTGGGCCCCAGGCCCGCAGCCCCCAGTGCAAGGACAGCACCGGTGGGGGACACGGCTGCAGCTGGGTTGTATGGCAGAACCGGCCTTGGGAAATGGCAGCTGGACCCTGAGGGGAGCTGCTCTTGGTGCCCTGTGTGTAGCCTCTTGGTGCACTATCCTGGGTTTTCCTGTCCATGATGTTCCAACACAGTGCCCCATGAAGATCTCCCGGAGTCCTCTTGCCCCTAGCCTCAGCCACATCTGGCTGGGATGGGAGCAGTGGGTGCACTCAAGAGGGCTGCACAGAGGGTGGAAAGCTCTGATGAGATGCCCAGCTTATGCCATGGATGCGGGCAGCTGCCTCACACTCTCTCCCCTCTGTGGAAGAGGGACTGCACGGGTTTCCAGATGTCCGTACTGCTGCACCAGGCTGTGCCTTCCCTCTACCTGTGTCTACCCTGCTTCCCAAATCTACTTTTGTGCATGTCTCCTCAAGCAGGAAAATGCAACGATCATCAAAGTAATTACCAAGAAATGGACTTTTTGGAGTAAGAGATTTGTCTTGCCCAGGGATGTGTACAAGATGATGAAGTATTGGTTAACACCAGCAACAGAGAAGCAGGGACTTCCTCTCCCTAGGCTCGCTGCACCCATTACCTGGTTTGTGTGTCACCCAAAAAGCTGTTTGACACCCCAGAGTTTGGAAACACTCCACGGCCAAGAGCTAATTATGTGTTAATCTTTCTTTGAATGGTGCCCATGACAACTTATCTTTAAAGAGAGACTGAGCATTCTCGTGTAATGTACTGTTCATAAACCTGTGGTTCAGCTGGCCTTATGGCACCAGCACATCATTTCAGAGCTATACCACTACACCATTTCACACAGAGAGCCAAAACACCCTTAAAACCTTTCAGGGCGAAATACAGGTGTAGGGATCCGAGACTTTGGAGATAAATGTTCAAGTTGTTTTAGTACAGTCATGCGGTAGGAGTGAGGGTAGAGTTCAAAGTTTATTGAAGACAGTAGAAAGGTTCTTGTTATGACCAATAGATCTTCTAAGCATCAGGCAGGCCATCACCAGGTACAGCTGTCAGTGGAACTGGAGATGCTTGTTCAGTTGCCCAGAGTTTCATATAGGGATGGATAACACCTTGCAACTGCCTGCTGAAACTTGGTGTTGAAACTTTCTCCTTTGGCATTTCTGAAACTACACCCCCAACTCCACACGTATGCACGTGCGTGTACACGCACACAGTGGTAGAGATGTGATGGCCATATATACTGAAATTATTTTCCATAATTTAAAAAGTGTTTCCAGATTGCACAATCTGTTATATCACTGGTAGACTAAATGTTATTAAATGTGGAGATTTTCCAAAGATTAGAAGGACATAATCAAGTACAGTTTACTCACTGTGTATTCCCTAATTAGCAGTGGAAAATCCACCCCTCCCTTTTAAATACAGTTTGTGAATTTTTAAAATTATGTTGTCCTGTCAGCAGGTGTAGTAATGAATGCAGGTTTCATCCAGGTTGGTTTATTATTCCCCTTATGGCAGCTTCCCCTATGGAGCATCTGGGCACAGGCAGTGCAAGCTGCCAGATATCTCTCCAGTGGGTAGGAGACATGAATACAGGGCTGTCACAGCCACTCTCCTCCACAGTTCTGCTGCCCAGGCCGCTTGCCTCTTCTTCCATTGCAGCTTTCTTATTTTTTTTTAAACTCTCTTTAAAGATTTCCCTTGACATTTGTAGTAACTAATCTATCCTTGAGGCTTTAACTCCTGTGTCAAAAAGGACTGAAACTGGTTAACAGGTACTTGGGGAGATGGACAGACAGACATAATAACTGCAGGAGACTAATTTTAATGAGGAGGAGAGTTGAAAATTTGTTTTTAATGAGGTTTACACTGCCATCTTTTCCTACTTTATTTATGTATTAGAACATTAGTTAACTCCAACCTGCAAACCAGCAGACAACAATAAAAAAATCTTTTGCACAATATCTAGATCAGAAATGATTACTGGTGTGATGTTTTCCTTCTCTAAAAGATTTAATGAGTATAGATTATTTTTTAATGCCAGAGTATTGTAGAAATCTTTCCAGTGACATGATACAAAATTCTCATGACTAGGCTTTTTTATCTTCCCATTGCATTTTAACTAACATGTTAGTGTATTTATTATGGAACTTTCATTTTACATTGCATGCTTGTGAGAGTGTGCAGTTGGTTGCGTAAAATGTTATCAGTTGGCATCAGCAGAATAAAACAGTAGAATCTACATGTTGGAAAAATGCCATTGTTTCGAACTACACAGCTTGCTTTACTGGCAGAGCATTGCTGCTCCAGGAAATCAATACAATAACACTTTAAAAATAATTACTAATATTCTATATTAGGAGAAGGAAATACAGGGATAGACATGGCCAGGTTTTTGCTTTATTGGGCATGATTTCTTCAGATGAAGAAAAAATCGTGCCTTGATTAAAGCAATAAAGCCAATGATTTATTTAAGACTTGATGACCTAATAGTACCATCAAAGAAGAAAGAAAATAAAAAGATCAAATTATTAGTTGGATTCATAGCTAAAACTTCAGTTGAGCTAAAAACTGTTTAATGATGTGGCTTTAGAACAGCTGAAATACTAGATTTATACTGCTCTAGAATATTTACTCTTTTCCCCCAATTCTGTACAAAATGATTAATTGATCTTTAATTAAGGGAGAAGGTAAAATGACCTGGGGGAAGGGCAGAAAAGCCAATCTCTTTTAAATATTCACAAGATTCTACATAATAAACTATGAAAAGCTCTTACCCTTTATAACAGGTAACTATTAAATTTTACTAGGACATAGTTGTTTTATTTTTCAAGCTAATTACAAGAACAGGGACTGTCTGTGTAGTTGAATGAATTCAAATTGCTGTTTATTTTTTCAGAAGCATGTTTAGCAGCAGCAAGAATGCAATTGCTATCCACAGGAAGTATACTGAGGTCTAAATCAATCAATCAATCAATCAATCTTAATAAAGGCTGAAAACAAGATTCAACTTCCAGTATACTGGAGTTCTTTTTAAAAAGATTAATTTCCTGCCCATTTTCTAGCTCACACACCCTCACTCATGTTTTATTTACACATTTGAATATTTGTTTTTATATTTACTGTTAGCATTAAGGTTTAATAAATCTTGTCTCTCTGTTGTCAAATCATAAATCTTAGGTGTCCCAAATTCCCAGTGCAACTATTTAGCCAGGAAAACCAAGTATTCTTAGATTACTCTGCTCTTTTATTTTGTGACAGACCACATGATCAGATTATTCGCACAGAACAATTTATTTCAGCAAAGCATCTTCTAACAGAAGTATTGGAGGATACTTTAGACTTTACCAAAATCCACACATAAAAATAAAAGCAGAGTTTGAAAGTAGGATATGTGATATAGATAGAAGCAATAATTCCGAGTGGGTAAGGATGGAGAAAGGCAAAAACCTATTTTAAAAGGATAATGACTGAGCAGAGGGAAGCTGGAAGGTTTGGGGAGTACAGAAAAACAACATTGGTGGCATTTAGAACACTGTAATAAGAATTACAGTACTTGCACTTGAAATGTCAACACATACATACTGTTTTCTAGCAAACAGCAGCCAGACTTCAGCAACACTGCAAGAACCTAAATGAGAAGAGCTTGTTCTGGGAAACATGACCATCCACACCACACCAGAAGTAGAGGGTGAGACTACTAGAAATTAGTGCTTAGTCATCGCTTTGTCTTTAAATCACTCTCCGTGTATTATATAAAGTAATTTATGCATTTTCTGCGAGACCAGGAAGATGCGTGATTCCGGTTTTGTAGATGGTGGAAATTTTAAGGCCCTGGTTATGCAATGCACACAAGCACATGCTTGCCATTGCTAACTCCTTGCGTGCCTCACTGAACTGACGCCCCAGTGATGTTTCAGCAGCTGGAAGCATAACAATGTGAGCACTTCTAGGGCCAGACTCCTCACATGTACCCTGTCAGCTCCATCAGCCCAGCAAAGCCTGAAAGTTAAGTATCACGCAAGGATGAGGCTAAGAAACACCTAGTTCTCAGCTATGAGATCAGATCGTTCAGCTATGCTCACACTGGGTAACTAGGAAGAAAGAACAGTATAAAAAACAAAGGTGTGAGAAGAGACAAATTATTTCCAGCAAAAAGATAAGCTAATAGGATCTAGCAAAGGTTTTGTTGGTGGCTGGGAAGCTGATGGGTCAGGGGAAATTGTGCAGCAGCAAAGTGGCTCACACAGAAGGCAGGATTTAAAATATGCATATGTACGCCTAGGATTTAAACACATACACAGATCAGTGCTGGCTGTAGGACCTCATTCAAAACTCAATGAAGCCAATACAATCCAACAATATCTGTGGGTGCTGTACAGAGCCTTTGTGCTTCTCATGGGGCTGTATGGGCTCTGTCAGCATCAAAAAGTCTTCATCAACATTTTATACTTTACATCCTGACCAGCTGCCAATTCCTGATGAACTACTTGTGAGTACATGTGAGGGAACAAAATAACCAGCTACACTGGTAGCTTCCCATCAGGGATCTTATCAAATGCTTTTAAAAGGCACAAATAAATCATAAATGACTGCCCTTCTCTTACACCTATATTATTGCAAAGAATTCTAATAAACCAGGAAGGGTGGGCGTACGTTCACACAGATTTGTATCTGGCAGAGGACATTCTTGTTAAATAATGCAGTGACGAAGCAATAGTTTAACAATATAGATGGAGAGATAAATACATGTTTCATGACTCTCACTTAATTACCTATTCATCAAGTATAACTGATCATGCAGAAATGCCACCTGGCTTGCAATATTATGGATAAAGGAACAGTGACAGTGACAGTCTTCAGGACTAGTAGCTCTTTTTGGTAAAAGATTAGGTATTTCTGTTAGTATTCCTGCTCCTTCATTCTTCATTCTGCTGCAGAGAACTTCAATGAAATCTTTGGTCCTGGTGACTTGTTGCAGTGTAAACAATCACTTCTGCTTCATGTTTTTTCCAAGAGCTCTCTGTTTCTGACATTGCTTTATCCATACCACTGGCCAACAGCAGTTCTGAGGCAGGTATCTCCCCTATTTGTTCTTCAGTAAGTCGTTTACCATTTGAGAGCTTTGGTTGTCCTAAAAGTGGGCTGTTTATTTGCCTGTACTGAGCTCTTTCACAGATTTTCAGCTGCTGAGATGCATAAAGAATGCCACATTGTAGGTTTAATGGCCTTCTGTGTATCCATTTTGTCTACTATGGCTGCTTTGGTACAGTGTCTCAAACAGACAGCAGATACTAAATGTCTCTCTTTCTCTAGCGCCCTGCAACAGACACAAAACAATTCACTCTTCCTGTAGTATTATAATATAAACTGGAACTTGACTGACAATAATATTCTTTCAGAATATTCAGAGCTTGCTTTGTATATTTCATAGGATCCTTTCTCTTGCAGTAATTAATTCTCTGCATCTGCCCAAAGATTGTATTTGTTATCTTCCTGAGCATAAAAGATCTATTAATATGTAAATTAACAGGTTTTAGTTTTCTTGGAGCAGAAGAACTTTTTAACATTTTAATGATAAGTTCACAATAGTGCTCCTTTTCCATGTTGCAAAAGTGTAAGTTTTTCTTATATTTCACTAGAGAATGCCAAAGTAAAAATCAGATTTCATTACTGCGGGAAAGACTAGTACTGGACAGCCGAGTGGCTGTGGAGAATTATCAGCAGAAGCAGGCATAAATGTGTTGGAAAAGAATGAATTTAGGGAGATAAATTCTGAACTCTGTCAAAAAAAGAGCAAGGTGTGTAGTAGCAGTCAGGATGATCCAAGAAGACAGAGTTACCTGCCTTGGTTATATTATGTACAGAAGTTGGCTTTACATGTGCAATTGTATGTGTTGTGGGTATCTCACACCCCCACTCCCCCCACTACTTTGTGCCCTAAATTACTGGCTGTAGCTGTACGACCCACAGGCTGAAGCAGAAAGACACAGGCTGCATCCACAATGGTCACCTAGAAGGTGTCTGTTGTTACCAGGAATGTTAGTCCTTGTAGCTGTATGGAAATTAGTGGAGTTGAGCATATACGAGCCAAACATCTGGCTTTTGGAGGGGACATTTTCATGTGCTGTGAAAGGATATGTTATCGATAAAGAGAGGTTCTTTTCTGTGAGTGGAAACTTTCAGACTTATTATATAAGAAAAAAGCCCAAAATTCAAACAAACAACAGTGCTTAGCCTGGAAGTTTATTTCCTGGAAAGCTTTATGATGCATGGGCATTCAAAAATGTGTGTGGCTGTGGCAAACTGTCTTTACCAGCACATGATGAAACGGGAAGTTAGGTTTCTACCTGAATACATTTTGTGAGGTCTCTTCTCTGGTAAGATTTCTACAACCCTGTAAATCCCCCACCAAAGGAGCATGGTTTGCACTGCTACCACCTCTTCCAGTTATGAACTGGGAACACACATGGAAGCACTGGCCTGCTAGAAACAACATTAAATTGGTTCCAGTTTGCATATGGCACACCTCTGCTTTAGCTCAGCAAAGGGCCAAGAGCGAGGGCGGGGGCTGAGAGAGGACTCAGGCCAGCAGTGGCCATTAGGGAGGCTGTCAGTGAGATGCCTTCCTAGTTTTCTCTTGTCACCTCTCTGGTGGGGTGCAGGAAGGTGGGGGTGGAACAAAGACCGAGAGAAATTTCTGTAAAGACAAAATCAGCAAATGTAGTTATAATTGCAGAAGACACACTTTTTAACCTAAATTTGACACATACCCGTTTAGGTAACCTAACTACTTGCATTCCAGGAAATTAGAAGGGTAGATCCTTTTGCATGTAAAGCAGTTCTCAAAAATTGTTTCTGCATCTTTTAAAATCCAGACAAACTCATTCTCATGTCTTTAGGATCTTCCCAAAACAGAAGAATTTGGCCCACTAGGAAAGTTGTAATTTAGTAAGTTTAATCTTAAGGCCACAGACATATCCAAGTTTGTCCAGTCTTCATCACTTAGCTTGGAAGGCAATTACGATAACATAGAGTAGGATAGGATAAGGGTAGGATATTAAGGGTGCAATTATTACAAACACTGTCAAGTGAAGGCACAGATTTCAGTCATGGACTAATAAATGATTTTTCTGAGTACTTCTGTATGGTTAAATACACTTCTGTCTGTTTTGTCAATTGCACAAAGACATGTGCAGGGCACCCTTTTCCTTTAGGCTAGTTCCTCAAAATAAATTTTTCAAATCTTTAACAAGTATTTTGCTCTGCCTGTACTAGAAGCCTCGCTGACACGGTTGAGGGTTAATTATTTCTCTGAGTCTTCTCTATCCCTGCATGTTGAAGAAGCCATGGTGGCAGCACTGCTGGGAGAAATAAAATTGAACACCACCATTCACAATTCACACATGGAATAGGAGACTATGTTGTAGTATCTGGTCTGCCAACAAGGCTGGCGCTCAGCAGGTCCTGTTATTCATATTCTTTAATTTGAGAGCTGTGACTACCGGTGCATGTCATGACCCAAGGCAGCCCCACTGAAACAAATATTGAATAACCTTAGTAGTAGGAGTGCATGCTACTATGATGAAGGAATTTTTAGAGCAAAGTTGATGCCCTATGGCTCTACAGTAAATAGCTCTAGATAGTACATGCCTTGTGCCAGATGGCTCTCATCTAAAGATTCAGAAAACCTGTGATATTCTGTACACTTTGACTTCTGGAGTCTTGCTGTTGGCATTTTCCCTAGCTGTCTTCCCCCTTTTTCCCCCTCTCACGATCTGATTTCCCCTCCAGAAAATCTGTGCCTGTTAGCCCTTCCTCAAATTTTGTTTTCCTGTGGTCGGACATGGTGTGTCTCCCCACACTCCGCAAGAGAACACTTAGTTTCTGAGAGATTGGGAATCCTAAAATATCTGTTTAATGTCATACAGTTGCTGGAGCCAGAACGCTTAAGCATGCACCTTATGTCTGCACTGCATGCCAGGCAGTTACCCCTGGTTACTGAAAGACGATTCTGATTTTCCTGGTCCCTGTAATACCAGTTTTCCATTTGGCCCGTCCAGCTGTGAAAGGAGGCACTTTGCTGTGCTTTGGGTGCTCTGGAGTGTATGATGGGAAGCTATAGAAATTCATAAAGTGCCCTTTTGCCCTGTTTCCTGGGATGAAAAACATTTGGTTTTTATCCAGTTGCCTTAAAAGAATGGTAGGGGGAACGCAAACAAATGCATTGATTTATGGCAGACAGTAGGCAACAGTTGCAGGTATTTATAATGGCCAGCAAAAGAAAATAACCTGCTCGAGGTGTATTGTGATAACACAGACAAATCAGTCACATGGTAAGGCACCATCAGAAGCTCTTGCCTGGCCCCTGGTGAGCCAGTTCAGGAAGGTCACTGAGCTGAACACTAATGCTGAAGTTAATACAGCAAAAAAAAAGAAGTATCAGTTTTCAGCCAGATGCTGTCTGAAGCGGCTCACCCTGTGTTTAAACTGACATGAATGCTAGCACGAGAGAAGGGTGGAGGGTTGGGAGAGACTGAACAGCCCAGATTTCATCATTCTATGCCACTGAGAACTGCACCTCCGTGTGCCCATGTCACTGCAGGACACCTCTGTCATTCAAACAAGTTTGTACAGGTAATGCAGTTAAATAAACATCCACATGGAATGCAAATATGTAGCTCATCACTTGCTTTTCACTCAGAGAGGATACAGAAGTCATCTGCTCTGGGCTGACTATACGTTTCAGGTGACTGAACCTCAAATTCCTTCTTTTGGGCATTCTGTATTGGAGAGGTGGAGAACAGTGTGTCAACTGAGTGCCTCGCTTTTGAAGTTCTGATAATAAATTGAATTAAAGAAACAGAAATTTTGGTACCATTACATATGGTAGTTTCTGAAGCCTGTAGATCAGACTGTGAGATGTGACACAAACTTGCCCATTCCAAACGGGCAATATTCCAATATGTATATTTACTTCCCAGTGCCATGAAATTTTTCAAATTGGCTTAATTAATATTTTAAAACAAAATGACTGATTTAGTTTTTTTTGTACATTTTCTGGATTTAAAAGTCCTTAGGTTCGTCTGTATGAATCTGCATTGAAATCATAAAAGCTGGAATTGTGTTTAGAAAGAACTTCAAAAGTTTGGATTCTTCCATAATCCATTGACTCTAGGGATTTTAGGAACATCAAACAAAGCTTGACTTTCAAGTAAATCTTAATAGCTGGCATACTAAATTCATATATATATGCATATATATTTGCATATAGGCACATAACTATAATAAAAAGGCTTATTCCCTTCCTTAAAGGAATTTGCAGTTCTTAGGACTTTTAATTCCTGTAGGCCATGTATGCAATTTCTGGCATAAATAGTCCATGAATATTTTAGACAGGATTCTTTGATTAGTTCTTGATCTTTTTGTTTATTTTCCTCAGGGTTCATTTGTTTTTTGTTGTTTGGTTGTTTTTTTTTTCTGACAATACTCCTGTCTAACCAAGAAAACAGGAGCTTTAATATTAGTTAATTCTGAAGTGGCTCTAGAGCTGAACAAGACTTCATGGAAGAGTAGATCTACAGCTGCTCTGGTGCCTGGAGAGAGAAAGATAGGAAAAGTTATTTCCCTTGTGGTTACTTCTGGGACCTGCTTGGGCCTGTCAGGAAAATTTTTCTTACTTGTTAATTCATATGAAATGCTATATTATTATTCTTAAACCACCCCAGGAAAGCAGGTAAGAAACAGCTCTTTGCTGCAATGTGCAGCCACCTTGGTCCATGCTGAGTTTTGGGAACAGAAATTCTTAGACAAAGACCTAGTTTAAACTTGTTTCTACTGGGAACTTAAAATTTTCAAGTTCTGATATCAAAAGGTGTAATATTTGGAAAGCATTAAGAAGGTAGAAGGGCATGTACTAAACCTCAGGAGAAATGATAGCTGTACTTGATGCTTTTTCATGTTATAGTGCTTGTTAATAACACTATTTTTACAGCTGAGAAGACATCCCAATTCTAAAGTTCCCACATTTCCTCAGCTTGCAAGTATTTTCCTGTATTCTGCACATGTACGACAGAATAGTCAGTTACTAGTTTCTGGCAGAGTTTAATTCTCCGTGAAAGTGTTGGCTGAAACTTGTGGCTAGGGACATGTTAACAATGCAATGAAAATAAAAAACAGTTTTGCCTTCCTTAGGTGACCTCCAAAACCCACTCACTTCCTGCAAAAAAGAAGGCTCTCTTTTCTTTGAGAGCTCTTCCATATGCAGAAAGAATGTGAATATGGTATGGCATAAATAAATCTTCAGTCAAAGCAGATTATGTATGCTTAGTTGGAAAGCAGAATGTCATCTCTGGTTTGGGACTGAGGTTACTTTATTCAAAACTGGTTTTCTTTTTCAGTGTGTTGACATAAAAATATATCTTATTTGTGGTGAAAGAGTAATTTGTCAATATAAGACCTTGAGTCAAGTTTTCAGTCATGCCAAAGCAAAGCAGAGAGATAAACTCATTAACAAAAGTGACTTAAAAAGATTTTCAAAGGTACAAATGACACTCAGGAGCTAGGTCTCAGATAGAGGAGAACTAGGTCTGCCCAGTTCCTCTGCCACAAGTCGGTGCCTTTGGGGCCAAGTCTGCAGATGTGCATGCCTGTCTGGGCTACCTGAACTATTTTGGCATCTTTGCTGAAACCAGCAGAGCTGGAGTCACTGGGGCACTGGGGATCTGATGTGCCATGGAGCGGTAATCTGCAAAACAGGAGGAGCAGCAACCAGGCGTGAGGAGATAACGCTGCACACTGCCCTGGAGCCTGCTTGAGGCAGTAACGGGGGTCAGAGCCAACCTCACGCTGAAAGTCAGTGGATGGGAATTTCTCTCCTAAGTGAGAATCTAAGTGTTTGAACCCTCTCTGATCCCTGGCCCATTGCTCCTGGGGCAGTGCTGACGTCAGACTGAGCTAGGCATCTGGTGAAGAAGCAATGGCTTGTAGTAATGGTGTTCAACCGCAGCTAAGACTGATTTCTAGACCCAGATTGTGGCACTGTGGGACTCAACAAGCATTTTCTCCAGGAACGATGAACTGATGTGCTGCTTTGCTTGCGTCTGCTTGGGTGCGCTCAGCTACCACCTACCCAGGCACCTAAACATATCAGTGCTGATACAATTAAATAAGAATAGGATATCACCAACTGAATAATTGCTTGCCATTGTCTTTAATCATTTCTGCAGGTAAATATAAGGGCTGAATCTAGCTAGAATGACAAAGTCATAAATGGGGAAAGCAAGCAAAATCTTTGTTCTAATTAGCTGTTCTGCAACCAAATACAGCTGCTGGGAATGAACAAAGAAAGGGACTGCTTAGCTAGAGTTCCCTTTTGAGGCTGGGTGTCAAGAGAGGGTAATTTGATACATTCTGCCAACCTGACAGTAATTTGTCAGACATGTTACAGACCTGTACGACTGTCTTTGTTTAAGATGAGATGTCCTACTTTCCTGATTAAAATGAACTCCTAATTTGCAATTCTGAACTAAGATAATTGCTTCAGCAGCATTCCAAACTGGGCTACAATTATGGAGTGAGCATGCATTACCAGTGGTAATTTAATTTGTGTGTCCATTTGTTACACAAGTAAAGAATCTTTCAGGCATTACTGTTAGTGATATTTTTGCCTCTATTACATATTGGAGGCCACATTCACAAGATACACTTTCATGAATAAAACATGAGAGAACCAATTCCTCTGTCTACTGAAACAAAGAAAACAAACATTGCCTTTGGGACACCGTATACAAGCAGAGATGCATTCAGGCTTGCACAGAACTGGCTTACCTAAGAAGGGGATCAGAGCTGCCTGAGACAAGTATTTCATTTTGCTAGAACTGCTAGAATTCTGACAGAAAGTGGTCTTGAACATCAGCTAATCGAAATAAGTGCTAACCAGCTCAGAAGAGGAACTTATAATTAGCATCATAATGAAACTTGCACTTTAGTCTTCCACTTCCTCTCTCCCTCTGCTTCTTGAGCTCAAAGGAAAAAATGCCTCCAGTGGTCAATGACATTTATTTTTTTAAACAGATGGGAATTTTCAAAGGTGCTGAGGGGGATTTCTTGTTCATTTCTACAGAGAATTGCAGTGATGGATGGGCATCTGTCTTCCAGAAACAAATGTAATGCCTGTTTCCCACAGACCACAACTTACAAAACTCTTGCTCAGTTTCTTCTGAGCATTCCGGTTCAAATTGACTGGGTTTTCATGGCATCTCAATTGTATGGGTTTTTCACCCCAAAATCTATTCTGACATAGCTTTATGCAAAGTGTTCCACAGAGATTTTATAATTGCTTGTTTCGGTGGCCTCATTTCCTGCTCTCCAGCCAGCGAATGACATCTCTAACATGCTGCGAATTTGGCCCTCTATCACATTGTTATTAATATGATATAATTCCCTGGACTCTCAGCTATCTAGTTTGCTAACCACCTAAAACAGTAGTTTCTGAATTCAGTGGTAGTTTTGCATAAGAAAGGGTCTTTCACTGGGTCTTCTACTGTCACCTGATTCTGATGAAGGTAACCACTTTGGAGTCTAGGTTTTGGATGGAAACTTGAGTTTGGAGGCAATAAAATAGTCAATGCGTTAATGACTGGCTAAGTTCCCCTTGCAAGTGCCTGAAGCAATGAGTCATTAACCCAACCATGTAATTAACTTGGACAAGGGACACATTGCATTTAAACTGATTGTGGAAAAAAACCCAACCAACATATGCCAAGTAGTAAAAAACTTTCAAGGATCTAGGCAAGGACACAATATGAAATAAAGCAGAATGCAGTCCATTTTACCCTGAAGGATACCTAAGTGCTTTGCAAGTGATATACAGGCAGTACTGATGAAATAAATCCACCTTGAGGTGAGACGCAATGTTCATCGAGCAAAGAGCACACACTCTACAATATGGGGAAAAGACAGAAATAATTATTTTAACTGCAGGATGCATGGAAAATCTACATTCTAAAAACAATCAGAGTACATGGGATTTCTGGTTTTATGTGTTTTTCAGAACATCCTAGTTAGAGTAAAGTATACAATATCCCATATTATATGAGTTGTGAAGGCACCCATGCAACAATACCAGAGAGGAAGTTAGTTGCTGTTGACAGGACAAACACCAGCTGCCCTGCATTACTTCTTGTCTTTGTTTCCAGCTCCACAGCTATAATTAGTGAGACTTATAACAAAGTGAAGTGTTTCCTCCAATAGAATGTATTTACCTTTGTCAAATTCTTTCTATTTCCAAGGAAAGTACAGAGGGATAATGTTTTCCCTCAGATGGGAGGCTTAGTTATGCATTTGCAGTGAGTGAGACAGCATGTCATCCCCTCAGTACCTGGCTGTCATAAAAAACCTGTCTTTCTTATTCTAATTGGCCTTTCTGGATATGTGGATGGACCTGAATTGATCAATTTTTACTTTTCTGTCATTTCTCAGTGGAGGTCTTATATTGCAGAATAGCACTATCTTCAGAGGACTATGCTGCCATGAAGATTCTCCATCCCTTCTCTTTCTGGAGTCTTCTGTGAATGAGAGCCAGTTTGTAGGATGTCTCAGTGCAGACTCTTGGAAGCAGTAGGCTAGGTTGACTAAGTCAGGCACATATTACCTGCCAGGCATAAAAATGCCTTTCTTCATGCCACAGGACCCCATTGGCTGAGCAGGTGGGCACCACTGATGGCTCCTGGAGCTCCATGGCCCAGCACACTATACGTGTGTCTGGTGGCAGCTCATGCCCTTGTGGTGCTCAGCCAGCTCTTTCTCCTCTGAGTAGCCAGAAAAGGGATGCTCCTTCCCACCTGGGCACTATGCAAGTCTTTGGGTGAGGTGTGGAAGGGAAGACAGTGAATTCTGATGTCACTGTGCTGAACATCTCCTTCTGGACTGGGAGATGTGAACAACTTGGTCAAGGTCCCACAGCACTGAGCTTCCAGGAAAGTGAGGGATGCAGCCACCATCTCATTTTTCAGTGCTATGACTATAATGCATTTTTTTCAGAGCACTGTGAAGATAAAAGGCCATAATGAAGTGCATTTTCTCTAGTCTTGTTTCTAAAACTCACTGCATTACAACTTTTCCCAGTGGTAGAATAACTGGCTCAATTTCCCTTGTTGGGGTGTGCTATAAGCCTTTGGCTTTATAGCTGAGCCACTTTGAAACGGAATTATTGTCTTATTAAAATGTAAGCATTTAGCACTTAAGTACAAAAAATAAAAGCGGCCTTTATCAAAATGATCCCATTGGTTAACTGTAGCATTGTTTCCAGCACTTTCAAAATTAACCACAATAAAAAGAAGCTCAGTGGGATCCTGAGTTGTCCTCAAAGAGCAAATTAATCATTACCTTAAAAAGCATTTAGAGTATACTTTGGAAAAATTGGCAAAAGGAACTTTTTTGTAACTAAGAAGTGTGAAGCAAGGTAAGAATGGGGTTTGAGAACAAGACTATGCAAAAATATATATATAAATAAAGTGTTTATATGTATGTGTGTATGTGCAGCATTCAAGGGGAATTAGATATGACAACTATGGAAGAAAAAAAGTATCCATAGCTGGCAAACACAGCTTTAAAAAGGAAGCCAGAGTATTTTCTGTGCACTTGTGTTGGATGGCCATCTAAAAACACACTTTATACACAGCACTCTCAAGTTGATGTCTGACGTTTACCGCTGTATCCTACCATCTGTGTATTGAACAAGCTTGGGTGAGGGGCACAGGAGATGGGCCAAAGCCTCCACAAAAACAAATTTCTGCCACAAGAATGATGTTTATTTGTGTTATAACCATTTAAACCTGGTCACATTCAGATGAGCATCAAACCTGTCACTCATTTCTACATTTCTCCTCGGGATTAAGGGGGGAGGTGAAATGGTGTCTTTTGGAAGTACTGCCTCCAAATCCTAACCCACATACTACTCACCTTTCTCTGCTGGTGCACAACTGCTAGCACTTACCTTCTTGCTCAAGGTCAGAATAAAACCCCTGTAATCTTTCTGTCAAGATCCATGGCTTTAGACTAAGCACACACAGTTAAAATTGTATCATAAAAAGGCTGCCAATAACTTCTGCTGTTTGGAGCTACAGAGTAAGTCTGGGGTAAAGAAAAGTAGAAGTTGTTGAGTGTTGTTTTGATACTAGGTATACGATTATTGCATAACAGCTTTTTCTTTATAGCCATACTATGAACAAAATGAATGAAGAAGATTAAAAATAAATTTGGAACTAGTGTCTGTTACAATCACAGTCTGATTCTCAGAAAATTCCTGGAAAGCCTTTATAATTGCAGTAAATGAAATAATAGACCTCTGCCAAAAAGTAAAGCTATTTTTATTGGCAATACATAGATAATGACAATTCTTGCTGGATTGTACTATATACCCCTGCACTGTGCTTGGGTCATCAAAGCAACAATTAAAGATACCCTGGTTTCTAAATCCTAAGAATTAACAATTGTTGCAGACGATGATCCAATAATATCTTTATTTTGACCATTGTGTAAATTACACTTGTCTGATTGCCACAGGAGAAACCAAAGAGCGTTGTTTACAGCTATTGGCAAACTCTGATTTGGACACTGGGAAAAAACATATTTAGGAAATTTTTTTTTAAGAAAACACTATACTAGTTCAGAAATCACTTGTCTGATGCAGTAATGATCCATGCACCAGTCCATTACCAGGTCTCCATTTCTCTGACCAAGATGAAATTTCCACACTCTCCTTGCAGAAAATTAATTTTCTACAATCTGCATTGTACTGAAATTGAGGTTATAACAAAAGAACCTGAAGTACAAGTTCAGTTTGAGGAAACAGGATTACAATGAGAGAAGTATTTTATTTTCCTTCTAGAATCACCTTGAACAGAAAATTCAAGCTGGAATAGGCACAATCTCTGCAAAACTCATAGAAATCAATCAAGCTCTTGAAGGATATTGCCTTCCGATTTGTCACTGCGCTTTTGTCCATTGTTTGGTGCTCTGGTCAGTGATGCCTTAGAATGAATTGGGATTTTAGGTGTGTTTCTGAAGTGAAGACACCTAATAGGATGACTTTTTGCTAGTCACCCAGTGCTACCCACCTCCAGATCATAAGTGGGGCTGCACCCATTTACAACAGTTATGTACAAACCTGAGCTAATGCGTAATGTGAAGGCATGTTACCTGGATCTGGAAAGAGATACCCTTTCTGTAAAAAAATAAATAAATATACATTTATCAAATGTTGTTTTGTGCTGGTTTGTCCAGTACTTGTGTTTCTTCCTAGGACTAGAAGAAAAGATGGATGGCCAGTTGAACACAAAAACTCTAAAAAATACTTTTTTTAATTTCTAGCTTGCAAGAAAAATTGTGTTGTCTCTGCCAGGATAAGAACCCCTTAATAATACTGCAATTTGTCATCTTGGAGGGGTTACTGCAATTCACTGAATTTCAAAAGCTGAACGAGAAGACAATGCACATGCTCTGGGTTGGTCCAGAGGGCAGCTGTCTCCTCCCTCCATGGTTTGGGCTGCTGCAGGCATGTCAAGCCACAGTTGTGCCCCTTGTCTGGCCTTTTGTTAGAGCATGATGCCAGTTTACAATCTTAATCTCCTAGCGTGGCTGGCATATATGTGCCAGCAATTGAAGTTCAAAGTGTAGTAGATGTGGCAGGAAGGGGGATTAGCACTGGTAAGTGCCCCTGGAGGAATCATCCAGTGCTTCTCCATCTGCTTCATGCCAAGGCAAGAATTTGCCTCTATGAGAACGGGCTTGCCCTGGGACCTGGTCACAGCTAGAGCTGGAAACCACGGTCCTCTTGTCTCTTCCAGCTGTAAGACATTATCTAGGGGTGGTTTCTCAGGTCTGTAGGAACAGACCTACTCATATACAGGGTTCATAAAATCAAGAATTACATTTTAAAAAGCGGTCAGGCAGTGGTCACTTCTTAAAGTGGTGATGCTGAATTTACTCCCGACAAAATGAGTAGGTCTGGATTAATAGGTAAAAAGCGAGGTCCATTAAAACTGTGGATTTTTGATGCAAAAATCATCACATCATCTGCAGATACCTGGGAAAATTAAAGTCATGAAGACCAGGAAAAGTTTATGGCAAATGAGGTGGAGTGTTCTCACTCCACCTGAAGGAAGTTCCCAAGGAAGAGATGTTGACTATCTTTAAGCAACACTGTGCACTTCTCATTTTCCAAAATCTTCTCATTTTCTACATATAACGATCCATGTACTGGAGACCTTCTGTTACCACAGGAAAACTACCACCAACCTAAATAAAACACTCTTTAGAAACAAAGAACACAAATGAACTATTTGTCTATATAAGTATGAAAACATGAAAAATTAACTCCCTCAATTTAGCCCAAAGTGGGCTTTTACCCTAAAGGTGAGAAGAGTTAGAGACTGAGGCTCATAAATTTATGAATAATTTCATTATTACTGATGATTTGATGTAGAAGGTGCTAGTATTGGGTGGCAAAGTGAGACAAATGATGAAGAAAATGCTGTCATTCCAGATGTAAAAAATTGCAGTACCAAATTACTGGTTATATTCCATTTGCATGAAGTACATTTGATTAAAATCTTCCCCAAACTGCAGATATCTCAAATAAAACCAAAAAGAAAGCAACTTTGTGAATGAGAAACCAGTAATCACATCAATAGATTTACATTTCAGAATGAGTTTGACTAAGTGCCATATCCCCATCAATAGAAAAATTCAAATTCTAATCCAAAAGCATACATAGTCAGTCTTGCAAGCAATAACAGACATGTTAAAGGTGCTCTAAGAAGTGCAACATTTTTGAAAGTTTTGGATGTATAGCAAGCAATTATTGACTTCATTGAGTGTACAATAACTAAAAGACATTAGCAGTATAAACTGGATGAATATATGTTAAGGTAAACACCATAACTTCTAAAAACAAATGCTTGATATTAGTTTTCCAAAGGACATGTTAAGCTACAGTGCAAGGACATATTATACTAGAATTGAGGCAAACAGTCCTAACTGTCACCAAAATCAATATATTTTCACTGATCCTGGTAAGAGCTACAGTTTAGAGGCTGGTGGAAGTTGTAGGATTCTGCACTGAGCAAAATGGTAACCAGAGCTATGTGAAATAGCTGCCACACTGTTAATTCCAGCCAAGGAGTGGTGGCTGAGATTTGTGCTCTGGGGTGGTGGAACACAGGAACAAATCCTGTTCTAGCATAGGTGGCCTTCAAGTATGAACATTTAACACTCTAATTCTTCCAGGATTTCCAGAGGCTTTCCACGGATATATGACAAGACAAGAGTAAAAGAAATACTCCTGTTGCCTTTTTTCTAAAAAGAAACACTTCTCTAGCTTTTTGTTGAAAAGCAAAAGCACTTGTTTATTTGAATGATCTGTCATTTTATCTCCACTGTTATTAGGAGAATAGAGGTGTGAAAGAAGAGGAACAAAACCAGATGCCTGCTTCATCAGAGGATGATGCAAGCTGCATTAAAATGAGAACAAGTGAAGGATCATGTTCTCTCTCTGGAGAGGCAGATGGGGTCTACATTGGCATAGAGGGAGACATCATCTGTTTCTAATGGTGCTGGGGCCAGCTTATATGTTGTTATATTGCTATATTACTAACACATTATGATTTCTTAGTCGGAATGCTAAAAAAGTGCTTAGTCTTTTATAGAACAATGAGCAGATAATTAGAGAAACCAGAAACGTTAGTAATCAGAAAAGCTTGTTTTAAAAAGAGTTCAGCGGCACTTCTGTCAACCAGCTGGCAACCTCTGGAAATTACTAAATGATGCTTCTTTAAGGCTGCTCTCTAAAATCCTGCTTTGTTTCTTTCAGCCCTTTGCCTGATTGACAGCACAGACTCAATTAGACATTGATTAGACCAAAGGATGCCACTGTTTTTATCTTGAAAATCTGTGTCTTGCTAGTAGATGTGAAAAACCCAACATTTTTGTGGGGTTTCTGTTTCCCAAAGTACCTCTTGAAATGACAATGTTTTTTCCAAGTTCATTATATGCACTTGTTCCAAAGGCCACATAAACAGCTGAAAAAAGTTACAGAAGAAAGCAAAATCAGAATCATGCCACAAAGCAAAGGGAAGGCAAGTGTTCTTAAGTAAAGCAAAATTTCTGGAGTAGAGCTTGGAACAAACATTCCTTCTCTTCTGCAAGCCCATATAAAATCTACATTTTTGTAGGCATACTCTCTTTTTGACCACAGACAAAAAGCCAGTTTTTAGGAGGCGTATTTGCATATGCTGTGTGTTTAAATGTACTTTAAACAGGCAGAGAATATTAAATCTGACTCTGAACATAACCATGTTATGAAATCTCTCTTGGCTTTCTCTGACTGCTATTTCAGAGCCAAAAGCTTTAATAATATTTTTGTTTATAACTCCCACCCCACTTCAAAAAAGTCCTTACCAGCATTCTTTGTAGGGAAATGAAAAGCAGCATAGGTTTCTCTCTTAGGCATTTACTGTCTCTGTTGCTCAATTTAACCTTTTAAAGAAGCTATATAAGGATTGTCAGCTTGTTTTTAATTCTACTTCATCTATTGCTTTATTATATAATTGTCTTCAGCACAGACATAGTAAATTTGATGTAAAATCAGCCTCTGTGAGACCAGCTACACCATAGAAAACATCAGTGTGATGTTATTAAGTACTTCAGGGGATGCCTTTTGCATACATAGTTAGACAAGTTAAGTCTCAGCAAGAAGAAAAAGTTGAAGTGACACACAGTTGTAAGCATCTTATGAATGATTTATGTCCTCGTTTTGCCACAGATTTCATTTTTACTTACACAGAACTTATCAAACGATGTACAAAACCAGCATTAAATAGAATGAGTCACAGAGCATTCAGGGAGAAACTTTCTCAGTACTGCAGAAGAACAGATGAGCCTTCGGGTTTATTTTTTGTTTGTTTTACAGCGGCCTAAATGCCACTGCCCATTTTTCTGCATGCACTGAAAGTGTAACTAAGAGACAGTTTTAGCCCAAAATGTGTACAGTTGGAGTTTCAAATGAAGGACACTGAATACAACAGAAAGGGAGCACATGAGGTAGCAGGAAGGGAGCATGTGAGGTAACAGAGCCACTTGTGTAGAGTAGCAAAGTCAAAGCTGTTGTGGTTCAAGGCACAGCAGATGCCTGATCGTTACATGTACCCTATGACCTGAAGGAGAGGTTACAGGATGGTGAATGAGGGAGGTAAGGCTATTGAGATGCAATTATCTTTACACTAGTTTTAATTTGCACACTTTAATCTGCATAGGCTTTCTATCTAAGTAGTCCTCCATCACCACGCTGCAAGGCACAGCAATTGCAGGCAGGCTCAGATTTACTGGTTGGGTAACACAACTGAGTTAGAGAATAGGAATAGAGAGAACACGCTGGAGCAAAGGCAGCACCTTATCTCCAGTAACTGTCTCCTAGGTATGAATTTTTTGTTTTTCCTCTTCTTCTGAGGATCCTGCACCATGAGAGGGAGTCTCTAGAGCCCATGGGCAGCTGCAATACACACTTGTCTGCAAGGGGGGTCAAGCAGCAATGAGTACTAGCCAGGGCGGTCAGGGATCGGGTTGAAATCATTTCAGGCGGGTCAGGTGGCACGGGCAAAGGACACAACCAGGCAGTGTTTTGCGGCAGACTGGAGGTGAGCTAGGTCCCGCGTGTGGGCTGCTCACTGGTATCAAGACACTGGGCTTTCTGGATACCTAATGAAAATGTGACATGAGAAAATATTTCTGCCTGTTGAAAACTGGTGTGGGGATACAGTTACCAGCTGTTGTAGCTGTCACAGGAATCATCACTTCCTCTTTCTGTGTTCCCTCTTTGAAAGACTTTGTTTTCTGCCTCCATTCTTGTAGAAATTAGAACTATGTTCTTGTGCTATCCATATAAACGTATCTGTTAGTGTCCCCTAAAAAATATTGAATCTATTAGCCAGTTTCAACCGAATTTGATGGAGAATTTTTTTCTGAATTTTGTAAACCTCAGTAGAGGTAGAGGTAGAGGTAGAAAGAGAAAGTCCTATTAATCCTGGTTTTGGAGGAGAAAAGCCGCACCATAAGATCAATTATACTATTACACAACAGAGAAACCATATTAAAACAAGTGGCTTTATGAATACTCCAATTGCAGGAAGATTTTTGATAACAGCTGGTACTTTAAGTCCTAGGAAATGCAACCACTTCACAGCAGTTCATCTGAAAGCAGGATCCATTAGGTTGGCTGCTCACGGAACTACTTATTTTCTTCACTGACCCACTGGTGCTTGTAAAATAAGAAGTGCTGTGGTTTCAGAGTGTCCTAGGACAGCAAAGAATGACGTTTGAAGCCCTGGAAAGTCATGAGCCCGATAAATTAGGCATTCTGCAAAATTAATATGAACAGCGCAGCCGGTGGTGCACCGAATTGAGAATTTGTGGCCTGATCAGAAAAATCAGCAGGATCCTAAACTTTCCCAGGTCACCTGTAAAAATGCCATAAGGAAGGCTAAAGAAGTTCTTGAAGAATAACCTTCAAAAAGAACAACATATTTTTAGACACAGCAGTTGCAGAACATCTGCCAGAAGGTGTGAAGACCTGACAGAGCGCAAAGGCATAGAAAGAATCAATGCTCAAGTAAGATTAGTACAGAGTAGAGAAATTAAATTATCTTTCTGCATCTAGTTATCATGGAGAAGCTTAAGGCGTTTCCCGTGCTGAACGTCTTTATGGGGATGCACCAGAAGCTCTTTCTCAAATAAGAGCATTGGACAAGATCAGGAATCAAATGAATGGAAAGAGCAGACACAAATCTCTTGGACCAAGTGGAGCTTCTAAGGAACTTAATGATGAAACTGTGATGTAGAACTGTTTGCGTGAGACTGTCTCCATATCACAGAACTGCAGGGTAGCTGGTGGGACCTTGTGTGAAAAAGGAGTGTGATCAGAAAGCCTGACACCTCCACCAAGGTAGCCTGGTCAAGCTAGACTAAAAAGAATCAGTGGGTACTGGGAAAGCTCAGCAGAGCTTTGGCAGAGGGAGGCTGGGCCTTACAAATCTTTTTGGATGGAGGCCTCAGAAAGAGGCAGTGAGCATGTACACCAGGAACAGCCTGCTGATGAGGCTGGCACGGATTTACAAAAGGAAAAAATTTCCTTGCCAGTGGCTCTTCAAGAAGCCAAGCAGCCACCAGATGGGAGGGGAATTTTGCGTGCCTGGAGATCCACTGAAAAATATAGGAAACAATAGGTAGGAATAAATGGCTGGTTTCACTCTAGCAGAAGGTCATCAGTGGAGGCCTTCCAAAATGAGCTGGGAATAAAACAAATAGGGAGATGGCAAAAGTTGCTTATGTTAGTAGCTAGCTTCATAATAATGATACAAATATTTCCACATCCTAGAAAGCTCCTTTGTCCCATATGCCTTATTGTCCCATAATTCTAAGTTCCATTGGGCATCCTTAAATGTCCTCAGAAACAGAAGCCAAAACAGAGACTTTTGAGGCACAGTGCTTTGTCATTTCTCCAAGGCACAGCACAGTCTCACTCAGAGAAGGATTATACTGTAGGGATTATGGAAGCATAATAAGTACAGACCTAATGCTCCAGGGTCTAGAGAAGAAATTCTGATTTTTAGTATGTGAGAATCCTCAAGGTTATAACATATTGTGAAGATGATTTTCAAATCACAGAATTTTAGGAAGGGACCTCCAGACGCTATCTAATCCGGCTTCCCAATGAATACGAGATCAGGTCAGGTGGCTTTCTCTTAACCGTATCTTGAAAGATGAGTATTCTACAACTGCACTTCAGTGCTGTCAGGGAAAAAAAATAAAAACAAAAGAAATATGCCCATAACAAGTTATTTCTACTCACTGTTTGGATTCTGATTCCTGAAGGATCTCATATTAAAGCATTTATTTGCAATGCCAAGGGCTAGAACTAGAATTCTTCTTCAGAAAAAAAAAGTCAGCTATTCTTGCAGAGAGGTGTCTTCAAAAGCTGAGCCCCTGAGAAGCGCAATTGTGACCATGAGACTTGTGAAAAGTTGCAAGACTTTTCAACCCTACTTTTATCAAACGTTATTTTTACTCATACTTACCTGAAATTATACAAGCCTGCAGAAACCTCTGCTATTCTGAAACAGTCTGAGCTAGAATTTTGCCTCTACAGCCTCATCAGACAGATAATGAACGACTGACAGAAATCTCATGTCTCAAGTAACACAGTGCTGGCGTTGTATTCAAATAGCCTTATGAATTTTAAAGAGCCTTTTGCAAGCATCAAGACAGTGGTTTATAGCTAAAAATATATCAATACAAATTAAATATTTGCATGACAAGGGTGACTTTAATTAAAAACCTTTGGTATAATTTAAATCACATCCATGAAAATAGTCATTGAAGAATGAAATGTCTTATAGCAATTGTCTCTTATAGTTCAACATAATTGGAAGGGAATGTCTGGAACATCACTCACTGCAATGATTTTATACTTCTGTAGAAAAGCTGATTGTAAGATTCTTTTAATAAACAGCAAAGTAGAGGAGCCAAAACCGAAATATAATTCTGAAAAGTAATAAATTTGTATTTGCTTACATGAAAATGATTTTGATATGGTACAGGTGAATTTTTTGCACTTCAAATAAAAAGCCTTCCAGTGCAATGGAAGTTACTATATTCCCATGAGGTTTTTGGGATGTTCAGGAACTCAACTGGATGAAACTTGTGAATATGCACAAGTTCCCTTCTCTTCAGTCACACTCCCCAAGGACAAAGAATTTAAACACTCTGTGTTTCCTGTCTCTTTCAGTGTTATATCTTCCCTGCATTATTGCATTTATAGGTTATATGCTAATGCCTTGGTGTGTGCATGCCACTTTTCCTTACTAGAACTAATCAAGATCTACCAGACCTATTGGAGAATGTGGGCAGGGGCGATGGTCCTACATCACATTCAGAGGTTGACCTACACTTGTTTGCCATAATTCAGTTTTATAGCTAACAAAAATCTTCCTGAGAGATAACATATATTCTCCTTTAAATTCTGGGCCAAAGGCCTGCATTTTTAAAGCTGGTTTTCTTCCGTATAATCCCCCATGCCATCTGCAAAACCTCTGCAGTGAATGTGTGTGGAATTGAGTAACAGTCATAGAGCTGGTGTTGTTAAAATCAATATACATACAATTTTAGAATGAGCTAGAGATCTGAAAAGGCCCTGTTCAAACTTGGTGTGACTTGAGAATAAATTTAATGGCTAGATATTCCTCAGCCAGTCATGAGAAGAGTCTTATTCACCCTTTCCTCCTGTCCGACAAGCTACTGAATACTAAGGGAGAAGCAGTCTGTGGGAACCTGGACCATGTACCATCACTACAAAGCAGTGGTTTCTCTTAATCTTCCTTTCTCCCCTGTGGCCACACCATTATCTCTGCATTTCTGGCCTCCTATAGCTTGATAAGCTTTAAGACTTGAGCTGTGCATAATGGCTCAGGAGAACCTGCATCCTGTCATTGGTGATGACAAGGTAGGAAATGCCACAATACACGGGGGTAGAAAACAAAGCAAAGCACGTTTCTGTGTCCCAGGGAATAACCCAGATTATTCAGGATGCAAATCAGGGAAGAAAAGAATGATACGTTGCTGTCAGAACTCTTTTTGCAGAGTGTATGACTATAAGAGGTTATAATTATTTAACATTTTGATTTTCACTTTTCTCAATCAGTAAAGTCCTTACTGTCTAACCAGCTGCTGCAGTTCCACAGCAGATTCACTACAGTAAATTTCAACCCTTATCAGGAAAGCAAAAGTTGAGAAGTCACATGGTAATCATAAATTTTATTAATCTCTTTACAAGTCTCTGCATGAACTCATGAGCGTATGGTTTATGTAGAGACCATTAACGTACAAACACAGAGACATCCCCATTTTCCAGTACAGGCAGAGCATAGAAAATCTACACATGTGATTTTCAAAGGTGAGGAACAGTTTCTGAATCCTGCTGAAGTTGGTGGAAACAAGAGCCATTCAATTTTAGAAGTGGGATGTTAGTACTATGAGGGAAAATGTGCTGAAGAATAGGAGGTGTAATAGGATAAATACTTGAGATTGTCAGCATGCTGGTATCTAAAAAGGGTATTGAGGCATTAAGCTCTAGTCTGAAAGCCTCCTTGGAGAGCTGGAGGAAACCATGCCTGATATTACACACAAATGAACACCAGCTCAAAGGTCTTAAAGGTTCCTTCCAACCTAGACAATTCTAGGATTCTAAGTATACTTTCCATTTTATGAAAAAAGGAAACAGTATCGGTTGCCTAAAGAAATGTGGCAAAGCAGGACATCTTAGAAATCAAGGCCTCTACCCATTTTAAGAATCAAACACAACTAGTCCTGTAAGAACAACTCAGGGCTACACAATCCCAATTGGGCATTTCTTTAGGAAGTTGTCCTAAAAAGCCTTACAGCAAAAGCTGTTTCATACAACCTGTAATCTCTGCATCGATCTAGAGTGCAATCCCTGGCTGTGGCTGGGCTCTGCTCAGATGCAGTAGCTGATGGGAGGAACAGGTAGGATCTCTAAAATCTTTTTTCCCAGAGCCTTAGGTAAAACAACCTCTCTGCCTTCTTCAGAAAGAGAAAAGTTGTGTTTCTCATTTCTGAGAGAGAGACATCTCATCACTCATCTTGGGTAATCCTGGAGTAGATCTCAGTCTTTCTTGTTTTAGATTTTCCATTTTTTGACAAACAACTGCAATTCTAATGAGGTCAGGAAGAGGCTCTTAGGTCTACTATAACAAATAGTTTCAGAGCCCTGGTTGCATTTCTGAGAGTATGTGATTTGCCAACCACCACAAAACATGAGACAGTTTTGCTCAGTTGTTTTAGCAGGCAATATCACACTGACATGCTTGTCTGTTGCAAATGGTATCATAACAGTTCTCAGCAGCTGAGGAAGACTCTGGCTGAACCACACATGTCCTTACAGACAACCTCCTTCAACTTCTAAACCTCTTCTGCCAGGCAACGCAGTGGCCCTAACTCCATTGGCAAGGAAGGTCTTAGGTCTGTCATACCAGTGACTGCATCTAATATTTTGTAGCTGAGTCCTAAAGGGGATCCCATAAATCTTACAGGAGGTGCCCTTAACTCTTGGACAGTCCAATACCATAGTCCAATCCACATAGTGTCATTCTCTTTGATATCCTTGTTAATTGTGCTGTACCTTCCATATAATCAAAGGAAAATGGAAAAAACCACAACCAACCCCAACACCCAAAACCAAGAAGCAAATGGAAAGCTTCTTTCTAATCTGAACATTTTTCTTCCTTCTTTCCTTTCTTATTTGCCCTCCATCCCCTTCTTTCTTCTTTTTTTTTTTTTTTTTACCTTTTCTCTTCCCTACACCTTAGCTAATTAGGCTAGAAACGTATTTTAAAAACAGAAAAATAATTGTATCTATTGCATCTACTAGTATCAAGATGCCTGTCAGACTAGTCTCCTTTCATTAAGCTAATCACTTGTCCTGGTACACACATTTTTGTTGAGTTATGAGTACAGTCTACTTCTGAACAGCATTCCCAGTTAGCCAAACTGCTGTGGCTGCCCCTGTGCACGGTCCAGTTACAGACTTGGCACAAATTCTGAGGTGAATCACATTAGATTAAACCTGTGTGTTTCAAGCCGACGTGTTTTGCCAGAAGTGGGACAGGCTAAGGCCATAAGCACAGAAAATTGCTGCTTATCCACTGATGGGTAGGAAGCAAGTGACTGTCATAACACCCATGGGAGGTGTTGCTGTACCCGTGCAACACACAGTGGATTTGGGACTGAAACCTTCCTCATAACACAGTACTGCAGAGCCAGGACTCACGCTGCTGCTCCAGTTTGATTCACTAACTCATGGGCCACTAGTGGCCCTTCTCACTCATACCCATGGAAACCAAAGGTATTGTTAATTGTATGCCAGTGGCAATTTTTTAGTAGAATAATGTCATTAACTGCTGCTGCACTTGTGGCCAGCGTTCCTTTTTCAAATTCTCTTACCAGAGGGTGATGTGCTTCTCAGCTGGGTTGGTACTGAAGGGTGAGCTGCAAGGTTGCTTGGTGTAGTTACCTTTACATGGGGAGGTGGAAGGTTTTGTTTTTTCTTTAAAAACTCAATTTGTTTTTCTGGGTGTATGAACAGTATGTATGTATGATTGTATCATCTCTTTAAATTTATACAATTATCTCACATTTCTTTTTAATAAAAATGGGGTAAAACCTAGCTGTTGGCTCCCCTCCTCAGCCACCTGTTGCCCATCAACCTCCCCTCCCTGCTCCCTTGACTCTTTGGGCTGCCCCAATTCCTTCAGAGGAACTTCAGGATGTGACAAAAAGGAGAAATAGAATGAACATGTGCTAAAAGTACTGTGTGTGAAGATGCCAAGGAAACAAATGCTGTTGGATTTTCTTAGAAGTGAAGAAAGTGAACACTTTTTTCAGTTAGCACTTCATAATCCCTTTCATTAAAAGAATTTCCCTGCAATTGAAAACAAAGCTTTACGGAATGGTTTTTAGTGTTTTGTACCTTTACAGTACCCAGCAGCTGGGCAACCTGAGCCCCATGTGGGAGCACTGGGTGCTATTGCAACAGAGCCAGCAGCAGCATCACCAAGGTTTCTGTTGTCGGGTACGTGGTAAAAGCACAACCAATTGAATGGTTTAAGTCACAAAGGAAATTTTATATCATTTGAACAGGACAAAAAGCTCAAAAAGTGACTATAACAACTTTATGGTTTATTTCTCTAAAATTATTAGTTTATAAGTGTAAGTTATCCCTTCATTTCCTTTAAGTATTCTTTCTCTCCTAGATGGACAGTCTTATGCATTCCTGTCTGTCTGTCTTTGTTGGCCAGTAGGAAGACTCAGATGTGCTTGCATTTCAAAATTTGGTGATTTATCACCTATATATCCCATACAAACTTCATAGGCTTGCTGAAGACCTAATATTTTCAAAAAAAAGGACAACATATTTTTCATTTTTGCCAGATGTTGAGCATTGGATTTGACAAATAGATCTTTTCTGGTAGAGTAGTTAGCCATTAGGAAAACTCACATTTCTTCTTACTGACAAGCCATTACTTAAAGAAAGAGGGATATAGATCCATATGCAGATTATTCAGCAATTTTGAGCCATGTCAACTTCCTGTTTTGCTGACTTAGCCACCTACTTAATGTAAGTGACATCTGATAATTTTGCAAATTTTCCCACTTCCTTGTTCTTTAGACTTTTTTGTGTTAGATCTGTCCTTGAAAGGAACAAGAAAAAACACCATGCAGGAAATAAAAATGTTTCTGTTGCTTAATTAATTCTATTTTCTTCTTGCATATGCATAGATGTGCTAGAGTTCTGCAATCTTGTTTATATGGAAAAGCAAATGCCTGCTTATTAATGGGAAATTGTTGCTAAATTTAGACGGAAAAATCTTGATATCTCCAGGAGTAGCAACATCACACTACTCACGCCTGTTAGAAAAAAAATCAGGAATGAAGAACTGGGTGCTGTCTTGACCCAAAGGCACGGTGAGTCCACGGGGTTGGCATTCCTTAGGTCATCAAAATCCAAACAAATACACACATATGTGCGCACGTGCATGGTGACAAATTGCTTTGCCTCCCAGGTTGACCTTAGTGACAAACTACCTGAAACTAATAAACCGAAAAACCTCTAAGACCTAGGTGCTTTGCCACCTGTTGGTGAGCTCTCCATTTTACTGGGTTCCTGCAGCTCAACACTGACATCCGATGGCAGGTCCTAATAACCCCAACTGTTCCTGCTCCCCGCGAGGATAGTGATCTGCAGCTCCAAATTGACTAAAACAGCACATAGACTACAAAGGTAAGAACAGGTGGCTTTTTTTTTTTTTTTTTCTGTATGGGTGATTGTGGGGTAACTTTTCTGTTCTGGCTGCTATTTGAATAGCCCAGACCTGCTACGGGGTCTATAATTGGCCTCGCATCTATAATGATGATGCTAGAAACTTCGGCCTTGTTTAAACGAAGTGGACTTTTGCCACTGAAGGAGTGAGACCAAGAGGACACCCCCCTTTTCAGATTTCCTCTACTGCCCACGGGTCAATTGAACTTGCAGCTGATAACTGGTTTCTGTTAGCATGCCCCAGGTCTCTTGGATGAGGGACCCCTCAGCATGCTCAGCGATGCAAGTGTTACAGACTGCGTAAATCTGTGAATATTTTGACATGGACACAGATTGTTTAATGAAGATATTTGCTTTAAATACCACCTGTAGGGATCTAAACAACAGATAAAAACTTCTAAACCCCAAAGTAAAAGAGTGATCGGCCTAAAGCAGCTAAGAGAAGAGAAGAGAAGAAGAAGCCTATCATGTTTTTCACCTCTGATTACAGCATATCAAAAGCTGAACTTAGTGAAATGGAGTGGGGCACTGTCCAACTTTTTGCTTCTTTTTTATGCAATCAATTGCTCTCTTCTTTGGCTAAGAGTAAAATATATGAGTAAAATGATAATGAGGACACTTCAGGAAGAAGATAGATGCAATTGTAAAAAGCCACATAGGCTAATTCCCAGTTTTGGAAAAAAAAAACACCAAACAGGTTGCATTTTTTTGTATTAGTATGTCACATTTGCAAAAGAATTAGGAAAGCAAAAAGATTTGACAATAGACTGAAGATCCTTATCAGCTATTAAACCTAACTAACTCAATTTTTCCAGTTGTTAATTAAATTTCATGTGCTAGGACAAAACTCTGGCCCAAGAAATAGGGATGCAGTCTAAAGCAGACTCAATAAAATGGAAATACAAGTCTGAAAATAATCCATTCAGTCCTAAAGAAGTTTGACTTTCAGAAGTGGTATCTTGGGCTGATTTCAGGAATCAAATTTGCAGCATTTAACCTAATTTACTAAGGTCATATTTTAAATAGATTTATTCAAGAAGTATTGAGGGCTGCTGGGCACTAAAGTTCCTTGGTCTTTGATTTTGGTGCATATTGATAACATATTAAGGCAACTGTAGAGTTTCAAGCAACAAGGCAATGCACACATTTTGGGGATTCTGGTGAGGTGTGAGTATGATGTTACTTGATATCCACTAATGGAATAACAACAGCGGAACTAGATGTCTCCAAGAATTGCACTCCAGTAATTTTCTTATCCAAGCCAGACCATTAGCTGGCATCTTCTGTTTAAAAGTCTGAAATGCAGTTACACATATAATGTCTGACAAATCAGTGCTTATCTGTTATTTTAGGAAAAAAGTCATATGATTATCACTGAGCTAGCAGCCCTTTTCACTGTAATGGAGATTACTTTACTTATACATCATGTCTTGAAAAAGCAGAAAGTACAGCTAGTCCCATCATTGGCAATCTTAGTGAGGAGATGTTACACCTAGTGGGACAAACGCAGAAATTTTGCATATCCTTCTTTTTTGTCTCTTTTCAGATATGAAAAGCCAGATATTCTGAGAAATGGAGCTCCCAAAGCTCCAGTTAATTCTGTGTGGATTTTTTAATCTCCAAAAGTCACCTACTGTCAAGAGATTGGAAACACGAAACGGAGGTAATCTGTGTAGAGGCCATGTTTGATGATATGGGTCTTAATAGGCAACAGATTTTTTTATTACAGTACTTTCCATATCACTTTTTTTTTTGTCTATTAGTGGAAGACTTTTGTCTTCAGGAACTTCCATTTGACCATAGTCAACAAGATAAGGGTGCCCACTTCTCTCCTCCTTCATGAATTTCCACAGTTTTGGTTTTTGTGTACTTAATAATATCTATTATATAAGACTGGTATGGCAGAAAGGATGAGAGGAAAACAAAACATGCGTCATCCAAAACAGAGCCCCAGAGCTCTGACAACAGCTGAAATAAAGAAGACTCTAAAACCAGAAGGCATACAGATTTTTTTTGCTTTACCTAAATTAAAAATAATGGAAAAATGTAGAGGATTTTGGCTATACTCAGGGTAAGCAATGCTTAAAAAAGAAATCTGAGTTGCCTAAATGACTTTCAGGGCTGCCAAAAAGCAATCGATTGTGTTAACCACTTTGAAGAAGTAAATTGATTCCTTTGCGGTTTTGCCTTGGACTGGTCAGAAACGCGCAAGGTTGCCTCCTGCAGCAAGCCCTTCCCACGGGGCATACTCACGTACAGGGAATAGTACCTAAATTACTCATCTTGAGTTGTCTCACAGACAGGTGAGCTTTCCAGAGCTCACCCCTTGCTAACCTTGGCTTTTGGTCAGAACACTGGTGTCTACCAGGAGTCTCCTGGGCGTAATCATGGGAAATATCAATGGCTCCCTTCCGAGAGACCTCAGGACCTTTCAGAATCAGACTGCTCTTGTCCTTGATGCATCGATAGCTTGGATAAGACCCTTGAATCTTACTACTGGGTACAAGAACAGTGAAATGAATCTTCTGGAGTGCTGTGCTTTATTTTTAAGGTCACGTGACCTTTTCAGATCTATTTAGCACTGCATGCTTCATGCCAGAAAGGATTATCCATTCTACCTGCATAAAAAGGAATTGAGATCATTTAAAAAACAACTTTAAATTAAAGTAAACACCGAGTCATTAAAATGCTACAATGAATTAAGAAATTGTTTGCTTAAATATATCGAATTTTGTGGTTTACTAAATCAAGAGTTGTTGTAGTCTCCATGGAAAAACAAACTCCATTTGTTGACCTTTATATTTATGTGCAAAAATATTGGAAAGGGACCAAGACATTCTCTGCCTATAATTCAAATTTTGCTCATTTTGAACTTTTACAAATGAAATACGTTATTTTGACACCTTTTGTATTTATTGCGGTAACAAGTTCTGCAAATTCCTTATGCAGTCATAAATTCAAGATACAACAGCTAAAGGCAAATACATTTCAGGCAACTAATATTTAGGCTCCTCAGACCTGAGACAAGCGAATATCTGTTTGAAGAGACCACGCTTATGCCGTGGTCGAAGATCATCATCAACCTGGTTGGGGAACTTTTGTCGAACAAAGTAAGTTTTTCTTTTTGGTGGATCTTCGTAACAGACCTGCCTGACACAAGAGGTGGCATCCCCAGGAACCGTAAGCATACTCTCCCTCAGGAACGTTAGAGGTTCAACAAGCTGCTTGTGCACGCATGGAGACACAACCCTGTTTTGCTCCTGCATAATCTCTTCACCAGCACAATTCCTACTACAAAGGAATTTGGGCTGATGTCTCATTTTAAATCTTTCCATCATCTTGAACACTGACTAGAGCTTTTTTTTTTCCCCCCTCTTCCCCTTGTTCTTTTTATTTTTGTATAGTGTTACATGTATGACTACGTTTGTCATATCAAAGCTACTACAGAGGAGTTCCTAAGGCAGGACCTGAGGCTATTCCTTAAAGTTTGAATCTGTGATCTGAAATAGTGTTGCCTGCGTGTACATATCAGTCTGCTCAGAGGTACAGCCTGCGTGTTTCATAGTTTTATCCATCATAGCCCTAAAAGAAGCAGGCAGTCCTCTGGGGAAACAGAAAGGTGCTTAGTACAGCTTTTCTTGTAATGTACACACAGGGAAATATCCTTTAAACACAAAGTAAAAATGTGATCCAGACATTATTTCTATTTCAGGTTGCAATGTTCCTTTCTTCTTACACAGCCCTGGTCTCCGATGACTGTTTTTTTCTCTTCTTCTTCTGTTTGCTATGGAGGCATATTGCATTCAATTGCAAGCGTGGATGGAAGAGTAGCTTTAAACTGCCTAATGTGCTTGCTGAGAAATTGAATGGTTGCAAAGCCAGTCTATTCCTTCAATTGCCAAAGCGCGTTTTCTCCTTACTGCTTTGCCTATGGAGGCATTTTTCTTCCTTAAAGGGCGAGATTTCTCTAATCAGTATCAGTCATTTGTTCCATTGTAGGCTTAGTAGTCAAAATAGACTTAGGAACAAAAGAGAGAAAGGACAGGTGCTTATGTCCTGCTTTTAAAAGTATTGGAAGATTTTTTGCACAGCTGGTGACAGTAGTGTGATGTGGAGTAAGTGCAGATATTGCTAGCCACAGGTGAGTGGTGAAAATACAGACCCGGGAATGACTACAATGAAGACTTCTTTGGCACAAGGCCTGTCTTTCCCTGCATGTGGATATTTGGCAACCAACACAGAAGAGCTCTCTTTTTATAAATAATGCCTTGTGCCATTGTATTTCCTAAATGTGAGATAGAAGAGAGAAATACTGATCTCAAAGCTCATTAGTTTGGCTAATACTGCCAAGCTAATAAGTTTCATATTTAAATTCTAATTTGATGCCGGAGCTTTGGGGAGGGAGACATTTAATTGTTGAAATTACATGCTACAACACTTGAAGCAGTAGAAGGAAACTGACAGAAGGAATGCTGCCTTAGGAAAGTGGAGACTGTGGAGACTGCGGAGGCTGCGAGAGAACCACGAATTAGAGATTTAAGGGGTTTATAAAGTAACCTGCAGCTCCTGAGATCTTTGTTATACTTGTTTGTAACTCTTTGGGGCTTTTTTTGGTGTGTCTGAATTTCTGCTCCTGAAACAACCAACAAACTAACCCTCCATAAACCCAAACTCAAATCTTCAGACATCCAAATACAGAATTTCTGAAAAAGCATATTGGAAGAGTTAGGCTGTGGCTTTCAGAAGGCTGAAAGAAATAACATCAGCCAATCACTTCAGAATTAGATACAAGTAAAACAAGCTCCTGCAAAAGCAGAAGACTTCTTTCAGGCATGTTAGTAAAAAGCAATAATAGTCTTTCAACAATGATCAAAATGAACTGAAAGAGTTGAATGCACTGTTTTCACATTTGCCCACAACTTCCACTATAAAAATGACTAAACTCCATCATTAGGCTGTTTATGTTGAGACTAAAAAAGCATATATTTGTGCTTGATGTAAGTTGCAGGATGGCACTGTGGGGAAAACATGTCATTCATCACTCTGCAATAAAAATATCAGTATGGTCTGTAGCACTACTTGCATCAGAAAAGGACTGTATCTGGTAGAAATAGTCAGGTCATTAATAAGAAAGTTGGTATCTGTTTCAAAACACAGACTTGTTACCTGTTAGCCTTAAGGAATTTGAACATTGTGCATAAGAATACCTGAGTCAATGCATTTTTATTAATTGCAGCTTTTATATGAGCACTTAGACCAAGCATTAAAATAATTACTTTCAGGAAAGCAGCATTTAACATACTTTTCACTTTTGTTTTTGTGCTAGAAAAAGTCATGCAGCTCACTAACAGCAGGTAATCAGAGCTCTTCATAGCATCATTTTCCTAAAAGCATGCAAAAGAGTGGATGAAAATTATTTAAAAAAGGGTAGTTAGAGGAGGAAATTATACCCGTCTTTTGTGTTGTGAGGTCCTCTTCAGCAAACATTTAACCACATGCTTAACTTTAAGTACGTGCTTGCATGCATTACAGAGCAGGCACAGATTGCTTTTTGGGTGTGAAATGGAGCAGCCGGGCTCTCAGCTGGTGTAAATCAGCACACCACCACTGTCTGCAGTCAAGCTGAGACCTCGCCACAAGGCAGCTCACAGTGCAAAACCCCACCATTAAAATTCTGCCAGCAGCAGATTCTCTGTATGATTCTCACAAACTTCCACAGGGCAAGAGTTTTGTCTGATGGGTCTAATTCCTGAAAGCACCTTTTAAGCTTGGGGACGCCTCCTGCTCAAAACAATAAATAGGTTTGCCCGAATCAAGTCTCATGGTAGTGATATTTTCATGAAAATAAAAGCATCATTAAACTATACACATGAAACTCAGGCCAACCGCATGCATGTGAAAGGAATAATTACATTTGTCATGAGGTGCTTAATCAAGGCAAGGAAAGTACCAAATATCACCTGAATGGAAAAAGCACGAAATGCGTGTTCACACAAGGCTGCCAAGAAATTTGTCTGCTGTTTCATCAGCTGGGAATTTCAAATCTTGATTTAAAACTCCAGACTATGAAGAAATAAGCTTTAGGGGCTCAGATTTAATGAAACCCCAAATAGAAGGTAATATAGTTCATAACAAAAGTCAGCAGGAACAAAGCTCTCCCTATTGCCATCTGGTCTCTCGCATGTGGTTTGTTTCTTTTTCCAGGGTTACTGGTTTTGGGTTGCCTTTTTTTCTTTGTTGAAGTAGGAACTAATATTGAAATTAATTTAGCTTCATTACTTCTGAGTGATGCAGAGCCCTAGGCTGCTGCTTTATTGACAAGAAACAAATTGTGCTGGCAGTTGCAGTGCAGACTTTGGCTTATGGAGGGACACCCTGCCCACCAGAGACTACCATCTGAGCAGGGGGGAGGAAGCTAGCACACATGGCCTCTCCACACTGCTTCCCAAAAACAAGGCATGATCATATTTGCAGTCTTTCACTGCTCATACTATGGTGGATTTATTAGCTAATGTGCTTTTCAACAACAACTCGTTGAATTCCATGGCTTTCCCTCAGGCAAAGCTAGCCCTAATGGCGTGCTTGGAGATGCAACTGCTCACTGGAGATATGGCATGAAGGGCACAGGTACAGCAATAGAGCACTTCTGAGATTACTCCAAAGCATGTTTGTGACAAGGCCTGCCTAACCCCAGTAAGCATCATCACTCTATCATTTTATGACTATTTTAACAGGTTCTTCCAGCCTCATCCGGCTGGTTCCCAATATCCCAGGTGAGGTTTCTGCCTCTCCAGCTCTGCAGAGGCATTGCCTCCTCTGCTCGTGTACTTCCTTCATTTTTAACTGTTGCTCATTTTGCTCCCCAGTTTGATTTCAGTAGTACCTTCCCAGGCCAAATTACCAGCCCCATTTGGGACCTAGTATAATGGAAAAGCATCTCAATGAATCTTTTACAGCCCAGTTTTCTCATTTCTGTACTGTGATAGATGTTAACAGCTGAAAAAACAAAAACTGTGTATATTTTTTAAACACATTGTAAGATTAAAGCTTCATTTCTTTCCTTTTCCATGTACAAAATGTTTAGGTAGATTATTTTGTAAACTATAGAGGATCTAGCAGAGATGAATGACAGCCAGAAGAGCAGCACTAGTGCCAGCAAGCTTACTGTAGCTGTGAATCTAAACAACTTGCAAGCCCTTCTCAGCTCACAGGTGGCTAAAAATGGTTTACTCACCAGATTTACTACAAGAAGTAAGGAGATTACAACTTTGTTTAGCACCTTGGGGTCTTGCATTAGGGAAGTTGTTTGTGTGACTGGATAGACCCACCTAAACGAGTTAGTGAGGCAGTTTTGAGTAGCCATAGAAAATTAATGTCAGCAACATGACTAAAGTCCCATCTGCGTTGAATTCAAAGGGAATGTTGACTCCTATCAGGGGAAGATACAGCTCAGTGTATTCACGTTAGCTTGAATGTGGCTGTTATTTCTCAAAGAATTTGATTTCAGAAAAGAGGAAAATACAGAAATCTTTAATATTTTCCCCTTTTCAAAAGCATTAAGTTCACATCTCTTCATCTTCTCACTTTTCTCTAAAGATGGCTGCAAAATTTGTCTTTATTTTTAAAAACATTTTTTTTTAATGAAGTATTTCCATTGCGTGAATCATGTCTGTTCTGTTTCACTAACTTTTTAAAGTATATTTTTGCTGAGGTCCAGATACACAGAAAGTACATGATTTGAATAGAGGGCAGGATAGCTCTTCATCCCTGAAATATTCAGGTGTACTTCCTTCCAAACGCTCGTGAATGACACAACTCCAGAATTATCCATGGGCTCTGAGGCATGTGCAACAGGTACCAAGGTGTGCTGCTCATATAGAGAGGTGAGTCACTTCTAGCACTGACTGGTGAGAATTGCATTGCTGGGGAGACCTGGTAGCCTGCTACAGCTCCAAATAGCTCCTCCAAGCTGGTAGTGACTGCAAAGTGTGACTCTCACATATTGTGCCCAAGAATGGACAGTGGGAGACCTGTAGGTGGGGAAAACTGATACATTTCTTTGAGGCTGATGGAGTAGTGCTAGTTTATCAGCAAAACATATACATCTTTCTGATAGGAACATTCATTTCTTTAGTCAATGTTCAAAGACTTTGCCATCACATGCGATCACATAACATGCAGACCTAGCAGCCATAGCTGATATGAGCAAGTGTTAGCATAAATAATCCATGATCAAAGCCTCCAAAATAATAAGAAGAGTTGCTGCTGTTTGATTTTGGACTCCCTAAGCAAAGAAGAAAGTGGAAAGGGAAATGATGCCAACAAGTGAATGGGCACAAAGACCAAAGTACTCTCTTACTCCTAGGTATAATTATGAGGACAGTCACCAAAACGAGATGTAGTGACGCTTTCTAAAGGATCTTTCATATGCCCACTGCTTCCTGTTTTATGTCTATTCCCAAATACATTTTTACTTTCTTACATTATTTTTCGGCCTTCATTTCTTAGCGAATAGCAGCTTCATTTTGTAACCTTTTGCTCTGAATGCCTCAAAAGGTCTCCTTATGTCTCGGCTTTTCTGTTCACAGCCCATCATTTTGTTTTTAATATCAAGCTTCATGAAACCACATGATGTTCCATGCTGCCCCTCTCATCTAGGAACACAAATCATTTTATTACACTTCAACCTTATTCTGCTTCAGCCTTGAGGATGCCATGAATCGCAGAATCACACAGTGGTTGAGGTTGGAAGGACCTCTGGCAACCATCTTGTCCAAATACCCTGCTCAAGCAGGGCCACCTACACTTGGTTGCTCAGTACCAGGTCCAGAAGGCTTTTGAATATCTCCAGGGATGGAGACTCCACAGTCTCTCTGGGAACCTGTGCTAGTGCTCGGTCACCTCACAGTAAAAAAGGGTTTCCTGAAGTTCAGAGGGAACCACCTGTGTTTCAGCTTGTGCCCATTGACCAGCCCTGTTGCTGGGCACCACTGAAAGAGTCTGTCTCCGTCCTCTTTGCACCCTCCCTTCAGGTATTTCTATACAAGATAAGATCTCCAGGATAAATAGTCCCAGCTCTCCCAGCCTTTCCTCATATGTGATGTGCTCCAATCCCTTCATCATCTTAGTCACATTTTGTTGTATGCTCTCCAGTAAGTCCATGTCTCTCTTGTACTGGAGAGCCCAGAATTGAACACAGCACTCCAGCTGTGATGTCATCAACGCTGAATAAAGGGTAAGGATCATTTCCCTTGACCAGCTGACAATGCTTTGTCTAATGCAGCCCAGGGTACCATTTGCCATCTTTGCACCAAAGGCACATTGCTGACTCATGTTCAAGTTAGTCTCCACCAGGATCCCCAGGTCCTTTTCTGGAGAGTTGAAATGTTCCTGAACTGTTGAACTTGGTATCGCCTTCCTGTTATTATCAAATTACAATGCATCATAATTCCTCCCTATTAAATGTAGGAATCCTTTCTTGTTCTACTCTTAAAGTACAAAGTTTTCTGTAATATATTCTCAATTGCAGAATAACTGGTGCTGAGCATGTGGCTTCTCAGAATTCCCTCCACATTTGTTTGTACAATAGAAATATATCTATTGTTTGTGTGACTGCAACAGATATTACCAATGAGTATACAAAACTCAGTTTCATGTTAATGCTGAACCATTCCAGGAACATCCTTTGGCATTAGTTTCTGCAAAAAAAGTCCACAAAATGCTGTACAATCTTTCATGTCTCACGTTATGCCTTTTTTTATTTATTTATGGTTAGTAGTGAGTAGAACACATCATACTCCTCTTTGTCTCAACCACGTCTGGCAAATACATTTGGTAGTTCATTGAAAGCATAGTATAATCTTAAATCAACTGGGTCAATCATGTAAATTTATGTCTATAGCAATGACATCTACAAGGGAGAGATTTACACACAGGATATTTCTTCTACCTAGAATATTAAAACTCATTTCCAGATGGAAAATATTTTTGTTATAAAAGCTATAATCCTTACAAACAGAAGTTTGTTTACTACTCGTGTTTTCATAGAATAATACTGTCATTTAAAAGGAAGACAATAAAGCCCTAGTAAGTGTATTTTGCCACCAGTGTAATAGAGACATGGAAAGAGCTGAATCCTTATTTTCAACATTCATTATTCTGAGTAGCTACAATTTTAAAAAGGACCTTATAAGACTAACTGTGTTGCATCAGACCAAAAATCTTCCTACCCCTTTTTCTGTTTCTGATGTGACCAGAAGTACATACTCAAGGAAAGAGTATCATAGCAAGTGTAGAGCAATACTTCCTTCAGTTTTCTCTCCTTGTTTTCTGCGTTTAGGGGATTTCTTTAGCCAGAGGTTGTACCTGGACCCTCATGTTTAACATTGCTGCTTCTTCCTCTCTGAATTTGCTTCGTCACAACCTGTGAATGAGTTTCACAGTTTCTGTGCTTTGTGAAAAAGTAACTTTTTTTTTTTTGCTTGTCTTAACATGCCACCTGATGATTTCCTTTGACGAGTGCTAGTTTTTGTGTTTATGGAAGTAGGAAATAATTATTCCTTATTTACCTTCTTCCTGCTGTTCATGATTTCTGATCCCTTTGCTATTGCTCTTTTTCAAAACTAAAATGTCCTGCTCCATTCATTCTCTCCTTCTTCAGAAGTCCTCCCCTGCTCCACCTCACTTCCCTTCATCTGAACTTGTCTAGTCCTATTGCATACTCTTGAGGTGACAGGATTGGCACGCAATACTCAAGACATCAGGTGAGTGGCTTATTTTCACAGTGACATAATAATGTCATCTATTTTCTTTTCTCTGACTTTTAAAATAGTTCCTAAAGACCACAGATGAGCAGTAAATTGATTTTTTCAGTACATTTCACACCGTGATTCCAAGATGATTTCCTGGCACATTTGGAACTGACAAGTCTGTGTGTGCAGCAATATAGGCGTAGGAAAATGGATGGAAAGAGAAATATCTGTTAAAGATGCTTTTATTTTGCATTTCCCTTGTTGCTACTGTCATATGCTTTTTCAATATTTGGTCAATAACATGGAGGGTTGCAATTATCTGACATATAAATATCTAGTCTTCTGATCGCTATAATGGCACTTAGATGAAGAGAAGACCTGCTCTGGCCTATCAAGTGTGAAAGTGGCAGACCTCATGAAGAGCGTAAATGATCTCCTCAAAAACGATAGGAATAAATGTCAACAACATTATGATGTATGTTGTGGAGATGAGATCTGAGCGTAGGCAGGGAGAGCAGCTCAGTCTTATCAGACCTACACATGGCAGCAGATGGAGAGGCAGAGACTCAGTGCTTCCCTGAAAACACAGTGCAGGGAAGGACAGCTGAGATTTATTACTATCTCGGGAGGACAGGGTCTGTTTAATCTGTTAAGGGGGGGATGTTCAGAGTTATGGTGTTTGTCTTCCCAAGTAACGTGATGGAGCCTTACTCTCCTGGAGAAGGCTGAGTACTTGCCTGCCACAGGTAAGCCAGGTAATCACATTAGTAATAGGAGACTTCATGTCTTCCAGATAGACTCCATACCTGTCATGACACGGCACGTTGCAGACAATATTATTTTAAACACTGTGAAGTATTGCTTTTTCAATTGATTGTTCCAAGAATCCGCAAAGGAAACACCATTCTTGATTTAGCTTCAAGCAGAGCATGCGACATGTTTCAAGATGCAGTCACTGAAGCTCTCAGTAAAAGAGACCATAAAGTATTAAAATCTGATCTTGTAGTCTGAAAAGTCAAAACACAAATCCAAAATAACAACATAAAAAGTAAGAAGTGGCACTATAATCAAGTAAAGAATTTTATTCAAAGCAAGTAAAGAAATTTATTCAAAAGGAACCACTAGAAAGATAAAATGTTTGCAGGCAACCTAAAGACCACTTCAAGACGTCACTGTATTCCAGGCTGAGAATAAAAATTTAAAATGGTTTTCAGAGTGCAAAAAAAACCCAACCTGAAAACATCCCAAGCAAGAATGATTAACAATTCAATGAAAGAGTAAAAACCAAGTAGTTTCAGAAGTGGGAGTTGTATCAGTATTTGGGAATTAGAGTAATGAATTCTTGGCATCCAGAATTACACATTCTAGAGGAGCTTTCAGGGTTTTGCAGCCTTCACATGAGGGGCCCTTTGTGAGCAGTCTGAGGCACTAAAGAGCTTCAGCCATGAGAAAAAGATGCTAAAGTGATTCAGATATGCAGCCGCTAACCTGCTAGCTGTGCCTGGAAACCTGTTCCCTAAAGTAGCTTTGAGGCCAATGGAAGAGATGGTGATTCATGTAAATAAATTTTTTGAAAAAAAAAGAGTCCTGGACAGGAGAAATTCAGGAATTAGAAAAAAAATCCCTCAAATTTCTGCATCAATAAATTAGTCAGAACAATAGTACATGTATAAATAGATAATGGGCATGTATCCACATGCCTTCTGTGAAAGGCAGAAATGCCTTGTAAATTTGTTAGATCTTTTTCAAATTAGCAATGAGACTAATACCCAATAATGAAAGACAGATGACTTTTTGGTTTTGTTTTTTTTTTTAAAGTGGCTTTCAGAGAAGCTGAATATATGTATATCTCTGATGTAATTTGGAACTGTTTCTAAAACAGCTCAGCATTTTAGAACTGCCCCAGAGTACATCAAGTTGGCAACAAAAACCTGACACATCATAAGCAAACATATGTCATCTCTGAAAAACTTCATTTTAGTGTCTAGATACAGCCTACGTATTCTAAAATGCAGCACTGAAGTGCTGGTAACGTCCATTGAGAAACACAAGGAATAAATACACTTCAGTAATTTCAATTTTTGAATATTTTCTAGTAATGAACTTACAACTCATCACAAATTTCAACCTCTTTTTTTTTTTTTTTTTTTTTTTACCAAACTGCACTATATAATTGTTTTCTTTTACCATTTTATACGGTAGACTTTGTTGTTTTTCTTTTCTTTTGATGCATGAAGCTATCTGCTGACCTTTGTTTAGTCCAGGGCTTTGAAAAATTCCCATCATTGCTGAACTTTTCTGAAGTTTTCATTTCCTTGAGAAAACTACAGATCATTACTCATTGTTTTAATTTGAAGTTTCTGTAATTCCAAATCAAACCTAACTAGACTATTTAATCAGGGGAAAACTAGAACATTACTCAAAAAGTAAAACGAATAATGTCAAAAGCAACAAATTCTTTCGTAAGGGGTTTTAAATGTTTATTCCAATGTATGTTGATTGTGCCTAAGAGCAGTAAAATGTAAATTAAATTAGTACTCAAGCTTATCATTAGGAAACAAGCCTTTTTTTTAAAAAAAAAGGAGAAACCCCCCTAAATTAAGCCCAATGTGGGTTAGGCTCTCCCGTTACATAAGCCACTAATCCACATGAAAACCCTTTTAGTAACATATGGGCCATAATAATTTCCGGTGCTCTTCTTAAGCATAACAAGCTGTTAACTGAGAGGGACTTATGTTTGCATTTGTAGTTACTAAAGAGATCAAAACTAGAAATTTCCCATAAGGATCATTAAAGCCCATTAAAAAGTCTGAGATTCACAGTTAACGATATTAGTTAGCAGATAGTAGTGTTAAGGCATCAGCAAAAAGCAATCCAAATCACGGTCCCTGATGGAAATGCAATGGCAGAGGTACAATTTGTGTGCAGGATATTTTGGGGGCCCTTGAAAAACGCATGGAGACTGTCTGCCTTAACATCTGCCTAAGTGCAATGGCAGGGAAATGGTGTACTTTCTTCCTTTTGTTTTTAAAATGAGAATGAGTTACGTGAGAGTATTTCTGTACCATCTAATAACAAGTTTAGATTTATTTTCTTTAGATTACAACCTTTGCATTACAAAAAATACTTGATGATAGAGTATCCAATTAATTGCTAGCTTTATATGAATACAGCACATAATGAATTTACACGAGCATACGAAACCAAAGCAATATTCATCCTTAGTGTAATCTCCCTAATTATGGATGGATGTTTCACTTTTCATCTGTTGCATTTTTCAGAGCACCTGCTCTCCTTCCATTCATTCTTTTGCATCTTTCAAACCTTCTTCCATGGCCACGCTGCCCCTTAAAAAATAACTTCTCATTAAGACATAACTAATCTTGTAGGCCAGAGGAATGAACTTGCTACTATTCCTCATGAATGCCTAGGATTTACTTTAAATTGTGAGATATTTGCAAGTACAGTTTGAACAACTCACTTTTCTCTCAGTCTTTCAGGGAAATATAAGGACATCACTGAAACATATAATGTATCTCTGCAGGAAAGCAAGTCCAAGGTTGCCTCTTTGCTCTGCATGGTGTAATACTGGTCTGAAAATACAGAATTGGAGCTTTAAACTTATATGTTAAGCTCCGCAGAGAAGGAGATGGTCTTTTTATTTGCCTACAAAGGGCCATGCTCACCTACAGTGCTGCGGGAACTGGAATAATAGTAATGCTTAAAAAAAGTAGATATAGGCCAAAACCTGGCATTAACTAAACTCTAATAGCTGCTGCATTGACCATAATCCAGACAAAAAAGATGAAAACTAGTCACTGTAGTGAAGAAGGGGTGAGGACCTCCAAGTACAAAGCTGATTTTTGGCCTTTGTTCGTATTTAGCTCATTTAAAAGTAAGCTGAAAATTTCAAAGCCATTTTTTGAAACTGAAAATTATTCCTCCCTCACCCCCTTACCCCCCCAGCCCTCAAGAATATGTTCTAATCTTGTTCACTTTACTTGAGAACATGGTGAAAAATCAGGAAGAACTGTGTGGGAATGACTTTCCTGAACGGAAAGGAATGGAAATGTCAAACAGGATTTCTCTGCGTGCACGTGTGCCACAGAGAGGTGGTGGAAGGTGGTGGATCAGTCTCTCTGCCTTCTTCTAGCAGACGGAGCAAGAAAATCCCAAATGACAGCCTTGGTCACATCATCCCAGGACCTGCTAGGTTCCTTTATCATCACCTTGAGCAGGAAGCTTATCTTCCTTCTTTCCAAAGTGTAAACAAACCCTAGCCTCAGATGATTTGTAATTCCGGCTAGAGGGTCTTCTTTATTTATCAGATAGGAGTTGCACACACACACAAAAAGCCTTTTTTGCTTTATACTTCACCTCAAATTTGGAGTACCCAGTATCCCTCTAACCTTACTTTATTACCTTAGGACTCCCCTGTGGGAACCACAGCACTGTCTAAATAAATATCAGCACATTAGAGTGTGGAGATTAAGAAAGCAAAAAAGGTTATGTGCGGTCAGAAAGCACACCTACTTTAAAACTCCACTTAGTTCAGCCAGGTGTTGTCAGTAACATTTATTTCCTATGTATTCCCCCATGGCTCTTTTCCTCTCTTCAGGAAAAGTGCTCGTTCTCGAGGAAAGTGAATGAAACATTGAAGACTGTTCTTTGAGTAATTTCTCAGAGCAGGCAGCATCCTTCTCCAGACAGAAAGTGTGAAGATTGATGCCCGGACTGAACTAGTTCCCAGAGAGTTGATGGATAGAATCTCCACGGTCCTTTCACTGATTCTGTCATTGGCATGAGCCAATGCATATTTTATGCAAAAGATGAGTAGTTCGAGGGAGGGAGAAAAAACTGCTTGGCCTGCAGAAACTAAAATCAATAGTGGTGAAACTCCCTGTTTTAATGTACAGCACTTATAGAGCAGTAATTAAACTTTACAGTTTCACAGAATGAGCTCTATCCATTAAGAGCACGACCTTTCTTTCTAGGAGAAACATTACTTAAATGCAACAATCCACCAAAACTTTACTGACAGAAAATGAGGCAGTGTCTACTCATGAGAGGTCAGGTAATTGGTATGAGGTTACTGAAGCTGTTATTTGGAAATTTAGGAAGAGCATTCTCTCTTCAGATTGTACACAAAATTTAGAGAAGCTAGCCTTAGAGAGAGAGATCTAACAGTGATGTTGGCAGCCTTAACGTGACTTTCTAGGCCACAGATGCCACTGGGCAGCTGCATAATCTGTAAAAGCACTATTCTGCTTTCCCTTCCACCTCTGCTGGTCTCTCTAAGAAACTCTGAGACAACTAAACAGAAGGGAGCAAAGTTTTGCCACCATATGGCCAAGAGATGATCAGATGCTACAGAAATACAATGTCTGAATACAAGTAGGATAAATAACCATGTGAAAGAACAGGTCAAGACTCTGTTATTATCTCAGTTATACAATAATTTGCAATCAGGACATTATTCAAGCAGATGCATTATCACTATTTGGGGAATACTGCTGCTCTCTGCAACGTGTCTTAAAAAATTAACACTTGCCAAGTGCTTTGGAGAGAGCTCTCCCATGAGGACTGCCTTATTGTCTCTTACTGTTGACATGCATTTCATATCCAATCTTAGGAAAAACTGGGGAGGAGCACTGTCAGTATCTGCCACATTCCTTTCATGTCTTTAGTTCTCAGCTCCATGGCCCCGTTTTTGCCATCCAGGAACTCTGGTTGCATGGCACATTTCCAGCTTGTACAGGAGCTCTCTTGTGATGGCTGTGGTACCATGCTGGTCAGATGGCTAACCCTCTCTTTCTGCAATGTACATTTCCAAACCACTTGCCTGGAGGTACCAACATGTTGTCTTGGTCTATAGCTTCTTCTGAAATTGCTTTGGGGTGAATGAATGAAATAGCAGGCTGTAAGAGCCCATGGTACACTGGGAGATACACATGGATAAGGACTTTTTCTCTCTTACATGCTTAACTCACTGCATACATTGGCTTGTGATCCTGCCCTGAACTACATATTTATTTATTTAATCAAATTGACTTTATTTGTTATACTCTCCTATGTAATTCAAAGTCTGACTGGTCTTTTAAGCAGAAGGTTTCAATTTCTTCCAGCCAGTTCTTTAAAGATTATATATTGATACTATCTAGATGTATTGATATCTTCCTCTATCGGCAGAGTGACTGCATCAGCATAGAGTTAACACAACTTAATTACGGATCCCAAAATTATTCAGTTAGACAGTACCCAGCCATGTATCCCAGAAGATGTATCTAACTGAGCACTACACAGACCTTCAAAAAGTCAACAAAACCAGTTTCATTACAAGCTTGTTTGGATTTCAGTCACAAACCTAATATTGCACAGGGCACAACTGCCATTTCAATACATCAAAAGGACATAATTGAAGTGAAAGCAAGTAATTATGACACTTAGATAAAATGCATTTTAATGCATGCAAATCTACTGAAGTTCAATTTTAATGCATGTCATTGACTGAAACATTCTGGTAATACCTTTCTGTAACACTATTCCCTTCTGCTATTTCATCCTGTCTATTACTCTTCCCTTCCCTCATATACTTCAAACTGAGATAACTATAATGAGTAAAATACACCAAATCATGATGTTAACATGGTTCAGTGGGAATAGGATATTTCACTGATTTTTCTGCTTGCACTGTAAGAACCACTGTGTTCAAGAACTCAGAGGATCAGAAAATTGAACGGCATATAATGAGAATTTTGTGTACTTCAGTCGCTTAGTGCATTTGCATCCTCTTAATAAAATTAAACGACCCCTCTTACTCCACTTTTATTTCTCAGCACAGCATTTAACATTTTTCAGTTATTATACAAACGCCTGTTTTCTTTCTAACAGTAAAGATGTCAGAGTTATAAGTGATACTACTAACAATTCACATGTCTTTTCCAGAGAAATGCTGTTCATCCTGTTATACCTGAAAAGCTTTATATGTGTTTGAAATTTGTTTTGAGAGCAGACTTTGAAAAGGAGATTGCTGTAAATCATTTGATAATAAAGACATATGATATGACAATGAAGAGTGCTGAGGCCAGAGTCATTTGCCTCCCCAAATTAAAAAAACAACGCAGTGTTTAAGAAGTGTCATCAACATGATGCCAACTAGTTAAGCACAAGAGAAGGAGTTAAGTCACCAATGTGAATTCAGGAAATTTTTGGTTTGGATTTTGGCTTTGCTGTTGGATTCTTTCCAATTTGATGCTGGGTAAATATACTTAATCCCTATATGCCTTATACTCTGCTATATAAAACTAAAATAATAGTACATTCTGCCATGACAAGTTTTTCTTGTCCTGCTCTGTAAACTCTTTTGCACAGGTACTGCCTCTTACTTTATATCTATGTGCTGCCTAAACACAGGGCTCTGAATGTGAGTGATGCAACTTAGTAATAATACAGTAACACTTTCTATCAATGCTTCTCTGTAGAGGGTGCTCCTGGCCATAAGATCTGAGAATTTAGTCAATTCATCCTAATTTACGTCATTCTCTGAGGTATTAGTATAACATCTTGCAGTGGATGACTTTAAATAAACATGTTCAGAGGTATTACAGCGCATGTATATCATCTTGAACACTGACTTCCACAAGGGACAGATGAACATCATGTACACACGCTGAACAGGAATATGTAAGTTTAATTTGCAACTCTGGCTCTATCATGTAAAAGGGAGCTTAAGATTGATGAAGATCCTCCAGACCAAGAGTTCAGGGTTGTGCCTTGTGCAGCTGTTGCTTCTTCTGAACGTCATTTTGATGATGGCCTGAAGTAAAATTAATAGCTTAACTTAAATCCGTGGGCATGCTTGTTGACTAACTTTAGGTGCCTAATTGCTAAGCTTGTTTCCTAGGCTCCTTCTGTGCTGAGAAAGGGGCATTTCAGAGCACCTGAAACAGGCTTCTGCTTTTATCTGCCCCCTGGAAGAACATGTTTCTGTTGATTAACTACAGAGGGAACCTACTTCCCAGTTTAGACATTTTAAGGTCAATGCTGAAAGTAATACAGTGTGAAAGCCATAGCCCTGCCTCAACTCCATGGCTGTGGGTATTTTGTTCTGTATCAGTCCAAAAATTCATTCTCAGCCATAAATCTTCACAATGGAAAATTAAATTCTCATCAATCTGAGTATGAAATACAGCAATGTTTATTAAAAGACTCAAATACCAAGAGGTTTAGTTAGGACAACTTTTCTTTGTAGATTAAAGTGTGGCATCAACCTTTCTAGTGTGCTATGGCCATTTTGGGCCAAACACATGATACTAAATGGCAGGTATTACCCTGCACAGCTAGTTGGTGGTGGCAGGAAAGTGGCACAGAGCTGGCATCTTGAGGAGCATGTTGATGACCTAAAGCCATCCTAGTCCTCTCTTCTGCCACGTCCTCCTCAGCCAAAACCAAGGTTGACAGGTACCATTTATGAGACTTGAGTTCTTAAGTTACTATAAATATATAGCTGCTGCCGCGGCTGCTGCTCTTTCATTACTCTTGTTGTTTCAGTGGGACCATACTGATACCATCATCCTGTAGGGTACAACCTGAAATCAAAGTGGTTTTCTGGCTTCCAGCAAGGCTGTTCCTGCGAGTAGCATGCTCTATGGCACAATTGTTGACATCTGAACCTCTTTGCCCAATAGTTTTCCTATATTTTATATTTTTCAAGATTGTTAGTAATTTCACTAAAAGTCAGTATAGGTTCAGTTCCCTTTTGGAAGCATTATTAGAAGGGTTTAACTCTATTTGAACATAATTTATTATTATAAATGGCCATGGTCTTCCAGCAAAGAGCAGAATAAATTGCAGAACACAACTCTTTACTGAGGTTATATGGTAAATGGCAAAGTTTCTTCATTGTCTTCATTTCTTGCAGTGCCAGCTGCCACTGACTTCTAAGTACTCAAAAATAAATATTCTAGCTTGGTATTTTGAATCTTCTTCCCCAATAATGGGAATTTCACTTGGCTGACAAAACATGAATTAAGTCTTATCTCTAGTACTTCTATGGCATATAGCTAGTGACCATTTTGAGAAAGAAAATATTTCCTTTGACATTTTGGATGAAAGTAATGCATTCTGTTTTGTTCTACAGGTATTTCACATAAGGGCAAAGTCCTGTTATATTCACAAAGACAGAGTTCAATGGTGGTTTACAAGTACCTTTTGTATCTGTGAAGGCAGCTGCTCTATTGCAATAGCATCCAGATTCAAAGAGAACAGTCTTTTTGCCATAAGCAAGAATAGTTTATTTTTGTGTCAGCAGAAATCTTTGCTTTCCTTCATAGTTTGGGATTAAAAGAAGCTTATTTGTTTCAAAAGTTACAAGTTATTTTCCTTGGCAGGTTATCCAGATAAAAACACTGAGTAACCTATAGTGTTTTCATTGGAAAAGGGAAAGGGGAAGTTTCTGGGACAAGATAATGGAGTTACCATTGAACTTCCCTTAAGATGGAATAAGAGAGCGAAGAATGGGGTTTATAAAGGAATCGAAGGAGGAGCTTCTAACTCCGGTGCCAATAAAAGTAGATCTCAGGATACTATGTGTGAATATAATGGGCTTGACATGCGCTAAACTAAAACTCCAGGCATGCTTAGCTTCTTTGCATTAAAAAGTCAGGCTACAAATAATGTTTGACTAGTCATAAGGCCACGTCAAAACCAGTATCTTCCTTGGGGGCAAATATGAAAACATTGTGTGGGTGATGCTTCAAAAAACTGATAGCAAAAAATCTGAATGTGGGACAAACCTTCTACTGCTCACTTGTACAAAATTGCCACCAAACTGCAAAGCTGGGAGTAGATTAGGATATCAGGACAGTCAGAATTTAAGAAAGGAGATTAAACAGTAATACTTTCTGTTAAGAAAATGACACTCCCTTAGTAGCCAGATGTAAATATTCCTACTAACCAGCTCTAGAAAAGGCAGAATAATCACACTGCAACAGCACAGCTAACAATAGGAATTGGGGTGGTCTCACAACATGATGAACAGTGAATGGCATAGTCTATTAATACATTTACTTGAGCTTTGCATTCAGTCAGGCTGCCATGTGAGTAGGCATTGAGGCGTAGCTACGTCACTCTACAACAGTAAATGCCGAACAGTGTAATACTGGATGACTGCAGGCCATGAGCAGTGAATGGTAGAAAAGGGGAAATAAACTCAGAAAAACTGGCTTAGTAGTTAAGTAAAGAGCAGATACTTAATGCATTGGTTTCCCATGTACTTCTGTGTCAGACATCATGTGCAGAGCAAGTGAAGCAGAAGAAGAGAGAACTACACACTTTCCTCAAGGACTGTGGTTGTACAAGACTGATTGACCTGGGAACATGGGCCCAGGATTTAAAATAGAGTAGCAGCAAATTTAAATCATCTTTTGGATGCAATGTGCTTTGTCCTCTATATGTTATAGGAAAGAGCTTCCTGAACAGCCCTGACAAGATCCTTAGATAGCTACAGGAGTTAGAGAAATTCGTTACATCTTCAGCCAGTGGAGGGACGTCTGATATGCGACAACTAAAATATGCTAGACTACAGCAATGATATCTTGTTTAAAATTTTCTCTCTTCTATCAGAGAGAAAAAAGCATGCACATTTAAACCAACGGCCCATATATGTAAGCAAACACAGCACTTTCTCATAGGAAAAAGATTCCAGGCGGCCAGCAATTTTGGAGGTCCATTTCTCTGCTGCTGCTGCTCATCTTAGAGTGGCCCAATATATTATTTTGAAGTTCAACATTCAATTTTTTTTTTCCTTCACCCAAAACTGAAGTTATTCTTCCAGTTATCCGCAACTTCTTAGTGAAACACTGACCATTCACATACTTAAGGTTTGGCCAAAGGTATTTAATCGTGAGGTGACAGATAATACAGGTCTGCATGCAGAGCTAATGCTTCCCCCCTTTCTCCAGAAAAGTACCATGGGTAGATAGATGAGACTAAGTTTTATTCCCAGTGCTGCAAAATTTGTGCTCTGAAACGTGAATGAGCTCTTCACAGAAATATTTGTGAGATTTGTTTGCTGTTTTTTAACCTTGGGAAAATATCTACCTTTTTCTCCTGGAAATGGCCAAACAGCTGCTTAGTAACTTCTCGAGAAAGCTAAGTTAAAAAAGAACCACAACATCTTTTGAAATTTAGTCAAGTCCTAAGAAATTACATTTAGAGTTTTATCAGTATCACTACTAGACCATCATTAGTGGCAAATCTTCAGTGTTTGCTTGGTTCCTGATAAAGTTATGGAAATCTGTTTGAAAAATAAAGGCTAAAATGTGCATAAGGTAGTATATAATAAATTATATATTTGAAAAGGGATATACAAAAACAGTAATCTAAAAAATAATTTTTATCTTTTCCTTAAATTAAGATAGAGGATCACCATGATACAGTGGGTTTTATATACCATACCTCTGCCTGGGAAACTTTTAAATTATAATCATTACAATTAGAAAAGTTTAAAGGGTATACATGTGTTTTCTACACTGCTGCATACAGTGAACCGCTTTGTTATGTGTGTTAACTGATTGGGGTTTTTCTCCTGATTCTTTGTCAACCAGTCTGGTTTTCCTTTTCACATGTTTATAAAGGAGGGAGGCAAGCCTTACCACCATCTCTCAGATTGTTCCACTGAGATCACTTGTCTCCACCAACTACAACAAATGAAGAGATTCTGAGATTTGATGTAAGTTCATTGCATTTATTTGGTGTAAAAAATTCAGGAGACTGATGGTCCTTGGACCATAAATCTTCTTTGTTACAGGCTTAATGAAGTGCAAGCCTGTTAATTTAGGTGAGCCTCTGATGTGCTTGGGCCATGGGTGAGATGAAAGTTGTATCACCGATGTTTTTCTCTGGAACTAGAGTATTAAAATGATGTTTTAAAGCTGTGTACAACATTCTGACAGTCTGCTCCCCCAAGGCAGAAAGAAGTTCTTCACACCCAGATTTTTTCCTAGAAAATGTCATACCCCTTCAAGCCCTCCTTGACCTGTTTCTGTAGCTGAACTGTGAAATATGTAACATATCTCTGTGTAGCATATATATATAGGGACTGTGTCAGATCATCCCAGCTCCCCTGAACTTGGTGCTGATGCACTGAGAAATCCCCAGGACACAAATAAGAAGAGCAGGGATGGAGGGTGAGGGAAAGTATGGGCTAACATCTTCCTCTCTTATGCCTCTCCTTACACTCCTCCCCTTGCTGCTCCTCCTACACTTGCTGCTGGTCTTGCTGGAGATAGGATATGGGGCTCATGAACCTAGTCCAGCTCCCGGCAGCTGTTGCCATAATCCTTAATGTGACTTCAAAAGCATGTTGAACTCTCTTGTGTTCACATTCAAAGTCTCTGAATTTGTCTCAGAATACCTTTGGGGCAGGGAATTACTGTTCCTTGTACTTCTCTGTAGTGAACAACTAAAGGAACAGAGGTTCCTAAAAGTAAAATTTTATACAGGACACTTGTTCTGTAAAGACAGAAATAGCCATCATTCTACCTTTGGTCTTTTAATATAAATGTTTTCCACAATGTTGTTTTTTTTCCCCCCTGTCAAACCAAGAGTAATAACCATTAAATATCAATTAATACTTAAGAGAATAATAGATAATGGACCATTTATGAGATGTGAGCAAAGATTTTGAGCTCAATAAACAAGCAAGTGCATGTATAGGTCAATTCTTGTCTGACCTACATTTTTCCTACTGAGTGAAACCGAAATTTATTTTTTTTAACTTCATGCTGTTGTTGCACAGAGGAAGTTTAAAAAATATCTAGAAGACTTTGTAGCACAAAGCCTTTGCCCTAGTCTGGTTTCAGATGGCTGCTCATTTGGGATTTAACTTCTGAACATAAGAACTTCTGAACATAACTTCCAAACATAACATTTTTATTGTAAAGGTCATCAAATACTGGAAGAGGTTTCCCAGAGGAGTCTCTGTCCTGGGAGATACTCAAAACCAGACTGGACATGACCCTGAGCAACCTAGTTTGGGTGGCTCTGCTTGATCTTGGAGGTTGGACCAGGTGATTTCAAGAGGTGCCTTCCAGCCTCAGCCATTCTGTCATTCAGACAGAGATGCTGCTCTGGATGGAGCCCACATCCTAGAATTTATTTCAAACTTTTATTAACTATGCAATTACAAATAAATTTTTTTGAAAGTCAGATGGAATAAAAACACGGAAACATGGAAGCAAGATGATACATTCTTTAAGTATTTTATTTTCAATTTCACTAACATTTCTCTTAGGAAAGTTTTCAATTAAAAGCTCTGGAAATTGCACATGTGGAAAAGAAAACACTGATCTGCTTTTATGCGGTAAAAGTGTTCTAGGACACAAACCGTCTTAATGATGAAGATCTGTCATCTTTACAGTTTTGTTTATGTATTAGGAACACTGAAGAACTTGCAATTGCTTTCTTGGAGAGGAAAGGTCTCAGCAACTGAAGGGTCTTCAACAATTTCAGGAACCAAGCATAACATGTACTTTGGTTCCTATGATGGCCACAAGTCGAGGTGTTAGCCTTGATCTATCAGCCTGACCCAGCCTTCCCAATGCAGCTTCTCCTCCTCCAGCAAATTTTGGGTGATCTTCAGGAGTGGACACTTGGAGGACATGCTAGCTAGAATATCTTAATGATGCCATTCCTTTCATTCCTTTTTGATGGTGTTTTCAATCAGTGGTTTTCCATAAAATATTTACACATGAAGATGGTCCACCAAGGTTATCAGAAAATTAATAAAGCTAATACAGAGTCTTGCACTGCAGCTAATGAAACTATAAGCAGTATCAGAGTATATGAGCACATTAATCAGCAACTCTCAGAATAAAACCAGCTCCAGTGAAGTTGAAATCTACTTTAGTGAATATCAGTTAAGGATCCTGATCATAAAAATATCAGAAGAATAAGTGAAGACTTTTGGTCACTGCATGCTTTCTGTACTATATATATTATCTGAGAAGAAAATGAGATTTTTAGACTCCAGTGTCAGCAATTTAATCCCAAATCCATGAAGGCAAATACCTCATTGACAATGGTGTAAGATGTATTTACTCAGACTGTTTTGTTGCTCCATGGATACTTCAGCTAAACTTTAGCATTATATTAAGGAGCCTGAAAATACCCTTCCCTGTAACAAGGGTTGACACCAGCTCAGTACTTTTAATGGCACTCCTTCAGTGGCAGAGGTTGGATTTTTGGGTCCCTCAATTATATCTCAATTCAGGATAAGAATCTGATTGTTTTCAAGTCATTATGTCTGGATTTCAAGTTGTTTTGGCTTGTAAAGATAAAGTTTTAAATCAAATGGGAAAACTCAATCAATTTTGAAGATTTAATATTTAATATTGTTGTCTTTAATACAGCTCTAGGTACATTCCATTTTAAAACATGCTAGGATTGTAGCCTAAAATGGGCTGTGCCTTTACTAGCATAAACTGGCATAGGTCCGTCAAAGGCAAATGGAGCTATACTGAATTATCTTGCACTAAGTTCTGTGTAAGATTTTAATACTGCCAATGTGGATAATCAGGGAGACTTTCAAGTATATCCACTTATGAGCATAAAATAATTAAGCTTTCTCTGGCGGCTTTTTTTTGGTATTTTGTTTACAGCGGTGAAATACATTTCCATTCCTCTTTCTGCCTTGGTAAAACATGGAAAGGCAGAAGTAAATAAAAAAAAATTCTATTTATCATGGTGAGAAAATCAGCATATTCACAGCAGTGTATAGATTACATAAGTAGGAAAGAATCAGGAATTAGTGTTATGAAGGAAAGCTTAAGTAATCCAAAGCAGTGAAAATAACTGTGCTGTTTAATTTCTCAGCTTGTAAAAGCATTTTTTTTGTTCCTAAAAGACACTGCACTAAGTATCATGCTCACGGCTATAGAAGTTGCTCTATATCAACTGGATTGTTTCAATTAACCTGTACTTTAAGCTAATTAAGAACCACAACTCAAAAGAGATCTAGGAAGGCCGATAGTGGATTTCTCAATTACAACATCATTGTTTCAGATATGATCATCTTCTCCTGACCCTGTCTTTGATTTACGTAGCGAGCTATCAGCGTCATGGTTAGAGAAGAAAAAGATACACTTAGAGCCAATTTGAGTCTTGTTATATATAGTGCTTTCTCCAAAGGGGCATTGGGTGATGCCACCCCTAATTTTTTGACACAACACCCAAAAAAAAAGGGATTTTGGCTGAAATGTTTTATCCTCTTATATTTCCTACAAAAAAAGGCAGAAAAGTGTTTCTAGTGGATCAAATAATGGGATAGTCATCAGCTAGTTGCAGAGAGCATTCATGCAGCAACACAATAGAGTGGACAGAATGTGAATTAGTCAGAATTCAGGAAAAAAACCCAAAAACCCAGTCAGGAATGGAGAGTTATGGAAAATGTGACTGTTTTCAACTCACAATGTAATGCTAATGCTGAGGTCTTCAGCATCATTAGCTATACAAGAGACGAAAAGCAAAACATGCAAGAAATTGGCTTCCAGATGCAACATAGCAGCTTAAGTTTAATTTGAACACTGCAGAAGAGAGTCACTTAAAAATATATATAAGAGTTGCTTACAGAAATACAGTTTGTGTCAGCTTTGGATTATAAAAACAACCATAAAAGACTATCATGTTAAGGCATGGGCTTTAGGATAACACGATTTGTACATAGGAACTTCAGGCTAACTCTGAAAAAAACATTTCTCCTTAATTTGATTGCATTTAATACTGGAATTGCTTTCATGTATAATTTCTTATGCAATTATAGGAAGTATATTAGATGAAAAGCTTACTTCAAACATCAGAATATTAATGAACTTGATCCAAGCCCCGAAGTCAATGGAATGGGCAGCCCCCCAAGGAGCTGAACACAGCTGGAAATGAAATGTTCAATCCCAATCCCAGCAAGACCAACATGATGTTAGCTGCAAGGGTAGGACAAGTTAAGAGCAAGCTCCAGACACTGTCTGTTCAACTTGCCATTACAGCTAGTATCTGCATTGCACAATCTACTGACACGTAGACACATGGCAAGGGTAGGAACACTTGCACCTCCTTATCTGACACATGAATGGAAGGTGCCTGATACACCACACTGCCCCAGCTTTTATGCAGTACTAAGAAATATGGTGAATTAGCCTGAGCAGAGCACTGTGTTAGGGATGCTACGTTAGAATGACACAGCAGTGTCTTTACATGGCATGTCTTTCTTGACAGAAGAGCCACATTGGCACGTTTTCCTGCTGTTCCCCTTCATCTTGCCTGGAGAGGTGTCCTCCCTGTTGGGCTCTGTGCCTCTCTCCCCCTGAGGAGCAGATCTGTGTAATGCTAAGGGTTGAGAGGTGGGAGCCATGTGCAGGCCTGACTTGTATGGACCCATGTGCGGGCCTGGCTTGTATGGACCAAGGGCAGGTCAAGGTAGCTGGATGATGTTGATTTTGCATTGTTGTATTTGCATTTATGAAAGTACATGTACAAAAGTGATGACCCTTGTCTGAAGACGGAGGAGTGCAAGTCCATCCAAGACTCAGTGGTGCTGTGGCACTGCTGTCTGCCTCAACGGTGAGACCTGGCCTTGCTGAAACCCCAGCAGTGGGAGTGGGTTATTTATCAATACTTATAAAGCTGTCAAGAGCTGTAGCACAGGGAGAGGCCCAGGTGGATTCCCACGTTTCACCACGAGTAGCACTGTGGGAAGTAGAAATGAGATTGTTAATGAAAGCTTCTTCTTCATCCCCTGAGGAATAAAAACCTCCCCCTTCCTGTCTGCCACATGCCAGCCTCTCTGCGTCTCATTCAGGGACGGTTTGGTCCTTGGTTTGTAGACCCAAAGACATACTGTTTCCAAGATATATGAAGTCCAAATGGTTTCTGTCTGCTTCTCAGGGCCTCCACTCCTGCTCCAATTGCCTGTCTTCTTCCTTCATGTTTTCTTCTAGGACTTCCATTTTTTTCCCCTCAACCCTTCATTCTTAATAGCCTTCCTTCTACTTCTTTCCTTTCCTTGACGCTTGTATCCCAATTTACTCCTCTAGCACTTGTCCTAACTCTTATGCCCATAATAAAAACTAAGTATGATCAACATCAAGAAGAAAAAGGAAAGCACAAGCTGCTTTTCCATGTTCTCTTTGCCTGTGCGGGTGATGTGTTACCTGCTTTGATGCTCACCAGTGTACTTTTTCTAATATAAGCTTTTTCCAGAGGGGAGAAGATCTCCCTGTGGATAGTGATTGAAGAAGGGAAGAAGCATAAGCAATCCCACATTCAACCAATTCCTCTCACACATAGGGAGAGGAAATGAAAGTCTGCTAATAGATGATTATGGGGTTCTGGGCAGGGCTGGCATGGCACAGCATTGCATAGTGCTTCATTTCCAGCACTGCCCACCTGTGTGCCTGCAACAATGGAACCCCCGTCTGGGCTGGAAACACTGTGCATTGCCACAAAAGAAACAATAAATATAAATAAATAAGATCTGGTGACTCAGATGATGAAAAATACACACACATACAATATACATATATTATATGATATTATATTCTACTATATTAATTATGCAAGTATGTAATATACAGATATTAAAATCCTCTAACTAATTTTTAAGATTACATGCTGATAGGTATATATATTTAAACCTGTTTGTCTATGCACAAAGTCAAAATCACATATGTTGGGGGTTTTTGCCACAGATAGCATGTCATATGTTATTATCTGTGGACATGTAAAATAGATCATGCAAATGCCAAGTGAAAGACAAAATACTCATAGAGCAAATACAGTTTCTGTGATTCTGAGAATGATGATCTTTAAATACAAAAAATACCGCTCTCTGTGAACTTAATTTTGCCAGGTGCTACATAAATGATGATGCAAGTTATCAAAATATAAATCATACATCTTTAAAATGAAACATTCATTGTTATGGGCAAACTTATAGTTTTTCTTCAGTAGTGGGGGATAGTTTCCAAGTTGCTGATTCATGTCTGTGGATGAGTGGAAAAAGGCCTACAAATGCTCTTGCACTCCTTGCTACTAGTCCAGCTGGAGCTGCCCCTGGGAGTAGAGACATTTTAGTTTGAGAACATTTTGTGTTGTGCACAAACGCAAAGGGTGAGTTGCAGAAAGGAGCAGGGGACTTCTGAGGAACCTCCAAAGTTTGCAGTAACCCCTGGGATGCAGGGAAGTACCTACCATCCTAGAGCTGCTCCAGCTGGTGGTAAGAGGTGAACTATCTGCTGGAGTCCTTGAGAGGGCAAGCAGAAGCTCTCCTGTCTCTTCCTGCATTGCTCCCTGCATCAGAGCAAGAAAAAGAATATTTCTGGAGAATCAAGGGAACTAATTCCCCTGCTCTTGTCAATTCAAGAAGAAAAGGGCAGAAAATAACAGGTTCATAATATCCTTTCTCCCTCAGGTCCCACTCGATTTCGTCAGTGTTGGGTACTACAATAATAAAGTGAAATACTCTCTTTTTGACATTTAAGTCACTCTTTTGAAATAAGTGTGGAAGGAGAAAAATGAGTTAGGACACATTAAATAATACTGGATAGAGATTTGGAACAGTCATTAATTTACTCCACCAGCTTACTCATAATTAGTATTAACTCAAAAGAAGAAAAGAGAAATATGCACTGGGGAAACAGTACAGTTTAATAAAAAATAGTATTAATTCTTCTCCCTTCTGCAGTATCTGCTAAAAGTTTTGGGTTTGGGTGGTTGGTTTTTTTAGTTTTTTGTTTGTTTGTTTGTTTTCTGTAAAAAGGAAATCTGACAAAAGCTTCCCAGGGCAGAAACATTCCTCTTGGTCAAATGTTGGAAACTCACATTGACTCCACTCATTTTACTGGAACTTTCTAGATTTCTATTAATGTGACTAATAAAAAATTGATAAAAGTCTTTTATCCAATGGAAAATGTGCCAGGATGTTCTATGTATATACAGTAGAAGTTTTCTTTTTCAAAAAGCCTCTAGTGTACCATATATTGGAGAAAAAATATAATAGGTCTTTGGCTGAGAAAGGTTTTCAGTAGGTTGCATTTGAGTTGCAGGTTATTTATGTCTTTTAGCTAAATAGTATGGTGGATAAAAGTATCTACTGCTCAGGGAAAAGCAGTTTTGCAGATTAATGTTAGACTGGTTCAATGGAGTGGATCAATGTTAGTTTGTTAAGAGATTCGCTCTAGCATTTTTAGTGAAAAGAGTTTGGAAAGGGGAGAACTGCATTTATGGGTTTGGGAACATAAATAAAGAGAGCACTTGAACCAAAAAGAGCTTTTTAAAATGTGATGTTTAAACTTGCTGTAATCATGGTACTATTTTCATTGGGGAAATAATTTATATTTACTTTCCTATGTATTATGATGCTTCAGTAAAAATACTTGTGTCTTAACATTTTTGAGTTTAAAAATTAATTTAACGTCCTCATGCAGAATTCAGTGGTGTTTTGGTAACATGCTGTTAAAGAGAGAGGGATAAAATTATAGAAATAATCTTTGACTTCAACTGAAGCAAAATTGAGGGCATGTCAGGAGAATCTGGAATAGTTCCACTCAAACAGCTCCCTCCTCTCCCCTGCCAATGCCAGCACAGCGCTCCATCACTCACATCCACCAGCTCTGCTCTACAGACCAGATTTCTTGTCTTGCCATGTCACCTTCCACAGATCTCTGCGGCAGATCTCCCAGGATAGCTGTTCCTCATGAGCAATAGCACCCTCAGAGGCATAGAGGTTATTTGTGTCCCCACTGGCTGCAGGGATGCTTGGGACTTGTTCCTTGTGTGTTCCTAGTCAGTCAGGTGAGGGACAAATTTTCTCTCCTCTCTCCTCTCCTCTCCTCTCCTCTCCTCTCCTCTCCTCTCCTCTCCTCTCCTCTCCTCTCCTCTTCCCTCTCCATGGGATTTCCTTCTCAAGCACAGTCACGTGACATCAGGAGTAGAGTCAAGACATGTGGAGACCCAGAAATTAATTTTTCAGGTGGATAAATGGGGCAAGTTAGCACAAAAGAGGTGAGGGAGTAACAGCAGAAATCATTGAGGAGGTCAGTGGACAGATGACAGGAACGGAGGGTGGAAGATACCCAGGCATTTGGTCTGAGGGGGAGACAGTGGTTGAGAGGAGGGATCTACTGCACCATCTTTAAAAAGTTCATCAGATGAACAGAGCCCGCCTCTGAAAGCGGCAGAATTTTTCAGGCACGTGGGACAGCTTCACTGTCATGACAGTGTGATGACAAGGTCTCTGAAGAGGGGCAGCACCATGGTTGGGCACAGGAGGTGGTGTGAGGGGGCAGGGCATGCAAGGGGGGGTCCAAGTAATTATGGAACAGCCAAACCCAATCCTGCAACCCAAGAAGTCAAGCAATGGATGTTGGGGCTCAGGAGGTGAAGAAAGCAACAAATCATTTAGGCTTTTGGTTCCTATCTCCTTTGGAGCGATATTTATTTTGCAAATGATGGTGAAAGAAAATGTTTGAACAAGTAGAAAAATAAAAGGACAAGAAAGGGATGGTTTTATCTCTTCTTTTACTCCTCAGTTTCTTTCAGCTTTTTTCTAAGGTGCATTCGGAGTGAAAGATTTTTTGACAATCCCAACAATTTGCTGGAAAAACAGAACATTTATTTGGTTTTTAGATGATGCTATCAATTTCTGTGTTATCAGGTGTTGCACATAGGTTATGAAAGACCTGGGGAAGTCTGATTTATTATATTTCCATTTAGAGCATTTACTACAGTGATATTCTACAATCTACTGCTGAACATTGTCCTGCATGATGGTAGAAAGCTATTGGGAGACAAATGTGGAAAACACAGCCTTCCCAAATGAATGTTAACTGCAGCCTGTGGTCTCAACTCAGTAAGAAAGTAGTTTAGACTGGATACGGTCTGGTTAAAGTCCTGAGGACAACACAACACAGCTAAAATATCTCAGAACTTGACCAAGAAACTGAGATTTCCAGATTTTCTGGAAATGTCCAGATTTTCCTACACATTTGCATATACTTGTCCTTCAATGTTGACCACATACAAACTCATCTGAAATGGATGCAAAACGTGAGGGAGGTGGTTTACATCCCCAGATTCAGTCATGAGGCCCTGATACCAGACAAGGTTTTAGCTATGAGACTAATAGTATTACTTCAACTGCAAATTGCATAATATTAGCATGTTATATCTAACTGGAATTTGATGTTGTGAAACAAGAATACAGACTTCAAATTCCTGTCTAAAGCACTCTGTGTTAGCATTTGTAATATTAATGTGCTATGTGATAAGAACAGACTGATTACATACACTATCTTTCACTATCAAGGTATTTCAAAACATCCTAATAATAAATTCAGCTAAATATTGGCAATGCAGTGAATCAGTAAGCAAATGTGACAGCCAGTATGAGCTGAACTCATACTCACGTGTTAAGGGTCTGGGCATTCAAACCTGCTTAACTGGGAGAAAAAGATTGCCAAGAAACCTGGGCTCTTTCGCTACTCTTTCTGAATGGACTCCAAAAGGAGATTAAAGATTTGAAGATATTGATAACTGGAGACAGAATTGCAGAACCATAGAATCAGAGAATGGTTGAGGTTGGCAGGGATCTCTGGAGATCATCTAGTCCAACTGCCAAAGCAGTTTCACCTACAGCAGGTTGCACAGGAACACATCCAGGCAGGTTTTGAATATCTCTGGAGAAGAAGATTCCAAACCTCTGGGCAGCTTTTTCCAGTGCTCTGTCATCCTCAAAGTAAAGAAGTTTTTCCTCATGTGCAGATGGAATTTCCTATGTTACAGTTTGCACGCGTTGCCCCTTGTCTTGTCTCTGGGCACCACTGAAAAAAGTTTGGCCCCATCTTCTGGACACCCACCTTTTAGATATTTATAAACATTGATGAGGTCCCTTCTCAGTCTTCTCTTCTCAAGGCTAAACAGACCCAGGTCTCTCAGCCCTTCCTCTTAAGAGAGATACTCCAGTCCCTTGATCATCTTTGAAGCCCTCTGCTGGACTCTCTCCAGTAGTTCCCTGTCTTTCTTGAACTGGGACCAGCAAGATGAACTGTATTGAGACACCTCATTTAAAAATACCAGCCAGAAATAAAAAACCACTCCCTGTAAAGCATGCCATGATTTTGTGGGAAATAGCTTACTGGATGATTTACTATGCTGCAAGCAACAAGAGCCATATGTATTAGATCTTACTGTAAAATTAGAATCTGGAAGATACTTCAGGGAAATTTCAGTAATTTTAAATTTTTTTCTTTCCCTTTGTATTTCAAAACGGCCCCTTTCTAACTCTAAAGTATTTTTCTCAGAACCGTTTTGAAAAGAGGAGACACTTTAAATCTCAAAGTGGTTTTAAAACCCCTCTTCTTCTCCCTCAGTTTTCCTGTGAAGATTTGTGAAACCAGAACCTTCCACTTCCTATCTGCTCTGACCAGTACAGGACAGAGGGGCTGTACAAACAAATAAAACAAGGAAAACTGGGAAAAAAAAGATTTTCCACAATAACAAATAGACTATTTTTGATTTTAAAGTTTGGCCCATCTTTGCAGTGTTAGAGCCAACTTAAATTTTTGCTTAACTGTTTGCAGTTTTTTTAAAACCATTGTTCTTATGTACAAAGCTGTGGAATACAACCTAGGTAACACTTAGCTACACCCTGAAGCAGAAGTTTCCTTTGAGCCACCCCTGGTACAAGATGTTAGGGGGGTTAGCAGAGTTTGAGCTGCTCAGGTTTCTACTACTATTAGCAAGTGTCCGCAGATCTCTGCCATGCAGTTGTTATTAAACTTTTTTTTTTCCCATTCTGTTCAGTCCATATTCTTAAGGGCTTCAAAAAAGCAGAAGACTAAAACCAGCATTATTTTCAAATGCATATAGCTCTGGCCAACTCCTTATCTCACTGAAGTGAACGTTGAGGTGTCTTTGACTTTTGCAGGAACCCATTTACGTTGAGGACAAGTGGTTCTGAAAATATCTCTAGGTACATTTTCCAGATGAAATATTTCCCTTTTTTTCCTTCAAAATAGCACCATTTCTCAGTCAAGTGGAACTAATACGACTTCCCTTTGGAAACCAGTACTTGCTGTTATATCAGTGTTATTCGCCGTGCCAGTGTGACTGTGAAAATAAAACTTGCCAGTGCAGTCAGAGCTATTTCCACTGCACGGTTCTGTACAGTGGGGGAATGTGTACCTGAAGGGTGGTTGTTATTAGCCATTGCTCAGTGGCTGAGATTTTCCTGGATTAGGAGATGCATGCCTTCTCTCCTGCAGAGCGATTTGAAAGGCAATGACAGATTATAAAATTGTGCCAACGTTTACCGAGCCATTCAGCCCAGTTCCAGGGTGGCCTGATGGATCCCTTCTCTGCCTCCTACGTGACAGTGTGTGCTCTAGTTATTAAACGCGCGAGTGATTTAATGTAATTGTCACCTTTAGCCGGCGTGACATGCCTGAGACAGGCGAGGGTGCAGGCTGAGTGCCTGTCTCTCACCTTCTGTTAGGGCATGGCCCCCAGGAGCAGAAGACAGGGGCAGCTGGTCACGCAGAGCTGTGAAAGTGGGAGCTGGGATGGAGCAGCAACGCCAACATCCACAGGCACTGCTTGGAGCTGCGGAGGGGTGGTGGCCCCAGAGGAGGCACGGGCCGAGCTGCACGCTGGCAGTGTGGCAGGGCAGCAGGAGATGAGGCATGAAAACTAACGGGAAATGTAGCTGCGTCACCCTGGGGCTGGCAGCGAGCTTGTGCCTGCTGGTGGATTTAGCTCTGTTCCTACAGGAAAGGTGTCTCTTAGGTAAACAAACGACAAATAAACATCACCGGCAAAAATTCTCCAGGATGCACGTGATAGGTGTCATAAGAAATGTAAAGTGGGGCACTAACTAGTATCCTGGCTGGGAATCTCAGTAGGGAGAGCTCCTGAATAGTCTAAATTACTCTGCAAACAGTAGAGGCAGGCTTTTCAGGAAACATTTGAGACTGACTGGGAGATATAATATAGACACTTGCATTTCCATTGCGCTTCAGCATGTGCTGCGACTGCTCTGAGGAGTTAATTTCTGGAACAATAGTTAGACAAACTGGAGAGGAATACAAAATAAACAAATTTAAATTATTTCAATTTTGGATCTCAGCTATGCAATTTTAGTTCTGTTGCTAGGTGGGAGTCATTCTCCTATTATGCTTTTTGTCTTTTTTTTTTTCAGAGCAGCTCGGGACCCATATGTTTACTCTGCAGTGAAGCATTTTGAGTTTCACTGAACCTTTAAAACTGAGATTTTAAAAATAATCTGGGAAAGTCAAGTCACATGGGAAAAGCGATCTGCTGGCCAAGCTAAGGACAGGGAGTGTTAGGGTCTCTGTTCCCAACTGTTCAAAAGTTGCATTGAGTTTTCATGACTTTGTGAACCCCTGATCATGGGTGAGCAGCCCTGCAGTCCCCTTGCTGAGTGTCCTATCACATCTGGGGAGATGCACTGCGGGGACATGTCCCTCCTTCAGCCACCGATGTGCAAGGTAACAAACACACTGTAGAAAGAGTTGCCAATGGGGCAAACAGCTGATGGTGCCACCTTCCCTCTACCTCATCCCCTCCGGGTGTCTCTCAGGTGCTTTATCCCATGCCCACCCCCTACAAGGGAGCTGTGCATCCTCCTGCCCCAGCTTTGCCTCTTCTCCAAACCTCCATACAGTCAGGAGGAACGTGGGGCAGTCGTGGAGGCTGAAGGAAAGGAATTGTAGCGAAAAAGCAGGAGTTGTGGGGCTGACAGGCGCGGGAGGGAGGAAGCTTCCTTCAGGCCAAGGAGGGGTCTCCATCCCTGCGGGGAGAGACCCGCGGGGGCCGGCGCAGCACAAGCAAGGGCGAGTGGGCTGGCGGGACCGTGGGCAAGGGAGCATCTCTGCCCACTCTCCCTGCCCTTTCTCCCTAGCTCTGTCCCTGTCCCTGCCCCTGCCAGCGCAGGCGGCGCTGGTCCAGCCGTGCCGGGGAGCCGCAGGACAGTTTTGCGTGGGCGTGGGTGCGTGTCCCCCCGTGTCCCGCTCAGCCCCCGGAGCCGCCTCGCCCCGCCCGGGGCCGCCCCGCGGGAGGAGCCGCCCCCTCCCGTTCCTTCCTTCCCTCCCTCCCTCCCCTCCCGACGGCGGCGGCGGGGGGCGAGGGCAGCGGGAGCGGCGGCCGGCGGCGCAGCGCAGCGCGGCGAGGCAGCGGCGGGAGCGCGGAGCGGCGGGGCGCGGAACCCCCGCACCATGGGCGGGCGGCGCGGAGCGGCGGCGCGCAGCCGGCCCCGCCGGGGGTAGCCGCCCCCGCCCCGCACCCGCGGGAGCCCGGTATGAACTGAGGCAGGCGCGGAGGATGGCGAGCGCCTTCGGCCCGCGCTGGCCCCGGCGCCCGGCCCCGGGCGGCGGCGGCGGCGGGGGGTTCCTCTTCGTGCTGCTCTGCGCCTCGGCCGGCCTGCCCCGGAGCGGCCAGCAAGTGCTGCGGATCGGTGAGTGCCGCCCGCCGCTCCCCTTCCATCTCCGCGCTTCCCCTCCATCCTGCCCCGGTCGCTGCGCAGAGGTTTGCTTGTGCCGGGGCAGCGGGACCCGCGTAACTCCCGCGGGGTCGCGGCGCAGCCGGCGGGGAGCCGCGGCGGCGGGAGGCTGGGGCTGCGGGCGGGCGGGCGGCGGAGGCGGCGGCGACTGGGCTGCTCCCAACCCTTTGGCTTCCCTCGGCGGGGCGTTTGCCCGGGGGAGCGGGGCGCAGCGCAGCCCCGTTGGCTCCGCGGGGCTCCGCGGGTGCCGCTCCCTCCCGAAAGTTTGCCCCAGTGCGCGGCGGCGGGACGCGGGGAAGTTGAAGGCGGGGGAATCCCGGCGGAGCGGGGATGGGGATGGGGATGGGGATGGAGCCGGGGCGAGCATCCCGGGAGCCGCTGGGGGCTGGCCGGGGGGGCGGGGGGGTGGTGGTGTGTGTGTGTGTCACCGCGGAGCGCTCCGCGGCAGCGTGTGGAAAAGTGCGCCCGAACCCGGTCGACCACCGCTCGCCCCGCCAGGTCGAGGGGCGGAGTGGAGGGAGCGGCAGGGACGGTTTGGTTGACCTTAAAATACTTGAGGAGAAGTGGTGAGGGTTCCGAGGTCGGACCGGAGAGCCGAGGGTAACCTTTCGGGGATTTGCCCTCCTTCGCCCTCCAGCCCCGGGGTGCTGGGGGGCTCCGGCGAGTGTCGTGCATACGTGCCGTCCCGTCCCCCCGTCTGTCCGTCCCCCCCCGTTCCCCCCGTCCGTCCCCCCCCATAGAAAACAGGGATTTATTTTTAAGTGGAAAAACTCCGCACCATGGAAACGGGGCTCAGTTCACAGGAAGCCTCTCTCCCTACAGTGGGTTTCTTGTGTCAGTCAAGCGAGACGGTGAATACAAAGTATCGAAAGAGTTAGGGGGGTAGGAAAAACTGTGGAAGGGATGTGGGCAGGATCTGCCACACTTCTGCTTCTCTGCCTGTCCCTCTTCCGCTTGACAAACACTGAACATGAAGCAAAAAAAACCCAGGAGCTGTTTATGCCACCCGGGGGAGATGCATTCCTAAAGGCGTGTTCCTGTGAGAAGTAAAAGATTGATGCCTTTTGACCTGGCAAGCGTTAACCCCACTCAGCTTACCTCACATGAGTGCTCCTTCAAACATCAGGTGGAAGGCTCCTCAGATGTGTAGACAGCACGGCATCCAATGACTGAAACATTTAAATAAATTAAAGGATGCAGTCCCTCAAAATACTGAGCAAAGGCAAGGGGAGAAAAAAAAAAAAAGGGAAAAGCTGTTAGCAGTCAGCACCTTTTTTATTTTTATTATAGCTGAAAATCTGTAATAAGTTTATAACTGTCCTTATTCAGTGTATGCTCACTTTTTTGCTCATGGGATGCAGGTGAAGTTTGCTGTTTCTTTGCTCACCGCTACAGTGTGACCGTGCCAGTCTGGAGCCACGGGGAATGTCTGTCTGTCCATATACACAGGTCACATGAAACATACAGCTTTTGTGCTTTCACACATTGGTAAATTCAAGGCTGGTGAAACTTGTGGGAGAAAGTAAAACATGTTTACATAACTTGGCCACATGCTACGGCAGGATGCTTTGGAAATACCCGAGCATCATTGCTGCTACTAGGCAGCCGTAACTTGCTTTGCTTTAATGGGAACAGCCTCTGAAGGCAAAAGGAGCGTGCCAGAGTTTAAAGGGAAACATATTTGCCTGAACGTACCCTAAATGCTTAGCTCTGTGCAGGGTGAAACCTCAGCTTCACCACTGGCATCAGCATTGCAGGGACCCAGGCAGAGATTTAGGGTGTGTGCCCCTCCTCCTGTCAACCCCCCTGTTGCAGAACTTGCTTTGCTGCTTCTGTTTGGTCTAGCGAGGCTCCCAGACAATTGCCCACGTTGCTTTTCCCTAAAATTGCTCTGCATGGTTTGGAGACTTTCTGCTGCAAGATCTGTGTGTATCTTTAGTTCGGATTCACTCCATTAGTGCAGCAGTGGTACCCTAATACTGATTGAATTATTGCATTCCATCTCAATATAAATAATAAGTATGACAAACTGCTCAGTTTTCAATCACAGCAGCCAAACACACGTTCAGAGAGATGCTGCCAGACAAGAAGTGCTCCTTCTGTGTTATGTGGTTGTGAATGCATAAAATAATAAATGTATTCTTATGACTATAGTTGTCCAGCCTATATAGTAATGATGCTATAAAATATTAATCCTTCACATCCATTAACAGCAGCAAGTTTCTGTGTGGAATCTGTCACTCTTAGAGGTGACAAACAGGAGTAATGGCAATAACTCCCCTGACACTCTTTGTGATAAAATAATAAAATCATCCCAAAGCATTTCTGACAGTGAAGAAAATGCTATTAAGCCATCAGATTTTCTTCTTCATGTTTTAGTTAATTAAGGAAAGGAAAGCACTGTTATACAATGGTGCAGCAGTTTGCACCTGAATTAATACACTGGTACTTTAATTGCATTTTCCACTGTTAGGGAGCTTTTGGATTTATTTTTTTATTATTTTTCTGTCTTATAATACAAATGAATGGATTCTCTTGTTGGTATTTAATTAGTTGAGAAAGGACATGCGAGCAATAGAAATTCTAGCTATTTCTTAGCATCTAGCTAATGATTACTTTTCTAGCACTCAAAACAAGAAAATGAAAGATGGCAATATGACCAGTAAAACTAACTCATTAGAAAAAAAATAATGGATTTTGAGATAAGATATAGTTTTCAGTCTCAGGTAATACAATAATTAAATTTTAGTGTCTTACTGATTATTTCTTTCATGTTAATGTTAAAAAGCTTTTCCCTTGATATATGAACTAATAGAGCTGTCCAAGGAAATACCATCTTTATCTACGCATAACTCACTAGACTATATTATATAAAGGTATATTTAAAGTTCATGACCCTAATATTTTTGATTTAATACCAAGGAATTTCTAGTTTTTACATTGAGTCAACCTAACCTTCTTGTCTATCCTACTTGTATAAAATACATGAACTCAAATAACGGAAGAATATAAAATAAGACAAGGAGGCACTAAGTTGCAGAAATGGCCTCCAAAAAGCTCAGCAGCAACAAAATTTATTTGTTAGTACTGGATGCAGAGCTTCCTCATTTCTTACTGTACGTCCTTAAGGACATTACAACTTCTAACTAGGTTATAAGAATATACTTCAGTGATATTACATGAAAAGTTATAAATGGTAGTCATTCAAGCTTTGTTCTGTATTAGAACTAACCAACAGTTGAGAGACTATGCAAGTTATTAACATATCACTGGAGTTAATTAAAAAGAGTATGTGGCAGTTTTCAACAAATACTTGTAGGAAGTTATACTTGGATGAATCTTGGAATTAATCTCTAAAATTAACAGCTCCTGAAAATGAGCAAATGAGTAATTTTTAGGTTTCATAGAAATTGCTTTAGGGGATCAAATAGATACCCTTCAGTTTGTACCAGAAGCAATTTTCAGTAATTTGTGGTTTTCTGTAGTTAATTGGAATATTTAAGTACAGGTTCATACTCTGTGCTGATCTATTCCTTAAGTAAAATTCCCAATGGCTTAGTGAATTGTGTTTTCTCAAAGATGCAGGATTAGCTCCATATATTTCTCTCCAATTGAGAAATATGGATCTAAAACAGACACACATAAATCAACCTAACTCACAAAATATTTTCTAATAAGTTGAACTTTTCAATATAGATTTCAAAATAAATGTCTATATTTCACCAAGCAGGGCTAGAGCTGTGAAGTTTTTTCCTGTGTGATATTACCGTTCCCACATTGTGAGAATGATAAAGACAAAAACCTAATTAATTTCTCTGCAAATCTGCTACTTTTTGTCAACCCTTTTCAAGATTTTGTTTGTGATGGGAGCACTATTAGTACACATTTGAGTTTCACCAGTGTGACACGGCAAAAAAATGTATTTGGAAATTCTCCATCATATTTCAACATCATTAAAAATGTTAATTTTCAAAAGAATTTCTATTTTTCTACAAGTTATTCTATCCCATAATGTTGTAGGAAGTGGGACTGCATTTTCTATCATCAGAAGATCAGGCATTACTACATTTTGTGCACCAGATCCTGAATGCCCAGTGGTTTATCATTCCACTGTAATACAATCTCCTTAAATTTCCTCATGTTACACTTAACAGAAAACAATTTTGCTACAAATATTTCTAAAGGTTTGCTACCAGAATGTCCAAACAGCAATTTTTGTGTATCTCTCTCCCTGTTGGATTTGATGGTACTGTACAAGTGTGAGACAGCGCAATGTTTGGCTTGCTTGCTTTAAACAGTTAATCAAGTTAAAAATACCCTATAAAAGGCAGATGAAAAATGTATTGGCACGACCTTAGTAGGGCACTCAAAAGGTTAGTGCAGCCAAGTGGCTTCAAAGTGTATAGTGAGCTGAGGGAAAACACTTGACTGCATAATGGTTTGCATGGTTTCGTCCTATATTGTCAAAACCAAAATCTCATTGGTGAATTCTTTGTTTTCTGCCACTTAGGCTTGATGATGCAGAGGGGTGGATTACTTTGGGTTCCATACCATTGTACTTCTAGGCTTTTCTACCGTGGAAGGCATTTGCCATGCTGGGTTGCTCCGCTGGGGAACATTAAAAAGTCGTGAAGCCAGTGCTCAGCTGATGTAAACGGGCATCCTTTTATGGATCTCAAGGGAGCTATGCTGGTTTAAATTGCCTGAAGAGCTGCCTGGCCATACTTTATATATTGAGAATTATGAAACTTTTGTAATTCCCCTGACTGGCCTACCTACTTACCATGCTTCCTAACGATGGGTAGGACAAAATCAGGTCCTGCGCATCTTTGGCTCTTGCTTTACACCTGTGCACTGCACCGAGCACTTCTGGAGCTCACTCCCAAGGACGAGCAGTGATGGTCATTGAATGCATGAATCTCAGCAGAGTTATGGTGACCCATTACACCATCAGCTCTTGATGTCTCAGTAAGGGTGTTTGCTGGGTAGCTGGGCTGTGGCCAGAACGTCCTTATTGCTGGGACAGTGTAAAGTGCTGCTCGGGATTTAAAGAAACTATAGAGTAGACCTTCACTTTCCAGAAAATTGGCGGTTTGTGTCTCTGCTGTCAGAATACGCCTATGTTCCTAAATATCTGCTTTGGAATGAAATAGATGAGCTGTAAAGGTGCATGATAGTCTTCAAATACTCTGTAATACCGTGGCTCTATGATTATGCAGCAGGCAGCCAGCCGCTCAGGGCTGTATTAACAAAACCGTCGAGCCTGAGTTGCTTCTGTTTTGGACCACTTGTCGGTAAAGGCTGATGGAGAACCGCAAAGAAAAGGTCCTGAGACCAGAAAATGAAAACCAAGGAAGCAAGGCTGCACTTGCCTAGCTTGGACCAGAGCTGGGGTGGTTTAGACAGTACTGTGGGAGATAAAAGCATTTAAAAAATACATCATGAAGCTATGTTAGTCCTGCGTTTCATATCTTGGGAGATATGTGTTTAATTATGCCAAATTTCATGTAGATATCTTGGTGAAAAGTCAAGGCTATAGGAAAATGAAATGGAAGGCAAGCCAGGGCATTGGTATCTGTGCTGTAGTATTTTATTATTTTCTCTTAACTTATGCAAGGTGTATCCTAATATGCCCCTGCACAACACAGGTCTGTAGTGTTGCAGTGAGCTCTGGCTGGGCAGATAAATAGGACATCCTGCTGTGGTTCACCAGGGCTTCAAATGCATTTATGTAACGTGTGCATCCATTCAGACAGTTGAGATTCTGGTAAAATACAGGATGAAATCTTTGAAATAATGAAATTGATGAAATTTCACCACAGATAAGAATTTTTCATCAAATATTTTGTTTATGCAAAATGGCTGATGCTTAACCTAGTACTTTTTCAATTAACACTTCATACACAGTACACTGATCATTGCAGGAGGAACAACCTTTATAAATAAAATAAAATTGAACTTCTCTGAATTTCATTTCTTGCTTAATAGCCTATTTGTAATGTTCAGGTGTAATAATTTTTTTTTAAATTCCTACGGCTTTCCCATAACGCCTAATTTCACTTATTCAGAGGGCATTTGTCTCAGCATCAGTTCTTGCTGTAACTATAAGCTCCTCCATATGGCCCTGTCTCCCCTTAACATTTTCCATTCAGACTGCAAGTACAATCTCAATACTGTTTTTTCATTACAGTCTGTTTTGTATATCCTGGTCAGTAATAAAGCTTAAATCCTCCCTGCAGCCCCCCAATTTTTAAACAACTGCCTCTAATCTTCTTTTCTCAGAAAGGCTTGATTTGACCAACTAGACTATAGATTGTACTGCAGTAAAAAAAAATATAAAAGAAATCCTATCCAAGAACTGATTAGTTTTACTCCACAGCTTTGGACCTGTAACCCGCAAGCCCAGTATGTCCTAGTTTTTGGTTGACTTTAGATTTTAGTTTGCAGTAATGAGTTTATGATTTTGGGAAAGCTTTGCAGTGGGAATGTTATTACCCTTCCCTCTCTCTTCCTCTTTCTGCTGAAGGTGATACAGTATTATCTAGAAAATGATTAGCTTTCAAATGATGAATTTGCTTTCACTGAGCAAAATCAAAATTTGAAGTTAAAACTGTTTCATTCTAAATAGCATCTTTTTCATTTCAGCTACAGGAGTGAGTATCTGATAGGCTGCTAAAGTATCTGCTTTGGGTTTGTTTTTTTTTTTTTTTATTCCTTTGACAGTGCAGAAGGTTCTTTATATTATCTTTACAGCTTCACCTGTGCTGAGACATTAAATTAGGGTGGTGCGAGCACTGGGAAATATGAATCAGTTATATGGCCCAGCAGTATGGACAAAGCATTTGAAGTGATCTCAAATGCTCAGCTTTGACCTTCTTTTCTTAGGTCCATCAGGCTCTACAATTTCACCTTCTAGCTGTTTTTCCCTTTGGGCTCTCAGACTACACCACTACAAGTTTAAAAGAGGAGTATTATAAATTCTGTTAGCATTGAAATTGTTCCCACATTCCGCTATCAGATCTGCACATGCAAACTTGGTCTATTTCAAGTTAAATTATATTTACAGCACATTGTTTCTGGCTGGGGTTCAAGACCAGCCATCCTTCCATATTGCTAAATGGCTTGGAGGTCCTGGTGCAATGCTGAGTAGGTGGAAGTGACAGTCAGAGTGCGGAAGTATCTCCAGAAATATGGAGCAGGACTTGTTTTGAGTGAGCAAGTGTGTGAAACTCATTGTTCTGCCTACATATGAAGGAGCTGCAGAACTTCCCACAGCCGTTATGTCCAAGCAACACTTCTGCTAGAAGCCCTGCCACAGATGCTGAGGCTTTTCTTTGGCTCTCAGACAGAGAAGGAACAGAACCCTCCCTGAATTCAGTGGTATCCCACTGAGACCTTAAAATCAATGTGATTTTGCATGCTGTCCTACGGAGAACAAAATAAAGCCAACAAACCAAAACCAACAAAAAAACAATATGTTTTTTTTGGGGTTTTTTTTGGTTTTTTTTTTTAAGGTCAAGGATGCTCAAATATAGTAAGAGCCATTCACTACAATGTTAGTAGTCCAGACTTTTCAGTTCTAAATGTTTTGGACAGAATAAGTAGGAAAAGACACTAGTGTACGCTGTGGATCAAAGGGTTTGGAAAAAAATACTACTTAAAAACAACAACATTAGGTAGCTGTGAGAAAAGAAGAAAAAAAAATGTTTGAAGGTACGAATTTATTCTCGCTTTCCCCTGGGATGAGCGCTGGAGCAAAGTCCTGCCAGGATGTTTATATGGTGCTTGCTTCCACTCACTTCTACTAAAGATCATCTCCCCTTCCCCTCCCAGGGAGAGATGTGTCATTAATGTCCTCAGCATGCAAGCCGGATCCCCAGGTGAGTAATTAGGCTTGCCTAATCTGCAACTGCTGTTCCTGCAGTTAATGGCAGTATGTATGTCACACCAGCATACCCTAAGTGTTACTGTAGTTGCTTTCTTCTTTAGTACTGTCTTCTACCTGAGGGCTTTGGCCTTCGTGGTCCATGAGAGCACACGCAGAAGCCAGCAGGTTTCTAACTCTGCTTTCCTGCGGTGAACAGCAAGAGCAGCCCACGCGTCTGGGTTTACAGCTGTGTCTCTGAACGGGCAAATCGAAGGGAGCTGCTTCTCTTTGCGAGTCTTGCCTCGCTCCAGCCTTGCCTAGCCAGAGTTACATTGCTACTGCACTAGTGCCGTAGAACAATTAAACAATGAACAACTACTATGAACTCTGCTATCTTTAGGGGAAGCCAGATTATATAAATTGGGTTTAGCATGATTCTGCGAGACAGTACTGAGAAGAAAAGCTGTATGTACCTTATATTCTTGGATGGTATGATTAGAAGGCAAATCCATGGAAATCGGTGCTTTTGGGGTCTACCATGCAGTGAACGGTTGTATTGAAGTAGTTTCATTACTGCTCTGTTGCATGTAGTATGAACTGTATCACATTGTAATGAGTAACAGCAAAATTGAGATCTTCTGAAGCAGTAGAGCTTGGAGCACTTCACAAAGCACATACAATTAGTTTTATGACTGGGGCAGCCAAGGCCAGAGAACTGAAGTGTTTTGCTGGCAAACTTGTGGCAAAGCTGGGAGTGACTCCAGGTCTCTCGAGCACCGTCACCCCAGCGCCCAGACCTCTGCCCGCTGCATCACAACTTTGACATATCCTTACAGTTTATATATTAGGAGAAGATTTGCACTTGCAGCCCAGAAGGTCAATCACATCCTGGGCTGCATCAAAAGATGCATTGCCAGCAGGTCCAGAGAGGTGATTCTTCTGCTTTACTCTGCTC
>JAOQGH010000001.1:108694685-108758170 GCA_025769975.1 Gallinago jamesoni | reverse complement strand
TTCTCTTCTCCAGGCTGAACAACCCCAACTCTCTCAGCCTGTCTTCATAGGAGAGGTGCTCCAGCCCTCTGATCATTCTCATGGTCCTCCGTTGGACCTGTTCCAACAGGTCCATATTCTTCCTGTGTTGAGGACTCCAAATTATGTACATTGGCAAAGTGGCTGAGTGTTTTACTAGGCTGTAATTCCCAGGCAAATACAGCAACCCATGTGAATTGGCCTGACTTGTTCTCTTGCATCATTTGTTCCAGCATCGTGTTTCCCCCTTCTCCCCCAAGAAAGGGTCTGAGCAGCTGGAAAGAGGCTTTTAGAGCATTTGAGACGCGTGCAGTAATGTAGACATTTAATGCCATCAAAACTTTTGAAGTCTTTATCAAATATTCAGGTGTCCTTATAAAATTCTACAGCTAGGCTAGCCAGGAATTTGCTCTGGCTTCAGGAACTACACATCTCAGTGCTTACAATCCTTTGCTTCATCCCAGACAAAGATATGGAGAACTGAAAATTAGATGCACTGAGATGTAAACATCCAGAGGAAAAAACCCTCCAAAATACAACTTTTGCTTTCACAAAAATAACCTTTTATCTGCTTACATTCAAGAAAAATAAAAAAGAAGCCAAAGGCATTTTAATCCTCCTTCCCACTGTGCAAACAGCTTCCTCCTAAATGTCTTGGGGGCCCTGTGCCAACCCAGTCATTTCTATAAAGGTTATGAATAGGAAGCTCAGGCCTGATGAAATGTGAAAAGTGGTTTACGTGAAATAGTTACTTCATTTTCAAGGAACTGCAAATTAATCCCGATTTTTGCTGGAAAGGTCCCAAGAGATTAATCTCAAGACATCTGAGCTCATATCAAGTTTAGAGGCTCCCTATCAGTAGTCAGAGGAGAGAAGGCCAGGTTGCTGCAGCAACAGCGTGACATATGTAAAACTCTTTTTGATTATGTCAGTATCACAGAGAAAGCTGCTTAAAAGTTAGGTCAGGATTTTTTTAGCAGAACTATATTTTTCTAGAGACTGCCAGTCACTGACAGGTTGGCCAATGAGTCAAAATGCATGATGAATAACTTCGGTAATCTCAAGTAGATAGCAAGTTAGCTGTCCATGTAAAGTAATGTAGTAATAAGCCATTGAAGAACTGTTAAAGAAGCTAGAATAAGCCACTTAAGAAATCTTCTCTGCAATTTGGAGACAATGAACATTTCCGATTAAAATATTTTCATATTTTATTTTTGAATGCTTTTCCTCATCTTAGGGTTCAGAAAGAGCATAGGAAATGACTTAAAAATCAAACATGGTATTTGATAGCCTGTTGGAATGGGAGATCAATGAGTAACTATCTTGTTAGGGCTCAAGAAGGATGTGGAGTCACCACTGTGCTTTTTTCCCTTATGATTGTTCAAACGTATTTTGTCTGATAAACAGTGGTCACACTAAAGAAAATTGCTTTGTTGATAGAATCCTATATCCCCAATTTATTTGTCCATATTTAAAAATATTAAATGCAAAAGACAGTCATAAAAGAGTGCAGTAAATGGGGCAGAAATCCTGAAGAGTAATGTCCGTAGTTAAGTAACAAGAGATGGGTTTTTCAAGTCTTTTAGCCAACGTTAGTTCAATATTTCCAATCTTCTGGGTTTCACTTTTTAATCTTACACATTTATATATAAAAAAGTATGGTATAATTCTCCTATCATTGCTATCAATTGCCAGGAACTTTCCCTTCACACCCTGTGGGTGATGCAAGATGCTGGTGATGTGAGAGCTGTGCAGTGCAGGATGGAGACCTGTGCCACCCATCGCCAGCAGATGTGGCTGTTCTCCGTGTGGACCTGGCCCTAGAGAAGGATGAGACAGCTTCTGTTGGTGTTTTTCCAGAGGTGTCTGGTGGTAGGAAGCTGGCTGGCAGCACAGCAAAGGGGCAGCATGGGCTCCCGGCTCATACTGCTGTGTCACCAAGCCGGGCAAGGGAGAGGCTTGTTTCTGCAGCTCTGGGCAACATGGGCATCGTGAACACGGGTTCCGTAGGTACTTACCTGGCTGTTGGTAAAAAGCTGCTGCTGACTGCATTCACAGCTTCAGGCCATCACGTTTAAAGTCCCTGCTTGAAGAGATTCTTGGTGAACACGTTCTCAGTGCAAAGATGATCAGAATCTTTGTAGTTTGGAGAAATAATATTCTCAGGAACAGCTAAAGCGTTCTGTGTTCAGTCTGAGACAGCTGTAGGATAGGAGAAATGTTGCTTTAGATGGCTAATAGTTGAGAGAGCTATAAGCAGCTAAAGACAAGGTTGCATAGTGGACAATGTCTGGAGTCCTTTCTTATTGACAGCTGCTGCAAAGTCTTACTAACAACTCTTGAGAAGGATGAGGTGGAACTCCCTTGTGGGAAAGCTCTTTTGCCTTTCCTGGGGTGAAGCACTTCTGGCCCCTAAGTCTTCTCCTGACGTGATGCACAGTGAAATACTGCGATCTTTCCAGTGATGTGCTGTTTCCTTCACTGGAGCTCCGTCTGCTTAAATAAACTCATTAAAGATGGGCATTTGCTCTTTCTTGACAAGTTTCCATTTGTTTGCATGTTAATGGCCAAGTAGTGCAGATAGGAGAAGTATGAAGTTCCCTGCTTCTCCATTTGGAAACTGTTTGGGGAAGGTCCCTCTGAGGACACACAGCTCTCTTGTCCATAGCACATGGTCCCTAAGCCTGGTGGCAGGGATCTGGGCAGAGAGGGAGCTTGATACAAAGGCTTAGTATTCAGTGCATATAAGCCAGCATGGGGGTGGTGGGGGTGGACTTTGAAAAGAGACTGCTTGGCTGGTGGCTGTGCTGAGCTTCACAGGGGGTGATTTGCTGGTCTGTGACCTGCCTCTAAGCTGTTGCAGTGGTGGTGTTGAGATGACTTCAGTGCTCAGCCACAGGTCGCTGTGTCACATGAAGCCACACAGAGCAGAGCAGATGCCGTCGACATAAAGTTCAACACACATGTGACTAAAGGTTTTGTCCACAGATCCAAAGGCTGTAAGCAAGCGGAACATTGATGCAATTCAGTGCATTGAGTGGATCGCTTCTCTGTGCAGGAGTCTTTAAACTTCTCAGCCTTGTCCCTTCTGTTTCTGCTTCCCCCGCCTCTGAACAGAGATGCTCAGCTTGCTCCAGCCACATGCTTTGGCGTGTGATTCCATCCTGCCACCAAGGCCGCTTTTGGAATTTTGATGTAAAAGTGATGTCTTTCTTCTTGCTATCTCTGATCCGACAACTTGTACACAAGAAGCTTTTTATTCTTCTGAAGCTGCTTCCTTTCTACTAGGCCAAACCACCCCAAAAACTTATCAGTGGGGCACTGCAGCTGAAGTGTAATGTGCGCTGATGCCTTTCCGACTGTAACTATCTTGAAAATTTTTATTTCACGTCCAAATTGTTTACTTATCTGCTAGAAACATATGTTAAGAGAAGTTAAGGCTCTGTTGCCCAAGGTGCATTTTAATACAGGAGAAGAACTGCTTCAGATATTTCACATTACATCTTCTAGCTTTATCTGGTGCTGTAAATTATAAAGCTGCTCCATTGAACTGGATGAAGATTAAATTTTTGAACACTGTTTTCTGAAGAATGCAGTTTTTTCTCTTTGAAATGAAGACTCTGTCCTGCATCAGGTGTGGCTCCTGCATACTTTGCTGCTCAAGCCTTTCTTTTTTTACATTAGGGTGCCAGGCTGTTCCCCGGGGACCATGTCCTGTCATTGATCCATGCACTGGCATTAAAAAGCATCTGCAGATGGAGTGAGTGTGGGATGTGCCCTGAACAGCAAGTGGTCTGAGAAACTGTAATCCTTATGCTGTCATCTTGAAATCAGAAATATTATGAAGGAAAATTGGCAAGAAACATTTATCTTCTCATCTGCATAGACTTTCTTCTGTAGACGCCCGATGTATATGTGATACACAGATGTGTTTTTAAAAAAACAATTGCCTGCAGCATCCAAGTGAAATACTTACGCAGTGCTGTTTTACTTAGACGTGTGCCTCTATAGGCTGAATTCCTGGCTTCCAGCTCTCTTCACTCTCCCAGTGTGGGGATATCTCATCTGTGTTTGATTCCTTCTGTGCCTAACACAGACCCCTGGGAGGAAGCTAAGTGAGTGATTCCTTTAAAGCAACATAGTACCCATAGGATCAAGTGTTGCTAAGAGTTCTGTTGCCTTTGTATCAAAGGATGAATTTAGTCACTTTTCCTCTTATGGGTTGTCTCCCACATATGCAAACAAAAGCCAGACGCAGCAGCTGCCCTAAACGCTGCTTGCTCAAAATTGCAACACGAGTGTCTGGTGCAGACGCTTCATGGGGCCAGAGAAGGTTAACCAATGTGGGAAGAGAACCAGCATGGAGGTTCCCCATGGTCTCTTCTCTATGTCATGGAATCATGGAATTGTCAGAGTTGGGAGGGACCTCTAGAGGTCATCTAGTCCAACTCCGCTGCTAAAGCAGGAACACCTAGAGCACATCACTCAGGACTGCATCCAGGCAGGTCTTGAAGGTCTTCAGAGAAGGGGACTCCACAACCTCCCTGGGCAGCCTGTTCCAGTGCTCCATCACCCTCACTGTAAAAAAGTCCTCATATTTGAGTGGAACTTCCTATGTTCCAGCTTGAGCCTGTTGCCCCTTGTCCTATCACCAAAAACAGTGATAAGGAAACCACTGAAAAGAGTCCAGCTCCAACATCCTTCAACCCACCCTTTAGGTACTTATAAACATAAATAAGGTCTCCCCTCTGCCTTCACTTGTCCAGGCTAAAGAGTCCCAGCTCTCTCAGCCTTTCCTCGTAAGGGAGGTGCTCCAATCCCTTAATCATCTTTGTTGCCCTATGCTGGACTCTCTCCAGTAGTTCCCTGTCCCTCGGCCCAGAACTGGATGCAGTATTCCAGTTGTGGCCACACCAGTGCAGAGTCCTCATTGCCTTCAGTGGGGAGATCAGAGAGGTAGGCACAGTAGCAGGGCATCTTGTTTCGTCCCCGCATAGCAGCTGTGCTCCCCTTTTTTGAGGAGCCGCAGCACCTCCTTTCTGTTGAAGAGACAGCAGTGGTGGCAAGCATGCCTGGGACCACTACAGGCAGCGTTTCTCTGGGCAAGTGTGTTGAGGCCATATCTATCCTGTCAAGTTCTCACCAGAGACACTTGGGGCATGCAGCACATGCCTCAGTCTTTCCAGGAGCGCTGGGGTTTGCACAAAATCAGCGGAAGAGAAAGGAAATGTTTTCTGCTAATTAGATGGCTATATGCTTTATACCCTCTGGTTCTTTGCTTTAAATGGTAATACTTCTATGTGTAAGCAGATTACTTATGTGTTAATCAGGGTGTTTCATAGCATGTCCTATATAGGCAAAGGCTAGTCCAGTTTTCCATAATGTACTGAAATACTTCACACAGCAAGATGAGGAGGAAGGATGATGAGGGAAAAAGTAATTATTCCTTATAAATCCAGACTAATTAATATGACAACTACTGTTTTAAGATGACTTGTGTACTAATTTATCTCTACAAGTCCATAAGTGAAAGGGTGATGAGATCCCACCTTTTCTTCCTTTTCACTTGTCCTGAGTATTTCTGTGAGTGCTAAATTGTTATTATGCATTGTCGGTAAACAGGTGAATCTTGTTCCTGGGCAGCTGTATTTATCCTTAGCACTTTCCCTCTTTCCTATGAGAAACTTCATCAGAGTCAGTCTTGATCTGTTTTCTGGGCTACATATTGTTTTACAAGGATCATATGCAAGAAAAAAAAAACACTTCAGAAATAATGCTTATGACTTCCTGCTCCCAGAAACAAACACAAAACACTGCCCGGCAGTGAGGAGTGAGGGGGAAAAGTGTGAGAAATAGCCCTGCAAGCACCAAGGGGAGAGAAGGAAGAGGGGGGAGGTGCTCCATGTGCTCCAGCAGGGAACCCCTGCAACACCTGGAAAGACCACGCTGGAGCAGGTATTGCCCTGCAGCCCCTGGAAGAGATCATGGTGGAGCAGATATCCACACTGCAGCTGAAGAGGACCCTAGGCTGGAGCAGATGGATAAGCCCTGAAGGAACTGTCACCCAAGGAGAACCTACGCTGGAGCAGGTGTATCCTGGAAGGCTGCAGCCCATGGATAGGACCCATGCTGGAGCAAGGCAAAAGTGTGAGGAGGAAGGAGCAGAAGAGGGGACATCCTATGGAATGACTGCAATCCCCCATTCCTCCTGAGGAGGTAGAGGAGTTGGGAATGAAGGGCGAAGTCGAGCCTAGGGTAAGGGTGGGAAAGGTGGTATTTTAATTTGTCTTTGTTTCTCACTATCCAAAGGTATTTTCATTGGCGATAAATTAAATTAAATTAATTTTCCTTGATTTGAGTTTGTTTTGCCTGTGACAGTAATTGTTAGTTGACCTCCTTGTCTTTACCTTGACCCATGACTTTTTAATCTTAGTTTTCTGCCTCTGTCTTCTTGAGGAGGAGTGAGAGTGTCTGGGTGGGCATCTGGCAGCCACCCAAGGTCAACTCACCACAAGTAGAATGTGGAAAAATTGAGAAGTATCCTTTCCATGGCATTTTATTGGAATTGCTCATTTTTAGCAACTTCTAGTAAGAATAGTGTGGAGCTACTTCTCTCCAATGACTTTTACCTGCTGTTATAAGGAGTTTCTTAGGTGGGAGACTGAGCTTCTCCGTGATACCAGCTGAGTATGCATTTGCACAGTAAGAAATGGGATTTTTAAGTAATTTAAATAACTAAGTTAGTTTAGAAGATTCAGAGCAAACTTTGCTGGGGAGCTTTAATTAGTGCTAGAATTCCTGGCTTATGTATTTGCAACTCAGCTGTTTTCAATACCAAGAGCATATTTTATTACAGTTCTTAGAATGATGCAATGATTCATGGTATTTTATAATGAAGTAATATGAATGCACATCTGTATTAGTAAAGTCTCTTCATTGATCGTTTGACCTATAACCCCAACTCCACAGGAAAAATCTGAATGAAATGTATTTACTGCTAATGCCAAATTGTCAGTTTTTATATTTTGTTATCACTGCTGAATTAATCCATGTTGGAGAATTAACAAGAATCAAAGAAACATTTTGAAAGTATTATATTCATATTCAACATATTAGTTGCACGTTTTAGAATATTACCACACACAAATCTGTTCCTTCATTACTCCTCTGAAACAGAGACAGGTGGGATACAAAGAGGTGGTGGTCAGGCATATTTCTAACTTAAACCCTTGAAAGCAAAACTTATAATTAAAATATTGATTCCTACTAAGTAAAGTAGTGCTGACAAGTTCCTTCAGGATACATCGCATTTAAAATCCCTGCCTGCTTTTGGCAGGGGCTGAAGGAAGGAGGAACAGACTTTTTCAAGATTCAAAGTTCAGTCCTTCCATAGCAGTGAATTTGTCATAAACCTCATTGACAAGAGGTAAAGCCCAATCACTGCACGTACAGCGTCTCTGGGAAGTTTGATTGACAAAAGCTTTAAACTGAAAACCAAGCCCTGACTCATAGGAGTTCTAACAGAAAATCTGTGAGAAAATGGGGTACAAAGTCATCTCTGCTGATTCTCTGTCCTTTGTTTTAAGTGACAGACCACTTTTTCCTAGGAAAAAAAATATGACCCAAAGGCTATTTTAGCTCTGCCTCTCCCAGATTCAATGAAGCTGCAGCAGTTTATAGTGATGAGGTTCTGGCAAGTGTGTTATTGTGACAGAACAGTTGGGCAATTTACTGCAGTTCATCTAAACTGCAAATGAAGGTTCTGGGTTCCATTAGTTTGAAGAAATCAATGGAAAAATGCCTCCTCCTCCTACTTCCTTTTTCTCCAGCAGGTGATTTTATCAAGTTCTCCTACTCTTGTGAAGGTTTCCGATGATACTAAATTAGGGGGAACTGTGCACTCCCTTGAGGACAGAGAGGCCTTACAGTGAGATTTGGGTAGACTAGAGAGCTGGGCAATCACCAACCGTAGGAAATTTAACAAAAGCAAGTGTTGGATTCTCCATCTGGAATGGGGTAATCTTGTTTATATATTCAATCTGGGGGACAAGAGGCTGGAGAGCATCCCTGTGAAAAGAGATCTGGGGGTTTGGGTTGATGGCAAGTTGAATATGAGTCAACAGTATGTCCTGGCAGCCAAAAGGGCCAGCTGTGTCCTGGGGTGCATCAAACACAGCATGGCTAGCTGGTCGAGGGAGGGGATTGTCCCACACTACACTGCACAGGTGTGGCCCCACCTGGAGTGCTGTGCGCAGTTTGGGGCACTTTATTATAAGAAGGACATCAAACTATTTGAATATGTCCAGAAGGAGGATGACCAAGATGGTGAAAGGCCTCAAGGGCAAGACTTATGAGGAGTGGCTGAGGTCACTTGGCTTGTTCAGCTTGGAGAAGAGAAGGCTGGGAAGTGACCTCATTGCAGTCTACAACTTCCTCAAGGAAAGCCGTGGAGGGGGAGGTGCTGATCTCCTCTCTCTGGTGGCCAGCAATAGGACACAAGGAAATTAAATGAAGCTGCATCAGGGGAAGTTCAGATTGCACATTAGGAAAAGGTTCTTCACGGAGAGGATATTGGATCACTGGAACAGGTTCCCCAGGGAAGTGGTCATGGCGCCAAGCCCGTCAGGGTTCAAAGAGCAACCTTGAACCTGGACAGCACTCTTAGTCAAATGGTATAGTTTTAGGTAGTCCTGTAAGGAGCAGGGGGCTGGGTCCCTTCCAAGTCAAGATAGTCTATGATTCTGTGGTTTCCTTCTCTGCCCTGCTTGTTCTTACCAAAGTGGAGGCATAGAAAGAATGCCAAAATTTGCTAGTTTATAGTAGGAACAGGTGCTGTCAGGTGTGAGTTATTCCAGCTACTGATGGTACTGTAAACAGGCTTGAATAAGAGAGCTGGAATGTCTTCTAGCCAGTTTCTAGAAATAGCATTATTATTTACATACAATCACATGGTTGGAGCTAGCACAGCAACCACTAAAAGCACAAACCTCTATTTATATAGAAGAATGTCTTGTTAGAAAAGAATCTTCCCTTGCTTTGTGCAGCTTAGCGTGGAGCTTCTGATTCAGCACACGAATATATCAAATAAGGTCAAGTATGATACAATTTTGGTGTCACGCTGAATTCATGGTAAAGCTAATATTGTTACAGTCCTGTTGTGACTGACATAAACCTGTCACATTTTCAATAGGGTGATTCATGAAAGATACAGAAGAATCAATGAAGATAAAAATAGGTAATGCAATAACAGCATCCATCTCATCATAATTTTGCTTGTATTATACTGAGTAACCTGATTAAAAGGGTCATGTTAAAATGTAATCTGGCAAAACTGCTTATAAAAATGAGAGTGAGAGAGAAGGAACCCAAACCGGTGAGCTTTGCAAGTAAGCCAAGGAGTAATACGTCGGTCTCTCCAGGACAGGCAGCCCCCATCACCAGCCATGAGCTCCCTGTATGAAGGGGGGCAGCAGGCAGCCCCCCCACATTTGGGAAACCTGCTCTTAACAGGAGAACTGCAGGCAGCTGGGCACATTTCTACCTGTTGAGAAACAAAGTGAAATAAAAAGACTGAATGCCAGGCTACAGAGTTTTAAATCTCCTTTGTATTCACACCTAGAATGGTATAAGGACCTCTGGGTCTCCGTGGTCTGTGATTCTGCCTAAATATTTTGAGGTCATCCTGTCTGTGCTATAGCTAGTAGGAATAGTGCGTTCTGTATTTTAGGATGGATTAGGTTCTGCCTTTCTTCATGACATACTTGATGGACTCTGGAGTATGTTACTGAATAAAAGGAAAAACAGCTGAGAACATGCAAAACACGGTGTTATAGCTTAAGTGTGTTAGCTTTAATCTTTTCCCACATTCATGATCTCCAAATACAGAGGAATACTTTGTGTGAGGTCTGATATAATCAGAAGAGCTCCCCGTCCTCCAAAGAGCCCCATGGACTTATATCAGCTGAGGATCTGGGTCTGTTCATTTCGCTTGCACTGTAGCCTAAAAAATAAATCATTACTGCTAGATCCCTTGTGTGGAATAATGATACTGCATTTTTTCTAAGACACATTAATGCTTATATTGCAAGTGAAGGAAGGAAGGAAGGAAGGAAGGAAGGTCCAGTAAACAATCTATTTGCTGAATAGCTGACCTAATGAAGCCCAGACTTCTCCTCTGCTTCTCCCCATCTTACAGTTACTGTGACTTTGGCTGCCTTTCTTGTTCCCTCTTGACCTCCTCCCCACAGCAGCACCTGTGGTTCTTCTCTTTCCTAAAGTTCTCTTGCCTATCCCCAAATGACAAGCAGCAAGAAGCAGTAGTGTTGTTTCCAAGAGACGCACAGCCAGCAGACCAAATATGCAGGTAACTTGAGCTTTTTCTTCGTTGAGGCCATTTACTACTTTTGTCATACTGGTTCTCACAAAATTTGTGGAAATTTCCTGACTTTGAGACCTCTCTCATTTGTCAAACTTGGCTAAAGGTGGCCAGTGGTTTAATTATTGATGCTAACAGGTCTGAGATAGATGAGCAGATAGCATGATTTTGCAAATCTAATTTCTGTAGAAAATCTTGATAAAAAGGGACTTAAATTTTTTGGCTTAATAAAATCAGATGTGTCTGTTACCCACAAACTAGATTATATCTGAGATAGCCAAAATACAGGTTTCCCCCATTCTACAGTCTGTGAAGATGGATAATTGAAATCAAAGTGTTGCTGTTCTTGTCAGGAAGCCTTTTTTTTTTTGCAAAAGATAAGATTTGGAGAGATTTGTGTTCCTTGTGGGGCAAGAGCAGCTTAAAATATTATGCTAGTTCCATTCAAGCCACCCAGCATTATGCCAACAGTATCTTTCCTTCCTCTCCAGCCTGGGAGACAGCGCAATCAGGACGTAGACAGACATCAAAGGGAAAATCTTTGATAGCAGTTTCTGGAATATCAGGCCCATCAGTGTAGCTCAGCTTTCTCTTCATTACATGGAAGCATATTTCAAGAAATCAAGAAGCAGAGAAAATTCAGAAATACACTGATGTTTGTTATTCAAAAAGTGTGATCTACATCCTTCACACATCTCAAAATTTACGCTGCTGTGTTATGTTCAGGGTGATAAGTAAAGCAAAATATCAAAGAGAGAATTTTTCGTCTTGCTGTAAAAGCCCTTTACGATGCAGAATATTCATAGGTAGCTTCATAAACCTCTATGTTTGAATTAGAAGGAAAAAAAAAATCCCTTGCAAGGACAGCAGAGAGAATTTGAGGGAGATGGTGTCCTCTACTACTTAAAGTGGTGGAAGGGGAGCTGGGACATGTGTGTTGTTTTCTCAGTGACTCAGACTGCTGCAATATGCAGAAAGGACACAGAGACATTAGGAAAGCAGGTAATACATTTGTACAGTGAAAACCTGCGTATGTTAAACCAGGTTTATATGTATGGACCACATATGGTAACAGGAGCGGCAGTCCTTCTGAAGCAGTACTGTACTGTTTGGCTGTAGTCTTTTGCTGACATATTAAGGTAGGCTATAGTCCTCTAAATTCCTGCCTGTCACCATTTTTCAATCTGTGCTCCTTTCCCCTGCCCTCACAGCCCTAAAAATTGGAGCTGGAGGCTGCTTCTGAAGCCTGCAGGCTTGCCTTGTAAACGTGATCATTTTTTATGAGATTCAGTGATTGGAGGTCTGCTACAATAGCTCTTTACTGCAGTCTTGCTATCTCCTGTCATCATGAGCTCAAGCACTGGTACACAAGGAGGATAAAGAAAAGGAAATGGAATGACAAAATCTTAGATAAGAGCGAATTGGCAGGTTGATGATAATCTTAAGTATGTGAAACTGTGTTTATGCACGTTTTCTAGTTAAACTCAAGTACTTTTCAGCGTGCCACATGCTTAAGAGATTATGGAATGCAGGATTTATTGCAAAAACTGTCATGAAATTCTCATACACGCTTCTTTTATCGTGGTGTATTGTGTTGTTGTGCTACAAACTCGAAAGAACACTGCAGCGTGAACTCAGACATCTAGCAAGTCACACAAATGTGCTTAGAACTACCAAGATAATATAAGAATCCATTTGCAGCTAATGGGGAATAAGGGATTTACTAATTTTTGTTTCAGCTGGGGACACCTCCGTATTAAGTGAAGACTCAAAGATATTCAGTATTTCTGCCAGGATTAAAAAAAAAAAATTAAGAAAGGCAGCAATTTTCCTGGCTTTGTAAGTCTTAAAAACCCAAATAACTGGCAGTGTCAAAACATCGACAACTCTGACTGCTACTGACAGTCTGTTACTTTTACAGTCACCTTCCAGAGCTTTATTGCTTATCATCAGATAGAACAGTTGGCCCCAATGGAAAAGACAGGTTGCTACAGATGACAGGGTCTTTACAACGGGCAATCATGATGGCATTAGCGTTTATCCACTGCAGTAAGCATATAAATCACAGCAAATGGGCTTCCCCTTGGAGTCAGAATCTGTTGTGTTATTTTTGCCCAGCACAAGTATTTATCCACCAAATGATGAAATTGCCAGACATGCTTTCTGGCTAGTCCAGCGAGGAGTTAGAGATTGCTGTCCACAGATCACGAACCCGGTATTAGAATGCCACTTGGAGACACAGATGTTAAATTAAAGGTAGTTTGTGTATTTATTAGAGAACTGTCCCTACTCTCTGTGTACTAGAGGTGTTTTGTAATCTGTCAATGTAAATGATTACAAGGTTTTAACAGGTGCTATTGCTCTCAGAGGTCTTTGGTGGGAGAGTGAGGTAACATGTTCTGATCACAGGGCTGCATGCTATCCGCAGTTCATGTATGAAACTCACTGTTGTCAGCAGCCTTGAAACAGAAGGTTAATTTTACCTGGGTAAATACTGATACGTAGTTTTTAGCTCCACAGTCACACTGTTTATTTTTGTAGAACAGGCACTTCCCAGAAAATGTAACATAAATCAGAGGAATTACAATATAAGCATCCTCTGGAGCTTTTTCATTCTAGTTTTCAATGTCAGACAGTATCCAGTATTAGAGGCTTGAAAGGAAGAAATTAGAAACCCTGTAATGGAGAATTATGGAAAGATTTCCCTCAAGAAGGCTCTTTCCCCGCTTCTTACCCTCTGGTGTTTCACCTATTACTAACATGCATGAATTCTGCATTTAATTTTATCTGATGTAACTGTAGCTGTTCTCATTCTCCCCATGTCTCATCTTTTTTTGAATCCAGTTCTCAGCATCACCTTGTGGCAACACATTCCCCAATTAATTATTCTTTGTATCAAACAGCATTTTCTTTTATCCGTTTCAAATTTGGTACTTTCCTATTTCACTGAGTATCTGCATGTATCCATACAAATGAAAAGGATAAACTGGAGAGGATAATCTTCTGCCTGTATCCCTTTTGCTATTTTCTGTATCTGCATCACATTTTCTCTGCTTGGTTCCATCTGTTGGCCACTCCATCCCCAAAGGCAGAGCCTGAGCTGTGAGCTAGTCTTCATTCCCCTTAGTATTAACAGGCAAATCCAAATCTTAGTTGTGGTTAAATAAGGTGCTGTTTTGTTGAGGGGAAAGGAAAGGAACAGCTAAGAGAATGGAGGGTGATTACTTTTCTCTCTGGATGCATCCTAATTTTGGTCCTGAGAGGAAAATTCCAAGGTTAAACAACAGTAGCAGAAATTTCACAGCTTGCAGCTTGCATCTGTGCTTTCACGTCTACTCTCTCTCTTCCCTTTGTCGGGAAAGGATGCCTTGAGAAGGAGCAGCATCTTCTGATCTCCCCAAAAAGGCGATCCCATTTCCCTAACTGCCCTTCAGAGGTGAGCTCTCTCCTGTAACACCCTGCTGTGGCATTGTATTGTTTTGACATGGCACTGTGAGGTCACCAAAATGTGCTTTTTATAGCACTCCTCCCTCTGGAGGACACTTTGTTGTACAGAGCAGAGCTTAACTTCTCTCATATAGAAAGCCTGTGATGTTAGCCTCTAGAGATACAGCTATAGATAGGTATCCTGTTTAGGCACTGATATAAAGAGAAGGGTCATTTTCCATACGTAAATTATAACATCAGGCATAATATCAGGCCTTCCATCCTGTATAAAGTTAACTTTTCAGAAAGTAGGCTGTCCATGTCAATAGATAAAGTTTCCTTTTGAGACCTACCTCCCACCTTTTATTCCACACCCTATTTTCTGGAGCTCTCTCAATTGGCCTGTACTGTAGACTGATTTTGGTCACTTTATGAGAAAAAAAAGTTAGACTCTTGCTAGCTATATTTGTCCACAGGTAATGATCTAATATGTGTTTTATATAACAGCAAGATAAGCACCCATATAAAAAAGATACAGGGACACGCTCTCTGATCTTCTCTGGAAAGGTTAAGATACTTCCCTGAGGCTGAATTCAGGTCTGGAAGTAAAACATGCAGTGATCTAAGTGGTCCTGTGGGGTTTTAAACAGAGAAGTGGCTTACTGCAGAGGGAGTAAAAATTATGGTTTTCTTTAAGTTCAGTAGCTGTGTGTGTGTACAAGTCAAATGCAGGCATGAGCAACCACAAAGGGCTGAGTCCATTGTCTTATTCAAAAAGTTGTCTATGAAATAGAGAGATAGGCATCTATGAAATTGTAAGGATGGCATCTTACGCTTGTCATCTAATTTTGGTACTACAAAACCTGGGGATCTAGTTATTTCTGTCCATATTAATGTCACCCCCTTCTGCTCCCATTTGTGCTATGTATCTCATCCCTATGAAATGGGCTTCTGCTTGCAGCAGCGACTATTTTCAGCTTTTTCTTTAAAACAGGTGTTATTCTTTGTTTTATTATAAACCAGGGAGCTACTTTGCTAGGCACAGTGTAACCAAATACTTGTATTTTCAGTGTGGGATTTACAAAAGTGCTGTGATTTTTTTTGCTTACACTAAATGTTCTTAATGGTAAAAACCTCAGACTTCATTGGAGTAGGGTTAGGTCAATGTCTAGCACGTCTAGATATTTCCGTCTGCTAGTTTTCTGTCCTCAGTACATCAATAGATGCAAAACTAACAAGACTGTGTACTGGTAAAGTGATTTTTTTTCAAGGTATGTATTGCTGCAAAGGAATAAAGATATTTGTAATGATCCATATCCAGCTATAATGACGCATATCCAACTAGGTGCTTGGAAATGTACCAGAAGTCTTTCCTGGTTGTCCAGCCCTAACAGTCTATACAGCAATATTAATATTTATTAGTCCCTTGTCTTTTACTTCCCATGCAGAAATTCTGGCAACTGCAGAATTGCTGAGAATTCATTTTTCATTAAAAAAAAAAAGAAGAGCAATTCTTTAAATACATAAATCGATTGAGAGCCATGTCAAGAAGAGCTACTTGGGTTTGGGTGTTGGGGTGTTGGTTTTTTTGGGGGGGAGGGACGGGCAGGCGGGCGGTAATAACAAGAAGGAAGAATTTACACTGAAGGAGTCCTGAGATCATGAGAATAGATTAGATGCCTACTCCCAAAGCATAGCCACCCCTGCAGCAATGGAGTATCTTTTTAAAATGCACTTTACAACTACAATGAGCCCACCAGTACTCCTTCTTTCTTTTCTTAAAAAGAAAAGGAAAAAGAAAAGAACTAGTCATAGTTAGGTACCAGGAGCTGAGTAGGTGGTATTTCTTTTTTCCCCAGGGTGAGAGTTATGTATTTCAACAAGAAACAACCCTGAAGGAATACAAACATACTGGAGAAATTCATTATTGTATGTCCATTCAAATTAGCCAAGATTGCTTGAAAAATCATCTTTACTTTGCCTGCTTCTTACTTTCCTGACAGTCTAGTTTTTCAGAACTCTGAGAAATATTAAATATACAGTATTTACCTGTGCAAGTCCTCAGAGGTTTGTAAGGACATACCTGCTTAGATGTGTACAGCAGACACAGCCAGCTCAGTCCAAAGGAGGTTTCAGTGAATCATTGCAGAACACAGCCCAGGCTAGCGTGCTGTGTCAAGGTAGCCCTAGCATGGCTCCACTGTTTTGACTTCAGTCCTCATTTTTATTCACCCACCTTGGGATACTGATCGAGATGCTTAATACCTGTGTAGACATGCCAGGATGTCTACCATACAATGTGATATACAAGCATACATTTCCCAAAGAAGCAAATGTGAAATGTAATTCAAAATAGGAGTGAAATTCTAGAGCATAAAGTTTATATCAACTTAATAGTCTAAAAATTGCAAATCAATAGAAACAGAGAGGCTTGATATCATTAAGTGGCCTTGATCCATGCTATCACAGAGTAATGTGTTATAGAGGGAATATTGTAAGGTTGCTTAATTTATACTTATGGTAAATAGAAATAACCCTTTATTGCCTAGGTCAAACAGTTCATTTTGCATGGAAAAAAACACATTCTGATACTGTTTCTGTGATGATCATCTTGTCCTCCTAATCAGGTGAAAATAATACAGACCTGAGAACACACACCTTTTAGCGCTGAGATGCTACTCCCTCTTCAGTTATGGTGTCTTTAGATGTGTGTGGGCACGAGGCTCTTCCTGTATTAGCAGAAGGTGATGTAGACCCGTCCAGCAAAACAGGTGACAGCCCCACTCCAGCAGCTGCAGGCATTTATGATGGCGGAGCTCTGCTGTGCCCCCACGAGATGCCCACTGGCGGTAGGTAGGCAGGCTTGCGTTAGGTTACGCTTTTGGAGCACACCTTCTTGTTTAGCTTCATCCAGCTGCGAAGTAGCTTGCGTGCCCCAAGACTGCTCCGGGATGCAAGCAAAAATGTGATAACTGGGGGCCACTGGGAGATTAACTTCAAAAACACACTCGGAGCTTTGGCTGATCTGAAACGCTGCACATACCTGCTCCGTAAGGAGCTCTTCACTCAACACCCAACAGCAACAGCAGTGCCATCACTTCTAACAGACTATGTTTACACCGTTTGTGCCCTGTATCTTAAAAGGGATATGCTGTAGGTTTGAGTGCTCCAAAATTTTTTGCTCCGTACTGGATCTGTCACTCACAGGCTTGTGTGCCAAGCATTTTATTTGGCAGCTGCCCTTCTTTGGTACTCCAGCTAAACCCCGGTTGTGCTAATAACAGAACAAAGCCAGTGTCAATTGTGACATTTCAAACCGCAGCTTTTAATAGAAGCATGGGAAAATCTTTATGGGAGTTCAAACATCATCAGCATCATCCTAGCATCCGGTCCTGCTGAGGAGGATGTGTGACTGTAAATTGGGGACGTTGACAAAAGCAACGGTAAGAGCAGTCAAAGGAAGTGTGAAAAATTGCACGCTGGCTGTGATAAAATTAGATAAGAAACCTAGCAAATGAAAAAACAAATATACTGTCTGGAGAGTCATGTTGTACACAGTGAAAGAGTATAGCTGCCATAAAGCAGAGATGGGCTGGAGCCCCAGGAAAAGAATTCCCAGGGGACTGTGGGCTAATTTAGTAAATAGGATTTAAGTTTAGTTTAGCTTTGTCTGTTATAATGGGAACAGACATTTCTGTAACAAAAAAACGTAATTTCTTACAAGTTTCTGTCCAGTTTGGGAGGAGGCAAAGGAAGGCTGAAAGAGAAAGAAGACACATTTTTTATATTTATTTCAGATACTTTGAGTTAATTATTATACTACGTAGCAGAGGAATAGTGACCCAAAGGCCAGACTCTAAATTCAATATAGCTTTCCTTTCTTTAAAATAAATATAAGATATTTATAATAAATGAGTTGAAAGAGACAGAAACGTGTAGCATCTTCAGAACCAATCTGGTTCTTGGAATGGTTACTTAATTGTCAGTCTCTAAATAAAAGCTCTATCAGTAACAATGATGTATTTCCTGTGTTTCCTGTGGACAGGAAACATAAAGAAAAAAGAAATTCCTGGGCAGAGTACACATCCCTAAAGATGACACTGAAAACATCGGATTCGTGCTCTGAGCTCACTTGTTAAAGCAAGTGCAACATCTGACTGCCCAAGGGTATGCGGAGTTGTCACACTCAGCCCCTCTAAAATGGGAAATTTCTTGGGAATTTGCAGCCAAACATGAGGAACGTGGGCGTCTGGCACCCTGTGCTTCAGCGGCTGTTTGGGAGTTAACCACAGGTCAAGGCAATTGCAGTGTATTAGAGCATCCATGCCACCATACAACTTCAAATTAGTTTCTCTCCCAACCTGTTCCTACAGGGAACATGCAGCAGAAGGGAAAATACAAACCAGCCTGTCTGTCTTCATTCATGCAACTGGCCTAGTGGGTTTCCCATAGGTTTTCAAGTTTAGGGTATTATAAAAAAAAAAATCCTCCTTTGTCTTTTTTTTCTTGTCACAATGTGAGATGCTCTTTGAGACACTTTGTATTTCCTTCCTAACATAAGTACAGAAACAGCTGGGAACTCTCACATATTGAAAATCTAGTGAAATGTTAATACTGGGCAGTTTTTCCCCAGGTGATGTGATCTTAATTGCTCCAGGAAGCCTACTTTAAGTGCCATTTGCTGACATGCCATTTGCTGCTTCCTATCCGTTCGGTTTGTTTTAGCTATCCAGAAGCTGAAGAAATGATTAGTTGGAAGTTTTATTCATGCCTAGAAGATTAAAAGCCTGTTGATGTATTTCAATCCTGTGAGCTATAAAGCTCTTTTTGGCTTTTATTTTCCTTATCAGCTTTGTTTTTATTCTATTCTGTGGTGGCGAGCACAAAGGTTTTTATGAGATGTCAGTCATTCAGTTTTGGGAAGATGTGCAGGAGTTGTTTGGTGTACAAATGAGACCGTCATGGGGAAACTATGAGACGCGAAACTTCACAGAGAAGCACTTCTGCAATCTGCAAACACATTCCCCCCCCCCCCCCCCAAACCTGTCTATACAGAGAGCAACAAAATAATCAGTAAATAAATGAATAAAGAAAACAAACAGGCAAGTAAAATATTTAGTGAGCCTATAGAGAATATCCTTCTCATGAACCCTGCTCTGGATGGCTTGGCACCATCTGGCCTGACATATTTTTAACTACTGTAATGTCACATATTCTTGAAATTTAGTCATTTTTCAAAGAAAAGATCTGTGGAGTGGAGAGAAGAAGGAGCGCACGTGAGTGTTGTGTGTGAAGCAGGTAGTTTGGTGACTCGTGTTCCCTGTTCTTGAGACTGGGTAAGGATGAAGTAGATCCTGAAACAAACTCTTCCCGTGTTCTGCTTTTAGTTGTCTATTTTTAAAAAGTTCCTCTAGGAGCCAGGAATGACTATGTGGGCCTGGTTTACAAGGGGGAACTGTGGGACATGGTGATTTTCCTGGAGAATGGGAACCAAGGTTGTGTGTGTGACAACCACAGTGTCTGTGTGGTTACAACAATTCTCCCTACAAGGTTTGCTCATTTGTTTGTTTGTCTTCCTTTTGTGTGTGCTTAGAGCTGAACATAAGTCTACTGTCCTCACATTAGAACTATTTTTTTCATAAAGATAAATATTCTCCCCTCGGGGTACTCATCTGCTAAAAGTGGAGTTTGTTACGGTTTTTATTTACAGAGGAATAAATGGTGTCTATGATAGCTTGCTTCCCATTTGATCTGATACCTCATATTTTTGATTTTTGAATCAAAGGAAATCGAAGGATAAGCTACAGTTTTATCTGACAGGGATAACAGTGATCCGATGAGGCATTTTCGTAGAGACTGGATCAGCCTCAAGAGCTAAACTGATTGCAAAGGAAGTTTATGGGAAAAAAAGCCAGTTTGACAGGATTCATTTGTCAAGATCAATGGTGTGCAAACCCTGATGAAAAAATAGTAACTGAATGTTGTCCACGTGGAATTGTAGTAATTTTTTCTACTGCTCTCTTAAGAAATATGAAGAGTGCTACCAGTATCTGTCCAGGCTGAGAGAGTGATTTTAAGTGGCAAATGAAACTGAATCCACTGAAGAGGTTTTTGTTACAAGTATATATTTGACTTAATAGCTTGAACATTGGAAAGTGAGTTCAAATTGTGTTTTGTACTTATATTCTGGTCTGGATTTTTCAAAACCTGTGGTGTTCAAGCAAAAATTAAGCTGTTTACTATATTTATTTTTTGTTGTTGCCTTTTGGATACATACACTGTTCTGCAGAACTGGTGTTTTTAAAATGGATGCAACTTCTTTTCAGATACACAGCACGTTAGTCACTTCACTACCAGCAAACCTCAGAGTAGGCTCAGCAGGGGGAAAATACCCAGCCTCTGGCACAGGAATCTTTTTATTTCTCTTTTTGGGTGAGCTGAATGTCGTAGGAAAGGGAGTCTGGTAACGTTGTTGGCTACAGAGTTGTTGCCATTTGGAAGAGCCAAATCTCAGCTGAAACAAGCTGAGTTGGCCATAACGGGCCCCACGATGTCCTGAGCTCTTCTGGGACATAGGTTGTTCCCGGAGTCTCCTCTGTCAGCTGCACCTTCACCCTCTCTGGAGAGGACATGTCTGACACGTGGGAAGCGTCGGTCATGTGGAAGTGTTGTGTAAGCAAAAGCAATGAAGTAATCTATCTTGTGGATTACCACCATAGCAAGCTTGACACACATTGTGTGTATAATAGCTGTTGGGTGTTTGTGGCATGCTCATGCACGTGGCAATGTAGGACGAAGAAATTTATTTATTAATCAGGAATAATAAATTTTGTGGCTACTTTTGAAGCTGTCAGCATATGCTGCTGTGGGAGATGAAATTTTCTGTCTAATTTGGTATTTAAATGGCCTTGGCATCATGATGGGATTTCTAAGGGATGCATGGGTTGCTTGGGATTGTGGGGTTGTGTCCTGCTTCTGCTTGCAGCTCTCAAGCTGATGCATAGCTAGATAGATGCTCCCAAATAGTTTGATTTCCTTTCTATGAGTCTAGTATTTCAGATTATAAAAGCTTCAGGCTTCCCTTAGTAGTCAGCAAACTCCAGTAAAATACTCTGCAAGATTACATCCATATATAAATAGGACACAAGAAGAGTTGTCAACACTGCTTGAAAATATTAGTTGTCTTCAGTAAGAGACCTGCTCTGCGGGACTTTGCAAGGAGCCCACACTGTTAGGGAAATTCGGTAGCAGTGGGTTGGATGACTTCCTAGCGACATCAAAGCCACCTCAGTAGTGTGTGCCCCTTTTTCCTTGCTTCAGCAGTCCTAGACAATACATTATTCTGTATCTCCAATGTTATTTAAGATATTCTTATCCTCAATTTATATAACATTTCGGTTTTGTCTCAGAGAACTGTATAATAAGTTTGGCTATACTTTCCTAATCTTTTCTTTTCCTCAGACACAAAGTCTTTGTAAAACTGGCAGCTTATTTAACTAGCAATGGGGGTAATGGCATCATTGACATATCCTGTGATGTGTGTCCAGTTCTTTCCAAAGGTGCAATCTATTTTAAGGAATTAATTTTCCTCTGGGATACTCCGTAGCTTTTTAGTGTTATTTAATTACACCCACTTGCCTTTTAGACAGTGCTCTCTGATCTCTGTAGTACTGTCCTTTGTATGAGGATGTGCTGCTTAGAGAAAGAATTTAATATCCTTTTTCCAACTTCTCTTCTGTATTTTCCTTACTTTTGTTTCTTCTATCTCGCCTATCATGACACTTTCATTATACCGGCTCTTCTTCCATCTTGCATGCGTTTGATCGTTTTCCGATTTTTGCTGAATTTTACTTCCTCCAGTACAATTGTACTGCTCCCCCCTTCTCCCTGCCACAGACCCGTTCCCCCCCGTGTTCAGTCTCTTGGCTTCCAAGTGCCATTTAATAAAGTTCTGACCACTGCTCTTAAGTGCTTGAGATAACAAATTCCCTTTTCCTGCCAAAACAGTCCATGCAGAGCAGAGCTGTAGAGATGAAAAAGATGCACTAAACCTTACAGCCGCAGGCCTCCTGCCCTGCACAGCCGCCGCTCGGGTCTGGATTGCCCTCCCTGCAAACGAACCCTCAGGTGGGAGGTGGAGGAGAATGGAGCTGCCAGAGGGGGTGTGCCAGCCCCCATCCTTTTCTGCTGCGTAAAGGCAAGACTTGGCGGGCTAACGACCCTCTCCTTACGCAGCAAAGCATTTTTCCAAAGATATTTTCTGTCATTTCCTAGTTATCACTACGGAGCTGGTGAACAACTGGGAAAAAGCTTGAATCCAGAATGTAATTATGTAGATGAGTATCTAACATAAAAAAGGAGCCCTGCTGAGAAATAAGACTTTTCTTCAATGCTGCCGTGCATGCTTGCAAAAATGTGAAAATTAGTGTATTAAAATACCTAAAGACACGTAAAACATCTCTGAGTTTTCTTCCCAGAGAGGTAATATTATTAATTCAGGGAAAATTTGAATAATAGCATAGCTAAGAAATAATTATGCAGAGCTAAGATCCTTGCTCATTCTGTCTTTCTACCTGGTAGAAACTTCTTTCAAAATGGACTCATTTGCCTGTTCCTGAATTCATTCTGGGTGCAAATGCAGGAAAGTGTGCTTAATCCTATAAGGAGTCACCCGCCCTTTAGGGTGACCCTGTGGAATTCTGCTGATGGGTTGCTTTGAGCCTTGTGTGCTGGCAGGAGAAAAAGTGCAGGAAGTAAATAGTGCTGAGGGCTTGAATGGGAACAGCCCTGCATTTATTGGCAAGGCAAGGTGCATATCTCTGCCTTGCACACCAAATGTGTTTTTAGGGACTGTCTGGCTGTGCATCCATTGGGAGACACCCTCCGAAATGTGGATGGACCACATGCTGCCTGCAGGCTCGAACAAAGCAAAGCAGAAACACCTGCAGGATGTCTCCAGGAAATGCGAGGGTCTCAGCATGACAACGTGCCTTTTTTTGGACCAAACTCACTGTCTTCCTGTGAATAGTTGGGATTTGATTACACTGCTGCATCTCACTGGAAAAATATTCTTTTGAATATAGAATGGTTTTGACCAGCTCTACCTGCCAGGTAACTGAAAATGAAATCCTTTTGATAGGCATCATTCATTTATTCAGCAACACCACTGTCTCTGGTTTACTTGATGACTGCTGCAGAAAACACTGATAAAATGAAAAATTATTATAACTCTTCCATAACATATTATAGTATTTTGCCATGATAGCTGCCTCAGAGAGCTGATATATTCACAATAGTTAATTTTGGGCACCTAACCGTGGTGCCCAGGTTAGGAACTTTAGGGACACGTTGCCAGTGGAGACATTTCTCCATGAGGCACTTCCCTGTTACCCACTTAGGTACCTACCTCGTTCCATTGGCTTTATTAGGCTGCTAATTCAAGCACCTTAATTAGATGTCTAAAATGCAGTGGTGTGAATTCTCCGCTTGCTTCATGTGATCCTATTTCTGCATCTGCCAATTCAGCTGTCGCTTTGCTGTTTTGATCGGGTTGAGTGGAGTCTACAGACAGAAGTGTAAAATCACAGGGAACCTGCTCTGTACATTTTTGAAGGGAAATGAAAATAGTGACCAAAAGATTATTTTTCTCACACGTACTTCTTATCTGATTTTTATTCTTTTCTCTAAGAAACATGAAAAAAATGACTAAGCCGCAAACCCAATCTTTTCCTTATGTTCTTATCATAGACATCTCAATGTGGTGTGTTTTTTCTCACCGTGTTTACTATAAAAAGTGGAAAATTGAAAAGTACAAGTATCAGATCTGTCTGTACTCAAAAATTCTGTTGACCCAAAAATATAAATTTAACCTAAAAAATCCTATTATTTGCTGTTGTGGCAAGACAAGGAAATTTTTTGTGTTAATGAATCCATGATTTTACATGAATTAATAATAAGACAAAATAAAAAACAGCTTCCAAATTCGCAGAATTAATTAAAATGTAATTATGTGTGAACTACCCTGAACTGATGTTCCTGATGAGCTAAGCTAATCCTGTGACACTTTCAACCTGAATGGAATTGAAATGTAAAAGTCAGAACTCTAGGAAGCTGAATACTTGGAGAATTTTGAATAGGTGCAAACACTGAAATGATGAAATATTTCCTGGAGTGTTGTAGGCCTAACCAAAAGGCTCCAGGAGTCTTCATGCCTCGTAACTCCAATATAGTTTTTGAACATTTAAAAATGAAAATAATTTTTGTTCTGAAACTAAGTGTGACTTTGTTAGGTGGCATACTTCAGAAGGATGTGGGTATGGATCTGCGCTCTTGCTGTGCAGTCATCACTGTGTTTCCATGGACAATTCTCCAAGGGATAGGAATTGGTAATCTCTCTTCGCGTCCTTTCCAGGTGCCTGCCAATGTCTCTGCAGAGAGAGTATATACAGAATATAAATTCTGTTTCCATAATCAGTTTGTGTTTCCCTCACAAACCTGGAATGAATAAGAGAGGTAAAGGTTGGAGTCCAGGCCAAGCTAATTAATGGTATCCTTAAACAATGATGGATTTATATCCTAATACAGAAGCTAGTTTTGGGGGTTTTTTTGGTTGGTTTTTTTTTTTTTTTCCTTCCCTCTGTGTAGGAAGTCCCTTTTAAACCTTTGCTTTTCTTTATCCAGATTGTCAGACAGCTCCACTTTTAGGTGTATTGATAGAAGAAAATTGATTGTTAATCCTAGCTTAACATCTCATTCAAGTGTTTGTGCCAGCTTGCCTGATATATATTTTGGATCCTCTCTTGAGTATGGAGGTGAAGACAAGCTGAGAGATGTAACATCTAGAGGAAAAAAAAAAAAGCCAGATTATTTTTCAGTGTCTATTCTTTTCTGAAAAACAATGCACTGTGTTACAGGCACATAATGACACTGCTGATATGCAACATTTCTGTTCTGATTAATTTACTGCATGGATGAGATCATTCTGTATTGCAAGATGTTTTAAACGATGGTTCTGAATGTTTGGCAGGGCTGTTATAAAACATTGTTCTGGAAAACAGTATATTCAAAATTCACCACGTTTTTTTTTCACTCTTGCTAGACCATATGCAAGTAGACAGTTTGCATCAGGCCCCTGGTGCCTACTTCTGAATTACTGCCTAAATAGGGAATATTTTGATAAAAGCAAAAAGCTTTCTGATGGCATTTCATGCCCCATTAGAAACTCGAGGACCAATCACTAATAAGGTTATACGAAATGTGTACTTATTCATGTTCTTTTTTTCTCACTGTGCAAACGTTTCCAGCCTTCACCCATTACGGACGTTACAGCGCATGATGTGCGAATCAATCCTATCTGTGCAGACACAGCAGAATGAAAGGTATAATGATGTGGGAGTGAAGTGTCAATGCATAATTCATATCTGACAGTGCGCTCTGTGGAGTGCTATCCGGCAGCCTTCCATGGCAGAGAGGTCCTCACAGTGCTCGGGAAATTCATCTGCATCAAGCTCATTGTGTTTCTGCTTGGGTGGCAAGCTCGTCATTTAGGACGAGTGAAATGCCATTCAGAGGCACTGCTGTAGTGGAGAACACGGGCGACGTAGTTCTGCGCTACCCTGTTGAGGCCTTTTAGCCCCCAAAAATTGTCTGGTGGAGAGTTTCTCTTCTAGGTCAAAAAAACGCACCTCTAAGCAAAGATCTAAACCCCTTCGACACAGTAATGTAGTGTTACTAAATTACAGAGTAGAGTAGAGTAGAGTAGAGTAGAATAGAATAGAATAGAATAGAACAGAACAGAACAGAACATTTCAGTTGGAAGGGACCTATAGCGATCAGTAGTCCAACTTCCTGCCCACTTCAGAGATGACCAAAAGTTAAAGCATGTTGTTAAGGGGATTGCCCAAACACCTCTTAAGAGGTGTTGACACTGACACTGACAGGCTTGGGGCACTGACAAGCCCTCCAGGAAGCCTTGCCCAGGGTCTGACCACCCTCTCGGTAAAGAAATGCTTCCTAACTTCAATTCTGAAATGTTACTATAACATCAAGTTTCAAAACTTATTATAAACTAGTAAACACCCTCTCAGTTCTGTCCCACGAGTGCTGGCACCCTGACCTACTGGGGTTGAAGAGTGAGGAGGTGCAGCTGGCTCTGTAGGTAGCTGCTGTCTGCACCCCACAGCAAAGCAGAAAATTCATCAGCTGAGATGATAAGGTTCTTTCCTCAGTTCACCTGAGCGAGTTTTATATCTTATAAAACTTGGGACCATCGGATTGTCAGCAAATTTAAATCAACAGCATGCACTGAAAGCTAGTGGAGCTGGGCCACTTTACACCTCAGTGGTGATCTCCCAAACAGTCGTAAGGTAAGGACCTTAGACCTTAGGTCCAAACAGTCATAAGGTAAGGACCCAGAGCTTGGTCTCGCTCTGGGAAGCAGTGGGAACAGATCCCAGTTTTGACCCAGAAGATTCAGTAGCAGCTGAGTGCACTTTGTGAATCTCTTTGAATCTGAAGTTTCATTTTGTCTACGGGCTTTTTTTTTAAGCCTTCACTTTTCTGAATGAATGCTTTTGTGTACCACGCTTTGTGATTCTTTGCTATTCCAGGCTCATAATAACAAGGTTTATTATGTTCTAACCCAGTATGCTGTGACAATATTGCAAAATTATTGTTTTGTTTCTCCTAAACTCAAGATTTTTTTGTAACAGTAATAATAATAAAAGACATACAGGCTAATGAATTATCTTCCATATCAAACTGCAGCACAATGGAATCTGAAATAGCTGAGAGAGTGAAACTGAAAAATATCTCAATTTACAAGTGAAACACTAACACACACTAAACTTTTGCTGCAGTGTTCCTCATCTGAGTTTTAGTTTTGTCTTCATGAACAGACAAGACTCATGCTGCTCAGGTGATGGATTTTAAGCAGATTGTAGGGATATTCAGTGCAGGCTTTCTCTGGAACACATAAATTGCATTCTTTGTGCAGGTTCAGGCTCAGAGGAAAGTAGTGCTTCTCAGTCTAGTACGAGATGTATTTCCAAACAAATAATCACTACTGGTGCACAGCTAGGTAATAGCTAACTTCTTGTATAATGTATCAGATAGAATAATTTGAAATGAAATTGCTACTGCTGACTTCGTGCAGTTACCATTTTGCAGTATATAATTCTTGTGAGGTTTGCAACTTCGGCCATGGGAGTTGTGGCAGGCACAATTTGTTTTGATTTACACCGGTGGGCAGCTGGATCATCTTAAGGCATAGCAAGAAATGTACACTAGCATCTGTTTTTCAACCAAGTTAAAGCTTGTGTCCTCCTGACATCATGGGAAGTAGGAACAGGAACAGTGCTATGCCAGAGAGAGGCACAGTGCTCCAAGCCTGGACCTAGGCTAGTTTTCATAGATGTGGATGCTGCCACATACCATCTACTGCGGCCTCTTGTCGAGGGAAATGCCTCACCTGGGATCCCAGTACTTCTTGGGCAGGAACCCCAGCTGTTCTGGGATTTTTGTAAGCAGAAACTATCAACTGTGCAGCTTGGAGGGATGGCTCGCCTCAAACCCTTGACATCCTTCCTCCTAGTGAGAGGATTTAAATCTGGGTCTCTATCTCAGCCCCCATGGTATAGCACATTGTCCATGTTCCCCCTCTGAAATTAAATTCTCGTGAACGTAAAGAGCATGGGTAAGTAACAGTTACTTGAAGAATTTCCTGGGTAAAGGTAATGATATTAATTTTCTGTCACTGTAGCAAATATTTATGTCTCACAAAAGGTTGTATCTATTCTGGGAGATAGGGCGTGCTATTTAACATCTGTTAAGCTTGCTGAACTACTTTGTATTAAAGTCCACACAGCCTTTAAATTTTACTGATTCTAGGGCACGTTTAAGATACAATGCTTTATCTGCCCTGGATTTGGAGGCAGTTGGCACATTCAGGCATCCTGCACTAGTTGAAATCAAGTTCACAACAAAACATGACACCTTGAAACAGGACCCTGATGAGATTTTAGATGTGCATATGCCCTTCACCAGCCCCCTGTGTGGAGGTGAGCTCCAGGCAAAGCCTGGGTTGGGTGGCTACCTGCCTCTCAGTTCCTCACAAGTCAGCGTGCCAACAGAGTGGACTTTTAATACTAGGCTCTGATTTTCATTTCAACAAGCAAATATACAGAGAATAACATAAAGTCCATTGTAAGTGAAAAAGAAATTGAAGGATCGTTCTGTTTTGTCAGAGAAAGCGTAGCGCTGCTAAAGATTTGAGATGTTCTGTAAAGGCTGGTCATTCAATTTTGTTATTCACCTTTGTCTAGTCAGGCTACAAGTTTTGAGGGCAGAAACCGTTTCTCTGCGTGCACTTATACAACATAAAGGAAATACTTATTTTTCCTGCACCTCTGACTGACCTTCAGAACTGCCCAAACTACTTGACTGGTTTAAGTGAAGAAAATGTTTTCATGGGAAACTAGTAAAAAGCCAGAATGAGGGTAAGTGTATTTCAGATGTCAGACTATGGTGCAGGACCTCTGAGCCGGAGAAGTAATTTTTTGAGGAGCTGGTGCTAGATCATGACTAAAGCACTTTGTGGCATTTCAGACTGTCTCCTAAAGGATGACGCGGATCACCAGATTCTGCCACCTGTGTACACTGGAGAACTTAAAATGGGAAGGGCTGAGGGGAGTGGTGTTGCATATACCTGCAAGGGCAGGTTTTACAGGAGAAACCGCCTAAGACACTTTGATGGGAGTCAGTGTCTAGTGGCAAGCAGTATTGATAAGGTGCCCGTAAAATGATAAATACTATTTTCAAGGCAGTTAAGATGTACACTGTTGAGTATATGTTGTCCTCACCTAGTATACTTTCTGAGGAGTATATACCTGGAGCTAGTGAGCAAAGCAGCTCTACTAGCCTTTCTGGGACCATCGCTGTCTGGGGAGGTGGCTGCCACTGGTTTGCATTAGGTCAAGTAAAGGAAGAAAGAGGGACATTAAATAGGAAAGGAAAATGACAGCGAAGTTGGTCAAGGGCATTTAAAGAACCAGCCCCTCACCCCTGCTCATAAATAAATAACTTATGCAAATCTGTTTGCCTTTCCTTACTATTCATCTGCCATATGCTCTGTATCCTCCTTGGATTCTTTTCATGCTTTCCTGTGCACAGAATTAACATGAATCCTCACTTTGTACTGTGAAATTGTGAAGACAATTTAGCTTTGATTAATTCTAGTTGCAAGTGAATGCGAAACAGGCATGAGGGGCAGTTACTCTATAATCTCTGTTAAATCCCAAAGTTCCTAGTATGAAAATATTAATCATTATGTTCACAATCACATATGATAAAATGCAGCACTTACTGATTATGGGGGAAATAATTTTATCAGTTACAATTGGGAAAGTAATGCTTAATGTTATTACACTGAGGATGTCTAAAATGAAAAGGTACTTTCCTGTGCAAACACCCTTGAGGAATGTAAGAGAAAAAACCCAGGAAAACCTGCAGGATCTTTCTTCGATTCATCCCCTTCTCTTTCCAGCTTATTTGATGTGGCAGAAGGGTGTGGAGAGGTGGTATCTTTGATGACCTGATACTGCTGGAAAAAAAATGGTGAACTTTTAGATGCACAGTCCCTTCCACATGATTTCATAGTGTGAACATCTCTGCTGTGTCTCCACACGCATCCTTCTTCTAAGTTTGAGTGAAAAGGCACCCTGCCTATGGGATTCTTTCCTTAATAAAGATTATTGCAGTTAATTTGATTATGAATTAAAATGTCATTAATTCTCGGATAATGTAAGTTGGTTCAAAATGAAGCTTTGCCCAAAGAAGATGAGATGAACAGTCACTGCAGGATTCCATGCTTATTGTGCCCCTCTGATTCTGTATCAGATTTACCCAGAATAAAACAGCCTTTTCCTGTCCTAACCTCCAGGTTCTCTGTGGATTCTGAGACTCAAGGGGGTTTCTTTACTCTCACTCATCATCATTGTAAGTAGCCAAATTATGCCCTCGGGTCACTTTGTGCAACCCTATTACCTTCAAAGTGAATCCAGTGATGTACAGCCTCATTAGATTTGAGGGAGTTTGCATAGGTTTCTCCAAAGGCACAGTCTGAAAGTAATGGAGTTATACAATATTACATTAGCTGCAGAATATCTTTCTGCTGATGTTGGAAAGGACCAAGCTATACTGTCAGAGTCTTGGTGGACTTTCAAGGGGGGAAGAAAATATTTAGAAGAAAAATATAATATGAAGTAATTGAGACAGTAATTACATGGTTTTGGTTTATTTTTACAGCCCATTTGAAGCTGATTCACGTTTTCTTGCCAACATTTCTATTAACCTAAGATTGCAGTAAAATAAGGAGTTACTAGAGGTAGAATTACATTTATATGCTGTATCTTTTACATGCCTTTACTAAAGAAGGCATTCTGAAGCATAGCATCTCAAATGATTCAGGCATCAGATTAAAGAGCTATTCAGAAGCGCCAAGCAAAAGTAAACATCAGAAATCACATGTCACAGTCAGAGGAAAATGAAGGGTATATTAAAGCCAGCTTACTTTTTAATAAGAGTTCTAATTACTTTTTCTTACCTTATGTCAGCATTACCATAGGAAATGTAATGCCTCATCACCTCATGTGTCCTTTTAAAAAGTGCACTTTTTGCTTTGTCTTTTCAAACATCGTCTGGAAGGTAAATGCTCAGTAAGTTCTTCAAGCTGGAAGTGCTGCCATGCCAGTTGTTCCTCATGCTGGCAACGCTGCCATCCCATTATATGACATCATTTTGAGTGATTGTTTTGAGGGAGCTGCAGTTATGACTTGGTGGCTGTGAGGTCTGGGTGGAACTGGGCACTGGTCAGTGTCCCAAGAGAATAACATTCAATATAATATGAAAAAAGCCCTCGATGGTCACCTGGTGGGTACGTCTCACATTCAGGCCATTGGCAATTTAAAAATAACTACAAAGAATCATTCTTCTCCTCTGTGGGAATGGAGTAAATACTGATCAAGTTCAGTAAAACTTGTCTCTAATCAGACTGAGATAATTTTTCCAAATGGCTCTATAAATTAAAATATTTGCTCTGTCCTGAGCACCAGGGGAAGACAGATTGTAACACATTCACCATAAAAGGTCAGCAGACCCAAATGAAAATGCAGAAACATCAATTGTTTCCATTCACTAATCATATATAATTGGTCTGGCTCACCTGAACTAGAACACATTTGTTATTATAATGCATAATTAAAGTTCTTTTCTTTTTGCCGCTTTCCAGTTGCAATTATCTTTCTTTTAACAAATTTATGAAAAGGAAACTTCTTGTACAAATGAAGATACATTTGACAAATTAGTATAATTAAGGAAATGTCCCTGAAAGAGAAAAAAAATTGTAAGTATGAACATTTTCAGTTCCAGATTACTTATTGACTGTCCTCTGTGAATTCCATGAGACAGGAGAAGCTCTGATTTTGTCTCCTATGGAGGCAATCAATTTTCTGATTCATTTTAACATGCAGTCAGGCATATTGGGGCACCAAAATTCTGAGTTAAATCATAAAGGACAGAGCTAATTCTGCTTATGAGTCAGAAGTTTAGCATTAAAATGACATGCAAAGACAGCAATAAACAATATACAGACATAACTGCCTTGAGTAAGTTGAGGAGATACCATAAAGCAACCAAGCAAACCAAGATGTTTTTGTGTTCAACAGCATTGGGGGTCTATTCCATAATGTGCCATAAATAGGACATTTTATGTTGTCCATTGCTGTGTGATATCTTCTTGCCACTACATATCGTCTCCTAGCAAGAAGACTACAGAACTCTTTTGCTAGACCTTGTTGAGTTTTTTTTTCAGCAGATAATTGTGAGAACTAGAATTTGGAACTTTCTGTGCTTCCGCATACACAGCAGAGTAACATTGCATGTGGGGGAATGACATTGTACAAATCAGAATGGCTGAAACATTTACATCTTTGTCTTGCTTTTCACCTTTAAATCTTCTCGTGCTTTGGTTCTGCTCTTAGAAAAATGGATTTCTCCCCTTCTTTCCATTCCACTTGTACCAAAATTTTCCTTAAACACACAGAATCCCCTACCTCACCTGCATTTTTCCAGTCCCACATTCTCTTTTCCAGTTCCCCAACCCAGCTGTGTGTGCAATCTCAGGAGCTCTCTTCTTATGCACTTTATCTAGACAAAATGGATTAAAGTAAAACATGATGCACTTTGGAAAAACAACCCCAAAACCAAACCATTTCAAATTGAACTTCTGAAGTCAGAGATAATATTTTAAGGCAAAGCTAAATGTATTAATTTCAGGAGGAGCATAGTGCTAGTGAGAGATACTGTATTTTATTTAGCCTTGGAGACACAACTCTTCAGAGCAGTCCCAGCCCACCATAACAATGTAAGCTCCCCAGCACACCTCCAGGCCACCCTGCACTTTACAATTGAGATTAGGGCAGTCCGCATCAGAGCTTTGAATCTGGCTTTCAAAGGTAGGTGAGGGTGGTCTGCATCACCTGTTACTAATAGTTTTTAAACCTGCAAAACATGGGCTGGGCTTTAACCAAGGGCTCTCAATCCATATCATATGCTGTGGGCTATTTAGCTCCCCTGCAGAAGTGGCCTTCTAGAGGCTGGCATATGTGTTTGGTACAATAGGTTTAATAATCTGTTGAATATAGGAATCTGAGCCCATAGGTGCAGATGAGCTAGGACAAGCCACTGATCCTCTGTCACATCAGTGCTCCTCTAGTGAGATCTGGAATGCAACTCTGAAAATAAGATCTTCCAAAAGGCACTTTTTATCAAAGGTGGAAGGAAGCTCAGATGTATCCCTGTAAAAGCAAGCGATTGAAGGGATTGGGAATATGGACACTCCTCTCCAAAACCTGACCATGAAGTGAAGACCAAAGATGAAGGCATCTGACACACTCAGGCCTTGCTAGTCTCAGCCTGTGAGAAACAACTACAAACTGGTACTTCCATATGCACCATCTCATACTCCTTGTGCTATTTCATCCCTTCTCTTTGCAGGCACGAATGAAGAAATCCCACCCTCAAAACGATGGCCACATGCTGATTGCAAGCTCTGCCATCCCTTGAACAAAGATTCTGCCCGAAGTCTTGTTCCACCTGCTTGCTTTGTTACCACTGCAAGCTTCATTCAAGGCAGCATTTTTTTGTGGACGTGAAACGATGACATGGCACTAACTGCTACCTGAGTCTGCCAAGCCCATCTCCAGAGGAGAATAAGCTAAATTTGAACACAGCAGCCTCTTTTAAGATAAATCAAAGAAAGAAACCACTGCAGCTGGTCCCAGTTAACCATGAATGCAAACTAGGCACTTTATTAATACAGAAGTTTAAGTGAAATTTTACATTGTGAAATATATGTATTTTGTATTTTCTGGTGTAAGGCTACTTCCTGTAACTTAAAACTAAATTAAAAATTTTAGAAGTGATTATAATTTTAAATAATGTTGTCAAAGTCAGTGATGGGTTAGAGAATTATTAGTATCTGAAGGGAACTAAGATTAAAGATTATAATATTAAGAAAATGTATGCAGTCATTAATGTAATTTTGAAATGTAAAGCTTGTCTAATCTAATTTACTATGTTAGAGCATGATATATAATTTTGAGTAATTAGATGTCTCTAATCTTTGTGCAAGCTTAAGCTTCAATTAACCAATATTTACTTTCCCAGAATAGGATTAAATACCTCAGTTTCCAAGAAAAATCTTTAAAAAGTCTAGCATCCCAGTTTCAGTTGGAGCAATGCAGTGCAGGCATACTAAGAGCCATTTTAGAGACTCGAAATGTATTCAATGATAGAGTACAGCATTTACATGGGAGGACTAATAAACTAGTAAAATTAATTTAGTAGAATGTTATTGGTGCAATACTTTGGCAGCGCTGCTATCCAGAATTTAGAAAATGAAAATGGCTTTATTCTTGTCTGTTTGTGCAGCACACATTGCAAAGCAGGTCTAAGCTCGTTAGCAAGATGCTTTAAGGTTCAGCTTCCATAGGTTTTCACTGCAAAACAGAATGGGTAATAACTATTTTTGTGTGCAAGAGAGGAGGCACCTCAGAAAGAAAATGCAGCATGACTGGAAGGCAATTTATTAAAATCCTCAATACTGTTAACTGTAGAATGAAAGTTGCATTTACAGACCATGGAATGCATCAGGCAAGACAAGATATAATAATGATAAACAGGCTAGAAAGCAGAAAACTTTTTAGCAGAAACAAGCGGAGACATCACAGCAAAGCACTGTTTAAAAATGTGCCTGCTATCAGATATTTCACGCAGCACAGCAGCAATTCATATTTAAGGCTTGTCAAATATACCTATTCTCTGTATAATAAAATACCCCCAAACCAACACAAACAGTTTTTAAACAGTCACCAAAAGCAGAGGCAAGAGCCTGGAAATCATTGCCTGTCATTTCCAGCTGAATGATGAGATCATATAAACACAGCTTCTCATTCCCTGAAGAGTGGCCGGGAATCCTGAGCAGTCACTCCTTTCTGCTCCCTCTTTCTCTCCCCCCTCTTAGCCTGGATCATTTCTTAGAGGAGGGAGGTGGGGAGAAGAGGCTGTTTTTCCTCCGCTCCCTTCTAAGAACTTGTATAAATACAAGTATACAACTTGTATTTTTTTAATTTGTGAGAAAGAGGGAGCCTGTCAGGATGGATGGCTGCTCCAGAACTTTGTTTTTGTTACTGTCTGATTTATTCATAACTGCTTCATATCCACTTCTCCGAGTGCTGCTGGTTATGTCCTTCCCCTTCCCTATATATCAGACCCCTCCATGCCACCAAAAATTGGTTTTAGAAAGAGAAACCTTGTTCTCTTGCAGCCTTTATTCTGCTTGTGATTAAGCCTTTCTTATCTGTTCCCCCTCAGAAGATGGATTTTCCACCTCCTGAGCATCCTGGCAGGCCATCTGTGCACACTTTTTTGGAATAAAGGTGACGAGAACTGTGTGCTGTCTTCCTGGTGAGCTCTCACCAATACCTAGTGCAATCACACCACTATTTTATTCCCTCTAGGGGACAGAGCTTAACAGAGGCATCCCAAGATTTCATTTTCCTCGCTTATAGGAGCACAGTCATTTAAGAAAAAAAAAATTCTACATAAACACCAGTCTACTTCAATTTTGCCTCTTTATTGTGAGCCCAAGAAACTGCTCATCATTCCAAAGGGAACACTCCCTTTCAGTAGCAGCTGTGGAAGTTCAGTATCACTCCGAGGTAAATCAGGCTGCTTCTTGTCCAGTCACCATCTGGCTACTGATTGCATAAAACAGAATCAGAGGTTCATTTTGTAAGAGCCACAGACAAAAGACAAGCTTGTCAGGAGGAGCGGAAGGGAGGATGACTCATTCATTCATTGAAAAACAAGGTTTCAGAAAAGCCAAAATTGTTAGCACGTTCAGGTCTATGGTTTTGAAGAGTGTTCGTTTTTAGTATTTTTTTCACATTTTGGGGTAGATTCATAAATTATGACACCACTGAGAGAAGAGGAGGGCTCTCTGCAGCTTGCACGTAGGGCAGGGTGGTGGGCCAGGTCCCAGCTCTGCCCTGGAGTAGGGTCTCGGCTTGCCTCTCCCCTGTTGTGCCCCGGCATCTCCACCAGAGCCGCCCAGGAGCATCCCTGAGGAGTTGCACTTGGTTCTTGTAAACCTCCAGTTAAAAAGCAAATAAACAAACACTTCTTTCAGTCAGATGCCGGGTTTCCAAAGATACTTTGCTTTTATTTAAAAAGTACTTGAAAAGGCTCCAATTTTTTTGTTTGTTTAAAAGGTGTTTGGTTTCAAATCAGCCTTGCCAGCATTTGTTTTCTTTTAGTGTTCTTGACAAGCAGTCCTAGCCCCAAAAGACTCATAGTGAGAAACATTTAAATATAACCTATATAAATAAACTCCCTTTTGAAACCTATTATGGAATACACTTTTTATTTTTTAAAGCTTACTTATATATTCCTTACAGTTTTGACTTAGAAACCAAAGCCAGGCTATAAAGCACAGAACATGTACAGACAAAACATAAGGAATATTTTTAAACTGAAAATAGTGTTGCTTGAAAGCATTTTCTTAACACTTTGCAGTGTAAAATGTACCACTTCACGTGTGTTTACAATAATTGCTTTTATTTGGATGCCTAATTTAGTAAGGTGTAACGAATGGTAACATGAAGTAGTAGACTGCCAGTTTTGATCACTGCAGTGGAACATAAATGATCAAATTAAATGGATATGATTGCACTAAATATTACTGTGATGGAAATAGAAGTTAGAGCAATTATCGTAAAATGAAATGAAACCAGGAATAGAATGATTTCTTTAGCACAATTATAAAAAAGATTTCCATAAAGTAATCCTGAGCTTACACAGTACTTGTGCCTCACTTGCAATTGTTGTACATTACTTTAAAAATGTTGTTTTCACTTCAAAGCACTTTGTAGGATGGAATGCCTTTGTTTATTGCTGCGTTAAAGTAAAACCTGTCATAATATACAAGAATTTTTAACAGTGGCTTGGGCTGCAGAGAGAGAAAAGGTGCTGTATCTAATAGCAATAACACAGGAAGATGTGGGTGGAGACAAAACCTCTCCCATGAGTTGGAGCTGGCCATGGCTTTGGGTGTAATGCTCTTTCACTGAAAAGAAGTGACAAGTGGCCTTTATTTTCCTTGAACGGTCAGAAGTACTGTTATTTTCTGTTTTAACCAAGAACTAGCATGACAGAAAATTGATTCAGTGCTGAGTGAGAACAATGTCAGCTTCTGAGTCATCACCACCTTCTGGGTTTACCCTGGAAATCTGCCACTCAAGAGGTGGCCAGAGCTGACCCATCTAAACCTCTTGGGAAGTGAGAAAGGCATCGGTCTTTTAAAGGAATTTTTGGACATTCCATAGACCAAAAGTTTCCTGCAGGTAGAAATCTTACAGAAAACAAACTATTGCTCATGAAGCACACATGTGGGAGAATTGCCACTTCCTGATAACAATACGTGAAGAAATATGTTCATGTATCATAATGCTAGGGATATTTATAAATATATTTAAAAAACAGGAGGGGAAATAGCAGGCAATTTTGCTTCCAGAACATAAGTCAAGTGTGTATTAGTAAGACTAAATAGACTGGATTAATCAAATGTCATACTGGCACTTCTAATAATGATTTTACATTGCAAATTCCATTACCTAGCTTTACCAGCCAGGAGAAAAGTTACAGAAGATCAATTAAACAAACAGGAAATTACCTTTTTTCTTTATAGTCCATGACTTCCAGCGCTTACAATGGTGCCAAGATCCCTGAAAATTAAACAGGCATTTGCATAAGATTAATAACTCACTTGCTTTCTACCTAAGTCACTGTAGCTTATTTAGGACCCCAGAGTTATCTAATATCTACTAGAGAGGCTGGAGATGATGAGGGTGAATTAAAAATGGCTTAATATGTCAGGAAGGATCACAGCATTTTAACATGGGGCTCTTACATTAATAAATGCACCTGCAGCATCCCTGAGATTAATGAGTAAGATCTCAGCAGAAGAAATTTAAGTAGGACGCTGCCTGCACATGTTCACCGGTACACTTTCCCACCCTGAAGGAGGCAGAGAGGTCCTGTGAATATGTGAGAATGACACATATTCTTTATGAGGCAGACACCCTCTTTTTAAGGAAGGAGCCTTAAATTTGGTCCCAGGCCACATCAAATTTTAGCAGGAACCTGAGACTTACTGGTTTTAGAGACAACATACCTTATCCTGTCAGCAGGGAGCTCCTGTTTGAAGCCCAAGCAGCCAAGCTGAGTTACCTGGTACATCTTAAAGTAGGACTCATTTTCCTTGTTATATTACAAGTGTGTTTTAAAGGATGCTGTTTGGAAGGACGACTTCTCCCCCATAGAAGAAAGGAAGAGGTCCATTTTCCTTCCCCCAGTTCTGCCTGCCTTCCCCCTTGTGGTGCTGAGGGCAGGCTGGGGTTTCTTGCCACCAGGACAGGAGGTGGCACAGGGAGGGGTAGGGGCAGTACTTCTGAGCTATGTGAGCTCAGAGTTTGGGTGGAGAGCAGTTTTTAGGATCCCAGATAGCCTCCTTGCTTCACCGCTGAATCTGTCTGATGAGCGGCTCTGTTCATCTGCGTGGCTTACAAATCCACGCATTCGGGAAGAGACGGTGTCAGGCAGCAAGCAACTGGTGCTGTCCCAGGCACAGGGTCCCTTTTGTGATAACTGGGCTCGTGCACACTCAATAATATTAATCACTATTGTGGGGGGAATAGATTGGCTTGACAATTGGAGGGGAGGGGAATAAACGGTTCTTGTCACTTATTTAATGGCCCCGGCTGCACATCCATACCCTAGATGGGGCTGAGGGATCTTGCTGGACCCAGGTTCACACAAACGGAATAAATGATGTGGTTGTTACTACTTGAGCTGCTTAGCAACGGTTTGGGGAAAGAGAGTACTTCCTCCTCCTTTCAGCGGCTGGCTCCTAGCAGGATGTTCAGCCAGATGGTGTACATAAGATTACTGGAAAATGATTTTCAGATAAACCATGAGCCTGAACAAACTAATGGAGTTCCAGGTGCATTATCTGGTAATCCATAGCAGAAGATCATTTCAGAGGAAAGCACTACTGAATCTGTCCCTGAAGAACCTGCAAGCTATCTATCCATCTATCAATCCATCTATCTGTATACAGAGCTCCAGCAGCAGTCTCACTTTTTTAAAAAGTGAGTATGGAGGGAGGTGAAAGAAGCCAAAAGTTTCCTTTAGTGGCAGCTCTTTGAAAAGAGGCACAGAATGTGGGAGGAGAGGATATGTGGGGATGAGGGGGATGAGGGCAGATATACTCTTTATCCGATCTAAATGAGAATTAAGTTTTGTTTAGGGTAAAGAATTGTGGGTAGCTTCATAAAAAAAAAGGAAAAAAATAAACCCTATCACTCCTCACTGCAGTACCTGAAATTAATATACTTTAAAATAAAAAACAAACAAAAAAGCCCCCAACAGAATTTGGCAGTTAATTCCTCCATGATTAAAGGATGCAGAAACATATGAGGCAAAAAACAGCTTTTATGGGTGATTAAATGCTGAAATGAATCCAAAGACATTTGATAACTGCAGAAGCAATTTACTGAGAATGTTCCTTCTTTTTTTGACAGTAGCCATAGTCTCATTGAAGAGAAATAGGTTCAAGAAAACACAAAGCACCGACTATATATATATGTATGTGTGTATAGTACTTCTTAAAGTAAGAGTTTAAAAGTTTGTATCACTGCTGCAATTTGGTTTTGGTTTGTTTCTGTTCTGCCAGTTGGCCACACTGAGATCACACTCAGCTGAGTATTTATTTGACTGGAGCTCACCAAATGGGTAACCCTTGAGAGCAGGATTAAAAAGCCAAATAACATTCAGAGAGCGGCGGTGGAAATGCGCAAGCAACTGTATTGGCAAGGCGCATTACAAAGGTCATTTGATCCCAGCATGTGCAGAATGTATGCACATACTAATTGAGAGGCATATCTGAAAATGTGACAGCCTGTTATTTGTAAGAGCATTGCTTGCATTTTCAGGAATAGAGGAGGTTCAGACGAGGGCAATAAAAATAGCTTGAAGCATGACAGGGAAGTTTAGAGAGCCGGCATACAAAGATGGTAACAGAGGGATGAGACTGAGGGCTGTGAAACCACCAGGGCAGTGGAGAAGGTGAATCAGGAATGAGCTTTCCCTGCCATTCTGAATACAAGGACTAAGGGGCATGAAATAAAACTAGCAAAGGCCAAATTTGCAACAGCAGTATAAAGCAGTTCCTCACGCAACTTGCTGTTAAACTGCGAAACTCCTTGCCACAGGGCACCAGGGAAACTAACAGCCTTTCACAAGTTCAAAAAGGCATTGGAAAAATCCAGCAAAGCCTACTAAATGCCCAGACACCATCCCTAGCTGTGGAACTGAATGAGCTACAAACCCCCAGATAGTGAGTACTCAGGGAAAAACTGTTATATGCTTCCCTGATCCTCATGCTGTTTCCTGAACATCCAAACAGTTTGCCATTGTCGGAGACAAGAGAGCAGGAGAGCCGGCCCTTTGGTCTGAGCCAGCACAGCTGCCCCCTGTTTTTCTTCCCTAGATTGCTCTCGTTAACAATGGACTAACCACCACGAGAGTGTCGGTAGGGTATCAGCCTAACTGACTGTAATAAAACCAGAACTCAGCCATGAGCTGGTCAGATCCCTTTCATGGGAGAGAAAAACAGAGGGCCCTCAGGTGGGCTGCTGTCAGCCTCCATGGAGTCATCTAGAGCCAACCAGCTCGGACTAGGAGAAAGGAGAGACAGGCTATGAACGTGAAAGGCCAAGTCTGTCTTTGGAGAAGAGCAATGGTGTCATCATCGGAAATAGAACCGTCCTCCTTTTGCTGATGCTGAAGATAAGCTCAGTGGTGGTAGGGATGCCTGTCCTTCTGGGAGAGGGTTACTGCCCATTGGATTATGCACTGAGCATCAGGTGAACAGGGCCTAAAGATACTTGAAGCAACAAGAGATCAGGCAGGGAAAGAAGGTGTCTAAAAGAACCAACAGGAGGAAGGCCAGAGGAGAGTCCCCATTCATCCTGTTGCATAAAATTCATTTTCATTTATCATGTCATTACCAAATTGCTGTGTTAAGTCACAAAACAAAGATGCTGTAGGATCTGCCAGTCTGGTATATGTGTAATCAACACAGTGAGGGAAGAGGATCAGAAACAAGCTGTATTTCACCAGTAGCTTTCTTAGGGCTAGATTCTCTCCTTGCATTAGTTGTTCTATGTTTTCTAGCTGTACTGAAGGATATGAAAGATAATATAACATTGTACCCTTGTACAGGAGCCATGTTTTTCATAGTCAATTGCATTTTAAAACTTCCCTACTTTCCTGTAAAATATTTGACATTGATTCACATTAGCAAAGGGTTTCAGTGCAGGCTAACTACTCATCATTTTTGAAACACATTATTACTAATAAAATCAGACCTTCTGTCTCCAAAACAGTTTATCCTTACATTTGAGCATCTACTCAACACAGAATGTGCACACTCAAACAGAAACCGTTTAGGTTACTGATTTGATAAAAGAAAACTTTAAATACATGAATTTGACTTTGCAAAGACTGACTGCAGCAGCAGAACAGTTCAATTCAGCATCGATACTTGTGGACACCTTGATGCTTCTGTTCATGTTGGCAGAGGAAGGTGTCAACTGCAAGTAGTTCTGTAGTACATGGCACACTTTATGTAAACCTGTGAAAAGATGCTAATGGCGGTGGCTCTAATAATGTGTTCTGGATTTCAATAGTTTCTTGATCCAAATATGGAATGACTTCACGGTACCCTTCCCTGTGTATTTCTTTCCTTCTGTAGGTCTGGGTGAATAAGAGTTTTTTCACCACACACAATGTGAATGTGCTTACATTTTTAGAGTTGTTATTTTGCTTTGAAAAACTTAATGTTACTTTTGAGCTATACAGGAAGCAACAAGCAAAAAAAAAAAAGCACCTGAAGACATTTATGAAAACATATACATGTCATGTAGATTTTAACCAAAAAGCTGTATCAGACTATAGTTACCCTGAAAAATATCTGCTTATATTACTGGTGCTGGTAGGCTAGTGCTGGTTGACTAGAACAGATTCTTCATATGTATATATGAGGCACAGTGTGCAAATACTCTGCACACTCTCAAAGCAACCCAGGAGCATGTTGGCTACTACACTGGTAAATTAACTAATAAAATAGCAATATGCACATAGGTACTCAAGGGCTTAACAGAAAATCTTAGTTTGATTGTTCATAGAAGAAGAGTGCATTCTCTAACAAATTTTTAGAAAATGAGCACAATGCATTCTAAGGTATTGTGTTGAAGGCTAAATCCATTTGGCAATGAAAGAAGCAGGTTCCAATTTCTCATGTATACCTCATAGATATACCTCTTTGCAGACTCTCTAAAGTGGTAGCTTATATTTAGATAGGGAGAAGATAGGAACTATAGCTCATAATAATTTTCTGCTTTGATAGATGGAGAATGAAAAGAAAGCAAAAAAACCCTACAAACCCCAACTCCCACCCCTAAAAAACCAAGCACCTAAATCCAAACTCAGCATTTTGAAAAATTTCCATTGAGCTTAATTTTGATAAGTAGCATAAACACTTGACTTCTACTTAAACTTATCTCCTTACTTCATTGTGCATCAGTTACTGAAAGTGTTTAGATTACACGGCACGCAATCACCAAAGCAATCTACACCAGCTGAGATCTGATGCAGATCTCATGTATCAGGCCCAGTAATGTACAAAACCAAGTATTATGTCACATGTAAGGATAACTCATATATATGTACCCCTAACATTTATATGCCCATAACTTATGAGAACAACTTTACTGGGGCTCAGACTTTCATTGCTACTAAACATTTGAAACCTACTGTATTCAGAATTGAAAATGCATTCCAAATGAATCTAAAAGTGTTCATATTTGGAAATATTCCATTAAGGCATTCTAATTAACATCTAGTCTGCCTTTAAATTAATGATATGTATGCACAACTTTTATGCCATCTTAATATACTTTTGTCCTAGCATCTTCTTGGTTTTATTAAAATTTTAATAACATTTTAAGCAAGGGAATTATGTCTGATATTGACTAAGTTATGGCTAAATTAGAAGCTTGCAGTCTACATCAACAGCTGAAGTTATGCTCCCTTGAAATCTGACAGTTTGTTTAATTCACAATTCAGACTAGATTGTCATAGACTGTCTTTGCTCTCCTTAAAGGTTATAAATCTATTTTTAGACTAGAATATGTATTTGTAGTTGATTTTTAAAATAATATAAAATAAGAATGCCATCTGATTCCAGTTATGGTTATATTTTCAAGATCTAAGAGAAGCCCCTAGAAACAAGATCTGAAACTACAGACGTATCTGCAAGTGTAGCAAGGGAATAGTGGTGCTGTGGTAATTTTAAAGTTATTAGTAAACTTTTCTAAAACAACACCCCAATGTATCGGTGATGGCAAATAAACCTGCATTGTCTTTGAAATCTCTTGGTGCTATCAGTTTTGAGACAATGTTCCTTTTGTATAATCTTTACATCTTTGTGTGAAAGCCTGAGGCAATTAAGCATGAAAAACAATGGTTGAGGGCAGCATTGCTAGAGATGTAGTTGTTTAGGTTCTGATGACCAGCTCATACCAAACTGTAGTAGTCCAGCATCCAAAGGAATACTGTGATGGGAACAGATGTTTAGCTGCAATGCTCTCTCTGCTGCAGTTCCCATCCCAGGTGCCTTCTAAATCTCTAAAGAGATTTCTTTATCAGGCAGCAGTCATTTACTTTTAATCTGAGACCAAATCAATGCATTTCCTTCCTTGTCACCTAAGCTTCTCGGTAAGTGAGAGACTATTGCTGATGGATATAGGGAATAAAACAACCGATTACTGCAGTTTTGTTTTCTGTTGTGGACTGGTAGATATTGCTGAAGCCAGTCTGAACCACAGAGTGCCCTTTTCACCCACAGATATTACTTCTGCTCCCAGACTAGCCCTTCCTTGCCCCAGCACGGTTGTTTGTGTGACTCCATGCAGAACCAGGTGAGAAACTAATAGGGCAGCCTGCAAGTGGAAACAAGCAACAAGGGGCAGGACTTATTTAGGCACTAAAAATTGTGTGGGGAGAGGGGTGGGCATGGTGTCTTGGACAAATAACTTCCCAGAGAATTCAGAATTTCCAGAAATACTTATTCATCTTAATTTGACAATCAAATTGACAGTCAATTAACAGCTGTCTGTGAAGAGGCCACATAGAGGGGGTGTCATAAAAGACAGAGGGGCAAAGGTGTGAAAGATGAGATAAATGCTAATAAACATAAGGTCTCTTATCTCTGTGCTATCATCCAGTCTCAAGATTCTACTGCTTTTGGAAATTCTGGTAAGGATCTCTTCATCCATGTCAAAATCTAACTTACCGGGAAAGAAAGAGTCAGCATCAGAGAACAAATCAATGGGTTCTCATGAAAAAGGAGGGGGAGAGAGGTGGGCCTGCAACAGGGACTAAGTTAGAAAATATAAGAATTGTTGTATGGCTGAGTAATAGAAACTTAAGAGAAAAAGTAGTTCATGAGGGATAGTGATGGGCAGGAGCTGAAAGTGAAATAAAAAGTGAGAGGGAAAGGATGATAACAGAAAGATGACATGAGTTAGAAACCAAGATAAGGAACAAAGTAACTGAATAAGGGTTTGAGAGGAAAAATCACAGCAGTTATTATCACCTTTGGGGAAAATGGGCTTTTTAGTAGAGAAACCTATTTTATGCTAGAATAAAAAATAAAATGTAGGATTCAAAGTCCTGATTAATACTGGTTGGGGTGGGCTGAATAAGGGAATAAAGTGAGTTAGGAAGGAAAATATTGGCAAGGAAAGTAAACACTGGCACAGTGTAAAAGAAAAGAAATGAGAATACTCCTCATGGAGAATGAATAAAAGTAGGGATGAGAAACAAAGTGTTGCACAGAAGGTAACAAAATGGCTTGTCTTGAAAACAGGGACCACGACACTGGTGGAAAGGAATGAGAATACCAAGGGAAAGGGAACAAAACTAATGACCACATATTCAGATATTAATTTGGTAGATGAAAAAAGGAGTGACAGAATGGAAGGAAGATCAAAGGAGAGTGAGAAGCAGATCAGAGAAGTCTGAGAGGAACCTGCTTCATGTACATCACCTATTGGTGATGTTAAGGGTAGGGTAGAGGTGCCTGTGATGCTGCTTAAAGACAGCTACTAAATTTCTGCAAGGACTTTACTTCCTCCTTCCTGAGGAGGATGTCATTCTGAAGATGCTTAACTGGGAAGAGGAGGAGGGCTACGCAAGGAAACTAAGAGAAGGAAAACAGCTACCTCAGGGAACACACAGCATGGGAGAGGAACATTGCTGCTGCTTAAACACGCTCGAGAGACATTCTGAGACATGTAAAAGCTCACTACCTGATGAAAAGTACTATCTCATGATATATCGTGTAGAAGCTGCACTAAGACTCAACTGATTTTATGGCTGCCAGACTCCCAGTAGCTGGAAACTATTTTCAGCTCTTGCAAGATGAGGCAGGATCACACTCATGATTTCTCAGGAAAGGTTCCTGAGCTCATTACCTACATGAACGCTTATATTATACCTTTGGGAATAAGGCTCCTTCTCCAGAAAGATAAGGCTGTTAAATCAGCTTCTGACCTCCTGGAGGCTTACACAGACAAGATTATCTACTGCCTGGGAAGCAGACACATGGAGAAAATCCTGATCTGCCACATCTTGTAGAAGAGACAACTCCCATTAAATACAACTAGCACAGTAGCCTTAAAAACCACATTTTTGTCCACACACAAGTTCACACAAGTGTTTTTCGAGATATGGCATCCACAAACTCTTCCAAGATTCCAGCACTGCATAAATATTTTTCTTTTCCTTCTCTTCATAAAACTGTAAGTAATTCATGAAACTTGTGAATCTATCTTAGACTTATGAGGCAGACTTTCTTCCGTGCACATTACACGGGTAAGCTGAAGGAAGTGTGCTTTGATCCATTACGAGCACTACCCGGTAAAAGTAGATGGAGCACATTTATTCCAATATTTGTCCATGGGCTATAGAACATCTTTCTTACTTTCTCCTTCTGTCTATGAAAGCAGGACATGGACCAGCAACTGCAGAATATGTAGTCATATATTCTAGCGGTGATTTGATCCCTGTCTATAAAACCATGAGTGTCTGTCACACTCAGGATGAAGAGATGTTAATGTGACCTGTCGTACTGTGTGGTATGGTCCCTGGAGTGACACAGGTGGCTTACAAAGACTTGGTGTTGGCCTTACATACTGTAAGAGGAGATGAGTCTTCACCCTCTTATATTTCAGCTCTCCTCCCAGCTCTGCCTGACATGATCTTTCCACGATTTTAGAACATGTCTGTTCAGCTGTGGAGACCCCTCCATTCGAGGCTTGCTCCCTGCTGTGCATTGCACTTGTCACTGCTGGTATGTTTCAGTAAATATTAATCAAGGGTTAAAGTGATTTAAGGAAGAGATTTTGTTTATAATTTTGTCATTTGTACTGGTAGTTTACTGACAGTCTGGTGGTGTAAGTGGTGTTTAATTGATTGCTGACTCCTTGGGACAGGGATGTCTGTGTGTTTGAAGAATGTCTGGAAAATGGAAGAGAGTGTCAGACTAAAAAAAACTAACCAGGACACTGTTAGTTTCCTTGATTTTAGCATGGGAATCTCTCTCTGATAAAGGAGACAGAGCGATGTGGAAGGTGTTCCTCAGAATGTCATTACTATGGCACATTTAGACATTGATGTAAAACAGTATTACTGAGTTTCACTGTAATTATATCACACAGAGTCTTAACTATGGCTAGAACAAAAATAAAAAGTTTCCATTTCCTTCAATTTTTGTTACTAGAATTTTACTCTTTGTTAATTTCCACAGTTTTCTTCATGTACTTTTCCCATAACTACAACAGCTGCCCTGTCAGGGAGTGGAAAGCAAGCAACGATTTAGGCAAGCAACAGCTTTAGGGTATTTGCAAAAGTAAAATATTTTATAGATGCTTTTATGACCTTTGCAAGGAAAGGCTGAAGTCACAAGAATAAAGCCTGCTGTTAAAAGCCTTACCCCTTCCCTACTTCACAGCAGAAAGCTAGCACCTCCACTCAGCATGCTAAAGCTATGCAGAAAATAAAGCGTCAGCTTCATTGTAGAAAGACATATGCCTGTCACAAAGATATTATGGCCATAGACACAGTCTGAGAGAGTGAAAATGTGGAAGCCTTCACCTAGAAACCTGAAGGATCTCATTCCCCAGGTAATTCCAGCCAGCTGTTTTGCCTTGTATTGACCCCATCAGGGACAGTGGAGGGGGGAGAGAGGAAGGAGTTTATTTTTGTCTGTTGCCAACCACCTTCCTTCACATAGCTGGGAATGGCTTCCAGATGCATTTGCTCCATAACCTTCCCAGGGACTAAGGGGAAGCTGACCAACTTGTACTTATCCAGATCCTCTTTCTTGCCCTTCTTGGAGACAGGTGTGACATTTGCTTTCTTCTCATCCACTGTCCCAGTCACCACAATCTCTAAAGGATGACAGAAAGAGAACTCGCCATAGCATTCCCCAACTTGCCTAGCACCCTCAAACACAGCCCATCTGGGCTCATGGGCTTATACATGCCTCATTGGCCCAAGTGATGCCTAACTCCTTTTTCCTTTGCAAAGGGTAATGCTAGTCTCCCACATACTCTTCATAGGTTCAAGAAACTGGGAGATGAGGTGGCAGATCTTACCACTGAAAACTGAGACAAAGGAAAGCATCAGGTGCCTCAGCCTTTTTCCTGTCTTTTGCCACAAGGTCCATCCACCAGGATGCCAGTTCATAAATACCTCTGCAGTTTCCCCATATGCATATGCCAGAAGCATCCTTGTGTCCCTAAATGTTAGCAGAGCTAACCAAGAAATATTCCAGGAAGGAGAAGTTCCTCTTCATGGCTGCATCTTCCTTCTTGCCCCAGCCCCAAGTCTTGCAGTGCTCTTTGCCAAGGTCTGGTGCAGGAGGCAGGCTGCCGAGGTCACCCCAGTGGGCAGTTGGTCTGGACATGAACTCAAAAGAGGGGACCTGCAGTCAGAAGAACATGTCAGAGAGACCACGCAAGAAAAGGGTGGCTACAATTTTTGCAGGGGATATGTGGCAGATTGTCATCTTGTCATTGTCTTGTCTTCTGAATCTATAATCACACCTGTTTCTGGGGGAAATAGGAAGTATGCCCTATTCCCTTTTCTCCCACCACCTCCAAAGGCAGTCTCATGCAGATTTACTCTCATCACCTTTAGAAATAGGAAGGAGCATCCTGCCACTACACAGGCCAAGGGGGATGTAACTAAATGCAACAGTTCATGAGTTTTTTCTGTGATTGCCATGTGCTGCTTGCTGGGTTATCGCTCTTTTTAAGTGCTTTACAGCACTTTTTGTCAATAACTTGTCAGGTTTCAAGACATGCTGCTTGTTATGGTGCTTCATCTCATTACAGTACCAAGAGGCAGATCCTTGCTTTCTTTGGGCACTCAGAACTCAGTCTGTCTTCAGGAGACGTTTGGGTGAATGTGTACAAAATTAGATCCAACATGAATTTGTGAAAAATTGAATTTCAAAGCAAAGGTTCATGTATGCCTCGCAGAACTCTTTTCTTTTTCTCATCTTCTTTCCAGCCTAAATTCAGAATAGCTAAAAGAAGAGAAATAATTTCTGTCTAACAAGCTGGCTTTGCAACACTGGCATGAGAGCTGCTTTTCCCCACGACAAAAGCTTGTGTGACCATATCACCTCTGTGGGACTGTCAGTTTTTACCTTCATTAGCGAGAGAGAGACAGAGTTCATAGTCATCAAAAAGCCTAGAGACATCATCTGTCAGTCATCTACTGAAGTCACATTTTGTTCATCTTTTCAAGAGATGGCAACAGTGCTTCTGGACCACAGTGATGGATTGTTATCTTGCTCACAAGAGTAGGCAACATTGCAAAAGGAACTGTAACCTTCCCTATATTTGCATATTTCCATACATCCTTTCCATCCATGTTCTCAGTTCACTGCAAGATTTCTGGAACCTTAACTTTGAAGAAAGCTTAGCCTGTGGTTTAGAATGATTTTTTTAAAGTTTGAATAAAACATTAATTCACTCTCCTTTCTGGATGGAATTCCTACTTATTTCACACATTTTTTATTGATTTCAGAACTGTTTCCCAGAAGTTTCTCTTTCCTGGCATTCTCCAGAAGTACCTAATGGAAGATATGGTGAAAAATGTTAGCAAAGTCCCACTCCAAATATTTCAATTGAGATTGCAATTAGAATCCATCCACTAAACCCTGCCCTGTGATAACTGGTTCCAGAAATGCATGGTATATTTATGGTATGTGCCATTATGCAAGCCTGTGTATATGTATATTACGATCTCCTTAACAGTACCATGATATTTGCATTAATTTTCATGGTAGCTACAGTTTTCTCTAGAAAAATAAAAAGTCCTCCAATTTGAAAGCAAAGGCGGGGCCAAGTTTCAGAGTGGAAGCTCAGTAGGGAATGAAATTCTTGTTTTTGTAAGTTAATTTGTCCATAAATCTGGGCCCTGGTCATTACAAATAGTCTGCAGATATCAGTAAATGCGATCTGTCAGAAAATACAGGGTGATTTTGACCTGAAAACCTTTTTCTAAATGTGAATGAGTGCTGCATTGCTTAGTGAAGGGAATAACCCCGCTCTTCAGCGTTTATTAGGGAGTATCCTCTTGCTACCTTAGTAACTCACTGTCTGCATACTTACTCACCTGAATGATTAAAAATGCAATAATTTACATTTTTAAAAATCACTTTTTATTTTTCTCCAAGAGAATTAACAGCCCTGACAAGTTTTTCCAGCTACCTGGTAGCTCCATAGTGCGGGGGAAAAAAACACAGCTCCATATTTCAGTTTCCTGATTCCTTTGCATATTAAACACTGCTACTTTGAAGGAGGTGCAGCCTGTCTCTCCTCCTATGCAGAAAGAAGATGTGGTCATTTCCAGGTGAGTAACATGGTCACATCTGTGGGCACTAAACCTGCTTGGCCCATAAGATAGGGTGGGAGGTCTGGTTGTCATAACTGCTTACCTCCGACCATCTAAGATTACAAATACAGCCTGCCATGAAATATCCTTTAGCTACTGCCAACACCAACCAAACACAAAGGACATATCAAGGAGAAGTAGAAATGGGAATAGCCCTGGTCCAATGTGTCATGACCAAGAAATCTGAACGTTGTCATTTCTTGAATCACCAGCTGGTCATAATTTTGGGGGGCAGTGATAAATGTTCTGTGTCAGATGTTCTTGACAAAACCTTTCTTTGTGGAACTTTGCAACAAAAGTGGCATCGGTAGGACCATTTACCAGGAGGGTGGTGGAAGACCCAGGATGGAGGCCCTGCTCCATCTGCCTAAGATATTGGATCCTTGCTCTCCTGGTAACAGATTCTCCGGGCTACTGGACACACTGTTTTTCTACTCCTGACTTTCCCTAGTGCTAATCATCCATTAAAATCTCTGTCAAACTGATGGTTTTTTTATTGGCACGGAGGAGCATTTTTCACTAAGGCTGGCTTTAGATGGCACATCAGAGGAATATGCCAGGTTCATGGGCTTTGTGCTGCCTTGGTGTGTGCATAGCTGCCAGGGTAAAATTATGCACTCTTGCAGCAGATATTTAACTTCCAGTTGTAGATGGAAAAAATTTCTCACCAAAATCATTAGAAATCTGACCAGAACTCACAATTGCAGCCATAGTGTTCTGGAACAAAGACCAAGAAACCACACACTTTTTCTAAGTAGCTGAAGGGAGACATAGCACACTAAGATAGTAATACATAGTAAAAATTATTTGCAGGTTTTTATATGTAGGACTCTGATCTTTATTAGTTCATCAACTGTTCCACAACATGCCAAAGTCTGACTGCAGTTCAGCAGCTCACACCCACATGCCCACCGCTTCCAGAGGGCACAGTGCTTTAGCAATGGCTCAGTGTAAGCAGAAATTTGGAATTAATCTAAATCACATCTTCACCCTAATACTCATGATATTTAGATGTAAGCTGTCTCAAGCCCACAGAGAAGAGTGGAAATTAAGCCTTATAAAACCCCTGATGTTTTGCTGCCTTCCATCGTTCCTTTTTTTTTTTACTTAATGGTAGCCCTATTTACTTTTTTTAAGTCTACTACTTTAAAAAAAATTATATAATACATATATACTATGCTCCATAAATCCAAATGCTGGAACATGAAAACAGTTTTTATAACAACATTAAAGTTGATCTATCTTTCTTATGTGTACCAAAGGCATCATACTGACATTTTTAGGTAATGGACCATAAGTTTGCCAGCGCAGCAGATGCCAGGGAAATGATGATAACAATAAAGCCCATATTTAAGGAAAGATTTTTAAGATTTTTAAAGCTGTGTTCCACAAAGATATACAGTAATCATATAATTACTTTTTAACTTCAGTTTTTTTTGAGAGGACTTCAACTCAGGCTCCAATTTCATGCAAGCAATTTGCCAGAGACAGATTACTCTGGAAACACTTTATAGCACATAGCCATCTTTTGTGGGATAATCAGGTAGGCAGAGGTCTACATATCAAAAAATGCCCTTGCATCTATTTGCTATAAATTGTACCCGTAATTATTTGCAGGCGCAGAATTGGAGGCTAATTCTGAAAACTGGGGGCTGAATATCTTGAATAATTTACAGTAAACGGGTTTGGGTAATTTGCAAATTGTAAAGCATCGTAAAATCTAAGGCATTTCCTGTATCCTGTATCCATCTGGCATGTTGGTTAATATGGGCCAACTTAGGGTATAAAAGCAATTTCAACACTAAAGAGGCAAAGGGCTTTTTCCTATTTGTATCAAAGCCACACCAAGTCCCCTAAGCCTGCTTTTCTCTGGCACTGGATATCCATAGCATTTAACTTGTAATAATGGATGACATGTATAAACATTATTGAAGGTTAGTTCCATTTTTGTGCCTAAAACAATTCCCTTGAAAGCACATACAGCTTCAGTTTCACCATTAATCTTGTCGGTCAGTCATATATGGTGGGATTTCAGATACAGTGGCTTATTAATAACAGAGAAAATTCTGTACATATGCACACAGTATCAGGACAGACAGCTATCTGGCAAATTTAAGGAGTTTAATTATAATGAGTTTCAGTCATCAATATTTAAGTGCAACTGTAGGCCCTTCAGTGGAACACAGACTGGTGTGTACTGGCAATGCTTTAAATACATAATGGGGAATTAGTCATGAATAGACATGAACTAGCTGGGAATAGTTTTATGTAGGGTAGGAGGGTAAGACCTTGGAAGGCTTGTCTAACACGTACAATGAGTCTGAGCTCAGGCAGGCTGTCTGCAGTATACAGATGCACCATCGGAGCTGATCCAGGACAGTTTGTTGCTATAAAAGCTTAGTTTAGCAATGACATGATTTTTATCTCACCATCGCATGGCACAGCAAGGCAAGCCTGCCTTAGGCACGCAGTTGCATAGACAGGCGATCTGTATCTCAGCAGTCATAACCCTCATCCTTAGAGAAACAAAATCTAGTAACTCTTTATTCCACATACAGAGCCGCTTGCTTTCTCTCCTCCAAGTCAGAGCAGTGCCTGCAACTCACCCCAAATACTCATAACCTTTTAATTTGCTATCATCTGGTCTAGTAAGGTTCTTTCCCCACTCCCAGGAAGCTAATGCTGGGAGTGCATTAGTGTGCTAATGCTCAAACCAGCATCAAAGCACAGATCACTTCAGCCCACCCAGGGCAAGGGTTCGTATGGCTCCTCCTGATCACCCATCACAAGCTGAAAAGAAGCATTTGGTCAAATAGCAAGAATAGTCACCCCTATGTCTGTATTATTACTTGTAGTTAAGATCTTTACAGTGTAGTGTTTAAAGGGCCTGGCACTGCAAGGCAGCAATGGCCATCTTGGTTTGCTACATTTTTGGTTTTAGCTGTCCTGAACCAGAAGCAACTATTAAGTTTTGTATGTTATGGTATTTGACACAATTTTCTGTAACCAGTATGACTGTGCAGAACACCAGAAAAAAAAATTTGTCCTGAGAAAAGATAATATGCTAGAGGCAAATATCAGCTACTCTTCCAGGAGATGTTATAGTGAAATACCTCTCAGGTACTTCTATCCTCTGTAGTTACCTGTCATAGGCAGGAGCTAGAAAATCCAAAGATTTTTAATTCCTCATGCTGTGAAGGTGGCAACATCCGCTTAGATGCAAAGCTCTCAAGTTTTCTCAAAAAATGCAATGCAAATGGCTGGAACAGACAAATACGAAGGTTAATATTTGAATCTGTAAACGGAAACGAGTCACTACAGTTCCGTCCACTTTCCTACATCCTTCCTAATATAATAAACAGGAATACCAGCCTTCGTGAAAATTGAAAGCTAGCCACAATGCAAAAAAAAAAAAATTGAAATAAATAAATTATGTAAAATATATATTCCCTTTTCAGAACTGAACTGTGCATTGAGATAGATCCTCGAAGAATACATTTGCAAGTAAGTGATGTGGATAAACTATTCTGCTCTTTCTGTTTACTCCTTGCTACCAGTCATGGGGAGGAGGTGCTGGATACTGCAGGGAATTGCGGAGCCAGATTCACACCAGAGCCCAGCCAAAGTTTGATATAAATGTTCTCATATTAAGAGATCAATCAAACCAGCACTGTATTTGATTGGAACCACCAAAGCAGTGCAGAAGCATGTGCATGCATGCAAAAATGGGAGAAGAGCCTATGCGATACACTGGAAGGGAACTTCCTCTGCATTACTTCAGCTAAAGGCCACTTTCACAAACTGCGCTGGCTTGCTTCTGACCCAGAAAAGCTATCCACATGCTCGTAGGATAATAGAATAATTCGGGCTGGAATGGATCTTAGAGTTATCCAATCCAGCTTCTTGCCCAAAGCAGAACCAGCTCTGAGACGGGAGCTGGCTGCTCAGAGCTTTCTCCAGGCACGTCTTGAAAACCTCCAAGGATGGAGGTTGGATGCCTCTCTTGCAGATACACAGTACTAACCCATAGGTAAGAGTGGTAGCCGTGGCCATTGTGTACCACAGCCACCACATGACAGCTAGGCACTAGGCCTCTTAGGTTCACAGATATGAGCTGTTTCTGTGCCTGTAATCCACCTGCCCTAAACCTTGAGGAACCTCATCCCTCTGACACGGGCTGAGGAGATGGTGCAAGGTTCCATCAGGACTGTGGCAGGACTCGCCATCTTTTTACATGAGAATTATTCAGGTTGGATTCCATTGTCTCAGGTAGAAAGAATGCAAAGCCTTGCTGGCTGATTTCCTCTTTGTTTCAAATGCTTCTCTCAAACATGCTGTTGGATCTTGAATAAGCAACTAGCAGATCCTGCAACACTTAAGAATACATGGTTTTATATTTAAAGCAGAGTCTGAAATGTAGGTCTGCTCCTCGTAAAGGAGACTGATTTTTCTCTCCTTTACTGCCCAGTTTGCTGGAGGAGAATGCAAAAACATACTTCTTAGGATAATTTCTGAATTATTTGCAGCAAATTTTAACTTCAATATAATCCTCATACTTACAAGTTTTCATGAAATGGTTCTATTTTCATGAAACTGTTGTATTTGCTGCTGTAAAGGTCCTTCCATAGAGCAGAGCTTGTCCTTCTGCATGTCCCCTCTCTTACTAGAGCTCAAGAGTGACTTTTAATGTTTAAAAATAAGAAAAAAATAGAAGTATCAAACTTTATGTCTACCTTAACAAAGGCAGTTGAAGATGGATTCTGGCATGCTGTTAACCTCTCCCATCATGCTTAATACAGTCTAAGGCCTTTCTCTGTGACTTTTTGAAAAAGTCCTTCTCCCAACTCTCATCTATAAACTTTTAATTATTTTAGCCCTTTTGTGGAATAAATACTCTAAGATAGTTATCATAGGACAGCAGTGGCGATCAGTCACAACTACCTATTAAAATCTGCTAAACAAGAAAGGCCTCCTGCTGCCCTCAACCCACAGATCCTTGCTGTAAGGGGCAATGGGAACTTGGCACGTGGTCCACTGTGTCTCTAAGCCATTTCAGTACCAGGGACATCTTGCACATGCATGATTCAAATGCTCTTTTCAAAGAAAGTCTTTTGATGAAATAAGAGAATTAAACATCAAAACCAACATCTACCAATTGCAAAAGACAGTCCTTGGTGTGACAGCTGGTCAGCTGAGGAGCAGGGAGCTGACAGCTCTATTATTCAGTTCATTATCCAAATGTTTCAGAACGTGAGATAATTTTATTAAAACAGGGATGTCAAAAGGGTTATTAAGAAAACCATCAGAAAAATGGTCCTTAAAAGAGAATAAGAAAACACTGAAAATGAATGTGTTTATCAGTTTGGATGGAGCCACACAGCCCCTAGCCAAGCTTGGCCACCAACTCAGGAAACAAAAAAGCATTGCCCAGGCACGGTGGTGAACCACAAAGTACTTTCCATAGATGTCCTCCCAGGCATTGCCCCCTGAGCAGAAACCTGACTATCTGCAGGTTCCTGCAGGTTTCTGAAAGCCAGTTTATCTAATGAAACCTGTGTTATCTGCAGACATACAGCAGATTTCTCTCAAGGCCCTCCTTCCCCTCACTCCCCACTTCAATATCCTTGGCTCCAGCAGGGCTCCCCAGTGGGCTGGGGAGGGCTGGGCCAGGAGGTGGGCGCCCATCCTCAGCCAGGGAAGACAGCATCTGGCCTAGTAGCTCTGCCTGCTGCCTGCGAGCCTGGGCTCAGGTCTGCCTGCCTTGCCTGGCCTACCTGGGCCCTGCTTGCCATGTCTGGGCCCTGCCTGCCATGTCTGGGCCTGCCTAGCCCTGCCTGGCCTACCTGAGCCCTGCCTGCCATATCTGAGCCCTGCCTGCCATGTCTGAGCCCTGCCTGGCCTACCTGGGTCCTGACTGCCCTGCCTGGACCTTCCTGGCACTGCCTGGCCTACCTGGGCCTTGCCTGGGTCCTAATATGGGGCTGCTGCTCTTTTCTCCCCACCAGCTCCTCCTGACAAAGTTCAGGAGAGGAATTATCTTTGAGAATGCTGCTGTTTGTTTGCGAGGACAGGTGGAAATGACTGACAGAAGGACAGAGGGCTTGTTTGAGTCTTCTTGCCCTCAGAGAGAAGCTAAAAAGCCTTTGTTTCATGCAGCATGTGTGAAGGATATAACGGCAAATGGTTTGCTGGTGGAACTGGCACAGCTGTGTGAATTTATGCCTGCAGGGCATATTGCTCACACCAATTGACTGTACCTTGTTACAGCATGTATTGCATTAGGTGCTAGGCAGGCAGGGAGTTAAAGTGGCACCAGCAAAACTCTCCCTGGGTAAGGGCCGAGGAAGACTGTGCTTCTTCATCCTTGACCTGGTGCTAACACTTGCAGTATTCTGGGTCCTGTGCATTTCTGAGAGCTTTCATCTGACACTAGCGGCAGCAAAACCAGATGAAGGGGCAGGAAAAATGGATGCAGCATGATCTATCAACAAGATGGTCATGGTTTGGCGGTCAGCCCCACAGGCTGGTTTCTCCCTTTTTAACATCTGTGAGTAGTCTGTAGTTGCCTCATCACCAAGAGATTAGGTTTATTTATTTGTTTGTTTGTTTGTTTTAAACTGTGGTAGATTGAATAGAGTTGCATCTCAATTTGTAAAGGTTTTTGTGTACCCTTTTAAACTCCAGTTGTGCTACCAACTCCCCTGCCTGCCAGGGCACAGCCCATTTTTACCACAGTTGCTGAGAAGCTTTTCAGACCCTTACACTGCCAGCAGATGGGAAGCTTTACAAGTCTCTCTGGAGAGATTCCCTGGGTGCAGCAGGAGCTGGCTGTGTCCTACTGCTTGCTTCTGCAGTTGCAGCCTCGCGTCCTGCAAAGGGGGCTCCGGCTTCAAAGGTTCTTGGAGGTTGAAGAGCTGTCAGGGCATGTGGTGGCCATTGTCCCTGTGGTGAGTGAGGTGGCAGAGCCTTCCTGCGTTTTTCTCACTCCTGCCATGCAATAGTTGCAGGGGAAGCTCCCAGGGGCATTTCCAACTCCAACAACCTATCAAGCTCTTAAAACTGAGAAGTGGGAAATCAGGCACAGAGGAGGGCCAGAAATCCCACTGAGTTAGTTTTCCAGGCTGTTGAGTCACCTTCCTTTGCTATTTGGGTAGGAAGCCTGAGCGTGAGCATGCTCTGCTTAGGCAGATCATGCCCTGCAAGATGCATCAGCTGCCCTCTGAGCCGAGCAGATGTACGTGCACTGGGAGAGAGAAGCATGAGGGGCAAGAAAAGGAGAGTGGGAAAGGCATTTTAATTAAAAACTCAAGACAAGTGGTCAGGGAAAGCTACCTGCATGACTTATGTTCATCACATAAAGGCATGTTAGTGCCCGATGGTGTATGAAAAGCCTGCGCTAATGCCATGAAACCAGGCTCTGAGACCTGGTGTGGCAAAGCCGTGTTGGTGGGGTGCTGCTGAGCTGGCAGGCGTCCTGCTGTGCCTGTGCTGTGGCTGGGAGCCAGAGCTGGTACGCTGCCCAGGAAGTAGGCCTTTACTATGTTTGTCAGTTTTATACCTCCATAAAAAGAGGTTCATCCAGACGTATCTGCACTTTCTCTCTTTTTTGTTGTGTTTTTATTTTTTTCTAGTGCTGATAATATAATTTCATATGCTAAGGGGAGAAAACAGTGTCACTAATAGGACATCAAAGCAAATCCAGGCCATGCTGTGTTTTAAATAAAAGACAAAATAGTAGTTTCTCCATGTCGTTTTCACTGTGAATCTGCATCAGCAATATTCAAAAGCTAGCAAACCTGGGAAACCCTTTTTTGGCAAATAACCATAATCTGCTCTAATGTTGAATTATGTATATGGAATATGAGAACCTCAAGGAGATTGAGCCCTTTCCTGCTTTCCCAGCAGTATTACTCTGCAATCACAGCAAGAAATGCAGTGAATGCACTGAAAGGTACCATACTCCTTAACCCCCCCCCATGGTTTTCCTTGGTGTAAACCTACTTCCTTAGTGCTCTACTTGGGTTTGCTTTTTAAAGATCTTAATGGTGAGTGTAAATTTCTGTCAAAGCAGCTGCTTTCTTTAGCAAAATGAGTTCCTATTTTGTAGAAAGGGGCCTTTGATCATTGAGGTATCAAGAGAACATGCACAGTCAAAAATAAATGAAAAAAATGCTGGTAATACTAAAAGCTTTGATATAATTTAAACATGGAAAAAAAACAACCAAGCAAATATCCAGCCTCTGTGCATTTTCTTCCAGATGGCAATGACCCACAACTGAGACTGTAGGTAAAGTGTAGAGAGAGTAAATTGAATTTCATACGCACATCCAAAAGGACTGTCTCCAGCCAAACCTATCATCATGTTTTCAGAAATATTTGGAACCCTTCTTGCTCAGTTATCGTCTTTATTTGAGATACCTATGATACAGCAACTCCAAACCTCTTCTTGTCTCTTTCTGGTTCTCTTTTTCTATTTAGAATGAAGTAATTGTGTTCTTTATCAACCTCCTTCCTAATCTCAAGTCTATAGTCAGTGCTCTGCAAAGTATCATCTCCTGCAGTGAGACTGTAGTTAGGTCTAACTTTCTGAGTGTTCTGTTTTTAAGGTAGATTGTTGTTTCTATTGAACTGGGAGGCTTGTCAGGCTCTTCTAATAACCCTTTTTAAAGATTTTCTCAGGCACAGACCTGAAAAAAAGTGAGAAAACTGTCCTTCTTCTATCTAGAAAAAAAAAGTTGGCTGATTTTACAAACACATATAACTTCCGAGGTTTGGAGAATCATGCTGTGCATCCATCTGCATAAAATCTCTTCTACCAAGATAAGAATATTTTATCTCTGTAACACCTACCATGCAAAGAAGTATGCACTAAGTTTTAACTTTAGTCCCATTGAGCTCAGTAGGAGCAATCATGTGCATACGTTTAAATATACGAGTCTTAGCATAATGAGAGATAAAGGAAACATTTCTTCAGAAAACACATATAAAATTTGTACTCATTTAGATGTTGATAACAAAACCTCCATGAGCCAGGACTTCAACCATGACTGCTGTGTAAAGTGTGATTCAGGCATATTCTGCAAGTAATTTATAAATATGTGATCTGTCTTGTCTTACTAAGAATTAAATCTGATAACATGAAAAGAGTATCCCACTGTTTTTCAGATGGTTCTCGTATCACTTCATTTTCAGTGAAAAAAAAAAGAGAAAAAAAAGAGTTAAGTTGTGTTTGTGTTGCTTTTGTGCTAAAACCTGGTTTTTAATTTTGAATTGTGATGAATTTCATAGACAAATTTAGGTAACATTCACATCACTGTTTCCTAAATTCATTTGGCTTTATGTATGACAAGATTCCTCCTAAGACAGAAACATAAATTAATTTGTACATGTTTTTGTAAAAAATGCCCAACCTCCACACTAAAACATTTACAAACATTACATGGGGTTTTCAGAAAAGGAAATTATTTTCTGGGTTTTTTTTTAATTGCCAGAAAATGCCTTAAAGCAAGGAAGCTGTTCATTCATAGGGCACACATGGAAGAGTTAAAAGATACCACTGATGAAATGAAACATTTGCGACATTAGGCAAGGAGAAATAGGTTTTCTCACATCCTGATGAGATGGACATGATTAAACGTGTGGACTGCACACACAGCTTTCAAGAGGCAGCATTTGCAGTAAGAAGAAGAACTCTTAGGCAGCACAAGTGTGATCCATTTACACCCAAAAATGGGAAAGAGGGATCATGCAGCCTTGTCCTCCTCAGGGGAAGACTCCTGAGGACACTTTGTCCCCTGACATACTTCCTCCTCCTTGCTCATTGCTCTAGAGGGAAACCCAGCCAAGTGTCTCAGCTGGGAACCCAGCTGGTCTATACCTAATGCAGTGACTTGAATGCTGCTCCTTTGACCTTTTCCCTTTGCTTTTTTCCTTTTCCTTTTTCCCTTTACCATTTTTCTTTATTATTTTATTCCTTTTCCTAGAATCATAGAATAGTTTGGGTCGGATGACCCTTTAAGGGTCATCTAGTCCAACCCCGCTGCAATATGCAGGGACATCTCCAACTAGATCAGGTTGCTCAGAGCCCTGAGCTTGACCTGGAATGTTTCCAGGGATGGGGCCTCCACCACCTCTCTGGGCAACCTCATCATCACTACCCTCATTGTAAAGCCTTTTACCATCCTTTCCCCCTTTTCGTTTTCCTTTCCCCTCTTTCTTTCTCTTCCTCTTCCTTTTCCCTTTTTGCTTTTTCCACTGCCTTGGGCAGAAGGCATGGCAGTAGGAGGTGCAGCTGCAGCACCTCCACAGCTGGCAGAAAACACGCTCCTGGCTGTCACCAGCAGACAGAAATTACGACTGGCACATGGTACAGAGCTGGAGCCGGTGTCACACAAGGCGCAGCCACACATGACCCCCTGATTCACCCTGCCTGCATCTTCCTCCATTGGCAGAGAGATGGTGCAGAATAAAAGCAACGTCCAACGTAGTAAGACCTTGATTTTCAAAGCCAAGTGAGGGTTTGTAATCAATTTCCAGGTCTGTTTGACAATCCTGTGGAGGGACTCTGCCAAATAAGGAGAAGCTTTCATTTGGGAGTATTGGTGGTTGAAAAGCTGAACATGAGTTGGCAAATGTGTGCTTGCAGTCCAGAAAGCCAGCCATATCCCGAGCTCTAAGGAAGTGTGGCCAGCAGGTCAAAGAGGTGATTCTTCCCTATAATACACTCTGGTGAGACCCCACCTGAAGTACTGTGTCCAGATCTGGGGTATCCCAACATAAGAAGGACATGGACCTGTTGGAGTGGGTCCAGAGAAGGGCCACGAAGATGATCAGAGGGCTGGAGACCTCTCCTATGAAGACAGGCTGAGAGAGTTGGAGTTGTTCAGCATGGGGAAGAAAAGTCTCTGGGGAGACGTTATAGTCCCTTCCAGTACTTAAATGGGGCCTACAGGAAAGATGGGGAGGGAGTCTTTATCAGGGAATGTAGTGATAGGACGAGAGGTAATGGTTTTAAGGTGAAAGAAGGGGGATTTAGATTAAATATTAGAAAGAAATTCTTTACTGTGAGGGTGGTGAGACACTGGAACAGGTGACCCAGAGAAGTGTGGAGGCCTGGAGGTGTTCAAGGTCATGTGGGATGGGGCTTTGAACAACTCGGTCTAGTTAAATGTATCCTTCCCCATGGCAGGGGGGTTAGAACTAGATGGTCTTAAGGTCCCTTCCAATCCAACCCATTTTGTGATTCTATGACTCTAGGATTTCTTGTGCCAGGAGCAGGGCTCACTGCACGAGGGCTGAGCTCACCATACACCTCTTGCAGCGGCAAGCTGTGTGCACCAGCGAGAGCAGTGGCATTGGGCACTTCGTGTGTCTTCTCCATATGGATGACAGGAAAGCTGTTATGTTGGAGCCGGTGTTCTGAAATACGAGGCTGCAAAACTCTCTGCTAAGGGAAGAGTGTCTGCTCTGGAGCAGGAGCGCTGCTGCTCTCGTTCTGGGTCTGCCCCAGGCAGCTGGAGCGGGCATCCTGCAGAAGGGCAGCGTGTGATGCCAAGCAGTCTGCAGGGCTGGCCTCTGCTGCCCCAAGCCAAAACGGGGCTGCTCTCTGGTAACCATGGACAAAGCCAGGCTTTAGATAGCATGGCAGCCAGAGGGATCTATTGTTGTTTTTCTTGATCTAAAATGATAGGGACCGTGGCATGAATTTGTATCCTGCTGTGAGAGTGTTGTCTATTCTAGTCTGTGTTGCTTTTCAAAAACGCTATTTGCCTTTTTGACTTTTGCTGGATGCTGCACCAAAATTTTCAAGACAGTATTCACAGTAGCTTTGACGTGTCCTTTCTCAATAGCAGGAGTTAATCCAATTAGTTAAATTTTTAAATTAATCATTAAATGTATATGTCAGGGTTTTTTCATTAGTCATTTTGTAAATTCCATATTGTAATTTTTCTTTCACTTGGTCTTCCAGGTAATGAATTTGCTACTAATTCTCAACAGCAGTCCCAAGCACCTTTTTCTAAAAACTAGTACAATGACGTTTGCTACCTCTGTGTCTTGTGGCAATGATTCCTACGCTAATGAGAAGCTGCACATTTTGTTAGCAGCTCAGCGGCTTTGCTTTTCTGGTGTTTTTTCCCCCCAGACTTATTGAATACATGCCATCTGGGCTCATTTGCTATTTAAAAAGTGTCTAGTTACCACAGAAGAAGATTTTAAAGATACACACATCTTTGAAAAGATCCAAATTATGCTCTATAAGCTAACCAGATAACATTTGACAAAAATAAAAAATTTAAGGAAACAGGAAGTTATCAGTCAGAAAAATCTTGATGAACTTTTTCTTTTTAATTTTCTTCTATTTTCTCCTGCATTTCATTTTAGTAAATTCTTACCCATTGAATGAAATGTAGCAAGGACCAACAGCAATTTCTTATATTAATAAACTTAGTCAGATTACTGATGAAGCTTTATTAAACAAAAGTGAATTCTAAATGCCTAACAGTACATTTATACTGCCTTTTTTAGAATTCAAACCTTCAATCTACCTCCACTCACAAAATAATGTATATGACAAAAATTTAGCCACAATAGAGAAAAACCATCTGTCAGAGTTCACAAAGGACAAGTTTAAGAAATCATTTCTTGGCATGCTAAAACCTCACGTTGAAATCCTGTCAAGATCAACCGGTATTATTTTTGGCAGGATTAACCATATGAAGGCAGAGATTAAAAAGTAGAATATCCCGTGATTATGGACAATGCGTGTGCTATCTGAAAGAACAAGCAATGTGACTGAATTCCTGACATGGCAACTTTATGCATTGTATCCTTCATATAGCAAATAATCAGAAGAGGAGACATGATTAAATATATATATATATAGTAAAAGAAGAGTTATAACCACAGCTTTATGTCTTTTCAGTCCGTATCTATGCCCAGATCCCAATTTGTAGCTGAGCTTCTAAGAAAGTCAAAAGTCAGAACTCCAGCATAAATGGGAGCAGTAAGATTCAGATTTTCATACCTGCATCCCACCCCAAACCTCTTGTCTATAATTGGCATTTGGTCAGTTTTAGGGAGCTGGATTTTGAATCCAGCATTTCTGATTTGCATAAATTTTTAATAATATTCTGGAGACTAGGATGATTATGGTTTATGTATTGAGCACAATGATCTGAGAAAGATATCTTTTTATTTTAATGGAATAATTTGTTATACACTCACTATTTCTAGGCAATTGACACTTCGGTTATACCAATTCTCACTATTATTTCCTGAGACTCCCATTTTCTGGATGTGTGTTGAAAGTCAGTGGCCATTCTCAGAACTGCAAGTTACTTTTCCAGGACCAGGACTGAGCAGATCATCACGTTAAGAGGTGCCTCCAAATTTCCCAGCAGGAACGCCTTCCTACAGCAACTGTCTAGGAGGTGCCATAATAAGATAACTTACATTTCTTTTAATTGATAGTTAATACCACAAAACTATAGGCTGTAGTCTAACTGTCTGAGACAATTTAATATTTTATAGGTTGCATTTGCTGCAGTGAATATATAGTCAAAGGTGTGTCCTAGAAAACACTCAATATTTTGTGAAAGGGAAATGTAATAATCACCAGGGAGCAAAGAAAAATCAAAATGAAGGTTTACACACTGAAAAATATGAAATTTCACATGCCATGTGTGCAAACTATTCTAACTCTTTTCCTTAAAAGTGCTTGGTGTTTGCTCTCCTCTCAAACTCACTTAGCTAATTTCTATTTAGAAGCTTTCTATTAGGGTTTCACTGAGCATTAAGCCTATATTTTACATCTGCTTTAGCTGGACATACCTGCATCGCCTGAAAGAAATGTAATATACCCAGGAGACATGTATAATTAGCTTCAAGTCAGCAGAGGGGACATCCTAGTTCTGAGTCAGAGCATTTATTGGAATGTAGGCTCATTTATTGGAATGCA
>JAOQGH010000001.1:108577839-108685400 GCA_025769975.1 Gallinago jamesoni | reverse complement strand
AGGAATATGGTTTAGTGATTTTTATTTCTTATTTCTTATTTATTTTTTTGTCAGAGTTAGGTTGATGGTTGGACTAGGTGACTGTTAAGGTCCCTTCCAACCTAGACGATTCTATGATTCTAAGTTCCCAATTGTTGTCCCTGGTGTACTTTCGAAGCTGAATCAGGAAGATTTTTGATTCAATTGCTCAGTGTTAAGAGTATAGACATGTTGCCTCATACAGGAGAGAGGCACTGGAAGACCACACAGGTGCTGGGCTCAAATTTGTCATGAAAACTTTTATTATGCTTTTCACAGAAACAGATCCATACTGTCACCATTTTGTTGACAAAGATTTTGGGGATATAGACTGGCATTTCCTGGTGAGACTGGAGAGAAGGTGCACATATCTCAGGCCACTGTCCAAGCCCCTGGTTTATTGTCTGCCTTGTGCGACACAAGTATAACATAACAAACCAAAAAAAAGGTATTGAGAGGTCTCAATTTCCCCTCCAGAACTGGAGCAGGGTTCATGTTTTCTGGCTAATCTTATTCCACTGACTGCATTTACTGCCTGTACAAGCCGGGCAGAGACTCCAGCTGTGAGCTGAGGCTTCAGCAGGGTTAGTGAAGAGCCCAGGGGAGCTCCAGCCACCATGGGAGAAGGAAGGCTGTTGACAGCCACAGGTAAAGTCCTCTCCATTTTAGCTGAATAATTTTAAGCCTTTCCTCCAGAGTGAGAGGACCAACTTCAGATTGAAAGGAATCTACCATGAACAATTCCTGTGTTTAGAAGGAAAGCAAAGTCAAAATTCACCGTTACTGCATGCACAGTGTTTGATAGCAAAGGTAATGTAATATATGTATCCTTAATGTTTGAATTCTTAATTAGGATACTATTTTTTTGCATGCTTAAAAATGTGAAGTGTCCACAGTAATTTATAAATGAAGATCTCTGCTGTATCTTGCTAGCTGTGGGCTTCTTGGCATCCTCCATGTCAATCATTTTTGGATTGATAGGTAGTGCTGCCTTTAGGGGGATTCTAACAGCTGGATTTCAGAAAGAAAAGAGCAATTGACTAAAGTTAGAGTTGAAAATTTCCCCCCTACCAACTTTGACCTCCCTCCACCACCCCCTCCTTTCTGGAAAGGATGTACTTTTGGGTAGTCTGTGATCTGAGTTTATCCATGCTTTTTCAGGATAAGCCCAGATTTCTTCAGCTTTAATAAAGACCTTATGTTCCTAAGCATCTTACTGATAATAGTGCTTAATGGGCACTCACAAAAAGAAAGAGTGTATAATTTTTAAAGATATAGTCCCGATGTTTATGCATAAAAATGCTGTTTACTGAATAACACACATTGCAAAGTATAGTCTAGGATTTTGTAATGTCTTTCTATTTCTAACAGCTTGAGAGTAATGGCTAATCCTCAAGTAGTTTCATTGCATATGCAAACTCACAATTGCTTTACAGTAAGGCTCTGTTCTCACACCTCAGGATTGCTCTCCAGAGTAACCTTTTCAGGACTTCAGTTGAATGAGTTTGTACATCTTTCTATGGGTCATCTGCTGCTACAGTGCAGAAAATAAGTAAAAGGTTACACATACTGTATTGATTGCTACTTTCTGGAAAGTGTAATATCTTGTAAACACTGCAAGGGACGGTGGTAAAACACTTTTTGCACAGATATACCTCCTGTTTTAACCGGGTGCCTACATGGTGCAGGCGGTGAAACCCCTCTGAATTAGATTTTCCTTGCTATTCTTTTAGACAGGGTCTCTACTATGTTCAGTTCAAGGTTTCCTCAAGTGTAAGGTACAATTACTTTGTACTTGCAACAAATGTTAGTACATTTTTTAAGCAGTCTAAAACTTTTGAGATGAAACCAGATATAAGCAGTCAGTAAAACTTCCAGCAAATTCCACAGCTCAATGCCATCAGTCTTTTAGTCTTCATTAAATGAGCTTGCTTTCCGTTCTCGTAGTCTACATTTTAGTTCTGTGAAATTCTTTTTCCCTCCCTTTATTCTTTAATATAAACATTGTTTTTATTCTGTCATTATTCCTTCCTTTCTACTTTTGTGTTGCCTTTCCATCCCTTTCCATTTTCAGAACCACCTTTTAGTCCAGCACATGTTCAGTAATTAATATGTCAAGATGTCTCAGAGGGAAATCCTCTGATTCAGACGGATATGTAGGAAAAACATATCTGTGAAGTAGTGCTCTAAAAAAATTCAAAAGACACCAGAAAGTAAGTTTCGTTTCCAGTGGGACTATTTAAGTTGTTACAGCATAGTGGGACAAATGCTCAGCTGGGAGAGAATTTGATCAACTATTGAAATCAGTAGAAACATTTAACTCCTTCAATAAACTCTTCTGAACAAAATGGTGGGGAGGGAAGTATAAACACCTGTTACTTTGTAGCTGGGAGCCTTAAAAAAGGGGAATGAATCTATTGTTTTTGCGGAGTCCTGGAGCGTTTTTGCCATACGAGTTGCAAAGCAGGAGGATTTACAGCAAAAAAAAAGGTGTGAATTACAACTGCACAGCTGCAGCCAATCCATGATTAACAAAGACATTCACCAAGATCATCTCATTAACTAAAATAATGGTTTTCTTACTTTATACTCCTATTCACACTGAGCCAAAAATGTTCACCTGAAGTGCTTAGGGCAGGAGCTATGTTGGGCAAGGTCTTCCTTGCTGTGCTGCAGGGAGGGATGGCATCTCACCACAGCACTGCCCTGCTTCACTGGGTTATGGAGAGCTGTGAAGAGAGAAGCTCCATTCCCATGTGTAAGTGGGTAATTAGAACCAATTTTCTCCCTCTCTTGTTTTTGTCTTGTTTGAAATTAATGTGCAATGCATGGATAGCTAGTTTGCCCAAGTAGGTATAGTGAAGTGGAGGGAAGAGCAGCACAGAGTATAAATAACATACGTATTATTCTGCATTTTCAGTACCTCCTGACTAGCCTCTGCATCAAGTGAAAACAATAAAGGCAGTAAGACAATAGTTTTTAAATTTTTATTGAATAGAATTTCCACCTCTAAAATGATCCTTTAGTTTCCGGCTAGTACTGCCACTGTATTGCAAGAGATACCTAAATCAGGTCAACTATTTCTTTCCTTGTTAATAAAAGAAGAAAAGATTCATTACTTAGAAATTCTATAACATGAATCATGGCAATTGAGCCTCTGGGAAATATTTCCAAACTCACAAGCTGAACTCAAATAAATCCCATCAGAAAAGGCAGATCTTTGTATCTTAAAAAGCTCAACTTTTTATATATGTGCATACACACATACATATTTTTATCCCTCTGCTTTCTGCAGGATAAAAGCATCACTGAATGCAGTACCTTGCTAGAGTGCAGATAATTATAAAACTTCAGCCCTGTGTCTCATAGAGAAGGTTTTGGATAGAGAAGTGCTTTAACATTTTCTATTTAAGATCCTTTCTTTCTGTCTTGTACTCTTCTTCTCAGTCTTTGACTCGGCCTTGTTTGCTGTGAGTTATGTATTCAGACCTGGTGGAAGGGTTGCAGCTCTTCAGCGGTCGCAGAACTTGCACCTCTCTGCACGAGGGCTGAAACCAAAATGTGGTTTCTGCCGGTTTCGTTGCTGTGTAATTAAGCACTAACCATGTTGGATGAAAATAACAGAAAGGCTGACTCCCTGTGAGACTTCAGTCTAAATCAAGCAAATTCTGAATCAGACTGCAAAGCCTGACAAAGAGTACCTCACCTCTCGTTAAAGCTGAGAGCAAAATCTTTGCGGAAGCGATTGGGATACAATCACATCCTAAACCTGTGCCCAGAGGTGGAATTTAGATGTGCAGTTTTGAACCTAGGAGATACTCAATTTTTCAAATATTCAGTGACCTTTCTAAAAACAAATCTAATCTTCTTCAAAAAAAACCAACAATCCTCACATTTGCTAAATTTGACAGTTGAGTTGCTCCCCCGTCCCTCTTTCTTTGTCAGGTTTCAGGTCATGAACTTGTCCCAGGTTTCAGCTTCCCAGTCCTACCACAAAGGAAAATGTAACCATCACCTCAACCCACCAAAGCCAGCCCTGCTCTGAATTATTGTGTTTGGTTCCAAATTTCTTGTGGTCTACAGAGACAGCAGAGCAAACAAATGTAGATCTGGGGATAAGGAAAGCAGGAAATTCAGGTGAGCATCAGAACAAGATATTTGCCTTTCTGTGCTCACCATCCCATCTTTTATTTTAGATTCAGATGGCTGAAAACAATGAAGGTAGAGTGTAGAAAGAGCAAGGATGTGGGCTTCAAGTTTTGTTTGAAGTGCATCCTAAAAGGAGGAACCCACAGATGGATGATGAGTTACAGAGGGAAAATGATGCAGACCCGGGATCTGGCATAGGCAATGAAATGGCAGTGACATTTGGCAGGGTATAGCAATGAGGAATAAAATCAAAGGCGTGCTGGACAGGAACCAGACTGGGTGAATGCAGAGACGGTGAATGCTGAGGTAAGGAGAGGGGCTTGAAAAAGGGCGGGAATAGGCTGAAGCAGAGCACAATATATGGAAAGTTTCCAAAACAGCTTTTGAACAGATTGAAGAGGGAGCGATGGTAGGAAAGTCACTCAAGCTCTCAGATTCACTGTCTGTAAAATGAGGATGATAATAGCTGCCTAACTCAGAGGTCCCTGTTGCAAGGCAAAAATCACCCATGCAAAGAATGTTAATGTGTTCAGTTTGCATTCTGTGAGCCAAATGCAAAACCCATGCATCTAATTCCCACAAAAACCTAGGGGAGTAAAACCACTTCAGTCTGGATTTGTAAATGTAAAATGCAATTACTGTTTGCTATAGGATTTTAATCGTTAATGATTCTTCCCAATAAACTTTTTTTTTTTAAATACACACACACATAACAGAGTAGTATACAGGTCATGTATAAATTAGAGTTAATACCCAATTTCTGGACTAATCTTACACAGTCAGTGAGCTAACTTTAAAAAAGAAAGATGCTGTTAAACTGCCTGCTAAATGTAAGCCTCTAAGTAATAACTAATTTGATTATTCTTTTCTAGTAAGATGGATGCCCAGACTTAGCTCTGTAATGAGTGCACTTGCACTGGCTCTCAGCTGGGCACCTTGTGGCACAGGAGAATGTCCCCCGCTAAGAGGCAAGGGTGGGAAAAAAAATGCAAAAATGCTTGGAGGGGGTTTCCAGTAGCAAGTGCTTTCACTCCAAATGGCACGTTCTTTAACTGTGTAAGTGGGCATAATCTGGAGAAAAAATAAATTCATAAGCACTGTTTTGCTCTGCCCTGTTCATTTCAGAGCCAGCAGCTCTACCCTGACCACTCTGCCAGCCCCACTGTTTTGTAAGTGTGTGTGAGTCCATATCTGTGACGGAAAGCAAGGGCAAACCGCATGCTAATTTGGCTTTATGACTTTCCTACACTAACTTGGCATCACCAACAGCTCCTCTTTCGGGAAACCAGTGGCACGTAGCTGCACAGTCATTAGGATTTTAACTCTCATTTCTCTTCAGTGACTGACAGGTGGGTTTTAATGAGGTCTCATGGACCTCCTGGCATTCAGATGGTGCTGCGAAAAGGAGAGGAGACTTCTCAAAGCATAAATCCCCCCTAGGACATAGATATTCAGATGTTTCTGGAAATCCTGCTAGTGAATCACCTGCACATCATGGCACTGAATTGCCTTTGAAAGCCGTCAGTGGCTCAAAGCTTCAGGGATGGAGCAATGACACCCAGTGAGCCCTGTGCTGCCACAATGCTTTTTCAGTTTGTCATCCTGAAAAAACACCTCTGCAGGCAGAGGAGACTTTGAGCACGAAAAGGAAACCTGGACACCAATTTTGTCGGAGTAAAATTTCATCCTTAACTGGAAAGAACTGTAAGCCATAAAAAGTCCCCCTTTTCCTAGTAAAGGGAAAAATACCTGTATCTTTATGAGGAAAATCTTAGTTGTTCATCTTAACTGAATTTTGCCTCTACCATTCTTCTTAGTCTGCATGTTTTAAAATTTCAAATGTTTTTTACTGCATGGTCAGCGTGTTTGTTTTCAAACAGCATTCTTCTGAATTGTAGAACCGGAATAAGAATATAAACAACATATGGCTTTCAGTTTTTTTGTACGCCTCCTGTTTCTCACTTTAATTTGTCAGAATATCAAAATACTTGGTGTTAATATTAATACGGTTACTCCTGGAGTCATATGCATATATGAATGCTGTCTTTAAGTTTCTGGCTATAGGAAAGAAGTGGTTTGTTGAGGGATAAAAATTTGGCAGCAAATAAAAATCTGAGCAATGCATCTTTTAAATCTCATTGTGTATGGTGGCTTGACTTATGGTCCTTGAATACTGTATCCACTATTCAGGAACACTTTTCTCTGTTTTAACAGTACAAGCAAATGACTTCTCTACACTGCCAGCATTTTCCACTGGTCAAAAGTAGAGAGAATGATGTCAGTGATAAAGAATATCATTAAAATATGTTGAGAGGGCAGTTCAATAGCTGACACACAGTGATGCCTGGTGTGAAAGGGAGGTTGGCTGCTGGTCCGGTGTGTAAGCATGGACACAGACCTGCAGCAGAGCTGACTCACACAGGCACAAGTGAGCTGGAGAGTCATTTAACGTACTTAATTGGGATATATGAAATTTATCCACAAAGTTAATGAACATGAGAATGTCTCAGAGCAAGATCTACACCTGAAAAATGACTGCTTTTTTTTTGGCATGTCTATGGTGACCACTGGGTCTCAGGTTGACTTAAGAGCAGAACATGTTTTTTCTCTTTCGGTCCCCTTTAGGTGTCAGAAGGAAATACAGGCCACCCTCAAAAAGCTTGGCCTTTTCACACCTGTCTTTTGCAGGCTACCAGTGCTGCCTTTCTCTGTAAGCCTACCTCCATTTCTTCTGGCTTTCTGTAGTATTTTAATAGGAAATAGAAAATAACAAAAAAACCCACAAAGCAGTGCAGTAAGACGTTGTTCTTATATTTACCATGGAGTAGGCAAGGAAAATCTCTCTGAAAGCGGGATATAGCTTTTAAAAATATTTTGAAAAGTTAGCATTTTACTTAGAAAGCATCAAAATGATTACTGACTGAAATCACAGAAATTCCTTCTAGGCTACTCAGGCAATTCAGCATATATGTGGCTAAAAAAAATATTCTGCATCCACTGTATTTGGACTGAAATATGTTAGTGAGATATTTTGAATTGAGGAAACCTGACCGCAGAAGCCCAGGGAGACAGGTTGATAACTGCCGTCAAAAAGGTCAACAATTTTTAGCTATTGCTGTTTATGACTAGTTTTAAAACAGGGACAGAGAATTTTGCCAGTAACAAGATTTTGAGCTCTGCCTTGTCTCGAAGCAAAACGTTGAGACCCACTGAAAGGTATGGAAATTGATTCAGCCATGACCTTTTCTAAAACTCTCTCAGTCCGTGATGACCCCTTTAAATGGAAACATTTGCTTGCTCAGAAGGACTGGAACTGCTTTTTCAGGTGTGCCTACTGAGGTAGGCTTTTATATTTTTGACATTTTACTTGCTGTAGATTATTTTTTTTTTAATCTTCAGAGGATGAATGGGGCTGGTGCTTTGCCATAGCTGTCAGTTTGACTTGTATCCCTCTCTCCTCTCTGTGGAGAGCTTCTCGTGTGGCTCAGCCCTCATTTGTGCCGGAGCAATATTAGCCAAGTCGTCATTTTCTTCTTACTTTTCACAACTAAATTCAAAGCAGGGGCAAATACAGCTTTTTCCTTCATCCTTGCAGACTTCACTTTATAAAGTAAGTGCTGAAAGTGAAAGGTTTCCTCACGCTTGTGCACTGAAGCAGGATTGCTGGTTAGGTGAACACGAATGCTGGGATCTCCCACTGATGTGCTCACATGTGGCTGGTGGAGAGTGAACCCCTGCATGCAATAGGATCAGGCAACCTATGCCTGGCATTGCTCCACGGCTGTGTGTGGTGAGACAGCCTCGGGGAGGTGTCGGCACCCGTGTGAAGCAGAGTGATTCCTATAGCTCTGGCACACAATGGTTCTGGGTTGGCAGCTCCCTCTTGACTAAGGTGGCTGATCCCAGTTCATCCTGGGGACAGCAGCTGGGCAGAAAAGGTCGGGTCTGTCACTGATCAGGACCGAGCAGTCTTTGGTCAGCCAAAAAGCTGTAGGTGCTACAGCAGATTCGTTATCTGGCTGAGTAACTGGGGAGGAGGGTTGCAAGGGAGGACTCAAAAATTCAAGCTTTGTCTCATGTATGCCCCACCAGCAGCCTGACTGGAAAGACAGTGCTTGTTTTTGTGCTTAGCAATAATAACCTCATTTCTGGAGCATGATTTATATCTTGAGTTAGCATTGATTTTTTTTCCCCCCTTCACTTGTACAATCCTCTGGTTAATTTGTTTTTAAAATGTTGTACAGTAATTACTTTATTTAAATGAATCATCTGACAAACCAGTTCTTCATCAAACTTGTCACCTACTCTGCTATTTCTCTTTTAACCTGGACCTTACAATAAACTCTAAGCTTGACTGTAAGTCATCAGCAGAACATGGGAAAAGAAAAACTATTTACTTAATTGCTAGATTTCATTAAGGATGGATGGAAACACAACAGCACAGAACAGCCAGATTTTATCTGCTGGCTTGTTTGTGATACAAATTTATAGACTGATCCCACTCTTTTTTTTACACTCATAGGTCCCAACAGAAAAATCAAGCACAAATAGGTAGCAGTTCAAACTTTTCACAATGCAATTATTCCAATTGCAGTAAGCAACAATTTCCTCCATAAACTGTCTTGTGGACTTTGTTCACGGGTGGCAGGGCCACCAACTTAGAAGAATTACTTTTGTGGTCTCAAAACTTTCCCATCCTAACAGGAAGGGGGAGCACTGGTTTTCAGAGACTCTAAATGGCACCCTATTCAGCATCTCTGGTTCAGCTGAACTAAATATCCTGTGTAAAATTACGAACTTCTTGACCTATCTATCCCATTCTTACAGCAGACCTATCCAGAGTATCTCACCAGCAAATTAAAGCATGTAACCAGAGTTGCCCATCAGTGCTTTGCTGCTATATTAAGATACCTGGAAGAAACTGGAAGAACCAGGAAGATGTGTTGCAGGGGTACCACCATACTGATTATACAGCTGATTTTCAGAGACACCTATCTGAATATATTTGTCATGTATGTGATAGTGCAGATGCTGTTTTGATTAATTTGCTTAGGAAATGCATCCATGCAACACTTTCCTTCTTTCTGTCACTCCGCCTTTCCTTCCACTTCTTTCATCTGCCTAGTGAAATTCTATGCTTTTTTAAAAGGAATGTAGTAAAAATTCTGCAAAATTCTGCTAATGAACTATAAATAGTTCAGGGATATACATCAATTAATATTAATCTCCATTTAATAGGCAAGTGATTAGAGGTCTGGAAAAAGTTCTAGTCCTAAAATGAGAAAGTGCTTTTGAATGTATAGGTATGAGGCTTACCTCAAGGGTAGTTGAAAGATGTTGTTTTAATTTAAAAAGAAAAAAAAAGAAAAAAAAAGGTAATACAAGCACAGCACAATAATAATTTCCAAGATGGAGGAGATTTTTTGCCAAGATCAAATGGCAAGAGTTCCATCCTATTCGAAGTAGGGAGAGATGGTGGTCACTCTGACTTCCACCTTGCCTTCCAGAACAATGTTCTCTAGTACTAGTAGGGATCCAAGCAAAACACAACAGTTGTATCTTGCCCAAGTTCAAGCTGGCATTATAGCTAACTGAAAATACTTTTCTTCCTCAGGTGGAAGGAGGGAAGGCAACTTTTAGTTAACCAGAAAAGTAGTGAAGGTATTGGTATCATCACTGAGATGAGGAATTATAAGATCTGAAAGAACAGGCATTAGATTTTTTTTTACTTCTGGTAATGCTATAGTTTGTAAATCTAGAAAATCCTGTTGAGTCTCAGAATTCCACTTGAGGTTTTACATTTGGTTTCAAACCTATCACTTAAGCTTTCTTTCCAGCACAGTTTCCTAAAATCATGTTTTATGATGGAGGGGGAAAAAAACCCAGAAAGTCCTTAAGGTTCTGATACTTGCATATAGTAAATGAGAAATACATATAGCAAACAAGAAAATTGCTTAAGTTGGCAAAATTGCTGAAGTGATGTTAAGGAATTGTTATAAATGTCTTTGCGAGATAATACAATGCTGTGTATTCAAGAGTAGCTAGTGATTACATTGCCAGTTTGGGATTGATAGCCTCCAGTGTTTTCATTGCTGAGTTAAAATTCGAAACAGGTTTTAATTCCACTGTGTTCCCATTTCCTGATTGTCAGCTAATGACTACACTATTCCTACACTGGTGACATCAAAATTGCAAGAGATTGCAGCACATTAGCTGAATACGTTCTGATGCTCAGAAAATATAAAGCTATATCTAGGGCTCAAATTTCACATGGGGAAATGGGAAAATATGTAACTGAGAAATCCAAAGTATTCTCTAGTGACTTGCACTAAATGAGTAAATTATACTTGCAAAATCAAGTACTGAAGCTGGAGATTGCTGTTTAAAGGAGCTATTTTTTTTCAAATTAGTGGTGTTTGTTATGCATTCATCAAATCCCAGCGCTCCTAGACAGCCTGAATGTGTTGTTGGCATAATAAAGTCTCTAGAAGCTAGAGGGAGTAGACACCCCAGTATAAGTGGGACAGCCTGTTGACTTGAAACATAGCCACCTTCCCCATCTCAGAGTATATGCATTCAGAATGCTTCCAAAATTCAGATTGGTTATTTACGGGTCTTCTTCTGGAAAACTTGCTTCCAGGTTAAAGAAAAGCTCAGATTCACCTCATTTGTTTTAAAAAGGAGCAAGAAGTATATACAATTTCAGTCTGAAAGGTAAATAATACGTTCTGACAAATTGAGCAGCACTCAGAAGAACAGTTGCTCAGCTGGGATTGGACAGAACGGGTTGGGACACATCTTTGTTCACATAGTTCAAAACTGATGTTGGAAGAAGAGCGTAGAGGAATGACAGGAAGCTGAGAGCAATTGTGCTAGATGTAGCACTCTCCTTGGAAGGAGACTTTTAAACCAGTGCCATTGTTGTACTGGTAGATGCTACACCACTGGAGAAATCGCTCAACACTTTGGCATGGAGGTGAAATCTTCTGTGGGAGCAATGTGTGGCTCAGTTATGTTCTGTATCAAGTTCAGTTCATTCAGCAATTATTCATTCAGCTTTAAAAAACTAAAAATATTTGCCTCTCCCTGAGCAAACTGAGAAATGGCCAACAATATTGCCTAAAATTTATAAAAAATCAAAGCCCTAGCACACTGACCTCAAGTGAAAACTTGCAGTCCTACTGCAAGTGGAAACTTGCATTTCTACTGAAATTCCTAAGTCACTCCTGCATGCAGATCCTGTACTGCCAAGATTTGCAGAAACACTTCAGAAAACATCTCCAACACATATCTCTAAACATAGATTAGGTAGGAGCAGGGGAAACAAGACCTACGAATATCACAACTTTCATTAGTTGGGAATTGAATAGAAGTTTTCACAAACATTTAAAAATTTTATTTTGAAAAGCCTGAATAACAAACGTGCATCATCTTTCACAGATGTTTGTCTAAGCCACATTCATAATATTGGGTTAACCTACAGTGACATTGTAGATAAAAACTAATGATCCAATATGCTTTTGCTGTGGTGTTTTTAACAGTGATTTTAACTGTTTTCCTTTATGAACACTCAGATTTTTATTGCTCATAATTTATTTCTCTCTTTTTACATACAGTGATGAAGAGGTGAATAATACTTCTCATTTCTCTCTGTTTCAACAGGAGGGATATTCGAAACTGTGGAAAATGAACCTGTTAATATTGAAGAATTGGCTTTCAAGTTTGCAGTCACCAATATTAATAGAAACAGAACACTGATGCCTAATACCACATTAACCTATGACATCCAGAGAATTAACCTTTTTGATAGTTTTGAAGCCTCAAGAAGAGGTAATTATCTCAATTACTGTGTCAGTAACCTATATGTTCTGTACTACCTTTCGCCAGTTTGGTGTCCTTTTTTGCTCCGATTGTAATGTGTATATGAATGGTAACATAAAATTCATCTTTCAAAGTTATTTGAACTAAGAATGAAGCTGGGCTTGGACTTGTCATCTAGTTTCTGATAAAACACCTACATACTAGCTGCATGCTAGAAGCCCCAGATGGAAGGTGGCAAGTCCAACCCATTTTTCTTTCCAAAAAAATAGATCTGCCACCTGGAATTCTGCAAAATATGTTCACAGACTAACAGGGAGCACAGTGGGATATCACAACCCATAATTAGCACACACACACACAGAGATACCCATTATTCATAACAAATTATTTCTATTGTACTTTAAAGAACAGACCAGTAGTCTCCCTGTTCTGAAATATCAATGCTTCAGAGGCTTAAAGACAGAAGTAAATTTCTCTGTTATAAACAACTATAAGAGTTGGAGTGCACAATTTTGGAATTTTTTGCCTATTTTATTTTTCTCAGAGGGAAAATTATGGTCCAATTTGTTTGCATCTAATGTACTTGCAGACCAAAACAGAAAGGGGAAAAAAGTCACAACTCTCCTTAAGGACACTCTGTTTCTTCACCTCTAGGAGGCAACATTGAAGTTTGCTAAAATTTTATATGCAGCAATCTAGTTCCTGGAATTACATGGTATGCACACATTCTCAAGCAAACAAGTCTAATAAGTCACTAAGACTTTGCAGATGTGCTTTTCGGTTTACTATACCATCTATCACTGTAAATGGTACAAGATACGCTTGCTATACGGCAAAAGATGTGTCTGTTACAAGGCAAATGAAGGCTGGTAAATAAACATGCTTCACATCGTGAATAGTGCTAGAATGCCACCTTCCAAACATGTAAGTTCCCAAATTCTCCTTGTGGTACTCTAGTTTTTCCCTAAAGACTGGAATAAAGGAGAACATTTTAAAATAACGTCAAAAATAGCTTTAAATTCTCTTTATTGCATTCTTTTTGAATAATCAGATACATACAGGAACTATATGATATCAAAAATCAAATATGCTGGAATTATAATCCATATAATCCAGTCAGACAGGATTTTAGATTCCCTGTAGAGTGAGAATCTCTTCTGTGCTATTGTGAAAATACCTTCTCCACTTAGTCTGTAGAAAGAAGTACATTATAAATATTTTTGTAAATCTACATGCAAGGAATCCATTCAGACAGTAGCAATTTTTTCTCATCATGAATTATTGATATTATTTCTGCAATTTGCATGTTAAAACCTGTGATCCTTTAAGAAACCTTTTGAATTAAACCTTGAAAGCCTGAACATTTTATGCTGTCTGTAAAACACTCATTTGTAGACTGAAAACAGAAAATAATTGATTTTCTGTCATATTCTGTTACTGTCAGAGAGCAAAATATTAGTTTAAAAAATCTCAACTCATTGTGGATGTTTATGTACTTAGTATTTAATCCAATCACTGTAATTTCTAAATTTTCCACAAAGAACTACCTTACAAAGAGTACAGCACCGCAAATCAGTGCAGGGCTTTGTCCCGTTTGATAAAGACCTTATTAGAAATATTTGCAGTAAATTTTACTAATGGACAAAAGTAATTTAATATTACTCCATCTTCTGTTAGCCTGAAAGGACACGGGAGGGAAAGAAAAATGAAAAGACACCTACAAGAGGGGTTCTTTTGGCTGAGATATAGGCACAAGGAGAAAGAAACCTTTGTTGATACTAGCATTTGACTGATTTGGAAAGGTATTAAAATGTCAGTGTGTGTTGGCTCTTTATTTCCCTGTGTCATTACTGAGGGCTTTAGCCTTTACTGCCTGTTTTGTAAACACAGATTATGGAGCGCCATGAATCATAGTGCCCTTTACTGTTTGTATTCCTTCAGTAGCCTGAAATTAAAGCAACTCACATTGGTAGAAGCTTGCCTGTCACGTAGGACATCCGTATAGTGTCTGTTGTGACTCTATGAACATATTTCCTGACACACTGCCATGAAATTTAATTCACGTGACGTCCCTTTGTCAAGTCTATAGCCAGGAAGCTCCTGGTTTCTCCAGGATAATGCCATTCTGAGAAAGGCAATTTAGGAATCAATGTGATCTGAAGGTAATGAGCAGAGAAGTTGTTTCAGGTTTTGTTTGTAGCAAGTACGTTCTGGGATACAACGCTAATCAGTAAAGCCGTTTTTGGGAACCTCTCCATGGGTTTCGGAGCAGCATGCTAACCTGGTCTCACTTTGAAATGATGGGGATGGATGGAGAATAAATGATCTCAGCAAACGTCACACAAGTTACATGCTTTTGCCAACTAACAGTTTCTTCCCCTCCCTTCCTCTCGCCCCCCAGCATGCGACCAGCTTGCTCTTGGCGTAGCTGCTCTGTTTGGACCTTCCCACAGCTCCTCCGTCAGTGCAGTGCAGTCCATTTGCAATGCCCTTGAAGTCCCACATATTCAGACCCGATGGAAACACCCTACAGTGGATAACAAAGACGCATTTTATATCAACCTCTATCCTGACTATGCAGCCATCAGCAGAGCAGTTTTGGATCTTGTACTATACTACAACTGGAAAATAGTAACAGTAGTATATGAAGACAGCACAGGTAAGTGGTACTGGTGCACTGAAGATGACGTACTTCTGTCCATGTACATACATGAATAAATTCTATGAGAGAGAGTGCCTGGGATAGCTCAATTTGGCATACTTACAGCAGTTTTCCCCAGAATGTAGAAGAAAAAGATCTCTTAAGGCTCAGCTATCCTTCTGCTGCTATGGCTTTTGGAAAGCTGTTCATTTCATCAGATGTTAAGAAGTCACCAAGAGATGGCTCCTAGAATCTGAATACTCAGTCATGTTTTGCTTCCTATTTGTGGAACAAATAACACAGCTTCACGCTCATTTGAGTGTGGGGCTGATTAGGGTTTCCCCCTCTCAAAGCAGGGTTGATCTTAAAAGGGATGCATCTACAAGCCTAAAGTTCAAGCTGCAGCATTTCTAACATAGAGACTACCTTGTTCCTTGAAACTTTCAGAAACAGTCAACCCACTTGTCAGCTGGGTACTAAAGACTGAATCTGAAAGTTGCCGTTTGTGTGAATGTTTCCAGCCTGGGACTCTTAACTCAGAGAAGATCATTCATTCTTTGTGACAAGAACTTCCCCCTGGGGCACACAGTAGTCATAGCTGTCCAGCAACATACCACAGACAATCAATACCAGTAACATTGTCCCTTTTTATTCATGGGAGGGAGGAGATAAAAAAAGAAAGTAACAAGCTCACTCCTGGGAACAAGTGATTTAAAACCTTATCAGAAAATAGGACTTTTTTTTTTTTTTAAATACAGAGAGACTGTGGAAGAATGTTGATGTTATAAGGAAGTCTAAGCCACCATTGCTTGTCTTTACCTCTATAGGCTTTACTATCCCTGTAGCTGATACAGTATAATGTACTGTATTTTTTTTCTGAGAAATGTTTTAGCTGCTCTGGTCATTGAGAGAACTGCCTACCTAAACTGCTCTCAGAAGGTGTCCTGTCCAGCACTATTACACATCAAAATTTATTCCAAGCAGGACTGCAGACAACATAATCTCTCCTACAGTGTAGAGTCAGCCATGGGTTAAGAGTCCATAATCTTGTGGCTTCACAAGAAAAGGTGTGCATGTCAACAAACCATTAAAAGCTCAGAGAGGTCTATAGCTCTCCTGTCAAAACATGGGAAGCACTAAGCAATGCCTACCAACTATTGGTTTTCCACAGGGCACAAAGTTACAGGTAAGGGTGCATTCTAAGCAGCAGCAAAGATTTTCTTGGAGACATCATATCTGTAAAGATGAAGAAAGTAGAGCCAACTAAATAAGACTTCCACTGGCAGTTATTCCACTGTAAACTCTCGCCACCATCCTTCAACACCGTCCTTTCATGGTAAGGGTGTAACTGAACCCTACGCATTTCTGGAAAATCTGTTGTGCATTAGTGGTCTTTGGTGCAAATGAAGAACTTCATGTTCAGCCCTACTCTCAGACTTGCATTCTCCTTTCTCTTCCCATTGGCCACAGAAGTACAATACCTTCAAAAACTCTACAGATGTGCAAGTAACATTTAAATTGATTCTTTGATGATGGCATAAAATAAACCTGGATGAGTCATGAACTCAGGCATCTGCCTAAACATTTAAAGAGAGCATGCAAAAAAAAGCATGCCTATTAAATCATGTTGTAAAAACGTGTCTGAAGGACAGAATTCTGCTTTAAAAAAAGAAAAAATAATTAAGTCAAACCTCAATTTTAAGCCTAAAATTGTTGTATTTCTTTCTGCATTGTCACAGCACAAAAGCAGCATGTTTCCTCCTGGATCCAAGAGGCAGGTCTCGGTGCCAATATTCTGCTCACCTTGGACTCAGAGAGTACTCCAGAGGGCTGGAGGTAGAAGGGAAAGAACAAGTCAGACTGGGCTTACTGCAGCAGTCTTCTTGCATTTTCTTTATGACGGTCTAGCTCAGCAGGATTTCTGCCGGGCTCCTAGCACAGTGTGCCAAAATACACTCATAGATAAACAGAGGTCTTTTTCAGCCTACTCCATTATCAAATTAGCATTCCAAACCACTAAGTGTTGTGTACGTGTTCACCTACAAAAATGACTGATATTAACGAGCCTTCATTTGCAGAGATATTTATGAAGTAAATTAATCATCAATCATCTTATTAACTTGGAGTCAGGAAAGTAAACAGGTCAACTTTGATCAATATAAATAGTCTTTAGATTTTGAGTTAGAGTGATGCCATTTAGCTCAAGCTCTTTTTATTTCTCATCTCTCATGTTTGACATTGTTACACTACAAGAAGAAAAAATATATTAACCTATTTTTTTATTGTATGTGAAAATCAGCTTCATTCCTAAACAAACAATGAACTCATAGCTGTAAGAGTAAACCTCCAACGATCCATACTCAGATTATTCAGGTTGAGATTAGCCTTGCTCCAGGTTGACAGTCTGCTTTGAAGACTAAGCTTGGAAAATCTTGCTTCCATCATTCACACTGTAACACTGCTGCAAGCCCATGTGCCATCATGGCCAGCTCCAGCACAGAGGCCACATAATGTGCCAGTTTTCCAAGTCGTAGTTGCCCGTCTCCTGTAGTTACAGTTTTCACTACTGCATGGACACATCCATGAATGGAAATGCAGTTGAGTCTGGACTGAGCAATGTTTAAAAAGACAGTTCATCTGAGTGAGTTCATGTTTCCAAATGATCCAAATCACTTGTGGCCACCCCCCTTATCTCAAACACTAGTTACCATGCTGCCAGTTTTTGTGATCCAAATGTTTTTCAGCCCTAACTTTTTTTCAAGTCAATGATTTTGGAGTGCATACAGAGACAAGAGCACTACAAAGGTCTGAAGAGCTTAGCAACAGCCTTCACAGGCCTCCACTGTTTAAAGGCTTTCTCATTGACATCTGCTTTTTGGGATCTGGCAAATGATTATTTTACAGACCTACATTTTTATGAGCGGGTTGTGTGATATGTAAAGATGGACACATCCCAGGGACAAGTGCTTCATATCTAGGAGCCTACCTGTGTCAACAGAACTTGTAACACCAAATGAAGGCACTTGGTGTGATACAGAGCTATCTTCCCTTGACAGGTTAACATCTCTATTAATTATAGTCCCAAGTTTTCATTCTTCAGCATTTTATCACTATATCAGCTTTCTCTTAGCCTGTCCAGTGCTTACACTGGGGTAGGCGGTTCTATGTTATCTCACATAGAATAAGATATCTCTCATATGTTATTCTCTGCACTCTTTCTGATATTGACAAAATATCACTGCAGTTTTCCAATCTTCTAGAATTCATTCAAATTTCCAATATTTTATCACATTAGTTGTTGAGTGTTAGTAATCTGCTGAGAGGACTCTATAGGACTGTCATTGATAAGCAAATTTTATATAAGCAGGTCTAGAAAACCTGCAACTAATAGTGCTAAAAATCACATTTGGAATAGGAAGTACTTACTCATCCTGCTTCTTGTCAAATATTGTGTTAAATGGTACCAAATGCACCACGTTAAACAATGTTACTGTCTCCTCCAAAGGGACCTACAGCATTTATAAAGCTTGAATGTTGTTCCTAAAATACACTTTCAAAATTTCTTCATGTCTCCTGAGTTGAACTGATCAGATTTTTACCCTCTTTTCTCTTAGACTTCAGTATAAATATTAATAGTAAAGAACACTACAGCTATTTTTATTCTAATTGCTATTCTTACTGTGCCATTGAAAGATGGACTTTCAGCCAAAGTCATCTTTCTGATAGCAAATTAATATCTTCTGGCTATAGAGTAAATATTTGTTTAAACATCTCATAGTTTTCTCTTTCTGAAATTCTCATCATGCTTATTAATGCCTATAGCTTTCCAATGCTAGGGAAAAATAAGGCTCCTAAGCAAATGTATTTATTTTTCAGGCTGAGACTGTGTTCTTTTTTTCCATATTAAACATAATCCACATTATGTTCAGAGTCCCCAGGCCATAATCAGCCTTCATTCTGATTATTAATTCCTCTTTATTTTTTATCAATGTGTTAAAAAAGAGTTTATATCGAGTGAAATGTCTTTGTCTAAGGCAAAAAATGGTCTCCTGAACTTTAAAGACAATCTAATGAAGCCTTTCAATAGACTGCATGATACATCAAACTTGCGTTTCCCAAACTTATGTACCATAAATTATGGTTTATCTTTCTACATGCTAAAACTGGGTAGACATACTGTTCTCTGGTTTAATTTAATGGACTGTAATAGATCCCTTCCGATACCCACTTTCGCACTTTGTTATTTGGCACATTGATCTGTAACAGACACATGACTTTGTCAACATCTCAAACAAAAGGAAGAACACTACCTTCAGTGCAGATTTGACTCTGCTTTTGATCTATCTTCCCTGAATTTGGTAACTTTAACCTACTAGGTGCTGAGAAGGGCAACTACAGTAAATTCCTCATCTTCTGTAAGAATCCCTGACTTTCTCCCCTATTTGGCCCGCTGTACCAGCATTTCTTTAAGGCTCGGGGGAACCAAATCTTTTTGTCATATCAGTTCAATTAGTTTGCACAGGGCAGAATTTCAATTCTTACTGAATTACAGGAGACATTTAACTTTGCTAACCCTAACATATTTTTCTAATAAAAAGGAGAACTTTCTCTCAAAGCAATAAAAACATTTCTTCAATTTTAAGTCTGGCTGAATTAACTTATAATTAACTTTATTTATAAAAAATGGAAATGGGGAGGTGAATACTTTCTGCCACCACTCACTACCACCCTAGCTCTAGTTGTGGCAGGAAATCCAGCCACAAAGCTTACTGAATCCATCAAAATTAGAGACCACAGGATTCATCTTCACTTCATGTGGCAGTAGGAAGTAATGCGAAGGACAAAGTCCAAGCCTCACGTGGCAGAAATAGATATTTTAAGACACACAGCATTTTCCTTCCCCTCAAAAGAGATGGAGGCAGCTGGACAAAACCTATTCTTCTGATCTTCACCACACTTGCACTTAAGTACTTTTTGTTGCTGAAAAGAGAAACGACAATACTCAGTCTGAGGCTGTGGCTAAGATGCAAGATCGCCTGCATGCTGGACTCTGCCTCTCAAATCCCAGTTTTCCCCCTTACAGTAGCCATTTGTTATAGTGGCCAAGGCATTGTGGTCAAGGGCTGGACACTTGAGTGCATGGTACAACCAAGCCACAGCTTTACAGCCAGATTACAAAAACTCCTCTTCTTGTTAGTCAGTGTTGAAGTGTGTGCCCAATTCTCATAATAATGAACTCAAATTGTTTCATATTTACACAGGCTGGCTTCCAGCCAGGCTCCGATCTCACAGCACATGCAGTAATTTACATTTGAATACTCATGATGCTTAATATTCTATATTGATTGTTGATACTTGAAAAGCTGTGAAGAACCAACCCAGCATTGAGGGCGGAGGGAAAGATTATTTTTTTCAAAACACATTGCCAGTACTTGAGTAAAAGCCAATAGTCCTCAACATAGCAATCACTCACTAACCTCAGGAGAAGTAGCGATGCTTCATCTTCCCTTATATATACCATTGGACCATTCAACCAACGACATTCACACACAAAACAAATATATACCCAGCAGGAGAGCAATGAGTTTTTCCATATTAAGAATTTGTTTGATTTTTGTCTAAGAACTTCTTCTTGCCTGTATCCTCTCTATTTATGCATATTATTAAGGCAGCCTTTTACCTTCACTCAACAGGAGATCACAAGTTTTTTGTGGGTAAATTGCATTCATGGATAGTGAGAAAGAGACTGTAATCACACACCTCAAAGAACTCTTAACTATCTTAGGTTTTGGAGGCAGTACAAATTACATAGAAGTGCTGAGTTACCTAGTAGAATTGCAGTGTTTAAGTACTTGGACAAATCTTCAGCTGGTTGAGCTTCACTGACTTCAAATAAGTACCAGCCAAAGACATAGTCTTAGAAATTACGTTCTTGTGTTTACAGGCATAGAGCTGGATCTCAAAATATTCTAGTTCTTTATAAGATCTCATACTTGCTGAGTGAACTTATGCAAGTCACTATGCCTTCAGATTTTTTTGGCTCTAAAATGATGATCAGAAAATTGTAAGGCTTCTCCTCTGGGATATTACAATATATGTTGAAATGAGGACAATGAGAACCGTATGGATGATTATTAAGAATAGTTATTGGTAAGTTCAGCTCAGGCTAACCTCTGGCTTCTAAGTGAGCCACAATGCAGGTTCTGGCCATTGGATATTTTTCTCCCTCTATCATACCTCATCTGCTTATGCTTGAAATTAGGTAGGAAAGTTAGTAAGGAGATCTCTTCAGTTCTATGTTCTTGTTGTTTAATATTGAAATAATAATTAGTTGCCAGGGGAGAAGCATTATATCCTTTTTTCAATAAACTGCAGCAATATAGAATTGATACAAACATATCCTATTGTCAACCAGTTAAAGATATCTTTCAGAATATTTAGATGTTGAAACTAAGTAGGAAAAAGAAAAGCTGTAACAGTATTAGTTAGGAGTCTGGCAAATATGAAGCTAACAACTACCCTTTCGGTATGTGAAATATATTGGGACTAATAAGAAGATCTGTCTAAGTGACAATAAATACTCATTGCATGAAATGGTTAGTTGTATAATTGCATATCATTTTTCAGGTCTAATTCGCTTGCAAGAGCTCATCAAAGCCCCTTCTAGATACAACATTAAAATCAAAATCCGCCAACTGCCCTCTGGGAATAAAGACGCCAGGCCTTTACTCAAGGAAATGAAGAAGGGCAAGGAGTTCTATGTGATATTTGATTGCTCACATGAAACGGCAGCAGAAATCCTTAAGCAGGTAAGGGGAAGGAGGTGAAAAAGCATGACATTCATTTTGTATCCTGAAAGCTGTCATCTGCTCTGTTTTTCATTTTCTGGGAAACATTAAAACTGAATGCATTTATCAATTAGGACACAGACTTTTTAATACCAGGGATAGAAGTTGTTACAGAATGTATAGCTTCATCTGAGCGCTCCACAAGACTTCAGGACTTCACAGAGCCATAAGGACCAGCAGCAGTACTGATGTCTGAAGATAAGCCCATAGATATCCCACAGAAGGAAATAAACATTTATTTTTAATACTTCAGGTTCTACTTGACTAGAAAGATTGTTGCATTTATTTTAGCTTGTCCTGGTTTAATCAGTACAGTTTTTATGTCTTCCCCTGCACAAAAAAAAGAAAGAGCCCATTTTGAAGTGCTTAGGGAGCAGCTTACATTGAGTTATTGCCTCCACAGAGGTTGCACATCAGGTTCAACACTGACTACAGTAACAGCAGGGCATGAATCCACTCCAGACAGGAGCCAAACTCTGCATTCACTTTCCTGTAACAAAGCAAGGTTTGGTCTGCTGGCACTACCTCATTACATTTTAAACTCTAGTACAGCAAGAAGATGAAATGGAGAAAGTATCAGAAGAAAAATGGATACCTTAAAACAGGAAGAAAGGCCATTGTGCAAGGGTTGACATAGCCCTGACCTAAGCATGAGAGCTGGACAGCCACACAAGGCAAGGACAAGCACCACAAAGCCTGAAGTTAATGGGCTGAGACATTACCAAGGGCACACAGAGAGTGGTGTAAATTAGAATTTACTGATGTCACTTACTATATATTTCTAGACAATCAAAGTCTAAAACACGGGCTCCTGCCATTCGTTAACCTATGGACAATAATATCAAGCAATGCCAATACAATTCATTACATTCCCCTATTTTGCTGCAATTGTAGGTATGAGGGGTTGTTGGTTTTACTGTCAGCTGGTCTAATGGGAAACATTGATCCCAGAAGACCATCAGAGAGGTTCCACTGATTGAAATGTACCAATATGGGCTGTCCCATAAAGGTTAAAACCTATACTTCCAACCCAGAATGTTTTGCTGAAATATTTAAGTTATGGAGGGCAGCATTCTGTATCAAAGTAATTAGGACAACTTACTGGTGAGGAGCCTGAAAGCACACTCTCCAGACTGGAGAATCTTGGTCCTGTGAATACAGACATGCAGGATGGTGACCTAAATCAGATGCAGCACAGCTGAGAACAGCACACAAGTCTCCACAAGCTGGTAGAACTAGATTTATTGCTGTCAGGAAGGTTGGCCTGTACTCAATTTTAGGGTTTTCTCAGTCTTTTTAAGCTACAGCAGGGCCAGATGCAGACATGATGTCGGGAATGTGAGGGAAGAGCAAGGGGAGGGTACGCAATCATGCAGATGTTCTCCCATGTAATGGGGTGCACACTGTAGCAAGGAACATTAATTGAGAAGGGGGGTAGCTAGGAGAGCTGCTGTGCCCTCACTCTGCTCCCTGTAGGGCTGTCCAAAAACATTAAAACATGACAGCAGGAACAAGCTGCTCCAAAATGAGAATTGCGGGGGAAGAGTTAAACTGACAACATGAATTTCCAAGGACCTGCAAGAAAAAAGTGCAGATGTCTGGCACACTGCAGGAGGTACAAAGCTTCAAAAATACCAGGCTGAGTGTGGGAAAAAAAAAAAAAAAAAGAAAAATAACCTTAGTGTCAAAAGAAGAGGAAGTGCTAAGAGATGCACTAAGACAGGGCAAAGTGGCAGAACAGTTAGAGTGGGAAATGGATCAGGGAGACAACTGACAGGCTGCAGATACAGATAATCTCTCCAATGCCTTAAGAACTCAGAGAAGAATGGTGAATGGCAGTGTGGAAGAAAACAGGAAAATTAAGAGAGGTACACCTGTGGGTCAGAGCTGCGGGAAAGGAAGCGACATAAATACAGGCTAGAAAGAAAGGGAAAATGGCTTTTATATGAGATAGTTCTGTGGCTGAACCTAGATGCTGGCAGCAGTAACTCAGGTGTTGAAGTTCCTCACTGTCAAAGGCAGCTGTGAAATGGGAAGGCATGGAGGGCTCTGAATTCACATGTGACTCATCTGATTGTAGGTTAGCTACATGAAGTACCATGGCTCACATTCTTATCACTGCACACAGCAACCCCTATATAATTTTACACTGGATGGAAATAAGATATTAAAGAGAATACTATAGAAATTACTTTTAGAAAATTCTGTAATGTTAGTCGAGAGTATTTTTTAATGTTGTAAATGAGCCAATAGATATTATGGGAAAAATACATATCAATGTTAAAGTATATAAGATTTCTAATAGGAGTAGGAATCAGAGCCAACAGTCACCTAAACCTGTCCCCAAAGCAACAATTTCTTGTCTACCTACAGTATTTACAAAAATGTAGCAGATGTTTAGTAACTCAAGCAGGAGAAGACAAACAGAGGAAGTGGAGATTTGTAGTTGATTGAGTTGTGGGGGTATTTTACTGATTAAAACTGCAGCAGGTTCACACAGGCACAAACCCACCATTGCTTATGCTCAATTCCTGTGTCATCCTCATCCTCTGAGCCCGCACAGCTTTCCCCCCAAAAAGCTTTACACAGGGGTCTGCATTTACCCCCTTCCAAGGCCAAGGGTGCTCCCTCTGCATCAAGATCTGCTCTATCTCCTTTGGACAATCCCCAGCCAAGGTGGGCAGCATCCCTCACCTCCTCCAAACCTCTGGGAAAGATGCAAGAAGCCACCTCTCACCTGTTGTGGCCACATTTCCCTGTTGCAGGGCAGCAAGGCATACTGCCAGCAGCATTTCTGCCACCAGCTGCCAGCCTGCTTCCAAGCTGAAGGCACAGACAGAGCAGAAAAGCTGCTGCTCTTTTTCCAGTGGTGCCCATACTGATAGGGCTGGCGGTGGCAGCAATGGCACTGCTACCACCCATGCTCCAGGGGCACTGGCAGTGACACAGCTTGTTTCCCAGGAAAGATGGGCCAGGGATGCCTAAAAGCTCTTTCTGGGAGCAAAAGGATTAGCACATCTGAAGTTATGTCCTGAAAAAGTCAGCATATGGAGCTGGTTTTAAGCATGTGGAGCTATCTGACCCAGTTGCATTACTGGGCTGTGGGACTAATGGAAATGACCTCTTCACTTGCTTCCTTAGAATCATAGAATTGTCTAGGTTGGAAGAGACCTTTAAGATCTTCTAGTCCCACCATCAACCTAACTCTGATAAAAGCCATCACTAAACCATGTCACTAAGCACTATGTCAACCCGTCTTTTAAATACCCCCAGGGATGGTGCCTCAACCACTTCCCAGGGCAGCCCATTCCAATGTTTAATAACTCTTCCTTTCAGTGTAAAAGTTTTTCCTAATATACAACTTGGGGCCATGTCCTCTTGTCCTATCGCCTGTGACTTGGGAGAAGAGACCGACTCCCACCTCACTACAACCTCCTTTCAGGTATTTGTAGAGAGCAATAAGGTCTCCCCTCAGCCTCCTTTTCTTCAGGTTGAACAACCCCTGCTCCCTCAGTCACTCCTCATAAGACTTCAACCGATTGTTTACAAAACAGCACGGAAGACAGTTTTCTTCTCTTAAATGAGACTATATTTTGCTTATTTATAGCTTCAACTAAAATACCATCGAGCCACACTTCTTCCATGTGCACAACAAGAACAGGCGAATCAATGAGCTAATTTAAACCCAATACAAAGCCTGCACATGGCTGAATAACCTATTCCCTAAACTCACACATTTCCCCTTTTGTCTGAAATGTAGCAGAGATCCCAGGCTGTCACAGCCCCCAACTGGTGTAATGACACTTGGCCATCTCATCACCCAGTCTGGGAGGAGCAAGAGGAAATTATGATTATTAATTGCTGCCTTTTCCAACAGTCTCTTGGCTGTTGGCTCTTGGCTTATGGTGTTTTCTCTCCATGTTTCCTTGCAAGCGTTGGCAACCTCGTGCAACTGGTGCATAGCAGCTAAGGGAGTTTCACAGCCCTCTTGCCTGTACCAGGTAGCCACCCAAACCAGCAGCTCTGCTACCCAAAGTGACCTGTTCCACAGGGATCAGGTTATTATGAAATTATTTGAGCCTATGCCAAACGAGATATACTGGACCATCAGAGCTGATGGAAAAAGTTGCAGCTGGCCTGACGCTCATAGTCTGCTTGAAAATCCTGGCTGCTGGAGCTTTAAAACTCATGAATACCGGACAAATCATCTGACAAGGAGAGAGATCTAGTAGAGAATTAGATGTCAAAAGCAGGAGCTAAGTGCAGTTGTGGCTTTTTAGGGTATAATTATCATCTCCAAAGTCCTGCTCAGGATCTGTTTAAGCTCTGTAGGAGCCTCCCTGTTTGACTTCAGCAGTGCCTGTCCTGCTCTGCTCCAAAGGTGCCTAGCATCTCTTTCCTTTCCCAGCCTAAAAATAGACATCCCTGAAAGAGTGTGAGAAAATAAGGCACTCTCCAAACGTGTCAAAGACGAAGAGGACTGAGTCCTTTATGCAAGGAGCCTTTCTTAGGGAAAAATCCTGGTGGATACAACATTCCCCAAAAATATTTTGTGGACAGAGATTTGGTGCTCTGTCTAGACTAGGTAAGTGATCTCACATGCTTCTTTAGTAACTTGACAGGGAGGCTGAAGCCCACTTTCTGTTAAAAGAAGGCAGGATTAGCTGTGTTCTCACTCTCACTGGAGAAATACCAGTGGCCAATCCTCCCAGATCCCCTAAGCCCCAGGGTGAGAAGCAGATAGATACTCAGCTCACTGGTTCTCCTCTCTCTTATTCATTTCATAAAGGGGTTTTGCTGGGGCCATGTCCTCTTCTGGCCACCTGGTTCCTGCTGAATGACACCAGATAGCAACAGCCATAGGTCAAGACAGCAGTGAAGACCATGGGCACAGAAAGGGCGTGGTGGGGGTAATTCATCCTGAAATTTGGAAGTGCATTTCAGTTCCCAGATCTAACTGTAGGTCTCCATAGAAGTAAATGTCACCATTGCCTCGGAAACTTTATCCTGAGCTTGGAAGATAGAGCAGCACAGGCTACCAGTCAGAGTACAATGTTTTTGGTTCCTGGCAGTGTAACATCGTAGCTGTGCTACGCTGAGAACTCTGCTGCTCTCTTCTTAGCTCTGTTGTCTAGATGAAAGCTAAACTAGTTACATAGACGTGCTCATGCAGTTCTTTCCATCCCTGGAAGATTCACCAGTTGGTGCAGATGCAAGCAGCAGACTTTCAAACTAAAAGAGTGCTTTCAGTGTTGGTACTGTGAGATGATCTCCACACTGGAGTTTGAAAGGTAATGCTGCTGCCCTAGCTCCCTGGAATCTCTTTGGGAAGCAGAAGGAGCCAACCACAGCTGACTGGGGTCCTGGGCCAACACATTCATTCTGCCCTATTGCTATGGCCTGTGTTTTCAGCTGAACCCCAATATTAGTGAAGTTTTCACAGAATATATCTTGTTTCTTGATATGACTCATGTCCATGTTGGAGGAACTCTGTACCACTCCAGCTGGACCAATGCTGTGACTGAGTGGGATGCAGATTTCCAACAAGTTAAGTCATGTCCAAGTAAAACTGTCTACGTAGAGTCCTGGGAAGCACTGTAAACACAATTTAAACCTTTTATGTCAAACGCTTGAGAGGAGGCAAAGGGGCTATTAACCATTATGGTGTATTTTGCTGATCTTAGAAAACAGTGGTAATAATTAATTAGATAATGAAATGCATTCATTTAATGGTCACAAAATTAAAAAATAGCATGAGTGAGGAAAATGCAAAGTGAAAGGAAGCAAATTATTTGATGCTGTTCCTGCTAATATACTTTACCATTGCTCTGATTTCAGCCTGCCTTGAGGGAAGACTGACACTAGCTATAAATGAGGTGGTGGATTTTTTACAAATGAACAAATCTAGGTTGGAGCTGGAAAATGATGCAAGCCAGGAACAAGGCACCCAAAGAGATTTACAGGCATAAGAGAGAATATTTTTATCTGGTCTCTATCCACTTGCCATATATATTTGGACCTATTTGACCACTGATACTTGTTCAGATTCACATTGCAGTTCATGAGCCAGAGCTAAAAGCAGGTTTGCAAAAGACAAAGCCCAAACATCTGATCTGAAATAGGTAGTCAGAGATGGAAGTCTCTTTTCTTATTTGCCAGGATAATCCATAATCACCCCATATCTGAATTTGGCTGAAGAATAGGCCAGGAAGGGTAAGAGATCTGCAAGGAGAAAGCAGAATATTTTAGCCTGGTTTCACTAGTTTACATTTATCTAAGTTCCACAGTAAGTAAAAGCTGTTATTATTTAAATAGGACATTTATATCAGATGCATAATTATTTAAGTAATTACATGCAAAGCTATTTAAATGGGAATGTGTAATGAAATCTCATTCTTTTTTCTTACAGACAGCTATATACACATAAACCAGTTTTGTTGCTTTCCCTTCTCTTTTCTGAGCAGCTCTGCTCATTTTCTCTAGTGAGGGGAGCACTTGCTCTGTGGGAAGAGCCTGTACAGCTGCTTTGCAGGGTATTTCAGAGATGTCCCAACCTGAAAGGACTCTTCACTCCTACCGTGTTTTTATTATTGTCTCTCTCCTGGTAGTTCCTAGAATCTGTAGTCCCTGTATCTACTGTGCTGCAAAAACACGAGTCCTCATGCTGAGAACACACAGAAGTCATTAAGGCTCAGAACTTATTAATGCTATGGGGTCTTCAGCATTCCTATTAGTTTTGATTTAACTTGTCTTCACCTCCTGTTTTCCTAATGCCATCCTCCTGAGTAGGCATTTGGTACTGTCATCAAATCTTCCTTCATTGGGAATTTTACTTAGTGGCAGTGTTACCCTAAAACATGAAAAAGAATTTACTACAAAGTCTTTATGCTCCGTGAATAAAAAGCACCTGATTTAGGTCAATCTACAGATCTAGCATGTCACAGCAATGATTAAGTGCTATATAACTGGTAACTAATTGCGTTAATGATTGTAAGAAGGGCGGGCAACTAGTTAAGGCTGGGCTTGTGACCATCGCTAAGTGAGAGGGACAAGCTCACTGGCAGGTCAGGGCCCAGCCTGGGACAGATCCAGCATCAGCTCTTATTCCTTAATCAGACAAGGATATTAGTACTGTGGGGATGACACTTACAAACTCTCTTCCAGATGTTTGTAGCTTCATATCTTAATTGAGTCATCGTTAATAGAGAAAATACAAAGACAACATGATGATTAAGCTTTCCAGGGCTGCTGCAGTACTTTCTTTGGAAGAATTTCAGTGATATCTCTCATGGGGCCCTTGCATTCATGGTCCTTGGCAAATCCATGGTACCCTTCCAGCAATTGCCATGGTGAACCTGTGTCTTAGTTATGGCAGATAACATTGCTGGCAAAACCTCGCTTTTTACATGCAACTGGCTTTGGTTTTCAGGGGTTTTGGTTCTGTTTTTGTTTTCAAAGACAATCCTGTAATGTGAGTTTTTGAAATCATTGTTATTCTCAGATATATTCTCCTGCCAGCTCTGTTTATAACACGTTACTTGGGAATCAATATTCTCATAAAACGTTTTAATCAAAAAAGTGTTCAGGAGGCAAACACTGCTCTCAGGCTACTGCCCTTGTATTTGTGAGGAAAGCAATAAAGGGGCTACTTTGGATTAACTACCTGGATACCCAGTAGCAGTGTAGCTGCAACAGCACAGCTAGGTAGTGGTTTCTGAACATTCAGGCTACACATTTTATAATCATTCAACTTAATGTATCTGTCTAGTCAACGTAAAGTTGTATTTTAAGGCATTATATGGCTTACCATCATCCTGATTCTCCACTGCCTTACTATTTCTACACAGGCAGATTGCAGTTTATGTCTTCTGATAACAGCAGTGCAGTGGCTTGATGTCAGCTCTTCTATCTGAAACTAGAATTAAAACCGTAATGAATCAGTAATTTAAATCTGGATATTTGTTTATTAGTATGATCCTGTGTTCATACTAATGTTACACCATGGACCAACTGTGATCTTCCTGTAGAAGACCACATAAATTTAGGCATTTACCTGGTCTCAAACTGCATTTGTATAATCTAGTGGCTGGTTTGTGGCCCATTTGAAGAAATTGGGTTATTTCGATACAGATTCAACTCAAAAGAGACCTGCATCATAAAAATTCTGACTAACACTTCCTTCCCATAGCAGGGACCTTAGACACAGATATCCAACAGCTTGAGGGAACAGAGCTGAGTCCAGCCAGGTCAGCTGGGAAACACAGCATGCAAATGTTTCCATTGATGCTGCTTTTTATAATTTTCTGTGTGTAGACAGTGAAAGAACCTAAGTCTCCAAGATTGTTAGATTGCTCATTTCTGCAGGCAATAAAATAACTCTAAGAAATGGAATAGAACTGGATTAATAAAATAAAAAATAAAAAGGCAATTCTGACATGTAAATTCAGTGGATCATTTCAATAAAATACTTGCCTTATGGCTTGATTTTTAGTGTCTGGAAATGGATTGGTTATTTGTGATTAACACTAAGCTGGTTTTATTATCTAATGCAGCTTAGAAAGTTCAGGTTCTTTCCTTTTCTTATGTGAGGAATTGCCATACACAATCACACAACTGATCGGAAGGAGGAGTTGGAAGCCACCATGCTGCTACAACCTATTTGCCATTACTGAAATTTGGTAGGGCAAATTCCATGACTGGCGTGCAGCTGTCAATGGCTACAGGCTGTTCAGAAGGGACAAGTGAGGAGAGAGGCAAGGAGGCATTGCCCGCTACATCAAGAAATGGATAGAGTGTGAAGAGCTGTCTCTGAAGAACAGCCGTGAGCAGATGAAAGTCTATGGGTAAGAATACAAGACTGAGGCAACAAAGGGAACCTTGTGCTTGGTGTCTCCTACAGGCCACCCAATCAAGGGGAGCCTACGGACAAAGCCTTCTTACTCCAGCTACGGGAGGCATCATGCTTGCAGGCTCTTGTCCTGCTGGGGAGAGTTGAATAACCGCAACATCTGCTGGAAAAATCACATGGTGATCTGTAGACAATCCAGAAGACTGATGGAGTAAGTTGAGGATAACTGCTTAAGCCAAGTAATAAATAGCCCTACCAGAAGAGATGTGATACTGGACCTGTTGATCACCAACACAAGTGAGCTCATAGGTGATGTCAAGATTGGAGGCAGCATGGGCTGCAGTGATCATGTGCTGTTGGACTTCACAGTCCTGAGGAATATGGGTCAGGAGAAGAGTAAAGTCAGGACCCTGAATTTTAGGAAAGCAAAATTTCAGCTTTTCAAGGAGTTAGTCAATAGGATCCCCTGGGAAATTGCTCTCCAGGGACGAAGGAGCAGAACAGGGCTGGCAGATCTTTAAGGTCACTTTCCATAGAGCACAAGAGCTCTCGATCCCCAGGTGCAAGAAATCATGTTGAGCTGGTCAACTTGCTGGTCAAACTAAAGGGCAAGAAGGAAATGCACGGGCAGTGGAAGCAGGGAAAGGTATCCCAGGAAGACCATAGGGACACTGCCTGGTTACATAAAGATGGGGTCAGGAAGGCCAAGGTGCAGCTGGAGCTGAACTTGGCAACGGACACAAAGAATAATAATAAAGGCTTCTACAGGTATATCAGTGAGAAAAAGAAGGTCAAAGAAAGTGTGTTCCCTCTGATTAACATGACTGGCAAACTGGTAACAACAGCTGAGGAGAAGACTGAGGTACTGAACAAATTTTTTCTTCAGTCTTCTCTGGCAACATCTCTCCCCACATCTCTCTCTCCATCTGAAGTGGATGGAGTGCAAGGCAAGGACTGGGGAATCAAATTCCCTGCCGCTGTAAGAGAAGATCAGGTTTGTGACCACCTGAGATACCTCAGCATACATAAATCTATGGGACCGGATGAGATCCCTGCCCTGAGGGAATTGGCTGATGTAGTTGCCAAGCCACTCTCCATGATATTTGAAAATTCATGGCAATCAGGTGGAGACCCTGGTGACTGGAAAAGAGGAAACATTGCACCTGTTATTAAAAAAAGTAGAAAGGTGGACCCTGGGAACTACCAACCTGTCAGTGTCACCTCTGTGCCTGGGAAGAGCATGGAACAGATCCCCCTAGAAGCTATGCTAAGGCACATGGAGGACGGGGAGGTGATTTGAGACAGCCAGCATGGCTTCACCAGGGTCAAGTCCTGCCTGATTGACCTAGTGGCCTTCCATGGTGGAGTGAATACATCAGTGGACAAGGGAAGAGCTACAAATGTCATCTTCTATAAGGCCTTTGGCATGGTCCCCAGCAACATTCTTCTCTCTAAATTGGAGAGATACGGATTTGGTGGGTGGACTTCTCAGTGGATGAGGAATTGGTTGGATGGTTCACATCCAGAGGGTACTGGTCAACAGGCCTATATCCAGATGGAGACTGGTGATTAGTGGTGCCCCTCAAGGGTCCGTACTGGGACCAGTACCATTCAATATCTTCATCAATGACATAGACAGTGGGATCAAGTGCACCCTCAGCAGGTTTCCCAACAACACTAAGCTGAGTGGTTCAGTTGACACACCTGAGGGATGGGATGCCATGTGAACCTCATGAGATTTAACAAGACCAAGTGCAGGCCCTGCACCTGGATCAGGGCAACCCCTGGTGTCAATACCAGGGATTGGGAGTAGCCCTGCAGAGAGGATTTTGTGGATGAAAAGCTGGACATGAGCCAAGGATGTGCAGTCACAGCCCAGAAAGCCAACTGCATCCTAGGCTGCATCAAAAGAAGCATGGCCAGCACATCAAGGGAGGAGATTCTGCCCCTCTACTCTGCTCTGGTGAGACCCCACCTTGAGTACTGTGTCCAGCTCTGGAGCCCTCAGCATAGGAAAGACATAGACCTGTTGGAGCATGTCCAGAGGAGGATCACAAAAATGATCAGAGGGATGAAATACCTCTCCTAGGCTGCGAAGTTGGGGTTGTTCAGCCTTCAGAAGAGAAGCTCCAGGGAAACCTTTTCTGGCGTTTTAATACTTAAAGGGGGCTTATAAGAAGATATCAGGAAGAAAGTTTCTACAATAAGGGTGGTGAAACACTGGAACAGGTTGTCCAGAGAGGTAGTTGGTGCCCCATCAGTGGAAACATTCAAAGTCATGTTGGAAAGAGCTCTGAGCAATCTGATCTAGTTGAATATGACCCTGTTCATTGCAGGGGAGGTAACTAGATGACCTTTACAGGTCCCTTCCAAGCCAAAGTATCTACGATATTATGATTTTCAGAGGCTTTTGCCATGATAGAGAATTTTGGCAAGCCAAATCATGCTATTTTCCCTTGTTTTTCAAGCAGTTGTTTGGGCACTGCTAAAAGAGTCTTAAAATACTATTAATAGCAGATGCTTGCATTACTGTGATCAAGACTGAGTAACATTTAACCTTTGTCTGAGTTACTGTCATGATAATAAATTCTTCAGTAGTTTCCTAGCTCATAATTTCCTCCTCCTCCTCTTCACGAGGTCCCAGAGAGGACAAAACACTTGCATCATGGTAATAGTGTGCGTAAATGTGGTAACAAGCATAGGTGATGCTGGGCTGAAATTGCAGAGCATCCTGTGTTTTATGTAAGCATTCCCAATGATTTTTGGAGAGGGGCTGAAAGAAAAAAACACATCCCTCTAGAAGTTTCCTGCAACGTGAGGCTGGGAAGTAAAACTTCAACCTCTTCCACCTGAGGTGGGCAGCCAGCATGCATTTAAATGCCATCCTTACCTTGCAGACTTTCAAAAGGCCTGACTCTGAAAAACTAATTCAGACCAGAAATCCTTTCATACCTATTGTTTTGACAACCTCCTGCAGATCTGCATTCCCCAGGTGGAACAAAAGGCATTTATAAAAGCTTTCTTATTTTTGTTTTTATTGTTTATTTCCGTGAGAACTCACCAAGTGTCTTGTTCTCACCAGGTAATGCAAAATAAAAAAATCTAGACCTAATCACTTTTCCCTACGAATTCTGTTGTCTGCTAGTAGATTCTTTTTTGACACTTATGAAATGCAGACTAAAGAATTTCACTTTTAAAAAATCAGCTTCTCGTTATGGCTAGTAATTTTTCTTGTCCTAGAAGTTTTGTAATCTTTAATCTCTTTCCTGAGTAGAGGTGATAAAAACAAAATTTAAACACAGTAGGTTATTTTTTTCTCCTGAAGAAAAATGTAGGTTTTATTGTAATCAAGTTTTCGTAATTTATAATGTATTGTTCTTGATTAACCCACGCTTTTCGAACAGCACGCTGAAATCATCCAGAGTAAAGTACATTCACCTTTCAATCTCTTTCAACAGATTCTCTCCATGGGAATGATGACCGAATACTACCACTACTTTTTTACAACACTGGTAAGGAACACTAAAGATTTGGGGGTGAACTGCAGGCATTGCAGTTCATCGCTAAAATGTTTAATTTATAAAATCATAAAATCACTTGGGATGTTATATGATAAGACAAAATCCCTACATTTTCTTTTATGGTACAAATCAATAAATTTTTATTTCAGCACATTTTTCCTATATTTTAACTTATCTACTCTATATGAATATAACTCATATCCTTAAGGTCCATTTTGCATTGTAGACTAGAAAGACAGAAAAGAATCAGTATTGCTCGAACATTTCTAGAGGGCTAGATTATATCATCTCCATCACTTTATTCTTTATTTCCTTTCCATATAAAATTTTCTGTGGAAGTGAAAAATTGTTTAGAATCCAATAGTCAACTCATTAGTCAGAAAAGACTCTCTAGCTGGAACTTGAAGTAGTAGCTTAAATTAGTTCTCTTCAAGGCCATTTTAACACCAAGAAAAATGTGAAAATTTAGGATTAACTGCGGAACTTACAGTTTTATACAATAAACAATACAACAAACAATTGAACATAAAGTGGTAACCGCTCCCAACAATATGCATGCGATATTATAGAGGATGTGTTAGAACAAGCAGTAAGCAGTACTTGTGATATCTTGGTGGTGTAGTATTGTAAATGTTGACATTTTGATGCTTACTGTGGTATTAAACCATGACCAACACATTTGTTGGTTTTCTGCCCTGCTGCGGTCATCAAAAAGTTGTTGTGAAAAGCAGCCTTCAGGCTATTTCCACTGCCTGATAAATACAGCTGTGGAGTGTGCCACACAATTATATCACCTAGAATACCCATTATTTTCCTGTAAATGCTGAGTGCTGAAGCACGTGGACTTACTGTGCACTGGCCTGACCCATCCATTAGACATACTGGCAGCAAGTCACCTGAAGGAGGCGAGGCGGGAGAAAAATGGAATTCATAAGTAGTAAAAATGTATCGTTCTCAACATCCCTTGGAATTTTCCTTCTCTGAGTTGAGAAATAAGCTTGACATTGCCCAGCTAATTCCTCATGTTGGTTTGTCAGAGCTGTAACACCGTTAGAGGACTGGCTATAAATTAAAATTAGATACTGCTGTGCAGGTTGCTTGCAAAATAGTATTGTTATGGGGAACTGATTTTTATGTTCCAAAAAGCAGATATGTAGCTTGTCATAAGTTTCACACAGCTTTGGTTTATTCAGATTTATAACTGAAGCAGTCATGACTAGGCTTTGAGGGCAAGCAGAGCGTTCACAGGGAAAAAAAAACAGCATGCGAGCTTTGGATTGAAAATCAGATACAATTTTTGATCTAATTGTACTTCCCAAACATTTTGCTTTAAAAATACTACATCTGGTTTTGTTTTGTTTTCTTAACGGTGATTTAGGATCTATTTGCATTAGACCTGGAACCCTACAGATACAGCGGAGTAAATATGACGGGGTTTCGCCTGCTGAATGTCGAGAACCCGCAAGTTTCGTCGGTCATTGAGAAATGGTCGATGGAGCGTCTGCAGGCACCGCCGAAACCGGAGACTGGCCTCCTCGATGGCATGATGACAGTAAGTGAACAACCCCAATGATGCAGGGGCATCTACGGTATGCTTTGCAACTCTGTTCTAGCAGGTGTGAACGCATCCCGTTACTGCTTTATTTCACAATGCGAATGCTGAAGCAGTATCCCCAGAACAGAATTCCCTTTACCCGCGTTTTTCCAGAAATGCGTTTTCTCTGTGAGCCAATGTTGTACTCCTGTGTGACAAACAACTCCCGGGCAGCTCTAGAGATGAGTGGCAATTCTCCATCATGGTGCCATCCAGCTAACATCAGTCATCTTATTGTTGTCAAATGTATATACTACTGCCTCATTTCTCTAATAATGTTCTGCTTGGAGTGAGGAACATAACAGGAAATAAAAACTTTCAGAGCAGGTATGTGATTTATAACCTGCAGGGAAAGATATTGTACATGTGGATAGGTAATAGCATTTTTAAATTGGAAAAGTGCCCTTTCTCTTCGTTTCCATCATCTACAGTAACTCTGGCTTTTAAGATGTAATTTAAAGATAAATGAAAGGTATCATCAAGCCAGGAAATTAGGATTTCCTCCCTACCACTCCCCCAAGAAGTAAAGGGAAGAATAGGAACAATTACATGGACAGCATGACTCTATTCAGTTTTGTGGGGTGACGGGTTGCCATCTTTTTGCAATATGAGATAATGTATCTTAGGTACTGAGTGGAGTTTGAAGTGATATAAAATAGACTTTATTGCAGATGATTGCAGGGAAAATTTTGAGACATCCTAGCATCCTGAAGAGAAATGCATTATGTGTGCCATCTCTAGCATTTTTTTTCTTAAAAAAGTTGTTCGGGCAGTACCATTGTCCTCACTCATATGGAAAGCAGGGGAGAAAGCTGTCCCTGGGAACTTCTGATGTGAATACACAGGACCTGCAAGAGTAGCTATTCACACACAGCTAATTCACCTCTATTCACCCAACTGTAAAACTAGAAAAACCAAAGTTCTTACTATATTCTTATCATCTTCTCTGCCTCTCTATAATCTCTCAGTGTCCTTGATGCTCTGAAACAGCATGGGCACCAAAGAAAGCATCTTCCTAGTTGGCTGTGATCGTTTAAATATTCATAGCAAGTTCTGCTTATTCAGTTTGATGGAGAGCTGCAATACTGCTATATTTCATTAGACAATAAGGCTATGGCAAGCTGCACAATATAAGGAGATCAGGATTACATGTCCTATTGTTAACACAGGATTTCTCCCTTCTGGCTCATGCTATGTTGTTTGCCTTGATGTCGGTTTGTGAGAAGTCAGCAGGGCATGACCAAGACAGTTTTGTGTTCACATCCCGCTTTATGCACAGATTGCACACAGAGGCATAGTTTTTCTAGTGGGTTCTTTGGGTTTCTTTGCAATAATTTTAACAGAATGCAAAAATCAAAAAAACAAGTTCCAAGACTAACTCTTAACATCTTTCTTCTTATGCACAAGTACAGGCATAAGTATACGGCAGTTTGCTGCAGAAAATGAGGTGACCTTTTGTTCTTCTATGCAACCCCAAGTCCTACACCAGAACAGCAGTGAGGGGGGGAAATAAAAGGCTAAGGGAGGTAATACAACCCCCTACTTGCTGCACAGCAGAATGGATGAGTAAGAAGTTAAAAAAGCACAAGGTACAAGCAGCTAAGTCTGGAAATGCTGCTAACGTACACGCACTGCAGGATGCACCATGTGCTCTAGTAAAAGCATGGGTGGTCCCAGATAGATAGGAGTGCAAAGTGAGGGGCACTGAAGCATTTTCACCAAGCATCTCCAGAATCTCTAGGCCTGGGACACAGGCAGACTGGGACTCCAGTGATCAAGTAAAATTCAGTCCTGAATGGACGTGTGCCCAGTCTAATGTAAAAACTGATCTGAAGTCCATTGACACTGATGGGAATCTTTCCATTGATTTTGAGGGATTTTGGATCAGGCCTTTAGTCTCCAGGTCTGCTTGGAACAGCTGTCTGTTTTAAGACACTTAACACTGAGAACAGCTGTTATTGTCTCCTCCTGCCTGCCTCACCATTTATAATGTTTTAAATTTACTCAGATTGTGGGAGCATTGTTTTGGGCGGATCCTGACTAGCATGCCAAGGGCAATTCCTCATCTGCAGTATATTAAGATTAGTTGATAAATTCAGATCACATTTGATTGCCAGCAAAAAACTCCAGTGCTGATAAGACTGATGTTGTTGTAATTTACTTAGGTAAATGAAACAGACAAAGAATCAAATCTGTTAATTTCCCAAAGGAATTGCATGGGAAAGGAATAAAAAACGGATTAGCATTGCAGTTCATATAAATGAGTCCAGTTTCTCATCTGCAGTGTTAGTACTTTTTTTTAAAGCCCTACTTAATTATTCAGTAGCTTTACAAGAAAGCTAAGCCCTTCATTTTCAGAGCATTTCTGTGCATTAAGCAAAACATGGTCATTCCCACCTCACACATGAGAACACTGTGCACAGTGCAGGTGAAGTTAAGATTTTTCTACAACTTCCCAGTGATAGGGAAGGCTAGGAAGGAAGGAAGGGAAGAAGGAAGGAAGGAAGGAAGACAGTGTGTGTGATCTCAGTTTAAGGCTTACTGGGCATGCTTTTAAACCAATAAACCCATTCTCAGAGGAAAGAAAGATGCACAACCATCATCCAGTAATTTTAGTAGTATTTACTTACCTAAGGGCTGTGTTCATCTGTCCTGACTTAGACAATTAGAAGTTAGATGTCTAAGTCCAATTTAAACATCAAGAAAGGCATCTCGAAAGGACACTTCACCTCTCTTTAAGAGGTATGGCAGGGGAACAGCCTTGGCCAAATCTTGGTGGGGCCACTTCACACATTTGCACCAAAAGCCAAGATTCTTGAGAGCAGTGGACACTTGGAGAGAGTAGATACCTGTCTGGTGGGATGCCTACCAGGTCTCAGTGGGATTGATTTTCCTGGAGAGCAGGGCTGCCTGCCCTAGGGGAAGAGAGCAATCCCACAAGTGCCAGGAGAAAAGCAGGGATGGGGAGCTAGTATGGGCCTCATGTGGGAAGCTCTCCCACACACCCCTAGGCCAGATTAATATAAGATGCAAAAAGTGGTTCTGTTGCATCTCAGATTTCCATGGAGAGCCCAGGAGTGGCCTTTTCCATAACAGCAGCCCAGGGAAAGAGTTCTCAGCAGAGAGAAGCAGGGACCGGGGTACAAAGATGCACATTAAAGAAAGCCTTTCTGTTTCTTTCATGCAGACTGAAGCAGCTCTGATGTACGATGCTGTTTACATGGTAGCAGTGGCGTCCCAGCGTGCCTCCCAAATGACTGTCAGCTCCCTGCAGTGCCACAGACACAAGCCATGGCGTTTTGGACCCAGATTCATGAATCTGATAAAAGAGGCAAGTGTAGACCATCTGCTTATGGTCAGCATAATCCTTCTTTTCTTCTTTACTGTACTGGCTGTGTTGCTGCTCCCTGCTCTTCGTCATATGCTATGCTCTGGTTTCTGGTACTCAGATGTCCAATTCTTCCTCACCTTCCTAGCAGAGAAACATTAATTTACAGCCGCAAGTCTGTGGGTTGCGTTCTGGTGGAGACTTTATCTGGTCTTTCAAAAAAAGAAACTGCTAAACCATAGGTGTGATAAAATCTCAATAAGTGAGATGGAGTGACACTCCATAAGACTTCCCAGGTTTCTTGGTCAGTTAATGTTTATTACGGATGTTTATAATTTCTAAAAATATGAGATAACTGACAAGAGCTATTCTAGAAATTGAAAGAAAAGTGAGTCTGTAGCTCTGTCCTTGATTCATCACTTAATTCCAGTTGGTTTGCGGTTGTTTGATCAGGACACACAATAATACAATCTCCAGAAAATACCGCAGCCCGTATTTCTAAAGAAGTAAATTGCTTCGTGAAGTCACATACTATCTCATAAGAATACATGTCTGAGCTACCTTGATCCACAGATAAAAAAGTACACATTTTATCTGAAATGCCTTCACTCTTCCAAAAATTCAGTCTTTAGTATGAATTTCAAAATGAAACTTTTCCTTTAGGGAAGCATGTGGAAATGGAAATTGGAAATTACGTGGAGCTTCCTATATATATTTCATCTTTTGCTCCAGTTCTTGTCCATGACAGTATGATTCCTATCAAAGCCACATTTATTAGCACTTGTATAGGTGGAACACGACCTGTAGGCTGAGGTCCAAGGTAAGTGGTGGCAGCACATCAGGGCGTACACCTGAACCCAGGAATATATTAGGAGCAAACTGAAAGACAAGACATGTGGTGATTACAGAACATGTAGAAGAGCTGTCATCACCTTCTCCAAACCTTTCTAAGCAAATTTTTTAGAACTGCCACAGGCAATATACAACATGGTGATTCACCTGCACAGAAATCATTAAAATTTACTGAAACAGTGCTCTCCACACAGGGTGTTTATGAATTTTAAGGTTTCCTTGTAAGCCGCTCTCTTTGAAAGTATAAAGAAAAGACAAGAGTTACCCCAGAACTCAGGGACCTGTCTTGAGAATTAAGGAAGTTTTGAGTTACTTTCCTCACTGCTACATAATCCTGGGAACACCCAGTAGAGACAGGAAAGCAGCATTGGTGAAGACTATTTCTCTCCCACTGACATCAGCCATGCTTCATTCAGCTCCCCTCTTGAGGAGGAGGTGGGAAGACTGTAGCAGGAACAGTAAAAGATAGGAGAAAATTGTCACACAAATGTCTGTAATAAAGATGAACTTTTCCCTCCCTTCTGATTTGATCAAGTTGGAACCTTTGCTCTCGTGTTTCTCAACCTCAAACTAAATGAGGTAGCATCCCTACTTATACAGTTTCTGGTGCATTTCAAGAATAATTGTAATGAAATTGGAAGTTAGTGGAAGACTGTATCGGTGAATGCACCTGTGTAATTCTACATTGGTGACCTACTTATTTTGGTTTATGCTAAGCATACAGCATAAGGATCCTGAATCCTGCGCCAGAAGAAGTACTTTGACCAAGAACACCAGACATAACTCAGCAGATTCAATTCAAAGCTTTAACAGTTATACAGTTCCCATTTATCATGTACAGCTAGCTTCTCTTGCATGGAGTGAGACATGTGAGCTAATTATTGATTGCTTTGCAGATAGTGTCTTTCATGGTCAGTAAAACACTGATTTAAATACTCCAAGAGTCTTATCTTCCTGTTTCTGTTCTAGCCAAAAAAAGATGGTTGTTGAAAGTACAGGATAATGTTTAATAAGATGGTATTACATTTCCCACAAAGGCTATAACAGATATTGGAAACTAAATAGCAAGTACATTTGGGCCTCCCCAGTTCATGTCAGGATCTGGCTTGCTCAACAAGGATAGATGAACTATATATAAATAGTATAAATTAAGAATCAAGTGAACAGGTATGGAGAAAAAAAGTCAAGCAGGCAGAATGATACTTTGGGCCCATGTAAATAAAATTTAATCTTACTACTTTGTGATATGGTACTGGCAGTCTGTGAAGGCATTTTACAGATTGATCTGAAGACAAATACTGTGTCCTGTAGTCTAAATAAATAAATTTCAGAAAAAAAAAAAAAAGTTTTCTGCAATGAGTCCTGCAGGTGCTAGAGGTTAGCAAGTACTTGAATTTAGTGGTGGTAAGAACTGCATTCATCTTATTTGCTTTGTGGGCTAATGCTATAAAATGACAAGCTGATAGTAATAGAAAGGAACTCAGAACTCACCTGGACATGAGCAGAGGTTAAGGTGGAAAGCCTCTGACTTGTATAGCAGCTGATAGGCTGCTTGTCTCTTCACTCAGCAGATGGCAAATTAATTTTTTTCAGCAGGTCACTGTCCTGTTGGGAAGTCAAGGTTCAGGTCATAACTGATCCTCAGGTACACACAAGTTAGCTTCTTCCTGAAAGCAACTGGAAAGTGCATATCCTAGGTCAAAATAGTGCCTTTTGATTTATGATAGTCTGAATACATGTACATTGGAGTTGGGTTTTGAATTTTCAGAGTATGTGAAAACAAAAGATACCTAGTTCGATGTAAGAATACTCCTTCCTCAGCCTAAGGACTTCAGTAAAGTGTGCAGGTAACAGCAGTAGCAGATACAATGCCTATTTTTCTGAATGACTAAGACTTGAAGTGAAGAGAGTCTATAGGAGAAAAACACTAGCAAAAATGTCTGAGATACAGAATAATCAGTTGCAGCAACACAAAGAGTAATCTTCTATGCTCTAAAGATCTCAGGAGCTGATGCTGGTTATAGGAATTGTTTGGAAATTTGCAGAGAAAAGGAAACCTGACCAAAGCCCCACAGCCGTAAGGACAGCTTTGAAGTCAGAAAGGTCATCAGCTAGTTCCTGAGAAAGAGGATATTACATAAAATACACTGTCTGGGATCAAGACTCCTCTATAATAGCTCATGAAGATCTTTTTAATGAAAAGTAAATCCTTATCAGAAGCTTGTGTTTCTCAGTGACCTAGTGTCATTGATATCTAAATGATATTTTAATCTTTTAGCCCTTATGGAAGCATTTGCAGGGGATACATCTTACCCGTGCCTAGAAAGGAAAAGGAGGTCATTCTCTCTCTTCAGAGAGGAAATAAGGAGAGAAAGCATGATTCCACTTTTCCCAAAGGAAAAATGCGTGTAAGCACGAAACAGGTGTTTATAATTGAATGAACGAATTCCTTCGTCATGTCCCCTTTAAAACATGAGATAAGCCCCAAATAATGATTGTCTGTTATTCAGTTATCACCTAAACCAATAGGTCCCCTCACTCAAATCCAGTAACAATTAAAAGAATTACTGTATAGAGAAGTATTGCAGAAGATAGAGATGCAGATTTTATCTTTAGTGACTTTATTAAATCCCCTCAGACAGAATCACATGCACAAATCTCAAAGATTAGAAAAAATCTGAAGCATTTACTTCCATTTTTCAGTTTATGTTGTATTTTTGACAAGATACGTTTCAAGCATGCCTAATTAGGAGACACCAGGAGTGAGAGCAATCCATCCAGCTTCTGCATCGAGTAATTGAATACAGCCTTCCTTTCGTGGTGTGACATTAAAAGCTCTTGAGAATCCTCTGAGCTGGACTAATTCTTTGTGTAGGCTAATGCAATGACCACAGAAAGCAGCAAGATAAGTGGACTTGGTCATACAGGCACTACCATGATTGTAAAACTTTCAAGCCTCTGTCTCAGAATTATTTGTAATAATTCCTCTGAGTGAAGATATCCCAGTTAGACTGGAAAGCCAGCCTCACTCAAATGCCTTCAAGCTCAAGAAACTCTTCCCTTAAAATTTATAAAGGGTTTTCCAGCCCTCTGCTAGTTTTTTTCTCTTTTCTACAAATAATAAATAGTATGTCTCATAGAATATGTATGTATGTCTCCAGCCTACAACAAAGCCAAGGACTAGTAAAATCAAGTCCCTGAAGAAGCCTGCTTCAATTATCACACCATTTTTCATTATTAAAGACTTAAAATGAAACCTTAATTTAGCTTATTAGTATACAGGACGAGTACGGTAAATGTTGAACACATTCTACAGTTTTTAAAGCATCTAGCATTGTGTGACTTGGGTCCACAGGTGACGGTGTGCTTCAAGAATAAAATTAATAGAAAAAAGAGACATATCCGGTCTTTCCCTGTACAAGAGGTCAGAAACTGACTCGGCATCAAGAAATGAAATTATGCAACAAGGACATGTTTATTATCTTATTTTGTTATTTTGCCTGCTTTTTGAAATGGTGATGATAATTCAGTGTTATTCCTGTATTCCAAACTGAAGGCATTTAAGAAAATGATAGCCTTGCTCTGTAGAGAAAGAGGCCTCTCCATCAGCATAATTAGGAAGACTGGGAAACAGAGAAGCATTATAATTTCCAGTCACCACAAAAATTGCTGGGAAGACCTGGGAAGACAGAAGAAGGAAAGAAGATTTGATAGTCCTCTGAGCTGAACAAATTCTTTATGTAGACTAATGACCGTAGAAAGCAACAATATGGGTGGACTTTGTCATAGCAGATGTACCACAACTGTGTATCTTTCAAGTCTCTGGCTCAACTTATTCATAATAATTCTTCTGACTTAAGATGATTCAGTGTATTAGTCATTTGCTACCCCATACTTGCCTCCAAAACCATCTGCATGACTACCTCAACTGTGCTGAGAGTGTACAAATGATTTTGAAACTCCCATCTGTCCTGAGGTATCTGCTGTATACACGCTTCTTCTAGACCTGGTTGTCCTACAGTAAACAAGCAGTAGATTTCTCTGTTTTCACACATATTTAGTGCTTTTCTGCAGCTCTCAGATATTGGCTTTTTTCAAGACAGAAATGTTGGAAAGTTTATGTCCTTTAAATCTCTGAACTGTTTGATGTTTACCCAGCACTTTAGATGGATGGCGAGTTCCTACTCTCATTCTGATACAACAGTGCAGGTGAGATCCTGCCAGTTTGTTTTTCTCTTGGTATGGAGGAAGCAAACAACCATCCTCAGGACTGCTAGGTTTCCTGGGAAGCCCCAGTGAAGAGAAGGCAGAACTAACGAGTTGAAAATGGCATGACCACATGCAGGTTGATTTTGTCCAAATCTGATGAGCTGACTAACATTTTGAGAAAAGGGCAGGAAAACATAAAGTCTGGTACCAAATCACAGGATGTAATTTTCAGGGGATTCTTGATAATAACTAGCTAAATCTAAACCAAACATAGAACATCATTGGAAAAAGAAGGAACTGAAAAATTTTCATGACAGGGAAAGTATAAATTTAAAATAAGGCAGAAGGGAAAGCAATCCATCTGTGGAAACATGAATCAATTTTTTTTGGTCAAAATTGGCAGCATCTCCAAACAAAGGCACTCAAAACATCTTGCAAGAGAACAGAACATTTCTTTTGTTTTGTGGTCTTTTATTGCTACCAAAGTTAACATTTATGAGTATTTTCATGGCACTAAAAATCTACAGGGTAGAACAGAAAAATGACCAGCTCAAGAATCCGGATGTCAGAAGACGCAAACTCCCCATCTCCTCTGCCATATGAGGAAAGTTCTGTGTGTCAGTCACACGATCTTTCTGCTGCACAGAAATCTCTGTGCATGCGACTGGGGAATGAAGACAATATTTCAGCTCCAAATCATAAAATAGCATCTATTCTGCTGCATCTTTTTCATTATGTTTTAGCATGGAGCCAATTGCAGATTATATATATACTGACTGCAGTTATTCTCTGGGCTCTGATTATGCAATATTTAGTTAATCCAAAGAAAAGCAGTTATTTATTTTGGTAGGACTTCTCTCACTAGATAATTTGATATTAGAATTTGATCCACTCTCATTAAAACAAATATTTTATTTTACTTTTTAAAAACTTCTTGCCCATGAAATAACGCATGCATTTCTGATATAAGCCTATTACTGTCTGTTGCTTTGAACTGAAAATTCTTAATTAAAAGAGCAAACAAAACAACTGCTAGACTTGCATCCCATGATGATTTATTAGGAAATAAAGATCAGCTTTCCATGAAGGTAATGTATGTCTGAGGTTAATGTCAATGGGGATTCTTATTCTGAAATCAGATTTCAAGTGGAAAATCACTTAATTATGCAACGATCTATGCACAGATTGCAAAATAATGGTCCTAGATGTTGCATACTAAGAATAAATACATATTGAATTGATAAAAAAATATTTGAAAAGTTCTGATACTGTGATATCTTAAATCAAAACACGAAATCTGACTAAAAGATTATATATATTTTCTTCCTTTCCATTTTTACATTCCTAAGTATTACCTGTAAAGTATATTTGTTTATGAAAAAATGAGCGAGAATTACTATAAAGTTATATTATGTGAACATATGGAGGATATTTTGACATTTGCTAGAGAAAACCTTTCTTCAGAACATATTTTATATATCCCGGCCTACTAAAAGTGCTCATCATTTACTCTACACTGATATTTCAATTTAAGTGTTAGTGCATGGCCTAAAGTAGATGATATTTCTATTGGAAAAGTTCCCAGGAGTCTTACTCATATCACCATCAAGCCATTCAGTCAGCAGTCTTTACTTCAAAGAGCTTATGAGATAACTGCTAAATGCATATGATTTAGGTTTCGGAGCAGTGTACTCTTATTGAAACAATCAGTTTTTCAACCATGCCACCCCATACTTACTCATTCACAGATTTGCCAACACTTGGTTCCCATTATCTCAAGTGGAAATGACACAGTGCTTTGTACCACATGAAGCCCCCACAGGCTCCTTGTCATTCCTGTTGTTCAATGGGGTTGATGTAATTCTATTATAGGTAGAACAACAGCTCAGCTGGAGAGGACATTTCCCACTCAAGATGATGGGTGGGAATTCCAGAGCTGTAGCTTTGGCTCCTGGCGCTGCCAGGGACTCTGTGCCACCCTGATCAAATCCCTTCAGGACAGCCCCAAAACCTGTGGTGTGGTCACCTGATAAGGCAAAACTGGTCATTCCTTGGTGGGCACTGGGCACTTCCAATGTGCTGACATGATCAGGCCGTTCACCATCCATGTTTGTATCTACCACACCTACAACACACTCTAAAAAAAAAAGCAGCGAGACCTAAAATTTAGGTGAAGAAGTCCCATAGCTGGAAATGCTGTGATTCTCCTCTGTAAAAAGAGGATGATGGCTTTTGTCTAGTTAGTATATTTAGTCTGTTTGTTAGCTGTGTGGAACAGGATTTCTCTATGTACTGTCTTGCCTGTACAAGCAGTATCTGTTCCAATGGGATCCCAATCCCCCATTAACACAACAGTGTAAAGTTAAAGCTTTCCAAGTTCATAGTCAACAGCAATCCCACTCAGACACTTCAGCGACAGTCATGTTCTTGAATGGTAAGACAGACTCTGCTCTTTCTAGGAAAAATGACTGGCAAGGTTTGACCTTCCCTTCCAATTCTGCACACCCACTCCCTCATCTCTGGTATTGATGTAAAGCAAGCTGGTAGGTGTAAGCTGTAAAGGAACTCAAAAACTTTTAAAACATATGCTCCGAAATGAATCCATTGAAGCCTTCATTCTCAAGTGTTCAGGGTTCATTTGTCAAATATGTCACACCGTTCACATGACTACCCCTGAACGTCATTAATCTCAGCCATTGCTTTGAAAATATGTGCTCTTGAGCAGCTTGTGGAACAGTCTGTGACGTTCCTAAGAAATCCTTCATCTCTATTTACCCATCCTTTGTCTCTCATTTCAAAGCAGGGCTGTGCTCAGTCTTGTAACAGCTGTGTAAACCCTTTCCTAAGAACAAGCCTCCCCCACACCTCCTCTTTTCCATTCAAGTACACGGACTGTTCCAGTCCTGGACCTCTTCCGAGTAAAGAGACTACCAGGCATCATGATTTTCAGTAAGGTAGATAAAACCCTGTAATGGTGAATGCTGAAATTCTTCTTATTACATCTGTTATGCTGGATTTGGACCAGGATAATGGAAAAGTCATACACTCACTCACTATATTCCATTATCCTTGAGGATCTCTTTTAATAAGAGGATTAATTGTAAGAGCTGATAAATTGGTGTGTGTGGCTCAGAGCACATTATGATTTCCACTGTAACTAGAAGTGATATCATTATCACTTAAATCTGTCAAGTGTCTCTGAAATTCTAATAAAGCAGATTTCTTTTCCAAAGGGAAAGAAAACCAAAAGAAAATTAAAGTAAACTTTTCCTTGGTCATTACCATTCTGGTTAGTATATAGTGGCATTGTTATTTACAGTTTTGGGAGATTTTGCTGCAAAAAAGTGATCTGTGGTATTCTGAGCATGTAGCCACAGTGGGTTTAGATATGCCTATATTTTATGCATTTTTCATATATCTGATTTTGTAGTCAAGAAGCAATAGTTTGGAATGGGAGAAAAAAATCCCCATCAGAAAAAGCTCACACATTGTCTTGTCCTTTGCTATCAAGCAGCACAATCAATGTCCTCTGTGTATGTGCATTAATCATTAATCATTCCATAACCATGAGAGTTCTGCTCGGTTAGTAAGTCTAAAACCAAATGGGGGAGACATCACCGCCCACCTCTGCATTTGGATCGCAGTTAGCAGCACAGCCCTTGGATTACCAGTTCAAAACTGCAGTAGGTGTTCACCTTCTTTGTAAGCAGGTAATGCTGATTAAACAGAACGGATCTGGTACACCTGATATGCTGTCTGAGATCCCCATGTGTACTCATCTGCCACCTTTTCTTAAAAGCTGAAGTGTGCTGTCCCTTTAGTGGCATGGAGCCATTAGCACTTGCGGAGGTTGCTTTGCTGTCATTCACTCTAGCTCGCTGATGTTTAGCCGAAGTAAAATGTTCTAATGACAGAGTGGCTAAAGCAAATTATGATGTAAAGTCTCTCTTCAGGACAAGAATGGTTTCCTTTCAAGCTTCTCCTTTTGGTAGACCAGCACCACTTAGTCTCAGTGCAAACACATTGTGCATTCAATTTAAAGGATATATAGGTCCAAAAGGACTATGACGTTAGTATGTCTCTGCCACTGTTCAGTGGTAAATGAGCAAATGCAATTTGGGAGTTGAATACTAGTGTTTCCTGAATTCCAGGTCAGATGATTGCCAATAATTTTTTTCTTATGTTTCATTTATCATTTAATAAAACAGCAGCATGATGGTGATGTAAGTTAATACTTTTTAATTCAAAATTGTGGTTAATTAGAAATGTATATTAAATCAATAACTGATGTTCAGTTTTGCCTAATAACTTCTGATAATAAATAAACAGATTATAACACCAAGAATTAAAAATACAAATATACTTGGCCTATATGTCAGTATATATGTGTCACTGTATGTCACTAAATGTGTCACTATATGTCACTAAAAAAGACAAAAAATCCGTCCAATTACTTGTCTTTGTAGGTTACCTTTAACATGCTCAGCAAAGCAATCTACTAAAAGTCAAGACAATCCCATTGACAAAACTGAGTAGACAGGAAAAAACCTTTACCTTCAATTAGACTTCACTCTGGCTTCTGAATGTCCTTCTCCTATACTGAAGAGATAACCAGTTTCTGTTCCAAGCTCCCATTAAATCTGTAGAGAAACTCTGCTGATTGTATATCTTTAGGATAAGGTTACACATAAATAGCAAGAGAAAGGACAAAAAAAAAAAAAAAAAAGAAAAAGAGAGAGAGAAATAAAAATACAGAGACGGTTTTACAAAATAAATAACTACATATGGCCCATTGGCTACTTTTGGAATTTCTCAAGTCAATTGCAGTAGGGTTTTTTTTCGTGTGCCCAGATGCATTGCAAGGCTTTTGAATGAAGAAGTCTGTCATTTAGCATTGCACTTATATTCAAGAATAGTCTTCATGTAAGATGTTGTTTATCACCAATTTACTATTCTTTCATTTTAAACAATAATTCAGGCTTTGTTGGCAAATGCAAAGTGCCTGAATATCTTGCACAAATTCAGGCTTGAGCCCAGTATTGTGCAGGGTTTTGGACCTGAAAACAGAAGAGTACATTTTCTGCCACAATACTGTGCTAAAATAGCTTTTTTTCTTGGCTTTTCACTCAGAAGTTTTATCAACTCCTTTTGTCTATATATTTTTTTAAATTGTTGAGTTATGACAGTTTCTCCTTATTTATTCTCCTCCATTTAAAGCAGGTTCAATACGGGCACATATAACTGTAAGTGATACAGTCAGTTTTATTTTCATTTGGGCATGCTTATTTGTGTTTCAGATGTTTTCTTCCATCATTATCTCCCAACATTTTGTTCAAAATAGGGGGTCTTATTCACTGAACAGTGGGAACAATAAAAGGTTCAAAATGACTGCACATTATGAAGCATTATTAAACATAATAGTTTAAAAAATTAAAATGAGATTATACCTTTGCATGTTTGTATTGCCAGTGCACTTTGAACACTTTAAAAAGGACCTTGAAAAATTAGTTTTTTAGTCTGAAATACAACTATCCAGTATTTGTCACTGTGACACTCGACTCAGAGAAAACATGCCATAGGCAGATAAATAGTTAACTAAAATATTTGGATAAACATCTATTGAGTAAGAAAAAAAACAAATACGTTATAAAAACGCAGTCAATTTGTCTGAGAAAGATTGACACTTTTGTGTGCAGTAGTGCAATGAAATATTCACAAAACTGGCTATATCCCATTGAGGTTATATCATAAAGCTGGACATTTACTCAGTCAATGCATTAAACACACTGTGCATTATGATTTCTCCTTCTAGTTATATCTTGCTAAAAAAATCTGGAAATATAAGTGAGGTCTGGTAGGGACAAAAGAAACAGAATACGAAAAGTTTTACCTTACCAAGTCTGGTAGCAGCTGAGCTAATTGATTCTGTGATTGAGCTGTTGATTGGCTTTGGCTGAAACTAAGGCTGCTATAGTAACTGATTCAAGACGATGAAGTGGAAATTGATATAAAGACCGTATGGTTGTGGTGTGAATTGATAGCAACCTTCTAGAGTTTTTGCTCTTAGAAGTTGACTCAGGTTCATTTTTCAGTTGTTAAAATTTTCCATCTATATATTTATATGGAAACCAATGCTGTAATTTGAATATTTTAATCCAGATGTCAGTTTGCCTGCAATCTTAATCTTTTTAAGTAGTAAAGTAGAAAGTTTCACAGTTTTAATTAGGTTGCTTTGGATATTTTTGCCCTGTCAGATACCTGACAGCCTTCAGAGAGGACTGAAGACTTATCTGTGATCTGTTCTGTCTACTACCTTTACTACGCTTAGTAAGGAAGGGTCTTTGTAGCTGCTGGTCCTATATGGTTTGCTTCTCAGCTACCAGTTGAAACCAAGATATTGGGTTAATTCCCCATTTTGTTTAATAAACAGGGAAAGTTATCAAATGTTTACAGCTTAGAAATAGGAATAATAATTATTTGATAGAACTCAGTATTGAAGATTGTAAGACCTTATTTTGACCCTCAGCTGAACACTGCATTGCCCTACTGCTGCAGACCAAACTCCTGAAAGAATAACATTTCCTCGCGGTTCTGTTGTCAGAGACAGCCTGTAACCTTGCATAAATAAGATCTAAGACCAGGAAAGTATGCTACAAACAGAAGCTGCTGAAAATCACATTTTTTAATTAAGCTGCAAGCTATACTCAAAATTATACAAACAAAATCGAAAACACATTCTCTCTGCAAGAGTTTCAAATTGTGCCCTTAGTGCCTTTAATATTAAAGCAAGGACAGAGTGCAAAAAAGCAATTTCTTTTGATGAATTATATGATTAGGTTCCGATTCAACTTTTATTATATCTTGTAACATTTAACATGAAGTGTCACTAGTAACATTAAAAGTGCTATAAATCTCACATATAAAAGCCCAAAATCTCATTGCTGTGTTAAACAGTCGTGCCGATTCTGACTGCTCAGAAAGTTCTGCTTCATTTCTGTTGGTTAATTGCATTTGAGAGCTGTGCAACTGCTGCCTATTCCGTTTGCCTGAACACAATGCCTCATAGGCACTTGCATCCCTGATTTACCTGACGGGTGTCTGAAAGTGGTGCACAGCTATGATTCTGGAGCAGCGATACATTTCATTGCCTTTGCATGCAGCCGGCTTTAGGGCTCAAATCATATGAAAAGCTTCAAAGTTTTACTACAGACTTTGGAAGGCCTGGGATGGACTGTAGGTTCCTAGCTCATCCCTCTTTTTGTTTCTTCAAGAAAACTTTAGTTTCTGATCAGGTCTGCCTAGATGTGCTGCAGACACAGGCGCCACAACTGCCTTGAAGTCAGATACTAAATTAAGCTCTCTGAACTCAACCCCCAAAGTTTTATTTTTATTTAGAATGAAAAAAAATAAATAAAATCAAAATCAGAAGGTAACTTTAGAGTTCAAATGTTATTTGAAGCATGTGCCTCACAATTAGGGAAAAAAACCCTTCAACATTTAAGTTTAACTCTTCTGAGAAATGCTCCCTCACTCCTGTTTATAATTTAAGTCATATTTGGGTCATTTTTGATGGTCTAAATGGGACTTCAGTTAGACAAAGGCTTTATGCACTTCTCTGCTACCTTGAAATTCAAGCATACACCTATGCATCTTGTAACATCTTTTCTTTCCTTCTTTTTTTTAGTGGGGGGGGGGAAGGGGTAGAAGCACCAATGCCTATTTTCAAAAGTGAGCTAGCATTTCACCATAAAAATCTTTTTTACAGTTATGGACATGTAGGCTCCTGATAGCATTGCCAAAAATAACATATTGGTTCCTTTATTCAAGATCATATCACGTTAGCAGAGAAGTCGAGCATCTGATATGTAATCAATAAATGTGAACATTTCACAGAAGCAAATTGCCCTCTGAGGAGGAATTGATCTCTAAAGATCATATTTTAAAAGATGTTCCATCTTTATGAATAAGAGATAGAGGTCATGTCAGAGTAATAAAAAGACATACTGGAAAAGAGGTATTATATAATGAAATTCATTCATCCTGCTATCTTAATTATATCAGCATACAAAATGGCAAATGTTTCACTGTTTACAGCTGAGATTTTTGTATGTTCCCATGTCATTAAGACAGAAAGTCTCATAGAAAACCTGTTGCATTTGCTCTTTTCCATTCTTATGTTACTTAAACGTGCTTAGAAATCCTGCTGTATTTCCACAAAATTCTAGATGGACTAGATTTGTTCGAGGCACATGGTGCTAACATCCCAGCATCTGAGATTAAATCCTGCAGATTCAGAGCTAGAATTTAGATTTAACAGGAAGGGGAGACACCATTCTGTAAGTCTGCTGATTTTTAGTGGAGCTTTCCTTATGTCATCCGTCTACAACAAATTAAATGAAGCAAATAACAATGCTCAATAGAAAAGCTTGTAATTTATGAATTATATAGCTGACACACATGAAGAAACTCTGCCATCATTTATCATCAACCTTTCTTTTATCCTTCAAGAATTTAATCTAATGTGGGAGCTCCCAAAAATAGATTATAAAAATCATCTGCAGTTTGAAATCCATCAAATACTTTCTTTTATAGATAAGCTTCAGCTTTGAGGACAAAATGGGGGCTATATGAGAGACAGATAGTTCTCATTTAAAAGCAAGTGAGCTGGCTGCAACGCCTAAAAGGTACAGAAAACTTAAATTGTAGAGGAAGTTACTTTTGGACATTGATCCTGCTGCACTGAAGAAGCATTCCCCAGCACAGGGAATCAGCATGGCTGTACAAACCGATGTACAAAGTCCACCAGTTTAACTGACTCCTGATGCTAATGTTTAAAACAAGAAAAATGTGTTTTTACTTAATTATGATAAAACAGTAAAATGCTGCCTGCGCCAAAATTGATCATGTGCAACTTGTATGCTTTACTTCAAATACTCATGTAAGATTTCCATGTACCTTACACTATAAAGTTATTATTAGGTCTCTGTGACTGGCTGAATTTCTCCTGAAAGCCTGCTTTTAGAGCCATCATCATTGTGCCATCAACATCTGTGAGCACAGGCAGTGGCAGTGCTCCATTAGAAATGACACACCTCATTTACTTACTTGGGAATCAGTGTCTTCTTCCTTGGTGGTGCAAACTGAGTAGGGATTAGTGAAGCAATTCAGCTAGGATTTGCACCAAAGTCCAAGGACATTAGGAGTCCAATGCTGGTGGGGGAGATTTAGCCACTACCTGTTCAAGAAACTGAGCAAGAATGACAAAACCCCTTCTTTCATTGACACTTTCCTAGAAAAAATCTAGATTTCTGGGCTCTGAGTAGCAGAGGCAGTATCTATCATAACACAAGACTGGGAAATACACAACTGAGGCATCCCAGGGTAATGGGATGAGTATCTCAGAGGTAAGAGGCCAATCTCAAGCACAAATACAGGCTGCGTGGAGAATGGATTGAGAGCAACCCTGAGGAGAAAGACTTGGGGGTTAGTTGATGGGACAGCAATGTGCGCTTGCAGTCCAAAAAGCCAACCACAGCCTGGGCTGCATCAAAAGCAACGTAACCAGCAGGTCAAGGGAGGTGATTCTTCCCCTCCGCTCTGCTCTCATGAGAGTCCACCTGAAGTAATGCATTCAGCTCCAGGGGCCTTCAACACAAGAAGAACATTGACCTGTTGGAGCAAGTCTAGAGGAGGGCCATGAAGATGATCAGAGGGCTGGAGCACCGATCCTGTGAGGACAGGCTGAGAGAGTTGGGGTTGTTCAGCCTGGAGAAGAGAAGGCTCCAGGGAGACCTTATAGTGGTCTTCCTGTATCTGAAGGGGGCCTACAGGAAAGATGGGGAGAGGGACTCTTTATCAGCGAATGTAGCGATAGGACAAGAGGTAACGGTTTAAAACTGAAAGAGGGTAGATTTAAACTAGATATTAGGAAGAAATTCTTTACAGTGAGGGTGGTGAGACACTGGAACGGGTTGCCCAAGGAAGTTGTGGATGTCCCATCCCTGAAGGTGTTCAAGGTCAGGCTGGATGGGACTTTGAGCAACCTGTTCTAGAGGGAGGTGTCCCTGCCCATGGCAGGGGGGTTGGAACTCGATGATCTTTAAGGTCCCTTCCAACTATAACTATTCTATGATTCTATGAAGTGTTGAGAAAGCTTTGGTAATTCAGGTTGGTTAACTACCTTCATTCATTAATGACCTTTTAGGGACTCCTGTTCAGCACTGCTTGCTATTTGTTACCCACTTTTCATGGAAAACTTAAAAGTTCCTAGGCTGGGGTAAAGAGGATCATTCCAGCATTGCTGGTGGATTTAGACTCATAGGCCAAGATTCAGACCCAGAGCTTGGACAAAACACTCCTTTTTTAGTTTATTAGTGAATACTTATGCAAACTGTCCTGTCTTTGAGCACGTGTAATGCATATTTTATTGTCTTTCTCTCTTCAGTATATCTTTTTATATACAGTAATAGACATATGTAAATCAATATGTATAAACTGTCACAAACTTGTGCCCAATTGTAAAATACAAAACATCATAAGAGAAACTAGATAACAAAAATCGAAGAAAGTGGTTTTTATCAAAATAACAAAGCCACATATGTTTAAAAAACTATTTTTAAGAAATTTCATGCTACAGTCAATTTAAAATGCAATATTTTCTATGGCTTTGGAGTAGTTCCTACTAATTATTAAAAGGAAGAGTGTTTTTGTGTTCACACAGGCACGGTGGGATGGCCTGACAGGGCGCATAACCTTCAACAAAACAGACGGCTTGAGGAAGGATTTTGATTTGGACATTATTAGCCTCAAGGAGGAAGGAACAGAAAAGGTAACCAGATCGCTTGTAAAACGGTGACAAAAAGTTAATTTGACAAGGATGTAGGAGAGTCCATTCTCTGTAGCTTGAATGTCCTTCGCTTGGCAAAAAAAAACACTATTCAAAAGATCGTTTGAGTCAAAGTTAAAACAGAGCTACTAGAGTGTTTTATCAGTTTACAATGTGCAACTTGCATTTCAAGGTATAGGATAGGAATTTGGGACTGGCAGTAATTGTCTGAATGGACATAAGTATTTTAAGTGCACATTATCTTCAGCTCATCCCACTGTAATTTAGTGTGGTAAGTTCATATATATAGATAAAACCTAAGCTTATCTTACATGTATGTCTTTTAATTAACATGACATGAGGGAGAGAGGAAAGAAGATGCCTGAGTAACAACCTCAAAAAGAGTTGAGATATTAAAAATTCTTCATGTTTTTGAGATTAGATTGGTTCTTTTTCCCTCACATCCTTAACTGCTTATCATAAATTGCACTGAAATGTCAGACTACAGGGGACTAAATGACTTGTACCACCTTTGTTTGAAGGCAGAAAGTTTGGCATAATACAATTTGAGAAACTGGTTCTGCATTCAAACAAAAGACAAATAAAATTCACAGTCCTTCAGGACACTCAGGGAAGCATGTCTCTGAAAAAAGAAAAAAAAAATCCACATCAAAAGATCTTGTTTTCCTTACTTTACCACTTACAAATTCTCCTGAAGATGCAGAGGTGTAAGGCAGGGAGTGCTCTTTGACTTGCAGAGACCATAGGAAAGAACCCAAAGCCACGGATGCTTGTGGCCATGGTTTACACTGGCTGGACAGCACTGTTGCTGGCATCTGAACCCCACCACTGTCAACCAGGACCCATGCTGGAGACCGAGGCGAGATTGGGGGAGCCCCAGAGGGAGGCAGGATGGATTTGGCCTAGCCCTCAGCCACTAAACTTGGGCTCCCAACAGATACCACAGTGCTCCCTTCACCACTGCCTAAGAGGTAGCTGCTGTGGGTGTCCAAAAATCCCTAACACAGGTAATGCCAACAGCTCATATCAGCTGGAGACAGCATTCTCTCTTGCTCTGCATACCCTGGATTGACTCAGAGTGATAATCATTAATGGGTTAATTGAGACTTTAAATGTAATTGTTCCCACACAGCTCTTTTGTCTGGTTCTCTTTTCATTTTTAATAAAGCACTCTGTTTATTTTTCTCTGTACCAAGGCTGCTGGCGAGGTTTCTAATCATTTATATAAAGTATGGAAGAAGGTTTGTACACAGACAGGTGATGCAAAAAACCTTTGGGCTGGGTCTTCATACTCATCCTTTGGGTTTTGACAGTGACTCTCATATTGCAGTTTAGAGACAACAGTCTATCCAAGAGTACGATTTTTTCTGGTAGAATAAGTTTCATCCCAACTTGAGACATTGGTAATTCCAAACAGTAAAAAGATTTTGACAGGATTCAGCTTTTTCACCAATTTTTTTTTTCTCTTTAATTATTATTTTATTTTTCGGGAGCTGTGCCCTTCCGTTCTTAGAGTAGAGGCTCCTGGCTGCAGAAAAAGAAGTCCTTTTCTCAGCTATTACCAGGAGGGATCCTGATTCACCTGAGATTGACCATGAGTGGTAAATTTACACCATTTCAAATGTGTATTAGCATCAGCAGCAAGGACTGATTTAACATGCAGGGTTGGTTGTTGGTTTTTTTTGCCTCCCACAGAACACATACTGTGCAGGCAAAGTTCAAGCATTGCTGACTCAAAATTTTGACGGGTGTGTTATTAGCTTCTTACAGAAAATAATGTAGATGATTAAGTGGGTGCTGTCACTCACTAACATAGGGAAATTAGAACTAAGCTTGTTTATAAAAGATCTAAATTGCCCCAGGAATATCAGCCCTCTTTTAACATGAGGTTCCTCTGCCTGGTGGAAAAGGCACCAAAGTGGGAATCAGAGACGAGCTCCATGCACTGCTCACCATTGGAGACACAACCCACAGTTGCCATTCTGTAAGGAGATGATTACAACTGCATTCACCCTGTTTAAGTGTTCTGGAGTCACAAGATAAAAAATTCTTATAAGACTTAGAATTATATTTTGTATATATTTCACACGAATATTATTGTTTCCCACCCCGCCCACATACACAGTTAAAAAAGGGTTTGGTTTTGTGTTGTATTGGGAGGGATTTTAATCCTACAGAGTAGATCAGTGCAAAACAACCTATAGCACTCTTTTCATTTTCTTATAAAGCACATATTTAATAACTTTGTTTTAATCTTCAGTGAATCAGGCTAAGGCAAAAAGGCCCCCGTTTCCCTCATTACTGATGAATAGATCATCCTACCTGACATGCAGAACACTATTGAACCAATCTTGCTTTTGACTCTAGGCATTTTGTGCTACGCCGAATTGATTTAAACCAAATTACAATTGGTTCAGTGCACAGTCTTGCTGAGAAGGGCTTATGACACCTCTCAAACTTGTCACTAAACTGCAATAAATCCCCTGGATTCACCATAGTGATGTACTACCTTGGCCTCATTCTTCCAGTGCCCCTCTGACCTCCTCCATCGCTCTAATCAAGGTTGACCTGCGGTGTCATTCTTCTATCCAGACAAAGAGTGGTCTCCTGGTGTATTTTGTATGCAGTGTGACTGTGTCGCTCCATGTTCTTCATGGTTGTTCTCCTCTTCCCTGCTGCCAGCCGATAAAAGCATATCAAGTCAGTACCAACGAGCAGAACGGCTTTTTGATTAACTCAGCCACCTTGGTGCAAATTCAAGGACACTGGCTATTTACTATATTCCTGGCACAGGCTATCATAATATGCAACATTTTATTTCATGTGTACTTTCCAGATCAGTTTCCCAACCTGATCTAGTTTTGGAAACAAAGGGAATGACTGATAAACACTTGAAAAAAATAATTTTTAAAAAATGGCATGACTATCCCCATTAAACACACTTTGGAAAAAAAAGTTTGTGAAAGATGAAGCAATGGCACCCAGGGACACAAACCCAAAGTTTCTTTGAAATTATACAGTTACTACCCCAAATCCACACTCAGCAGGCACAAACTAATCTGGATTTGGTACAAAGGCAACACCATCTCTGCCTCAGTTAACAACCAAAGGAAAAGACTTCTGGGTCTGAAACGACTGAGTAGATAGAGACCTTCAGTACACAGGAGAAGTCAGTGGGTCTTGTCTTAGATATACTTGGCAGTTTTGCTGGCAATCCCAGCAGGGAGGATCCGAAAGCTCCCGGGTAGAGCTGAAACGTGCTGGCAGAACAGCACGGCGATACGAACAGCTCTAAGGATGGCTGATGTCAGACCCCCAAGCCATCCGTCTGGTGCTCTCCACAAATTTCCAACGTAAACCAAATTGCCTGAACAAGCCCCTCGCCTGGAGTTTTCTCAGCCCTCAGCCACACTGTGTATGTAAATCCAAAGGCAAAAAATCCTGAAGATGCTTTCAGATTGCATTTATGTTAAGTAAATATTTATCTGAATAAATCAGCAGAGTTATAATTTCTGCCCTCACAGGGTGTAGATACAAATCCACTGAAATCATGATGATCTTTTCCTTGAGGCTTTGGATTGGGCATTAAATACAGGAATTCTTCATTATCTCTGGGGCTAGAAAGGAATTTGTCTTTGGCCACTTGTATCTCCTGGGTAAATACTGATCAGTGGGTGAAATGGTATCACCTTGCTAGCTCTGTCATATATAGTAGTCAAGAAATGACAGAATAATCTTTGCTAAACCTGCTGAAGGCACAGTGGAAGCAAAAGGCCAGTGCATCCATCAATCTGCTTCGACATACTTATTCAAGCTTTTAATATGTTGTATTGGAAGAGAGAGGTCTTGCCGTATGTTTCAAATCTACCATTTACAAAAGTTAAAATAAAAAAAAAACCCTTAAAAATAAACATTTGACATTTTTTAGCAGGAAACAAAGCCAACATGTTTGACTTCTGTAGCAAATTGGCTAATACACCACCGTATTGACATGCCGTGTACTCTTACAGCTTACTCGTTTTTCACCTGCTTTTGAAAGGGCAGCAGGTTCCCTGTGTTTTCTGAATCAGCCACTTGATGTTGCTGCCTTATTCAGATCTACAGCTGTTTCCCTTCTTTAGCATTTCGTGCTGCTGGTGTCTCTTTCTCTGGTGACTAGAACCAGTGCACTCTTTTTGGGCAGCGCGCGTTTTAAGGAAATGTTTTGGCTTGCTTCGGCTGGGCGGCCGCTCACCAGCTCTCTTCTGCGCAGATTGGGGTCTGGAACTCATACAGTGGCCTTAACATGACGGACAGCAACAAGGACCGGTCGACCAACATCACGGATTCCTTGGCTAACCGGACGCTTATCGTCACCACTATTTTGGTAAGTCCTCCCTGGGTGGAAGGGGCACCACCAGCCGTGCAGGTTGTGCTGCTGGTGGCTTGTGGGGCTCTCTGTGGCCACCTTTGCCACCTCTGCCCTCACTCCATGGCTGCCTTCCTCTGTGCTAAACAATGTTTTGGTAAAATACCCTGTTTGTAAGCAAATTTTTTTATTTAAACTGAGAATTGACATAACACTTTCATCCATCCACAAGATGGATTCAAAAATACCCCATTGCCAATGAAAGACTCTCAGAAACCTCTACCTCCAAAATCGCTTAGCTTACTTCAGTGTTTCAGAGATGACCCCTGCATACTTTTTTTCCCAAAAGAATTGACCCACAAATACTCAGCTTTGCAGTCAGTGCTTACACATCCTTCCTTTTCACTGAAAATGAGATGAAGAGGACTGAGAGGGTGGGTAGACAGATTGAGGTATGACCTTACTATGATAAATGGAAAATAATGCAACTGAGTATTCACAAGTTGTTCGGCCGCATGCTTTCTGCCTGGCCAGTAATGCCATTTTTTTCAATTATTCTACCTAATTCCTCAGGAGGGAAAGAGCTCAAAGGCTCCCTCTACGCTCCTCTTCTATTGCCAGAGGTCCTTTGCCACACTAAACAGCAGAAACCTGCTTGGCCTGATGTTCTATCCAAAATCCTTTAAAAAGCAAAGCAACAAGGTACTTTACAATCTGCCTGTGCTGTTCTCCATTCTCTCAGATTAATATCTGCTCAGCTTACAGCTATTTTATACATTTGAGTAATATTTTTTTTTCAATAAAGATTTATTTCTCATAGAATACTCAGTTTTAGCCTCTCCTTTTTCTGTTATTTAGGCTTCTCTCTCCTTTAATACCCCTTCCTGTCCCTTAGGGTGGGACAATGCAGAGTACAGACTGTGGATGTGATTTTGGAGCTGCTAAGCACTACTTTAATTAAAGCTCATGGGAGCTTTGAATGGTCTGTTCCACTGAGCATTAGGGCTCTTATGCCTAATGCCTAATCACAAATTGGTTCAGTCAACTTGTTAACACACCTAAACCAGGTTTTAACGGACATGGTAAATTACCGGTTTCCATGTAATTGCAATTCATTTATAAAGTATTCACGTAGTTTAGAGAAACTGATACAAGCCTCATTTCTGTTGCTATATGTCTACTGTCTTTTTCTATAGGAAGATCCCTATGTTATGTACAAGAAGTCTGACAAGCCCTTGTATGGAAATGACAGATTTGAGGGTTATTGCCTGGACTTACTAAAGGAGCTGTCAAATATTTTAGGCTTCATCTATGAGGTCAAACTAGTTTCCGATGGCAAATACGGAGCCCAGAATGACAAGGGAGAGTGGAATGGAATGGTCAAAGAACTCATAGATCATGTAAGATCGAATACTTATCTCTTCATTCTTCTGTTGCCTGTGCTATTTTATATGAAGCCAGTCCAAATGAAACATTTGTATTGGTTTTCCTTTTTTTAGGGGCACTGGTCTGTCTTTATTGCCACTTAGCAGAGTAGGAAGTCACATCAGTACATCTGAACAAATAGCTCACGTGTGTTGGGGGGGATCCTGCATCTGGAGGTGGGGCAGTGGGTACTGACCACAGGTCCTGCCCACCCCTTGGCTGCAAACTCCAATGGCAAAGGCTGAGCTTCCAGCCCACTTCTGCTCTCTGAACGGAGTCCCTGCCCAGGTGTCTGCCCCCTGGCACAGGACTGAGCCCCACATCCCTGGTCACACCTCTCCTAATCACGTGAAAGTCACAAATATCCCTCTGCTTGCAAAAAAGGGAGATTAGTATCATGTGCCAAATATTACCTGAGCAATGTTAAATTTTGTCGCACGCTTCAGATTTATAGTCAATTTTGGTTTAGTTTTTAATACTTGGGGGGAAAATGGACAGAAGAGCAGTGTGTTTGTTGATCATGAAAAAGATTGAGTATTTTCCCATTTGTGTTTTCAGAAAGCTGACCTGGCTGTTGCTCCTCTCACTATTACCTATGTAAGAGAGAAAGTAATTGATTTTTCCAAGCCCTTCATGACGCTGGGAATCAGTATCTTGTACCGGAAGCCCAATGGGACAAACCCTGGTGTTTTCTCCTTTTTAAACCCTCTTTCTCCTGATATTTGGATGTATGTTCTCCTAGCCTGCCTTGGAGTCAGTTGTGTTCTCTTTGTCATTGCAAGGTAAGTCAGAGAAGTAGTTTAGATGCATCCATATTAACTACCTGTCCTCCACAGGTGTTGCACGTGCTCTACAAAGTAGATACAGTATAATGCTGTCCTAAGGGATTTATCCAGTCCTAAAACATAACATTCTAGAAAGTCTCTTGGTATTTTCACATCGACACTGCTATTGCATTTATATGTTGCAATGTGATGAGATTCTACTTTCCTTAAGGGCTGAATGAAGAGAATTATCCAGTGAAATGTGTTAGACTTTCTTTGTCAGTACACACCTCAACAGACTATGTTAAAAAGTAGTTTATATTACTTGCATGTAAGCACTTCTCTTTTCCACTAGCAGTCCATACAGTTAAAAGGTAAGAAAGAGGATGTGAACATATTTTTGCTGAAGGATGTTAATTAACTCAGCTAATTTCCTCTTGAAAATACAAGATAATGTGACTGGGAACCTAAGGGGGCAATCTGCAAGGTGAAGTATGTCCCAGGCTCTCTCCCCGAACTGTCCTGAGGTGCACCCTGACTGTCAGTGGCAGGCTCCCGGTGATGGGCCTATTCAAAACCAGCAGGAAATAAATACTTATTCACCGATTTTCCAAATGAAGCCAAAGCTCATAAAGTTCTCAAAGGCAGGTTTGCCACAGTTTCTGGGCCATTGGACCACAGTCACTTCTGCCAGAGGGATAGCAGAGAACTTTATAGCCTTATCATTGAACTTGACCTTAAAAACTCTAGACAGTTGATATGGTTTCACAAACTGAATGCAAGCTACTTATCATGGCCTCAGAGACCACGGGCCACAGTTTGGGAGTCAGTTGTTCTAGGGCTTTGAACAAGAGAAAACCAAGCAAGAAAGAAAATGAATGTAGAAACTTGTTAGAGGAAATTGGTCATTCTAGGCCTACTTTTTCATATACTCCTCAATAAACTTGGACTCTGAGCTGGCATAGTTATTGTCCATTCCTTCAGATAGTGGCCTTGGAATTTAATTTCCAACCCTATTTATTTGATCTCATGCCATCCTTCATTTTTTCCTTTTCATAATTTAAAACATAACATTTTTTACAAGTGCTTCACAGATATTTGTATTTTGGTTCTTACTGAGGATTCTTAATCAAGCCTTTCCCCACTTCTGTTATGTATTGGTTTGCATATACATCAATAATATATTCCACATTAATAAAATATGTGGAAAATATCCCAAGAAAACATTTATATTATGAAATATAAGAATGAAAGTGATAAATCATTGGAAGTCTGCACATTCACATCGCAGCAAAAGTAACAGAAATGCTACAGTTTTTATTGCAAATGATGGCATTCAACTTTAAGAAGCATGCAATAACGTATATAGTCCAATGTATACATACATATACCTCATTCAAAAGTCATAAATTAATTGTAGTCCAAATCTTTAATTTTAATAATATAGCACATTGTGCCTGACTTGCACTTCTGTGTGAGCCACGTCAAATGAAGATCTTGCTGCTTTTCCTCCAATTTGCTGTTTTCTTTTAATCAAAAGACACAGCCCTGCAAAATCTTTATTTGCCAGCAGTGTTCTGCTGAGAGTGACTGGCCTCGAACATATGTTTCTCTGTGGTCCACTGAACAAACCTTGTTCCAGATGGACAACCTATGAGAATGCTTTGCTTGTTTGCGTGTTTCTATACCGGTACAAAAGTCCAGAAATTTGTGGGATTTGCTTTTTTCTTTAAATAGCTGAAACTGTGAAAAAGGAGGAGGGAATTAGAGGAGGAGAGGTCATGGGCTAACTTATTAGTGTTGGCCCTAGGTAAAAGGAAGAGTTCATCCATCTCTGGCAGCTATGGGACTGTATACAATTAGTCATTGCTTCCCACAAGCTCTCGCAGTGGCTCACTGTACCATAAATAAGAACTCTTACTGTACGCAAATCATGATCTCATTCATGACTAATATTAAATTTGCTCGACTGTGACAGATTGACTTTTCTGCGGTTGTGTGCCAAGACTAAAAGCATCCCACAGTCCTCTCCACCTCAGAACAGGCAGAAGGGAATACAAAGCCTGAGTTATCCTCGGCATTTTTATTTTTCAAAATAACAACATCAAGTTTGCAAGAATAAATAAGCATCAGGGTCGTCTGTCTGCTCACAGAGCTGCCTACATACAGATGTGTGGCCAGGAGCAAACCAAAAGGAAATGCACAGTGCTCACAAATCATCTACTGTGAAGCCTGTTTGCTTTTCTCTCTTGGCTGTTAAATATTGCTCCAAATCACAGTGTAGCCTTTGGGAAAATCCATAGGTTTGCCTTGTGCAACAGTGTTATGGTTTTTTTCTTGAATCTTTCTAAAAAGCAATAGTTCCAGGAGCAGCGCAACTAATGAAGCCTGATTTCCCTACAGATTTGTGTCTCATGGTGGATTGTGATCGCCAGTCGAAGTTTGTTTGTCTGTTTGTTTGCTTTCCCTGCAGCTGAAGGATGTATAGGCGATCTTTCCCATGCGGATTAACTAATACATAACAAGTTGTGAGCTCATCCTGCAGCTTGTCTCCTAATGGGGCTGCTACTGCAATGTTTCACAACACTTTCACCAGTGTAATAACCTGTGAGGCCTCTACCTATTTGTCAAATGGGGCTAAAATTATCTAAAAGGCCTACAGGTCATTGAAGGTATAGACCCATACACGTTCACAATACACAGCACAAAGCCTGACTTCTAACAACTTAAATATATGAAGTTTGTATGCCATTCTCATAACCCACCTGTTTTCGGAAAAGAGGAGAAGAACCCACTAGTTCAACAAAACAGTTAACATAATTTTCTGAATGTTTACATTTTTTCTGATACGTTTTTTTTTTAAACTGATGCCTAAAACCAGTGCCTAATTAGGTTGTGACTATATAGGCTGAAGTACATAAAACTGTGTTCACATGTCATCTTAACTTATTTTAGACTTTACAAATTTTAATTTACTACGAGAAGCTAAGCCATTCTTACAGTCTAGGTCTAAACCTGTTCAAATCTCCAAATATGTCAAGATTTGCCAAGCGTTGCAGCAAATATTGGTTAAGTTGGTTTTAAGAACGCCAGGAAACATCCACTTTTTAACACTGCCATAGTAAATTAAATGGTTAATATTTTGACATCAGTTGACATGGAAGACAAATACTTGGGAATAATTTTCATAGACTAGGATAATCTTCCAGTTATTTCTTCAGACTTGTTGGCAGCTGAATAATTTCTCATTTATGTTTGAGCTTTATGTAGCCCTGTCATTGTTGTATTAATTTTTAAACTCAAACGCTGAAGTTTTTATCACTGTGAAGTGTTGCAGAATGACAAAGCTCTTTTCCTAAGTATGCTGCCAGTGAATGAACAAGGCATATTCTGCCAAAGTTTCCCTTTACTGCTAATGTCATATCAGCTGTGTTGTTGATGTTGTTGGTAGAGCTAGGTAGCTGAGGTGGCCAGTGGTGAATAATATCACAGAGACCCTATATAAGAAGGTGCCTAAGTGACCTTGAGCATCTTGTCTTTATCAGAAACCTCAGCTTAGCTACTGCTGAAGGTCCAAAGAGGGAGAAAACCAGGGGAAAACGACCAGGAAAGCAAGTGGCCTGGGCAGTGAAAAAGCAAAATTGTAAGCCAGCCTCTTTCTAGAGCTCAGCACAGCAGTAGAAACACAAGAAGAAAATCAGCTTTGTTTCAAAGTGAAAAAGAAATATGTACCCTACTGCACATTAAAATACATACCCAGAGCTATAAAAATCTTTCCATTCTGGCAGAAAGAGTTTTGCTGCCAGAACCTCATTGCCACTTTCTAGCAACTGTTGTTTTGCTCTTTTGGTGATGGAGACATTTGTGTCCAAACTACTGAATGTAGCTGTTGTCTGAAACGACACAAGATCTCAGCCTTGGGCTTCCCAGTCAGGTTGGGCAGAGTTATTCTGGACTCTGGGACATATATTCTTATGATCCCGTATTAAGACTCTAGGACCCTGTGGGTAAATGCTCAGCATGGGACTTCTTCACTTCTACGGCAGTTGGCAGTTCAGGCAACCTGCAAGTCCTAATTCTGGGTCACTTGTTAAGGATGTGTTTCCCCATGTGTGCACAAGCTGAGTTGGGACCAATTTCGTCGCTACACAACAGTTGCTTTCATTATTCTAGCACAAATTTGAAACATATAACTTGATGATTGCTCTTCTTTTAACTGGTGTATCCAGAACTGTTGTATCTTGGATCTGAAAACTGCTCCTTTTGTTATGATTTTTAATACTATCCTACTAGTAACAGTAATACTGTGCAGCTAATGGCATCCTAAGCTACATACTGATTCACTTAGTGGGTTCATTACTATCAGAGTTCATTACTTCAGCTAAGCAAGGCACTCTGCTTGCAACCGTGCATAAATTCAATGCTTAATTATATTGTTGAAACAGTAATTAAAATGTATTGGCATGACATTGTCAATTAAAGCCATATTCATAAGCTTCACGAGAAAGCGTGCAGCAAGCCACACAGCAGTGGGAAGCAACAGCAGGCAAGGCACCTTGGGGAGAATTGGTCCTTCATGTAGCTCTGCCAAGTGTCGTGCAGAGCAGAAGGGCCACAGCTCACAGTTGCAGGATGGCACGCAAGGAATAGAGCAGAGTTCTTCTATTAAAGGCAATCTTCTGCATAATTCTGTCCCCACAATGCCGACAACGTGGCATTTTATTTTTCCCCACGGCCACGTCAGCCTCACCCAGGGAGAGCACGTTCAGCATCCAGCACCTCACCTACAGACAGCTAACGGTGGTTGCCTTTAGAGGGCTGCTACTCCTTCATTATTTTCTAAACGCTTTACCGAGGGGCAGCTCCGTGGCCTCTGGTTGTCACTCCTCCCCTGCAAGTGTCTGTCTGTCCGTCGGCGGTGCAGGAAGGAAAGCCACGAGGCGATGCAGCAGCCTCTAAGCCGAGCACGGGAGGAGTACGGTGCAGCCCCGTGCCAGACCTGGGGCTGGGCAAGGGGCTCCCGGCATCGCAGCGCTGCTCCACAGCTTGCACGAGGCAGCTGCGAGACATCCCGTGGACAGCCTTTCAGCTGAGGTTTTCTTTTTCTCCTTTCCTTCGTTAACCTCCTCACTTTTTGTGCGTTGTTCAGCAGGTTTGCTGCCGCTGTGTGTACTCTCTTTGATGTTTACAGGTTGTTTCTGTTAACTGCCACAGGTTTACACCATATGAGTGGTATAACCCCCACCCGTGCAACCCAGACTCAGATGTGGTGGAAAACAATTTTACTTTACTAAATAGTTTCTGGTTTGGAGTTGGAGCTCTCATGCAGCAAGGTACACCGGTTACACTTCGTTATCGCACACGTCCCACAGTCTGCTCAAGGGCTTCTGTGCTGGTAAACTCCACCCTCTGTAAATGCAGCATATACTGTAAAACCTGATCTCAGAAACTAAGCCATAGAAGAAAGGAAGAAAATGACGTGCCACTGCAACCGGGAGCAGGCAGAAGAGGGGATCCTCTGAAACCCAGGGTAGGGCTGCAGCAGGAGGAAGGAGGGGAAGCATCTGAGAGAAAGGGAAGTAGACAGGGCCAAACAGGAGTTTCTGGAGTTGAAATGTGAAATAACCACAGGAGAGACATGGAGCGCTTCATGCTGAAGTTGAGTTTATTGGTATAAGAGGTTTGGCAACAGGAAAATGTTGGGCTCCATCCCAGTGGAAGCAGAAACAGACTTAGCTACCCTAGAAAAACTGCTTTAACTGCCAAACAAAAAAAGATGCTCTTTCTTCAGAAAGGTTGTTAAGCTTGTTGGCATTTGTCAAACACTGTTTAAAACCGAAACCAAACCTTTTTTTTTATGGCTTTTCTGCAGGTATGAGTCCCATCCTTCTGTAAATGCATCCAACCCTAGAAGCATTAACTTAACCCAGTCACAAGTCCCTGTTGCTGATGATTTTGGAAACAGCTGACATTTTACTCGATTGTACTCAAGGAAGGGCAGTGAAGCTTACTCCATATGGGAAGTCAAACAGATATGTGTACTAAACACATTTGTTTATGGCTTGTATGTTCTAAGGTTTCCAGTTATATCACTATTCACCAAAACTGGGGTCCACTGAAAAGAACAAAAATATTTTCTGACAAACATTTCAAGTTGAATCAAAGCTGAACCAAAAAAACCCCACCCCACAACAACAACCAAAAAGGCAATTCAGAGGAAAGCCCAGCAGTACCTTGGTATTAAATTCCTAAACATTTAAGTAAGGAATATAAAAGCACCTCTGCATTCATCCTGGTACAGTTTATTCTTCCCTCTTTAATAGACATGAGTAGCAGTAAAACAAAAAAAAATGAAGAGGATTTTTTTCCAAGATATGCTTGAGAATTAATTTTGTATGATACCTAAGATGCACTTGCTTTTATTAGTGCACTAATATATTGACAGGCTATAGAGGTTCCTCACAGGAATTGCTTTGAAGGAGGTTGGATGAAGGAAGAGCTGTTCTGTTTCCCTTTTTTGTTTTCTTTTCCTTCCAATTTATCAGTAAAACACAGGCTGAGGTTTTACAGTATCAGGCAGGTGTGTGTATATAACTGTGATTGCCCTGTGTGTGAAAGTGCCCCAGGATTCTGTGTTTCCATGTACTGCCTTTTTTGGAGTTTACCATCATCCACAGCAAACTGTGGGATGCAGTGTCTGCTCGTTACCACTACCTTGGGTACATGACAGTCAGCCCCAACCAGACTCTGCTTGTCTTTCAAGAAGATTAAAAATAAAACAAAAGAAAGAAAGAAAGAAAGAGAGAGAGAGAGAAAGAGAGAAAGAAAGAAAGAAAGAAAGAAAGAAAGAAAAAAAACATTTGTAAGGCAACACAAATGTTTCCATGTGCAAACTTGTGGTGCGTGTGATTGTAAGTGCATCATCGTTAACGTGAAGAGTTTGAACATGATGTGAATGATTGTGAAACTCTGCATCTACCGTTACACTCTTTCTTGTTGGCAGCAGCTGCTTGTTATGCTTGATTGGAAGCCACTTGTTATTAAATTTTAAAATGTGATGATCAGACTTTCTCTTTTCTACAGAGCGTGAGCAAAGTCTGGATCAGGATTGGCTGTCATGTCTGCCATAAAAAGGCACTAGAGAGACTTCAGCAAGTATTGTCTCTGACCCCGAGTCTTGCTAGCAACGTTTTTATTTAGACGTTACGTCCCCTGTTTTTCCCCTGAAAGTCTCAGATGTGTTACGCATACTCTGAAAGCATCCAAACAGGGCGCATTTCATCCGATCCATTCAGATAAACTATCACTTTCAGAAAGGCAAGCTGTCTGTCAGAGCCCCGGTTGAGCCAAGCCATGGGTCAGACCAGGACTATCCCAATAACTAGGGGGTTTAGGGCAAGGTTTGTGAGCATGGAGCATATATTAATGCTTATTGCTGGAATCATGGCCCTCGAAAAGGTGAATGTTGAAATAATTGTGGGAGTGATCAAACGAGATGCTGGGCTCACTTGATTCAGCTGGGAGCAGAGCGTGCTCAGCACCTCACAAAAGGAAAACCGTAGCTCACTGCATAATTAATAGACTGGTGTCTTGAGCTTAATTGAACTGAAGGTATTCTGCTGCTTTTTCACAAACAACTTTTTGCTAGAGGAAATCACAGGAGGTTTGGCACCTCACCCCACAAATTGAGCACACAGGGCTTCTCCACCTACTCTCTTGTGCCACCGTAAGGCTGCGCTGGCAGATTTCATGGTTGCTCATTAAGATATTTGCAAGGTATCTGGCTATTATGCATTACTGGGATGTCTGTGTCAGAGCTAGGTATTGCATCGGAGTCCAAGTGTAGAAATTATGTTTTTATAGCTGTCTAAGCTTAAGAAAAACAAACCCTCAGGATGACCTTAATCAGCACTCCTAGAAGCCAGCTTTTGCAGGTCAACCCCAGCTTAGAAATAAACACACACTTTTCCTGAGAGTAACAATACAAAAATGGAAATTATTTCATTGCATTGAAAAAAAAAAATCTAATCTGAAAAGCAAGAAAATACAACAGACCACAAACATAAACCCAGATAGAGCTACTGCTCTTGAAATGGGTACATTTGGACTGGGAAATTTCCAGTGAGAGTTTCGGCTTTTAGACCGCTGGCTTAATTTGAAATCCGTGCAGTACCAGGGCTGCAGAGGCAGAGCATCTGCTCTCACAGTTTGGCAATTCTGTCAACCTACTCAAACCCTTGGGCTATGCTTAGCTTTGACCTTTAAGAGACATGTCTATATGTTTACAAAGCTAAGTTAAATCTGTTTGCTGATTGTTTGGAAAGTTTTTACCCTCTTGGTCTTTCCCCCAAAAGTCACATTTAGAGTTTTTGCAAAGTCTGAAAATATTCTCTTTAACATGTTTAAATTTCTTACAGAAATCATTAAATAGCTGGGGAGAGATAATATGTCAACACATTTTTCCAGTAATAGAAATATGTTTGTCACATGAAAAGCTTTACATGCTGAGTTCCCCATTCACAGGCACTTAAGTACTGTCTTAAGTCCATCCTTCATCAACAAAATAATTATGCAAAGGCTTGACTTTGAAGTCAAAAGCATTCAAGTAGCTGTCTAGGTGCTTTGCTGAAGCAGATTCTTGAATCCCACATATCGAGATAAGTTCAGTGGGGATGCCTCTAGAAAAAAACAGCATAAAACTCGCATCAGAATGCTTAGAAATGCAAGTGCCTGTGGGGCTTAAATACAATTTGTCTGAGCTGATTAGAAGCCATTTCTGTGCACTTAATGCCCACCTGTGCTGTTCTCTGGGGTTTTATGACAATGGCAGATCACTTTTGTATTTGTTGGTCTGACGTGCAGACACATCTGCTGAAATCTTTTCAGCAAGAATGAGTATTAAATACACTGTCCAAAACTTTGCATTGCCCTGTAGATCCAAAGGGTACATCCATTCACCCTCTGAATTTCCAAACCACACATTTGTAATAAGACATGTTCTGGGTTCTGAGCTCAGGTTTACACAGGTCGATGAGTTCACTGGAACTGTATTGATCGCCCTGTTCCTGCTCAGGTATGTCGATAGGAAGCACAGGGCAGGTTTCTCTTGTAAGGAATTTCTGCCAGGTACCTTGTAAGCAGAATAGCATTCTGCTAAAGATCTCTAATTAAAAAATTGATTGCAGTATACTAGTATAGCTTGCTGGGGATGTAAGAGGTTAATATCACAATGAGCATTAGCTCAGAGATGTAATGGGGCTTAGACCCAAGGATAATTCCATTTGTCATGTATCATGGCATACATCCCCTTCACAGTGTGTTACCATTATATATGTTAGCTGTGCATCTGTGAGACTATTATTTAAATCATTTTATCATGCTACAGCTCATAAAAGCATTCTGTGCCTAAAAACAGTCTGTGGTATCAGGAAAGGCATCTTTCAGCATCATTTTAATATGATTGTTTTGATGATATTGTAACAGGATCAGAGCTGATGCCTAAAGCTCTTTCTACCAGAATAGTTGGAGGAATATGGTGGTTTTTCACCTTAATCATAATCTCATCCTATACTGCCAACCTGGCTGCCTTCCTGACTGTGGAGAGGATGGAATCCCCCATCGACTCAGCAGATGATTTGGCAAAGCAAACCAAGATAGAGTACGGGGCTGTTAGAGATGGATCCACGATGACCTTCTTCAAGGTAAGATTGCCCAGCATTGTTGACATTGTCCAGCTCTTTAAAGTTGGACTGACTCATGGCCCTCCACCAACAAATGGTGAGGCAGAATCACAATACTTGGAAGAATTAGTGCCCAATCTATAGAGGATTTACCCAAATCTGTAGAGGATTCTTCAGCAATATTAATGTAAAAGGCGATTTTCCCCCAAGACATACAGAGAAACAATCTGATGCTACACTGCTGTGGCAGGCAAACTCATGCCTTTGATGGGAAAATCTGAAGGCAACCAGGGCATGGATGTGGGGACAGTCTGGTCCAGGTTGTATCTCAGGACAGGATCTCAGCTTCTTACAGCCACTTGGCTAAGATCACTTCTGAAGGTCACATTTGCACCAGAAAAATAGTGCAGGCAGTCAAAACGCAAGGCTGTTTGTCCTTTTTTTAAAGTGGTCCATGGCCAGTATTACACAGAGTATTAATATACAGGCCATATACGCACATGAACAGACCTGTAAGTAAAAGATTATTGTCTGTGGCTAATTGCTTTGTAGATAACTGCATTTTTTCTTTCTTTGTTTTTCTTCTTTTTTTTCCCCCACTATTAGTATTAATTACATACAAAATGGGTTAATCTCATAAAATGTCAATGTAAAAGCCAACAAGCTATAAATACAGCATATACGCACAAAAATCCTGTGACAATTAGAATTAATTAGCAGCTTCGTCGGCAGTCTCAGCAGGGAAGCAAAGCACTGAATGAACTGGGATTACGCTTTTTACTGTAGCATCTAGGAATGGTGCTTATTGACAGTGAAGTATGCCTTTGAAGAGGATGAGGGACCATGGGGAAGCAGCGTGTGGGGCAAAATAATACTCGTTCCACACCTGTGTGTGCAGGAGTGAGCATCTTCAGCCCCCTGTGCCAAGAGCCCAAGCCCCTGGTGCTCCAGCCTGAGCTTTAGCCACAAACTCCTCTGCTTCCAACACGAGGCAAGGTGCTTCCACACACACAGACGAAAAGGATTGTGACTAAAGTATTCGGGACATCTCTCAAAATGAATAATGCTCATCAAGGATGTTTCAATCATGTAATAGATCCGATGGTAGGCTATCCCTGGTGGAACTGTCAAGGGCGAACTGCCCTTGTAATGGCTCTCCTGTGGCTGAATAGAAATGCTTCCACGCTGAAAGAAATGCACAAACCACAGCATTTTTCAGAGTCTCATTTTTGTCAGTTCTTGAAATGATGAGCTGACATTTCCACTAAGATATGCTGGGAAACCCATCTGGAGGTAATCCTGGAAATTGCGTTAAGGCAAATCCCGGACTCTCATCGGGAATATAAGGCAGTAGGAAACAGCCTGCAGCACTTACTTTCTTAAGGATTCCAGGAAACTCCCTTGGTCTAAGAGCTCTTAATTTCCCAGTCACTGTCATTGCTATTCTGAAGTCATATTCAGTGTCAGAGAGAAATTGTCCAAAAACTTGTTCCTTCCATGGTTTTTCAGTGGAAATAACTTCTTAATTTCAGCATCAATTCAGAACAAAATTTCTAGAGCTGTTTCCAGCTTTACACTGATTATCTTGCACCATTAATCCCTGAAATTAAAATTTGCAGGCTTAAAAGAATGTAAACCTTAAAAAAAAAAAGTTTCAAAGTGATTAAATATTTCTACGCTATACATGCTAGCTTACTTGTGCCTGAAATACACATGTACACAAACACAAGTGAAAGGAGACTAGTTTTAGTAAAGAATGGAGATGGATTCTCTGGCAGACTGAAGGTAACATAGTGCAAGATAGATGAAAAATACAATTTGTCACACTTGTAGACCAGTGAGACACATACGGGGTTATATAAAAGGTGTAACTATTTTTATTAGAGAAGCCCTTCAAGATCCTCACAACATTAGGATTTCTTTACACTGTCCAAAACTTTAAAAAAACCCAAACACGGAGTAGGTCTCCATACAATAAAGACGACAGGTACTGAGGTATGCAAAATGAAGACTGTGTGGTCTGTGAGGGAGTGACTTTGCTTCCCTTAGACTGTAAAATACCACACATACTTCTTCAGCTAAGTGAGCACACACACACATGCCACTGAGAGACCTGGGAATTAGGAGAAGGCAGGAGTAAGAGTTTATGGGCAGCGGCTACTCCCGTTCTGGTGCTACATATGCATTACCATATAGTTTAAGAAAAAACACCTTTGCCATAACCATTCTAGAAAAGACATCTGGAATAACCATAACCATTCTAGAAAAGACATCTCCCCAGGCTCTTTCTGGGGAGCTGTGAAGTCCTGGCCTAGCCTGGACGGATTCCCCCAGGCTGCCCCACGCCGTGATGCACCCAAACGCCCAGGGGTACCCTTCGACAGCAACACCCCAGCGATTCGAGGGCTGGAGGAGCTGAGCTGGGGTGAAAGGTGCTTTTCGTGATGGGCAGCCTGTGCTGCAGAGACAGTCCTGCCACCTTGGAGTGCTGATGTGATGGGCACAAGGAAAGGGAAAAGAGGAATCAGCATCACCAGGTGCAACAGCAGCAAGAATATGCTGCAGGAGGGTTACACAGGGCTGGGGTGCACTAAAGAAGGCTCATTATTTAAGTACTTCCCATGTTGCAAGAATTGATTTATCTGAGGGCTACACTCAGTACTTAAACCAAGAAATGCCAAGAGAAACAGCAGACTCTTTCAGACTAACATTTTTTTAAAGCAAACCCATGATACTCTGGGCATTCCTCACTGCGGAAGAGAGAGGAACAAGAGAGTGCCTGTCATTTAGGAGACAAGATGCAAAGACCAGATGAGTCTGATTTTCAGGACTATAAGAGATACACATGGCAAAAGGATTTCTCAACACATCAAGTGCAGAAAAAAATCCTGGCACGAAGCAAACTCTGAAGAGCTTTGGTTTAGGACTTTGCACTTAAGGTCACAGCTGGAAGCCCCTGAAAGATGTCATTATACAGTGTATTTAATGGATGGGATGCAGGTTGGGAACCATACAAGAAAAGCAAGGCAATTCCACTGTTTTTCTGAAAACTCTATTTGCATTTATTCAAACTTGCCTCGCTTTTTATTTATTTGTGTTTGTAATGCATGTACTAACAGTTGGGGTTTTCCACAATGTCTTACACTAGTATACCTGTTGTGTCTGTAGAAAAACTATTGCTAAAGAGGCAATATTTTTGATAAAGTTTTTAAAGTGACTATGCCTTCTAGCCAGGTAGTGGGGAGAAGGAAAACAAAAGGAATTTAAATTACTTGGGGAAAGAAATTAATTTCTGACTTTGAAAGAACCTTGGAATCAGCTTCCTCCCTGTACACAGATCCCAGGTCTGGCCATACCAGATGAAAATATACAGAAAACAGGGAGTGGACAGTTAAGTAGTGCTCCAGCAAAGGGACGGAGTCATAGGCAGGCAAGCCAGCAGGATCTCAGGCAGGATTCACCATCTGTGTGCATGTTCAAATTTGGGAAAAGTCCAACCGAGGGCAAGATGTTTCACATCCACAAATAGTGACACACACATATTTCTCCAGACTGCTGTCCTGCTCTATTTTCAACAGGTCTATAAATCTTCCATTGCTTTCTTGCCCCTCTGTGATAATAGATCTTAATCTCATGTTGCAACTCTTGCCAGCTCCTACCTTCTGATGTGCAGACAAGTTTTCACTGGAGTCAATGAGAATTCAAAAGCCAGAATTTGGCATATGATCTATTCGGGGGGGGGGAAGGGGAGTTGACAAGTCAAGAAGCTAAGATCTTTATTTCAAACTTCTCTGAATAAGGAATACATCCATTCCAGTAAATTCAATATCGGGCTTAATCTACTACATAGCATTATCATCAATTTCAAAGTATATTCCCAGCTTAGCAGTAAAAATTGTTTCTACTAGTAAAGAGCCACTTAATCATCTTCAAAATTTAGTGGTATCCTACAGCTCACCAAACTTAGAATTCAGGTGACATTCACAGGTGTTGAATTTACAGGTTAAGCATATTAACATTTAAAGCTCAAAAAACTGGAAAATCAACTTCTCATAGAATCCTCCAAACTCTGGTGTTTAATAAGCACATATGGTCTCCACACAGTGAGCCTAAAATCAGCTATGATGGCTAAGAAATGAAGGCAGGGCCTATGAAGGAAGTGAGGATGTACTGCCCAGAACTGAGGAAACATAACTGTGTGGAGGACCTTCCACTCATCTTTACATTAAAAAGTTGGTTTTTATGTGTCTGGCTCATGCTAGGCTGCAGCACAAAGGAGTTCAGCAATGGCTGGCTTTGCCATCTTGATGTATTGCCATCAATACAAACAAAATCGTTTGTATTGACAGTTTCTAATGGACCAGCTGTCCATAAATTTACCTTGATATTTAATCCAAAAGCCACAAAAGGCTGAGGAATATTTCACAAGTGTAATTTGGGCACTGGTTTGATTCTGTGCCCTAATTTTCCCTCCTTAGAAATCCAAAATATCAACATATGAGAAGATGTGGGCGTTCATGAGCAGCAGGCAGCAGACAGCACTGGTGAAGAACAACGATGAGGGAATCCAGCGTGTGCTCACAACAGACTATGCTCTGCTAATGGAGTCGACCAGCATAGAGTATGTGACTCAGAGAAACTGCAATCTCACCCAGATTGGGGGGCTCATTGATTCAAAAGGCTACGGCGTGGGAACCCCTATTGGTAAGATGCTTTCCAGCACAGGTGTTGTGGAGCACACCCAGCACCCTTCAGAAGTTTAGATGGCCATTTGGATCATTTTCTAATCTTTTAGAAACTTTTCTCATCAAAACAGACCCTAGGAGCCTCCTTTTAGGCAAAACACCTAGGCTTGCCTTGCTCATCTGCAAGCAGTCTCTGCAAGCAAGAGGGAATATAGCAGTGCAGGCTGTATCTGCAGAATGAGGTTAAGCCACCTGCTTTGCCTTCTGGAGCATCCCACTTGTAGCAAACTGGGTATCCTTCGTGCTGCTCAAGGTGCAAGTTACTCTACTGAAATTCAGTTTAGTTTGAGAAATCAGGTAGTGTCTCTGGGAAAGTGGAAGCAGTCAGGATAAATGTTTGGTCCAATGTATGCGGCCCAAAGACAGCTGCATCAAAAGAGATGAATTTCTGTTCTATTCCATAACCTCAGGGCAACACATAAGAACAGCAAGAAGCATTTGGCAAGGTTCTGCATCTGCATCGGGGATTTCAGTGTTTTGAGCTAAGCAGAGACTTAAGACTCACAATCTCTGTGAACTCTTTCCAGTAGACCTTTTTTAGCTTACCTGGTGTCCTCTCCAAGATTTTCTAATTGTAGAGAATTATAAATAGTTTCAGGTTTTTGTGATGTGTTCTTGTGAATAATTGGCACTGGGCAGCCAGATCTTGTTCCAGTATAATATACCTCTCCCTACTGCTCACATATGCATTTGCCATGCCATGTTCAGTTAATAGCTATGCAGTTTTATTGTCTTCAGGGGAATTATTCAAGGAAATATTAATTTCCATAGCTATAACAGGTGAAGTGTCAGGTCCATTGGTTGCTTGGTAAACCAGACATAAATAAGGGAGAAACACCACTGCACTTTGAACTGTGATTCTTTACGCTACTGAGTACCTCAGACAGATTGTCATATAAATAACATTTTAAGTATATTTTTCCACTGGTTATGTGAGAACAGCCTTCTCACCCTGAGGAAAATCATACACAAGCTAAAATCCTGAATAAAGACAAATGTACAGCAAGAGTTTCATTGCAGTTTTAAAGCTGCCACACTTTAAACCAAGAACAATGAAGGAATAATTGGAACAGATGGCAATCCGCAGAGAGAGTGCATCCACTGGAAATACAGCTGTGAAATATATTTATAAGATGTTTCTTGTATGATAAATGTGCCTTTATTTCTTTCTTAAGGAAAACCAGCAAAATTCAGGAGAATAGATATCTCCAAGCTCTGTGGAATAATTCAGTGCCATCAGGCATCTTAGATTCTGAAACGATTGATTTCATAAACAAAATAAGTCTTGGAGATCCTTCCAATAGATCTTGGAGATCTATTCAGATGGACCCCAAAGGCTTTCATAGCATTCAGGACTATTGCTTACAGCAGAAGCTGTGTAGAAAAAACAAAGACTTGTCTGTGACTTAACACAAAAGTTTCAGCAAGTCTTAACTGGTCTGCACTCGTTCTTTCGTGAGAATGCACAACCACATGGCTGGGGTTTGAGGCAGCAAAAGTACACCTCGCTCTCCAAAATATCCAGTGAATGAGCTGGAATATCATCACTATTTAGCTCCCGAAGAAAAAGGAAGGAGAATTTTTGAAAGTTCTATGAATCTGGGAAATGTACTATTTTATGAGAGCATCTGCAAGTGAAAAACTGCAGACAAAGGCTGTCTTCCTGCTTCTTTGTGCTGGGTTAGAATAAAGGGGATTTCAGTGTATCAAGAAACAGTAATGTTTATTACGGAGACGACGTGTCACAGAGAGGAAGGCTTGCATCAGATTCTGGGCAAAGCCCATTAGTAATGAAAAATCTGCAGCGGTGGTTGCTAGTGAACTTAATGCACTCTGGAAGTACTGCTGTAACAAAGGCACCTCTAAGCAAAACCTATGCAAAATGTCACCCTGGGAGGAATCCGGCTGAAGAAAGCAACATTATTATAGATGTCAGGACAGGTATTAATTCCGGCACCACTGCCAGTGCTGATGCTTGTAATTCTAACACTAAAGCTATTACCAGTTACTTGAGAGACTGCTAAGAAAGTAGATAGATGCATTTCTTCGCCAGAGAGGTAGGTTGTTAATAGCTCAGAGCCCATAAATGATATGCTGAATATTCAAAGAGGTGTTGAGATGGATTTGTGTGCAGTTTTAGTGCTCAGCGCTAAAAAATCACCAATCGAACACTCCAGGCACACTTGACAAACTTTAAAAAGCATGCATAGAAATATAGATGTACCTGTTACCCTCAAGATGAATTGTGATAATCCTGCTGGCAACATAAACATCACAAGAAAGAATGAACATCCCCACAAATCCTGCTTTGTGACTCGGGCTGCTTCACTTTACCTAACAGCTATGTCCTTTCAGACAAGGGAAAATAGATGAGTTCTACAATCTAACAGACTCCAGCTATCAGGGTAACAAACCTCTCCTAAGGTAGAAACAATTCTGCTCTTTCTTCTGAGAGGCACTGCTGTTTTCAGTGGTAATAATTCAGTTCTCTGTGTGAAGATAATTTTGAAGGTGTTTCTGTTTTGTTTTCTGTTGTGTTTATTTTTGGTTCTTTAATAGCATGCATAGAAATCATCTATTCTTACAGCAGGCGTATTTTCCTTTCAAAGCTGGCTACCTCAAGCAGTGGCTGCTGATTACTGGCTTCCCAGATGGACTTTGTATAATCTGACACATGTGTCTTGGCATCTGTGGTCACAGCATGTCCTAGTCCTGGCAGTAAGATACACTGAGAAATAGCTGAGTGCTGGCGCAACAAATGAAGAACTGCAATGATTTTCACACTGATTCTCCTCAGACAATGCTGCGGGCTAAAGGAAATGGAAAGCAGAGAGGGGGGCTTGTATTCATGGTACAATTATTTTTAATAATTTCCTCCATGGCAATATAGGAAAGAAAACTGAAGCTGTGAGGCCAAATTTCCAAGGCTATTTAGATGCATAGAGACACAGAAGTGGTGCCTAGTGAGATTTTTCCTAAGTGTCCCTGCCTATGTGTACCACACTACCACTGAAATTCTGGCACATGTTCTGCCTTAAAAGTTTGTTTACCTTGATCTGATTGAGAATTGCAGCTGCTTTAATTCCCAGAAAAAAAATGTGACTTTTGGTGAAACTACAGCTTAAGAAAACAGTCTTATCAATGTGCTAAAGGAGAGGAAAGAATGGGTGGTAGTTTACCTGGACAAGGGTCAGGTGACACTGTATTTCATCCCAGACACTCAACTCTTCCAATCATAGGCAGTCCAGCACAGCGTGATTTGGGGGCACATATATGCTTTTAGAGCCAAACAGCCTTTCTTGTAACCCTGTCTTGCTTGCTGTCATAAAAACCTTGCCCCATAAAGAAAAGTGTCTCTGTCAATGCCAAACCCAACTTCCGCTTGTCTATTACAATTGTGAACAGTATTGCTGCTCTTATTGTTAAAAACTTCAGCTTCTGGCAACACGGGAAAAGGTAACTGGTAGGAACTTGCTTTAACTAGGAGCTGCTCCAGAAGCAAAGCAGAGGGGTAGCCTCTGCCTTGTCCCCCTTTAGGGCTAAAGGCTTGTGCTTCTGCAGGAGCACAAGTTGGCTGAAGGGACTAGGAGGTGGCAGAGATTGTTTTGGAAGATGGAGAGCCAGAGCAGAGCACGTGAGAGGCAAACCTAAACAGACTGAACCGCCCAACGTGACCCCGCTATTTGCCAGATACTGTACAGGGCCATTAATTCCGCTGAGCCAGTGGACACATCATTTAGCAAGCTGTTGGCCTGCAAATAAAAAGCATGAAATTGTTGCTATTTTCAGCTTCCAGCACCAATATTGTTGCAAGTCGTGGAAAATAAAAAAAAGACTCCGCCGCCTTGTTTTCTTATAAGCTGTAAGGTGGCTGGAGTGGGGTTGTGGGCTTATGCGGGTGTAAATGAGAAGAGAATGTATCTGACTGACTGGGCTTTTCTTAGACAGCTACTCATTTTACATGCAGTAGGAAAAATAAACAGATGTTGAAGTAAATAGAAGAGATGCAAAGCGGAAAGTCTCAAAGGATGCTCAAAGCAATACTCAAGCATGATATGAAAGAATTACTTAGCAAGAAAACCCACTGCCAAGGCTTAAATAAACCTCAGTAGGAGACCCTAGAAATTATAATGAATTCTCAAACAAATAACCACACCAAAGGAGCCTGCTGCTTTCCAGTCCCCGGGGCAGACACCAGCAGATAGTCGGTCCTCTTCCCCTTTCCATCCAAATTGAAACCAAGACTTTCCAACTGGAATAATCAATCTTGTGATAAGGCAGCACTTTTGCTTCAGATAGCAGCAGCTTGCTCCCTCCCTGCCTTCATTTCCCTGCAACCAGCACTGACGGGTCTGGCTCTCTCACCTTGCAGGGTCTCCTTACAGAGACAAGATCACCATCGCCATCCTCCAGCTGCAGGAGGAGGGAAAGCTGCACATGATGAAGGAAAAGTGGTGGCGAGGCAATGGCTGCCCTGAAGAGGACAGCAAAGAAGCCAGTGCTCTCGGGGTGGAGAATATCGGGGGCATCTTCATAGTGCTCGCTGCAGGGCTTGTTCTTTCGGTGTTTGTAGCCATTGGTGAATTTATATATAAATCAAGGAAAAACAGCGATATTGAGCAGGTGAGTCATCCATTTCCAGCTTGCTTATGTTTCTGGGAGGCTGAGGTTTGTGGATGTGGAGGTGACTGCATTATAAGTCTCTTTGCTGGCGTGCAGATTTTGTATTGCTGAACTCTCACCATGCGTTGCTGGCACTAAAGACAAATAATTTATTAAAAAGAACAGGGAAGTACCTCACCCACAGTCCAATTAATGCTGTTTAGTATGGCAGTGCAGAACAAGAGCAATTAATTTCTCAAACAGTTTCTGCTTGATCTTTAAGACTTCAAGTGTAATTTATGTTGGAAAGGAATAAAACACAACTGGATTTTTTTTTTTTATATGGCATTAACATCAGCCCTTTGAATAACAACAGGAATGTACTTCCAAATCCCCAAGTGTAATTTTTCTCTTGCTCTAGAAAGCATTTTCTTCACTTCTAAGCAGGGAAACCTACTGAAAGGTGATGGATGCCACAGTAAAGTAAGATTATGGAGCCAAAGAAATTCTGGTTATAGCTCCACTGAAGTGTAATGAGCAATTTAAAAGGGCAGAGGGAAAACAAAGGAAATGCTGTGTGTAAATCATGCCTTGAGTATTACAGCAGTTTGCGAGATAGAATCAATCATTAAAATAGAGTGTAAATGCCCATTTACTGGACCACCAGCCCACTGTGAAAGAAACAAGGCATGAGCAGCAATTCAGAGTCTATTCTTGAGGTTGTCTGCCAACCCTCTTACTCTGGCTGCCCTCCCTGGTGCCAGTTTGGTTCTGGCCATTGCCTAGACCCTGCCACGGCCCTGTTTGGCTCAACTGCTATAGCTGCCCTGATCCTCTTCACTTCAACAGGACTTATCACAGGGACAAGGGTCACACTGCACTGCAGGATTGGTGGCCCCTGATGCAATCAATCACCAAGAGGTGGGTTCATATCACCTAACTTCAGGTTTCTAGACACAAGGCATCTGCTTTGAAGTGTCTTGTTTAAGGTCACTTTGCACTTTTAGGTAGAAAAGACAGGAGCTTTTCCATGGGCAACTCATCCTCTTCACCCAAGGTGTAATCCTGCAAGGCTGATGCCACAAATGCCAAAAATGACTGTTGAGAAAAAGAAACTTAATGAAGGCATCAGGGATGAGTGGGAGGAGAAGGAGAACATTTTGATCTCGGTCTCAGAGGTGCTTGTTACCCCACAGCAGTGCTGCTGTGTGCCAGTGTCAATGAGAGGCATTGACACCCGAGTTAACGTAAGCAACCAGGGCTGAAGTCCTCGTGAGGGCAACATCTGATTTTGGACAGGATAAATCACCTTTATCTCCTTGCTGCTGGTAAGGAATCCCTGCAAGCTAAGGCTACACGCCTGCTGTTCAGACAGCTGCAAGGAAGTGAGCTGAATCCTACCATGCATCCTCACTTTCCAAATGGCAATTAGTGTTATTTTGGGTCCATGACACCTAATGCCAATGTCAGTGGACTTGGTTCTCACAGTATCCTGCAGATGAGGGCAGCTCCTGACCATGCAGACATCTCAACATGTGTCTGAGCAAGATCTCATTAAAGGCAATGGCACTATCTATGAACGGCCGTAGTTCACGTGGAGCAATTTTGCAGGGCATATTAATCAAAGCATCTCTGTTTTAGAATAAGTCAGAGATAAAGGATGAACGTATTTTGCACATATTGCAGCTTTCTGATTAGTACTTTAGCCCTACAGAACAATTTTAGCACAAAATAAGTAATGAATGTATCAAAATCTTTGTTTCATTCATGTCTCGGGAGATCTTTCATTCAAATATGTTTGGAAAACAGTTGCAGCTAATTAAAATGCTTAATATAAATGCTAACATGGTGCAGAATACCCTGGAAACTCTTCAGGAGTCTGGGAATGGCAATGCATTCCTTAAGTCATAATTAAAGTAGACCCGAAGCTTTACATCATGAGGGAATGTTGGGTGAATAACATCTTATTCAAGGATACATATATACATATACCATTTCTGAAACTGTACTACTGGTTCACAGCAATGTGTTTCTTATTATAGGCAGTCTCTTAATAATGAAAATCTTTAAGTGAGTTAATGTGGCAATATCATACTTCTTTTCCGGAGGTAATTTTATAGAAAGTAGAATATTCCAGTGTTATTTTCTGATTTCTCTGTTTGTTCTATTTATTCTGGTGAAATAAGAAGCTTAGACAGAAAAAGCTATAGAGTGTATATTATCACTAAGCTAATCCAAAGCATGAGTCAAATGCAATCTATGACTTTTCTGTTTCCATGAATAGAATCTCTTTTGATTTAAATAGCTTTTGAAGCTCATTCTCATGATCGTTTTTAATTTCACTTCTTTCATTTATTTATTTTCTCCATTTTTCTTTTCTTGCATGCAAGGCCTTTTGTTTCTTTTACGGACTACAATGTAAGCAAACCCATCCGTCCAACTCCACCTCTGGCACCACCTTATCTACGGAGTTAGACTGTGGCAAGTTAATCCGAGAGGAGCGAGGGATTCGAACACAGCCCTCAATTCACACTGTATAGTCAGGAAAGGAAAAAGGTGTGTCCGATGGAAGGCATTAAACTTACGCAGTGCACATAATGGCAAAGATTATACTCACCAACACATAGTTAATGACTTCAAAGTGCCTCTTGCTCCAGCAGGAGATAAGCTTATCTAGCGCAAATTGTCAAAGTCCTGGAAATCTGGGCAGTTTAAATGCAAATCACAGGAAATAATTACACCTAGAACAAAAAGTGAGTGCAATAGACTGCAGTAGATTTTAAGAGTTATCACAGTCTCTATGTACAATTGTCATCTTGTCATTTCATGGGGTAATTCAACTTTTTCAGGTAAGAAAAACGATTTAATTCCTTTTCATCTCCTACCAAACCTGAGTAAACCAATGGCAGTCTCAATAAAAGCATGGAGAAATATTTTGCTTGGTCTCTGCCAAAGCATTCAGCAAGTGGGTCAGACAGCTCTTTATAAACCTCAGAAAATAACCTGCAGGGCTCCATTAACTTTCTGAACCCCTATTATAAGCAGCCAGAGATTTTTAGCTGGCATATCTTATTCCCAGTGTCAATATTTAATGAATTTTAATTCATCCATTTAAAATTCATTAGCCAAAGCCTCCAAGTAACTATCGTAGCACAAAATCATATCTATCAGTTAAATTTTATGCCATGTAACCATTAACATTTAAGAACATATTCAACAAAAGCAGCCTCAGGCACCCCCAGTATATACCTTTCACTGAATAACTCTGTTGACTTGGCTTGAGCAATTCATGATGTTTACTATTGTAAGGCTTTGTGACATAGAAAACTCCTTTATGGAAAAATCAGGGTATCAATTTATGTCAAACAGTAAAGCCTTGGCATTGCTTTGCATATTGAAACACAGAAGGAAATTTTTGTGTAGGAGGTTGGTACTGAATGCTTTTTATACCCTGGAAGGATAACAGTTTGATTTTGTCTAGTCCTCAGCTAGTCTGGCAACTGACAGGGAAGGAAACAATGGGCTGGATCTGTTGTTGCCACCAAAAAACATATGACAACAATTTGAGGTACACAAAATGTACAGAAATGACGGCTTGTAGGATGTCACGAACCGTGGCAAACATCCATGTTTTCACGAGCTGATTACCTTTTATCTGTATTACGTTATATCCCAGCTTACCACCAGTTTCACCAATTCACTTCCCACCCCTCACACCTACTTTATGTTTTCTTGCCCACTGCAGTTCCTCCTCATCAAGCGAGTTAATGATCTGTTTTATTGAGGGGCCATTGCTGGACTCTACTGCAATTAGAAAACTTGTTTGAGTGTATGCCTCCACACTCAATCACCAAATTGCTGCGGCAAAGCTCTGCTCTCCTCTTGAATTGTTTCTCTCATACTTGGCTCCTGAGAAAAGCCAGAGCATACAGTGCCCTGTTTTTTCCTTCTATTCACGTTACGATTTTTTGGTCAGCATTATTTATGCTGGCAGTAGGGTTAGGTATTTTTTTGTGACAAAGATGTACTTCTCGTAGCTAGGCTATACCAGTTCTTCTCTGGCAGTGCTCATCTGTGTACATGAGTGTTTATGCTCAGCTCCAGACGCTGCAAGAAATTGCCTTGCTCAAAATGGCATTTTAACTTGTTTGAATAGGGCCTTGAAAGCTTTGGTTCTTCATAAAATGAGCCTTCTTACCAACAAAGACCTGAATTAGATCTTCTGTAACCTCGATTTAAGAAAGCACTTTTGTTTGCAGTTTCCCAGTAGAAGACTCTTAAAGCTAATTAAATTCAGCTTCACTCAACTCTCAGAGGAGAAGGAAAATTCCTAATGTGTTTATCTCCATCATTGCTCCACGCAAGAAGTCCTCCATGCAACTTTGACCAGTTTTCTAATTGCTGTTTAGATGAACACAGAATCCAGAAAGTTTCTGTCACTTTTGGGGTAAACATTTTCATAGCTGTCAAGGAAGCAGTCACATTGTTAGTAACAGTCATCAATTCCCCATGTCTAGCTGTCCCAACAGACAACCCTCACAGACTTCTGCTTGCCTGTGGGAATTACAAAGGAGGCCCTCCTTTCCCTAATGGAGCTTCATACCTAACTATAAAAAGACTTATTAAAAAGCCTTACTTGTTCCTTAGCAGCTACGCCAGCAGCTGAGGCAATGAAGAACTGGCATGCTTGTAAAGGCAGTTTGTGCAAGGTTTGCCATGGCTCCAGGAAAAGGCAGGTGCCTTCAGGTTAACAGCAAGGCTCGAGGAAGGCACAACCCACAGCATCTCCCATGAAGTGCATGGCACCAGGGGGGGACTCCCACATAGACATAACAATCTTCAAGGAGTAAGCAACCAGATTTTCCACTTATCAGCAATTCAAGCCACAATGGCCGGTATACTTTGAAATTTGGCCACAAATTCATAAAAAATAAAATACTCTATTCACAAATGCAGATAGTCACCATTGCATCTTCCTAACTTACAGCCTTGCAACTGAATCCAGGACCCAATAATCAAACCAGATCCTTTCTCAGGTGTGTGTCGGTGCAGGGACATTGCTGTGCAATCAGCTCAGAGCCAACAACTCTGCCTGTGATGGATGAGCCACAACAGACTCCATCAGTTCTGGCACTGCGGCACTAGTAAAGCATAGCCAGAGCTATTTTGGGAGAAGAAAAATCACTATAAGCTTTCCCTTGTGTCATTTTATATTAATTTTTGTTTTGCTGTTGCTGCATTTTACTCGGAACTCACAAAGTATTACAATTAATAAGTGTTTGCAAAAAACACGATATGCTTCAACACACAGAAGCTACCTATCCTTGAAAGCAAAAGGTCCATGAATGAGCTAGTCCCAAGCCATCACCAGGTTGATCTGGCTGGGTCAGTGTGCCTACGCTTCTTTAGCAGCAGTTCCTACCCTCATCAAACAGCCTGCAATGCAACTAGGCAAATGTGCAGGGGGAAGGAGGGAGAAAGGACAAGACGAGAGAAGAATGAGGGGAATGAAGGCAACAGGATCCCCATTTCAAAGAGCTGGGATGGGGGTGGATCAACAACGTGTCTGCACCATGGAACTCAACCAAGCACAGCAAGAACGCTTCCCCCAGCTAGGTTGATATACTCAAGGTACTGCCATGGTGTTGTGTGCCTTCTTTCTCAGATCAAAGCCTTGAAGCTTCACATCTTTAGCTCTTTGGAGACAAAGAAGGAGAAGGGCTAGAAGGAAGAAATCCCCTGTCTCAGTCTGGTTCTTGCAAAATAGAATTTTTGTGAATTTGGCAGGTCTAAAAAATTCCCCCCCTTCAATGAACATCATCTTGAACCCCTCTGTTTTCAGGCCATAACCCCACCTCTAAACATGACTGTGGCCATCTGTGCCTTCACTGAGCAGTCCCATTCGTGTTTAGATGGGTTCTGAGACCTGAAAGTAGCTTTACTGTTTGGTTTTTTTTTTCTTGTAAACAGGAAACTGAGGAACAGTTTATGTAACTGAGGAAGAGTTAAAATGGATTATTGTCATCCTGTTTTGACACTCACTGTTCAGTAGACTCTGGCAGTTTAAAAGACTTAGTTTAGTGAGCTGCTCATGCAATTAGCCATCAGTGACAGAATACTCAAACAGATTCTTAATGTGCCGCAACAGCAGTTTGCTCACTAGGAGAAACTATTTTGGATATTTTTCCTTCAATGCATTAGGCACAAACAAATCACTTTTCTTTCAGCAGAAGACATATGTCAGTGTACTGGTTATGGGTCCTCATGATGAGGGCACTGCAGAAGAAAAATCCTGACTTCTGCACTTCCTTCTCTGTGCCTAAGCTTGTCAGGTGTTCTTCCAGAATAAATTCTGGCCCACATCCTTCAATTTTCATAGTTCTCAGTTCTCCAACACAGTGAACTGGATTTTTTTGTTATTGGATTTGTTTGCTTTTGCAAGGTGTTAATAAAATGCAATTGAAAATTCTTGTCCCTAGTGGTCACCCAGCAGCATAAGCAGCAGATTGATAAAGCCTAACTATAAATTCTTTTTTTTTTCCCCCACGCTGTTTTCTACTTTATTTTATGTTATTCTTTAATTTCGGAATCTATACATATCCTAGAGCTTAACACAGTCTTCTGTCTGGGAGTTTAAGAAAGGATTTGGGAGCTTCATGACCTTTATAGCCTGCTGAAATGACCAAAGGGCAAAGAGAAAGAGTCTCACATCACAAGGAGAGCAAAATCTATTCTGTTTTTAAAGGATGACATTTCCTTTTAGCCTCACATGCCATGTCCTGCAGCATTTTGACACTGCTAGAATGAGAAAGTCAAGATGACTAAAAGCAAAATGTTAAACTTATTACTCTGTTGTTAAATGTATTGCTCTGTGCCCACTCTGCTCTCATTCTTGGCAAAACCTCAAAGTGGGCTTAACAGTGTGTAAAAAAATAGCTCTTTAAAGAAATCCTTTAAGTCTGGATATCCAAATATGAGACTAAAAGAACAGTATATTCCCCTTTTAAATGGAATTTTAATGTCACCATCCCCTTTTTAAAGGCGACTGTAATTATGCTGCATACATGGTGCTGTTCAGAGGGTCATCTTTGGAATCCTCACTGGATGTATTTTTTGCCTGTGATTTACTTGTAAATCCTACCAAATTCTGGCTGAGTTTGTACTTGCTCTGTACCACCGTTTTCTACTGCTTGAAAAGTTCAGGGCAATACCAGTTTTCAGAATCTGTTCAGTTTCCTGTTTGCACACACAAGCTTGGAAATTAGGAAAAATAGGATTTTGAACTATGCTTCCTGGTCCTCAAGAGAAAGTGTAACTGTCTTTCTGAATGAGTATCCAAATCCCTGAAAGTTCAAAGTGTTATTTCACATTGCTCTTTCAGACTGTTTGAAGTTCTGTGTGAAGGCAGAGGGGCAGAGAAAGCCCTGTGTCTCCAAGGTTTGTAATGCTCTTTGCCACCTCCAGCTGGCTTTCTCAAAGGTGGTAAGACCTCAGACAGGAATATGCACAAAATAGATCAGAGTCATAGTTATGCTCATAACCATCGGGATATCTTTGAAGGGTCAGTCCATGGTCGTAAACTTACATTAAATTCATTGCTTCAGGTTGTCAAAACTCATGCCAGTCATGCTCTAACTCCCTTGAAACTAAGCATAACGCAACTGTAAAAGTAAAACCGCTTTTGTTCTTATACAAAAGTGTAAGACCTGGGAAACTATCACTGCAAACCCTCCTCCTCTCCCTCTCCCAACCCACTGTCTCTGTAGGATGGCCAAGCCCATTCCCATCTGTGTTGAGTGTGTGCGTTTCCACCTCTCTGGTGGATACCCAACCCACTGGGCCCTGGCAATGCCAGGATGGGAGAGGAGACAGTCTCGATAAGGCAGAGCCCTTTCGTATTTTGGATGCCCTACTTCCATACTTCATCAGGTGGATAAATAAAATCCATTTATAGAAAAGTTCATCAACAAGAACAGTAATGTTTTTTTATTCAGTTTTACATGCAACTGCTATTGATGAACAATTAGGCAAAAGTTTAATTCTTAGAAAAGACCTAAACATCAAAGCCATTCCTAAGAATAGCTTCAAGTCTTTCTGATAATATTTATTTTAAAATTCAAAACAGAGTTCAAAGTGGAACCAGTAGGCACTTCACAAATCATGCAGTCAGATATTAAAAACCTCACATACTTAATGTCAGCAATATGTTTTAAATATCTATCTGCAGATGTAAAATTATCTTCATGGGACTATTTTGTTGATATGAAATCGAAAGGCATTATCATAATTGCATAGTCTGAATAATATGAATCAGTTTGGAAAATTAAAATACAAGCCTATTAACAAGGCAGTAAAATGTACTATTTCATCTGCAGAAATCATCCCTGTATGCACATCACAGAGACTGATGGCTATTATTAAATACACAACATATAGGTTAGTAAGAACAACAGGGAAAGAAAAATGAACCTGATCATTCCTATAAATGGTTAATATGATCCTTTTCTTACTTGCCATGGAATTCTGGAATCACTTTGCAATCTAGATTTTGAAAGATCAATTAAAACTAAAATAGTAGAGAGAAATTATCCATGCTAAGTCAGTCACTTAGGGCATACAGTTTTATTATTTTGGAAATAAGTGGTGCTACTCTCTAAAAAAGTCTGAGGCAATATAGAAATAGTCTCTGTATTAGGACAATACCTGCTTCACCTGGTGCTTCCAGAGGGCATGGGGCTGCAGCAGACACCTTTGACTCTTAACTCCAGTAATGCTGAATTCCTATATTACATTGTCAAAGGGGATATTTAAATGACAATTGCACCAGCAAATTACAGACAGTTATTTGAAAAGAAAACAGTATACTGCCCTGGCCTATGTCTATTACATTTTGGGGCTGGCATGAATTAATAGCAGTTTAATTTGTGAATTTTAGATGAACAAAAATTAAGCATCTCAAAGAAAGAGCATATTAATCTATAGGTTTAACATACTGAGCGTGTGTGCAGCCCATCCCACAAAGGGACATGATACACAAGATTATACACATTTAAAATAAACATACTAGCTGATGCAATGATGTCTTGAGCTCATCTGCAGAACCAGGGTTACACACATTATAGGAAGGGTTTACACTGGACAGTAAGAAGCACAGTGTGTTCACTTCTCTGGGATTCCTTTATTACCTCAAACAAATGATTTCACCTTGATCCAGAGTACCCTTGTACTCTCTTTTGCTTTTGAAAATATTCCTCTAAATTAGCTGGTTACTAGGAAAGCTTGGGTTTCCTCTTTTTCAAATAAGATGTCTCCTTTTAAGTTTTTTAGCCCTGTATAACTGAGGTCACTATTTGATTATTCCTGGTTGAGAACTGAACACTGCTTACACAGCATTGGTATCACTCTAGAAGTGAATTTGTATTTGATATATAGAACCATGCCTGTGAGCTGTTGCTCTCATTTTACAAGAACTGCAGTTTTAGCCAGTTGTTTTAAAACTGGTCAGTTTTGCAGTTCTAGAAAGGGTTTTGTAGGAAGGATTTATGTAACTTGATAAAGGTAAGGTGTTTATAGCTTTGTTTCACACCGCTAACATCACTTCTTTTTATATATAAATAATTATTTATATATATTTGCATGGAACATTTTTTGTGTTGCTAGATATTTCCACTTAAAGTCTCTTTGTGGCTTTTTTTTTTGTGTTACATGTAATTATTCCAGCTGTACTTTGTAAAGGATGTTTCCACTTATTCAAAATGTCTTTGTTAATGTTGTGATGGTGGAAAGAAAATAGATTTCTGCTTTCTTTCTGAACTATTCAGCTATCTTATTCTTGTGATAATTTTACTCTTTCTTCAAAACAAAATATTTGAAAAATATTCTTTCCAAAGGAAAAAAAAAGGGGGGGGGGGAGTAGAGGACTGTGCTATATTTTAGAAATGTCTGTTATTTTTGTGATGGGAAAATAACTAAGCCACAAAGAAATCTTCAGAAACAGTGTTCTTTGTTTTCTCTAGTATACCCATTCTTTTGTGGCTATGGTACATATGATTTAAAAGAGAAGATATTTTTTCTTTAAGGTCAGGAGGAAATTTACCTACTGAAAAAGGGGTAAGTTTTATGACATGAAGCCACCAAAACATCACAAATGCATCTGTGTAGAATCTCAGGAACATTCATAATCAGCTTTAGTTAAGCCAAAGTTAAATTAAATTCAGTGGAAGCCAAGTTAGGCAAAAAACAGAACTTAAGCAGACTCACCTATTATACCTTAGGGGCTTATTCAAAGCTGGCAGAACACACCAGGGAAGCTTTCTGAGCTGCCAGTAAGAGCTCAGGCCCTTGCTTCTAAAAGCCAGCATTTTTGCAAAGGGTATGGTCAAACTCTGCTTTCCGTGGGAAGTGCTTAATGTCATTTCCCTCTTCCGCCAGTGTCTTTCTTTCAACGCGATCATGGAGGAGCTTGGAATTTCACTCAAGCATCAGAAGAAGTTAAAGAAAAGGTCGAGAACAAAGGGGAAATCTTCATTCACAAGTATCCTTACTTGTCACCAGAGGCGGACGCTGAGGAAAGAAACCATAGCGTGAGCAAGAGAGACCCCTTTGAGGAAATATCAGGAACAAAAAAAAATAAAACAAAACAAAAACATTGCTGCCTACAAGTTGATTGTGGTGGGATTTCTGAGATATAGGCATTTACCTTGTTCTTCAGAAATTCTCTGTGGTTTCTTTTTTTAATCTAGAGGTACAACAGTTTCAATGCTCACATAGACTGATGTACTACTAATCGTCTGGGAAGTGTCTCACTATTTCTTTTGAGATGGATTTGTATGCTCACCTGTTTTGCATCTCTCTTCCCCTCCCTATGCATCGCTGTATGTGCTTTCTAAATAAATAAATAAACAAGAGACAGGGTTCTTTTTTCCAATAATCTGGGAGTGGAACTTTGTTTTCCTTTTGAAGAAAGGATTGCAGGTCTACTGAGCACAATTGTTTAGAAGCCAGGACACAGAAAACCAAAGTAAAAGTTCATACAATTAACTCATAAATAATGATTACAAAAATGTATTAAATACAAAGGTATCCAACAATGATTTATTTTTATTTTCTCTGGTATTGTAAGGAACACTCTTTGGGTCCTTTTCTGTGAGAAGCTTGTTTTTTGTTGTCTTCTCTCTTTTTGATTTCTTATAAAATAAGATTATTAGGTAATGCCATGGCTCCAGGTGCTAGATGTTCAAAACGAAAAAACAAAATCACAAAAATAATGATCAGTGAATGGGCGAAGGCAACACTGGCATCATCACACTGCCATATCCTCCAGTTCCTGATGCCAATAATACAATTTTTGACTTCAAAATTAAAATCCCTTAGAAATTGGAGCCAAGAATATTCAATTTGTAACAAATCTTGACCACAAAGATAAAAACATCTGACAGGAATACAGCCAATGCTCTGAAATTGAAACCTTTTCTTGCAACAGTGGGGGTCACCAACAATATGTTTTAACAGTGAAGGAGAAATTAAATCTTTTTTGTAAAGAAACCTTTGTCTGAAGAACGGTGTTGCATTATAGTAGCAGGTCCCCCCTACCCTCCCACCTCAAACTGTTCCTTTATATTGCAATGAAGTGAGGCACATTTATATTTATTGCTATCTTGTCTCAGTGATAAATTCTGTTCCTGGGGCTTTTATCAGTGCCAGCTCCGAGGATGCCTGCGAAAGGAAATAGGTAGAATGCGGGCACATCCACCCTTCAAGGGCTGAGGGTGGGTGTAGGAGATGGGTGGCCCTTGTGCCCAGCATCTGGGAACTGAACCCCTGCCTTTCTACACACTCAGTTATATACATAGACCTGGCCTGTCCGGGGCAATCCCACCACTATGACCACTTCTAATTCTAAGACAAGGCTTGAAAAAGAGAACCAGAGGACTGGAGCCACCAGTTGCTTTTCTGCACAGCACATGGAGCAGGGTGAACCTATCAACAGTATTTGCTTCAGGTAGTGACAGTATTCATTACCTAGGTGCTTCAGTGAAGTGTTTTCTTGTCCTTCTTATATTTCTCCAGGGAACTTTGTGCTTACCATTGATTACCTTTCCTTTGCATCCATGGCTGTTTCTTCTGCAAAAGGAGAAAGTAATGTGAAACCCTTTGAGAGGAGAAATCTCACCTTCACCTCGCACCACTGCTCCCTGCAGCCCCCTTTGAGCTTTTACACTGTGCTGCATGGCAAGGTCAATCTGCAATGCATGGTCTTGCTTACAAAAGCCCCGCTTCATACATTTTGATATTATTATAGACTAGAAGACACCTCCATTTCATTCAGCCTTTTCATGGGGGCCAAGTTTTCTAAACCTCTTGCCATTACCACTGCTCTCCCCAAGGTTACCTGTAGTTATTCCGTATCCTTCTCAAAAGACGATGCCCAAAACTGTATCTGCTTTTCCACCCATGTTGAGTTGGGCAGAAAACATCTTCTTGTGTCTCAAAAGCCATATTGCTGCTCAGATGTCTTGTGAGGAGATCTCCTTGCCTGAATTGTGTTAATTGGGTGAGCCCTCATCATTCCAGCCTGAGTTTAGGGCCGTGGCTCTATCAAATTGCACATTTTGGTGAATTTTTTTTTTTATTGGACTTTTTCTCCACTTTGTCAAAACCAGTTTGTCTCCAGCCATGCTGGTTGCCTGAACCAGCTTGGAGGTACCTGCAAATTTAGCAAAAATACTCACTAAAAGCCATCATAAAGGAGACCCAGTTGGTAGACAGACTCCCATAGATCCCTTCTGATTTTGACAGTGATGCTCTGAGAGTTAACAGGACAGTTAATAGCACTTTTGGCTGCCGTATATGTCATCTGGCCTATGGCCCTACTTCTTTACGAAATGTCACACAGGACAGGATCAACAGCTTATTAAAATCAAAATGGAGGACCCCTTCCCTCACCCACGGGCCCATTAAGCTGTTAAAGAAGGAAATTCATCAGTTTAACAAGACATGTCTTGGACAGATTCCTATTAATTCTTGCTCATTTCCTACCAACTACTTGCAAAATGGTTATTTCATGCAAGTAGTTTGCTGAGCAACTACAGTTAAGCCGGCTGACCCAAAAATCCCTGGATTCTTCTTTTCCTTCCTTTGAAGACAGAAATTATTATTGCTGTTTTCCAGCACTTCTTCTGGACTGTGTCTGTCCTCCAAGAGTTTCTGGCAGGAGAATCAGAACATTCATTCCCTGGGAAAGGAAGGAGAAGGGTCTCTTTTAGAGTGACTGCAGTAGGAAGCTCTATTGGGAAGAGCTTGATTTTGGGAAGTTTAGTCTCCTGCATATTGCAGTGACACATTGGGCTGATAAGCAATAATTAAGAAAAACAGCCCCCCTGGCCCTGAGAGCTCATCAAGGATTTTATAATAAGTTAGTTCCATTTATTTATGTCATCATCAGGTTACAAACAGACTATTCATACCACCAGCACCATTCTAATATCATGATTATTTTTCATACTGTGTAAGTCTATTGCTCTGCCATTCACAGCCTTCAGCTAAGATATTTTTAACTAAGTGAGTTCAAAGTGATAAAAGATTTATGATCAGGCCCTTTTTTTTTTTTTTTTAAAGGAACACTCTTCTATGGCTTATACCTTAAGGTTAAAGAATTCCAAATTTAATTTTTTAAAAAACCGCTAATATTTTCCTGAAACTAAGAGACAGTACTTTGGTTACCTTTCACATTTCAACTTCCCCATCAGTATCAGAATTTCTGGGGGGAAAAAAAAAAGTACTCTTTGCTGTCTGGGAAGAAATACATTACAGTGGGCAAGCAATAAATAAAGCATATTTGGGTTTTCTTTGATTTCCTTTTTTCTTTTTAGTAGCTTGAAAGAGTCACAGCGTATCAGGAGGTTTCTATGTTAAACTCGGATGGCAGCTTAACAAGCTATACATAATCCAAAGGAGCTAACTAATCCGCCAACCCCCCTATGAGTTCATGAAGCAGCACATTACAACATGTTGCTTAGCCCTTCCCTCCCAGCTCCAAGAACACAGCCTGGTAAATGGTTATAAAAATCCCCACCTCTTCCCCCGTATAAATTTTTCCCAAAGACTGGGTAGATTTGAGGTGAGAGCTACCCTACGGAATGTAGGTTCCGTAAAACCTCCAAGCAGCCACACATCACTAGCCTAAACCATTGCTTTGCTTCCTCCCTTCATATTTTTAGTAATTCAGAGACAGGTAGCCCTGTCTGTCTGACCTGTCCCCCCAGGCGAGATTTTCTTTGTTAGCTGCTATATGTCTATATCTATTTATATATACTATAGCCACTATATATATATCTCTCTCAAATCAGCAGTACAGCATCACTGTGATGACCTGTGACTCTCGTGCTAATCAGCCTCCTTTTATGAAGCTATGGAAAGGATTAATATGAGACTATGAACAGGTTCAAAGGATGATTGCTCCCACCTCAGGCCAGCAGTGACCTGCTGTCCCATGGGGTCCATTTCCCGGGCTCCCAGGGTGTCCCCATTCCCCCCTGGCACTGGCCATAAGCACAGCTCAGAGCTGCAGGGAGCTTAAGACCACCCTGACTCCCACCTTGATTCAACAGAATATTTTATATTTCAACTGGCTGTAATTGTAACTAGGGAAAATGATTAGGGATGCATTTAAATACCACTGGCATTTAAGGATTCAGTCAAGTGCTGTCCTGCTTCAGAGCCGTGATCTTTTCTACCCACCTCCAAACATGTTTAGGTCACTGGCCAGGCTGCTCATACACCTCTCGGACAGGACCCAGCTCCACACATCTGTGCCCATACAGCTCACTGAGTCTGCCGTATTCACAGCCATACTGCTCTTTGTATTTTCTGTACGTAGATGTGTTTAAAGCAAAAACCAAACCTTCTTCTAAAGCACCTCTCCTCCTGCAGACCAAGCTGCATCCCTAGAAATGTTTTCCTTAGCTTCAGGTGCTACTTGTAAATTCACTCCATGACTGAGAAAGCTACTTTGTCTTGAGGGAGGAGGGACAAGCAATCTTACATATCGACATAGTAGCAGATATGATTACTGTGACCTTTTCACCATTTACCAACAAATATGATTTTCCTGCCTTTTTTCCTGCGTGGCAGCATGTGGTAGCGGAGAGGCCTGATTAGATATTACCCATTAGGAAAACCAATGTCCTCATTAAATCTCTATCTTGGCAGCAGCAGGCATGCATCCTCATTGTTTATAAAATAGAAATACAATATTGACGGATGATGTTGAATGGCTATAATGCGTTTCATTCCAGAAATGGCCTTGTTTCAGTGCCAGGTGATCTTTCCCGTAGAGCCAACCACCACTAGGCTACAGGCTTAGTGAGGAATATTTAACATCTCCCAACTTTCTTGAGAGAGGGGGAAGGCAGGCTCAGTGGACCAGACAGCGTATGGGAAATAGAAAAGCAGCTGTTTAAGCTGTGTGCTCGGGGCCCATCCCAATAGCCTGATTGATAAGCTATTGCAGAACAAATGAGGATCAGCTTACTGCCTTTTGAGGCCTTTGTCAGAGGACTGCATCTCATGGGTCTGCTCTGAACCTGTAATCCTGTGGGGCATTTATTGACTGCTGAGCTTGTCCCTTAATTACTCTCTGTCAAGCTTGCAGGAGTCGGAATTTCTCAGTGATCGGAACTGCCACTACTTACAGATACATCACTTACAGCTGTCAAAGGAATGCAATTTTAGTTTAGCCCCATCGATTGATAAAGATGCATATGTTTTTGCTTGCTGATGAATTCTGACTCAAGCCACGCTCCTGCTCACCTCCCATCACCTCCCCCAAATCCAAACTCTGTCATCGTTGGCTCAAACATAACATAGCCATCAGTGTTAAGACCTGAAGCTCTTCCTTGCATCTCTAGATTTTGATAGCAGTCACACAGCCCAGGACACAAGACCCACGCTCAGGCAACATGTTTATGCTGTGTATGTACAGCCCAGACCCACGTGCGGGCTCAGAGCTGGTGGCACGGAGCAGCCTCCCACAAGCTGAGGTCTGGGGGGGTGAGGCCAGATTTCCAGTTTGACACGGAATAATATGAAAACCACAGATATCCTCAGTAAGGACCAAATATCCTGTCTCCTTGGTGGAGGAGAAGTGGCTCCCTGGGTAAGAGAGGCTCCGTTAGCACAGCCTGTGGCTGCCTGTGGCAGCAGTGTGCGACCCGGCGCCTGTAGGCAATCCTGCTCGGGGAGGATGAGCAGATAAAACTCATTACACTGATCACACCCCCAGGTCATTTTAAGGCTACTTGCAACAGCACCTTCAATGCTGCAGAGGCCAACAAATTCATCACAAAGAGACTACAAAAGGAGGAAAAAATATGGAACAAGGCAGTACCGCCGTATGTTTCCTATCACAGCCGAGAGCACTGACACCAGCCCAGCAGGAGCACACAGGTGCTAGCCACCCAATGCTGTGGTTATCCTAATGAATCACAATTACAGAAACACCTGAACCAGATAATACCACGCTCATCCGCTCTGAAATGCATAAATAAAAGCATGCAGCAGCTCATAACGCTTCTTGACTCCCCAGTGGTTTCAGATAAGCTGCTGTTTGGAAGCTGCTAGGTTTTTTTTGCTTCAGACAGACCAGCCTTACGTGACACAGTACACGACTTTAGCCAAGGCTTTCAAAAGCGAAGGGGAGCTTGGATGTGTTTTCCAGGAGCTGGACTCCATGGAGCCTGGAGCTCTCCCTCCCTTAGCACAGCTCAGGATGGAGGATCTCTAAGGGTATGGCACCCGGAAACCTTACCCTCTCTGGGGAAACACAATCAACAAGCCAGCTTTAGGCAAGCTGCAGCTGGAAAGTAAGTGATTGCTGGTGTCCCTTCTGGTTCTCCCATCCTGAGCCCCCTGAGGGGGAAAAACATGGTCACCCCCAGGCAAGTGTGGCCACCTGCCAAACTCCCCAGATTGTAGTCGTGCTGGGATTTGGGAAAAGCCATACGTCTGCTGTCCGTTTTTGCTTCCCCAGGCAATCCCCCAACTGCCTCCTTTCTCGCAGTGAGGATGGGGCTGGCCTTGCCCTCAGTGACTCCCTCAGTCTACAACCATCATGTTTCAGTGCACAGCGTGTCCTCCACCGCCACCAAAAGGCAGGATCTTAAAGGGTCTTGTGTTGCCAGAGGTGCATGCTGTACCCCCTTAGGGTGTCCTATTGAGCAGACCCTCAAGAATAGGTGTCACCCTTGGGAAAGGCTGGAGTGCCAGCTGTCCTAGGGGTGCTCCCAGAAACTCTGCAGGAGCGCTGAGCCCCTAGGTCTGGGAGAAGCACTGCAAAGAATTGGCAGTGAATTCTCATTCCCTGCTTCTCCTCACCTGCCAGATCAGGGCAGGTGTGCCTCTCTCCATGTCCTTGGGGCACAACCTGGACTGACGGACGGAGAGGGAGGGGGCAAAATTCAACAGTGAGGGACAAGGGTAGCTCTGATTGCAGCAGTTTCATGTATTTTAAAGCATGACACATATATTTTAAAGCCCAGGCACACAACACCTGGGCAGCCAAACGTGTGAGGGGAGGCTGCTGTGACTGCTGTGCCCGTAGTACCTCCACCCACAAGTGCACTTGAGCATCTGTTACAGAAATGGAGATTTTGTTATTAATAGCCCCAGAACACTTAGAGCAGGGAGGACTCTTCACCTTGAAAACTGCAAGGAGAATTATAGGGACTGGTAAAGTGCTAAAAGCTGGGATGCTACTGAGCTTTGCAGGAGGGTAGGGTAAGGAACATTTTGCAAGGTTACTGGGACTGCACTGTCCCCAACTTCCAAGTGAGCCCCAGCCTGGTGAGTCATCATTCAGAGTAGTAATTGGTTCAAACGACCCAATTACTTATCAGTTGACCCATTTTATTTCCTTTGGGTTCTGCCCACAATTGAAAGACTCTGCCAGTTATAAACTATATAGTAAAGAAGACACTGCAAGAGGTCTAGATCGTTTTTTTTTTCTCCCTCAGTGTTGGGTTTTCTACAAAGCAGTAGCATGCGAAGCTGCTATGTCAGGGTTTCTTGGTTTTGGTGCTTAGTTTTCTGCTGAAAACCCCATTCCTGCAGCAAAAGTATTGCATAGTTTCTGAAAATTGTGAGAGAAACCAACCCTGCTGCAAAGGAGTTATGATGTTTTCAAGTGATTTCTAAGGATATCCTAAGAACAAATGTAGATTTCCATCATAGACCAGCCTACCATCTCTTCCTGGAAACGACAACACTAAGGAAATATTTTGATCTCAAAAACCAGTGAGGTAGGACCAGATGAGAGCACTGTGGATAACATTTTAACCGTGTGAAGGGGTGTTGCAAGCTAGCACAACTAGAGGAAGAAAAACCATGTACAGGAGAACCTGTTCCTGTTTGTTACAGGATGACAGTGGAGATGATAAAGACCTGTAAAGCTTTGCTCTGGCATGCTGGTTGTGAGCTCCTTAGTTCCCAAGCAGTGACAGTGGAAAATTTTTAATGAATTATCCACAGATGGAGTTGAAACTTCTCCCTGTGGGTTTTCACTCATGCACACAGCACCATGCTGCTAAAAATACTGACTAGAGAAACTACTCTGAGTGATGTCCAGAGTGCTTTAGTCACACCACACAAACCCTTAACTCTTCCTGTCTGTGTAGGGAAAAAGATATCTTGGTTTCAGTGGGAGTGAGCCACAGAAGGCTACCTAGAAAAGAATTTAGAAGCCCAAAGATACAGTTAATTCCTAGCAGAATATTCAAAACCAGTTGCTTAAATCAAGGTTGTTGTGGTGGGTTTTTTTACCCCAAAATGACACCTCTGAGTGTGATTTAACTTAATTCTGATTACTTGCCTATCGTGTCTCTGGAAAGTGAGAAACCTGAGAAATCACATTTAATGCTGCCAGTTAAATGTATCCCTAATACATCCGCTATGAAGGTTTTTTTCCTGTTCTGCATTCCCTGTTTTCATTTTTTAATCATCTTTATTCTGTAGAAAAAGGAAACTTGGTATAAACACAGAAATCCCCAAAAGCTTTCTGTTCAGGTTTCTACAAAATATTAATATTTCCCTTTTATTTAGTAGTTACCACATTTTCAGGTTTTATGCACATGTGCTTAGAGCAGTGGAGTGCTGAACTCTCACCTGGCACATGGAAAGAGATGCAGAAATGTTTGTGGAAATATTTATAGCATGTTTTCTAAAGCTCCTGCTTGCCATCTCAAAGCAAAAAACAAATATCATGACTATACTGATTTAAATTGACCAACTAATGTAACAGTGTTTATTAAAGCATGCATCATATTTCAACAATTATTTTTTAAATTATACCTTTTGCAAGTGCCCCTAAGGGGGGATACTGTAACCTTTAGCATCCAGCGGTAGCTTTCCAGCACGCAGCTCCGAAAATTGTGGGGAACCCTTTGATCTTTACAGCCATATCCTTCCTTACAAGATATGGTCCTATTCCTAATGAAAAGATAAAGCCAAAGTGAAGGACCTTTGCTCCTTGTGGTAGCCAGCACTGAATCCCCTTTTCTTCAAAGAAAACCTCATCTTTTGAGAAGGCAAAGCCTTAAATGTCCAGAGAAAGAAAAATGGGTTGCCTAACAAGCAAACAGCAAGAAATACCGCTACCAAAGTTATCTTAAGCTTCAATCACCCTTCGGCAGGTCAGCACGTTTACAGTTTCCTAATTGCTAGTGCAGTAGCTTTTCACGGGCTACCAGTTCTAAATGAAAGTGGAGGCTTTGTATCTGAAAGAATGATGTCTTTAGCAGTTAATCTCTCTAATCACAAGGTTTTCTAACTGCTAATCTAGCATTTTGTTATCCAACAGGGATTTACCCCGTTTCATTCAATCAGATTGCATGTCAGATTAATGGCCTGCTCAGAAGGCAGAGGCTGGGTATCAGTTCCCCGTGGGCCAGGGCAGAGGCATGGGGAGAACATCTGCATCCTGCAAATCCTTCCAGAGGATTTCACACTCAGAGGTGTTGAGAAGGCTGCCATTTATTTTTAACAAACATTGTGCACACCAATGATTTTGCATCTCCACCAGAACAACAACAAAATTAAGTGGTTCTGCTTCTTTTGAGAGGAAAGAGAAAGCACAAGGATCAAGTGTCACATGCGTTTGACAGATGATTCTCTTGTCAAAAAGATACCACCACATTAAGTCCCCAGAAATGACAGCTTTCTTTCCACGCTTGTTTTCTGCTTCCCTGGCTTCCCTTTCCAAATAAATAGAAGATTACTTATCTTGAAAAAAAATAAACAGCAGGTTCATGGTGGATTAAATAATCTTTCTGTGATTATTAAATCAACCTGAGTACTCAATGGCTCCAAGTGCAGATGGAGAGCAGTGACAAGTGGTGTCCCTCAAGGGTCCGTGCTGGGACCAATACTGTTTAACATTTTTATCAATGACATAGACAGAGGGATTAAATGTACCATCAGCAAGTTTGTAGATGTCACCAAGCTGTGTGGTGTTGTCAATACACCAGAGGGATGGGATGTCATCCAAAGGGACCTGGACAGGCTTGGAGAGGTGGGCTCAGGTGAACCTCATGAGGTTCAACTAGAGCAAGTACAAGGTTCTGCACCTGGGCCGGAACAATCCTCACCATCAGTACAGACTAGGGGACGAGGTATTAGAAAGCAGCCCTGAGGAAAGGGACTTGGGGGTGCTGGTGGATAAGAAGCTGAACATGAGCAGGTAATGTGCACTTGCAGCCCAGAAGGCCAATCACATCCTGGGCTGCATTAAAAGATGCATTGCCAGCAGGTCCAGAGAGGTGATTCTGCCGCTTTACTCTGCTCTGGTGAGACCTCATCTGGAGTACTGTGTGCAGGTCTGGAGCCCTCAATATAGGAAAGACATGAACCTCATGGAGTGGGTCCAGAGGAGAGCCACAAAAATGATCAGGGGGTTGGAGCACCTCTGCTATGAGGACAGGCTGTGGGAGCTGGGGTTGTTCAGCCTGGAGAAGAGGAGGCTCCGGGGAGACCTAATAGCAGCATTCCAGTACCTGAGGGGGGCCTACACGAAGGCTGGGGAGAACCTGTTTAAAAAGGCCTGTGGTTACAGGACAAGGGGCAATGGCTTTAAGGTGGAGGGGAGCAGATTTAGATTGGAGATTAGGAGAAAGTTCTTTACAATGAGGGTGGTGGAGCACTGGAACAGATTGCCCAGGGAGGTGGTTGAGGCCCCATCCCTGGAGACATTCAAGGTGAGGCTCAATAAGGCCCTGGGCAACCTGGTCTAGTTGGGGTGTCCTTGATGTCTGCGGTGGGGTCAGACTAGATGTCCTTTGGAGGTCCCTTCCGGCCTAGAAGATTCTATGATTCTATGATTCTGAGTATCTCCTGGGGATGCTCTGAAGAAAGCTTTCCCAGCAAGCTGTTACTGTTCCTGTGTTTCCCAAACTGTTACCTACCTTTCTTTGTATAAAAATGTTACCCCAGTCAGAGACAGAACACTGCAAGTTGATCTTTGCTTTCCACTAGATGTCTGTTATCTACTCATTTCAGTGTATATTTGAAGTTCAATAGCTGCAATGTATTTAGAAGGCCCTCAGATAGTCCAGCGATATAAAGTCAGATATAAAGCTTTATCTGACTGTTTAATTAAAGACAGGAGACTTGTCCAATTACTGATGGCTAAATTATCTTTCCCAGTTTCTTTTCTTAACATGCAAAATAACTCCATCTCCACAAACCTGCACAGACCCCGCACCAGAGCTAGCACACTGGTATTTTAAGGGTCAAGACTTGCTCCCCTATAAAGAAAAATGAACTGGAAGACAATCCCTGACAGCAGCACTTAATGACAGCTGGCATTATCAAAATAAAATTGTTCTAAATAAATTCCTAACTAGCATGACCTGTTTGACACAATTATCTAAGGGCTAAATTCAGTGAATACATGTCCTTTGTTCTGTATTCCTTGTATTTATTTTAATGAGACCTAATGCTAAGTAAGAGACCTTCAACAGGAAGAATATATTAATTGTTTCTACTGCTTTCAGCTTTATCTCTGCAGGTAGCTACCAGCATATCACCAATACAACTACCACACATGCGTTGTTTAAAAAAACAAACAAACAAACAAAAAGCTGAAAAATAGACCACAGTGGTCTACCTCTGTAGGAAATGCCATAGGGAAAGCACATGTTCATGACAGCAGTTTAGGCCACTTCCTTACCACAGAGTAGGAGGTAGTGAGGCTGGAGGGGCTTTTACTCTTGGGCTTTCCTGTGGAGGTATGGACCCACTAAGGCAAGCTTCCAGTGTTTTAGTGGGGACACTGGGCAAGGATGCCTGTGTCACTGGAGAACATACTAGCACCACAAATGGAGGCAATTCCTGATCTAATGTATCTAAGCTGTGCTGCGTGACGCAGAGGCACCAGCTTAACTTGTTTCTGCATTTGACTCCATTTTGCAGAATGGACACACGCCCTGTACCAAATCCTATCAAGGCTTAAGCAACTTTAATTACCTGAAATTCATCCATAAGATTTAAACATAGTAGATTTCAGGCAGGCAGAGGGTTAAATCTGGTAAGTGAAATATAAATCGTTTCTATGTTGTGCAGGCTCTCTGGATGGGACATACTCAGCTGTTCTCTGAAAAAGTTTGAAGATGAAGTAGCTGATAACAGATCCCAAATTTTGTCTAATGACAAGCAGTGACTGTAAGAAAGATGGTAAACTTGCATCAAGAAATTAATTTTTAAGTTCTTTAGCACTATCCTAGTGAGATGACAAGCACTACTGAACTAGTTCTTTATGCCACTGTGGCACAGCAAGCAAAAAGCTTGTGGGCAGATTATTTTTAGTTATTAAAGAACTAACTCAGTCATACACCTAATGGTTTATATGCCTAATAAAATACCATTCGCATCATCTTTGCAATCCCAAGGACCTAGTTCATTGGAAGTGTATCACAATGAACAAAATGTCAAAACAGATGTTCGGTACTTTAGTATCAATTCAAAATTCCCATAAATACTTTAAATGCTGGAAGACGATAATCTTATTTGCAGAGTATCCCAACTTTAGAGCATCCACAAAGACTCTAGAGGACAGGATGATAAGGGAAAGAGATCTTGCCAGAACGGAAAGCTCCTCTGACACAGATAGGCTGCAGCTCAGGAAGGACAACTGTGAAACACCACTCTAGTGCATGAATAACCAGCTACGTGTGAGACAGAGAGCAAAATAGCGTGCAGCAGCCCTTCAGAAGGGGATCAAAGGATTATAAATGACTGTTCATACTGCTGTGTGACAAAGGAAACATTCCAGGCTGGATAGATGGCAATGCAAGTTCAAGGAACTTGCTGACACCTAACTAGTGTGCTCTGATTCAGCAGGAGTCCAGCTGGACTTCTGAACCCAGGTCTGGGTGCTGCACTTTGAGACTAAAGGGTGTACAACTTAGAGAAGACAACAGTCAGAGATCCAAAAGCACCACCTCTGTGGACACATGAAAGAACTGAGGTTTAGTCCAGCAATGACTGAAGGGAAACATGATGATTTTCAAATATACAAAAGGTTCCTTCAGGGAGGAAACACTATTCCCTGTCTGTGGCACAGGGACAAGAAGGAACAGATTCAGACTTTAGCAAGAATGAGGACATTAATAACACAGAAGCATTGAAGCAGGTTGTCTGGAGAGGGTGTAAAAGGCCTGAAGCTGAACAGGCCAGAACTCTCTTAGGATTGCCTTGATGAATGTGGTCCTTCCTTGAGGAAGACAAATGGTCTCTAAACACCCCATTCTCATAATAAAGGTTTTCTGAGTTGGTGGCACTGCCTGACATACAACTAAGCCAAACTTTCTGTCCAACCCATGGTGGCCTGGAATGGATGGCATGCAGCCCTACTTGAGCATAGCTGCACCCAGCGACCCCCTGGGCTTCTAATTTTATAATGTCTGCCACTCCAAAATGCCATTATAGAACTGAACTGATCCCCTCTGCAAGGCGTCTGCCTCAAACACAGTCATCTGAGTATCCCCAGCTGGTGGTCATTGTGCCTCCCAGCACACAGAGAACCCAAGGGGTGGGCTCATCTTGGGACCACCAGCCCCAGACCCACATCCTGTCCCTCACCAGGGCTCTGCAGAGGGGAACGGGGTCCAGTCCAAGCTCCTGCTGCTGACTGACTAGTGACATAGATTAGGGGTAAGAAGTGGCAAGCCTAAAGCACAGCAGAGGTTCAGATGGGAGCAGCAGTGGGGTACAAGATGGCAAGAAAAATGAACTGTAAAGATATTACAACTCCAACACCCACCAGAGGGCAAGGGAGTTTCCTCAACTTGATCAGAAATAAGCTTGCCATTGAGAAGAGGAGATGCAAAGCACTGGACAGAGCTGCAAAGGGAGGGAATATATGAGGAGAGTCGACGTGGCTGAGCAGAACAAGTCTCTGTCAGAGAACAAAGAATGAGCGTGTCAAGAGGAAGCCACACTGTTCTGCCATCGTACCAGAAAGTAATGCGTGTTCCCAATTATAAATGAGCCACAGGCACACTTTGAAGTCTGTTTTCTCCCTCAGAAAAATCCAGCAATGGGAAAAGAAATGGGAGGAGGTGCTTGGATAAATATGGCTTAACACCATACTTCTCACTCAACCTTTGTTTCAGTCCCCTGTGGCAGCTGGTGGCTGGGTTTCCCTTTATGTATGTGTCCCCCCAACCCTGGGCTGAAACCATGCTCTCTCTGATTCCTGGGGTGGGTTTGCTGCTTTGGCCACTCTGTGAGAGCTGCTGCAGGATGGTGTGACTCAGGGCAGGAGTTCCGGAGTCCCCCATGTAGCCCCCCACCAGCAAGGCTGGTACCAGAGCCAGGTAAATGTGCCAGGCCAGTAGAAGAGCTCCAGAGTGGTGACCTAGACTACCTAAAAGACACAGGGAAAGAGGGAAATTGCTGACAAAGATGCTGCAGTCCTGAATAAGGATCTGTAGGAAAAGGCAAAGCTATTTAAAAGGAGGGTGAATGAGATGCAACCTCAACAAGGGAAAAAAATAAAGGAGGGAAGGTGCTGTGTGGGAAGAGAAAAATCCTACACCTACATATGAGGGGAAGGGGTTATGAAGAAAATTGGTTCTGAGTAAAAAGGAAGCAGCCTAAGCAAAGCCAATGTGGTGGGAAAATGAAAGGGGGAGAAGGGAGCTGACACACTGGAATAAGAAAGAGAAAAAAGAAAGGGAGGCACTTCACAAAAATCACTGCAAATGAGAGGAGAATTAGTCTTTCTAAGATCAAAAAGGCTATATTTTGAAAGAAACAGAGAACACACACAACTCCTTAAATGCCATTCTCCATCCTATAAAAAATGGGGGAAAGTCCAGGGTTATTGTAATAAATACTTTATTTTTCAGGGTTTGACCCAATTTCTTCCCTAAGTTAGTGACATGGATCAGCAAAGAGGCTGATTTTCTGCAGCAATGAACTATTGGGTAGAGCAATGAAGAGTACAGTTATGCTAATAAGATCAAATATGACTTTTCAGTATAACCCATATTTCAGAAATGATTTATATCAGAGCTTTGCCCAGTTTAAATCAGCCTAGGCAAGTGTATGAAGTGACTTTCCATGAAAAATATTATCTACATTTAGCTGAGGTTAACAATTTCTCCAAAGTTTACATGAGAATCTGCATGCCATTTACAATTGATTAACTATTATTTGGCAGGCTATTTGTGCAATGAATTGCTGACATTTTGAAAAGAGCTATTTGATGATTTAACATAGACTTAAAATGTGACCTTTGATTTATACGAAATGCATATAAAGTGAGTAAAATGAGGTGTTGACTTACTGCATAAGTCTTGTCTGATAGCTATGAATCCTTTCTGTTTCTGCTTTCCTTACCTCTGAGGTCCTCTGCAGGAAGATTTTGGTGGAAATTTCAGGTATGGATCTGAGCATTCTCCATTCAAAAAAGAAAAAAAATTCTCTGCTTCAAAATGCTAATAAACAATGATGCTGATCTAGAGTCAAAGAAGCCGCAAGACGTGTCATTCTTAATATTAATAGATGGTCATTGTTTATTCAATTTAGCCAGAGTGGTGTTTTTTTTCTTAATAAATGACTAGACTTCTACATTTATTTAAGAAATCTATCGCCTCTGCAGGTAGCAACTTACCATGATAGTTAATGTCAAGTATTTTTTTTCATTTGAAACTAGATAAAGAAACGTGAGGATTTCTGAGATTAGGTTGAGCCCCTGAGGTAGAAAAGTAGATGGGGGCAATCTATTCTGAAGCGTCTCGCAGACTGACTCCCAGCTATACCATCTGAAGAAATAATAACATGTATAGCACCGGTGGAAAGGAGAAAAACTTTTACTTTATATGCATACTAGAATTTGTATGCATTTGTTCATTTACATATTTGCCTTTATGCTTATTGACTAGAGCCTGTTATCCCAACCTCAGTGGTTCCATGTACTTCCAGGTCATCCCAAGCAGAAATACAAATTGTATTTCTGTATGTAGCATTTCTGCATGTTTTTCTTCCTATTGTGCAAGAGCTCAAATTTCCACTCTTGGTAAAACATCTGTCCAAGTTTCCTCATGTAACTCTTGTACATCTGCCTTTATTCTGCTGCTTTTTGCTTTGTTGTGATCTTTAAAAAAATATAGAAGATTGATGTGCCAACAGCAACATTGTACTTAAAGGTTGCATGGGGATTTTTGCTTCAAATCTGACCTTTCCAGTGTTATTGAAAAAAGACCACAATAATGCGATATAAAAATATATATGTATGTATATGATCTTTTCCACTCTTTCTAGACATATTTCAATGCAATATAGCAAGAACAGAAAACTGAAACTGGAAGGCATCTTGAGAGGTCATTTAGTTCCCCTGAACCAAAGTACAGGTGCAGACATCTACATATTCCTGACAGAGATTGATCTTCAATTCCTCCAATCAAAGAGAATTCTAGGTGTCTCAGAGTGGCCCTTTTCTGGGGAGAAGTAGGAACATTAGTGGTTTCCGAAGGGTTTTCCTTAGGGTATAAGACAACAAAGAGATTGTGACCTTTTGGTTGCTGTTGTTTAGATCAATAGCAGATGAAGGAAAAGAGATGGGGGGCCTGGCATTTCAACCTAAATTTTGATTGCAAAATATATTACAGAATCACAGAATCACAGAATCACCTAGATTGGAAGGGACCTTTTAAGATCATCTAGTCCAACCAATAAAACAAAACAAAACAAAAAAAACCCCACCACATCCACACCACACAAAACACCACCCAACACTAATCCATATCCCCGAGCACCATGTCAACTC
>JAOQGH010000001.1:108497752-108550950 GCA_025769975.1 Gallinago jamesoni | reverse complement strand
ATGCTCCAATCCTTGAATCATCTTTGTTGCCCTTCACTGGACTCTTTCCAGTAGCTCCCTGTCCCTCTTGAACTGGGCAGCCCAGAACTGGATGCAGTATTCCAGTTGTCGCCTCACCAAATGACCTGGGCTTCTCAAAGGAAGGGTGATGGAGAGAGAGGCGTAGACGCACTTGTGTGCTGGCACTCCTGCTCAGCGAGCAAGACTTGGGGCCTCATTTAAAACATCAGCAAGATGTCCATAAGGAGTCCCAGGTTGGACATTGTCCTAGTTGGCTGCCCTTCTCCTCATCACTCCCACCCCAAACTGATTGATCTTTCTGATGAAAGAGTATCTGCTCACATCACGGGCACAAATAAAAAGAGAAAGCGACAGTACGTCAGCACTCTTGAAAATCAAGTTTTTAGCTAACTGTATGAAATAAACATTTGGGAATCAATATTAAACATTAAGATGAGCACTATTAAATGTTAAGATCTGCTCTGGTCCTTCATTTCAAGGCAGGTACGAGCAGCTTGGAAGAAAAAAAAAAAAAAAGAAATAAAATCTTCACATCCCAAATTATTCATGCATCAAAATTCTTCTGTTCTCAAAGGGGCTCTTCATAAAATTACATACTTTTGCAGAAATCTGAGTTTTTTAAAAAAGTGAAAATCCTGATAAATCCAGTCATGTTTTTAGCAGCTAGTGTACTGAGCAGTAAATAGATATATAAAAATGATTTCCTTGAACTGATTAGAAATGCTAGTATCTGCTAGACAGCCGGACTGACACAGCTCGTGGAATACCTGGAGTGTTCTTTAAGCCGTACCATCCATATAGGATTTTAACACGAGAGCCATCGTTCTTCGATGGCATTTGGATCTGGTTTTGAGAGGAAACAGGGGAGCGGGACACCTGACACAATACTTCATTCTGGCAGCGTTAGGCAGAGAAAACCACATCACATGGTCACTATTCATTAGGAATTCTTGAGGTTGTGTTCATAAACCTCACTAAAAGCTCAATATTTTCTTGTAGATAGTTTTGAACTGCAGTTATCAGATAGAAGTATTGTGTGCATGTAGTAGTTTCCTTCCCCTGCCAGCTGGTGAGAAGTTTTTCCTGAGTGCTACAGCCAGTAAAAAGCTTCCAGCTTTCTATATATCTATAGATGCACTAAAAAATTAGGATACAGATGAAAAGTATCAATAGGTTTTGATAGGATCTAGTAATAATTGAAGAGTCCATGTAATTTGTGCACTTTTTGCTAATGAAAAGCTGACTTACCAGTGATTCCATAATGTTCCAAAATTAGGTGGTCAAATGACAGCACTCTCCAGCATATATACCTTTCAGCTTTCACTGCCATTGCTTCTTGCTGAGTATTAAGAGGAGTTTCAAATATATCACAGACTCCTGCATCAAGATTTTACGTTTCCCTCAAGAGGAACCACACTAACACTGTTGTGCAAGCTAAAGTCTTGGTTCTTAAAGTCAAGAAATGCACAGCATGCTAACTAAATCCAACTGACTACAAGTTCCAAGGACAAAACCATCCTAGAGGAGGAGACAGCTTTTACTACCTTATTATTATAAGCAGCAAGTTGAATCTTATACCTACATCTACACAATCAGCTTGTTTCCCACCATTTTCCCCCCAAAAAGACTGTTTTAACTTTTAATGAAGGGTCTGCTGGTAGGATTCGAGCAATTTCAGACTTGAAAGCATCAAATGCACAGGTTACAAAAACGTTAGGTCATGGAAGACTTCTAATGAAACACTTTCTGAACGAGGTAAAATGCAATACTAAGGGATTGATCCAGTATTACAGTTTACTGTTCAGAAGGAACAAAGGAAGATTAAGATAAGTGCAATTTCTCTATTTTTTTTAATCCTTCTGATTATTTAACAGGACCCAACAGATCTACAATTGCAAAGATACTTTTTGAGAAGCTTAATAAACAGACGTACCGTTACAACTTCCCCCATGATACACCTCAGTCTCATGCACTCATCTATACTATGCACGTAACCGTCACCTCCAAGATTTTTCAAGACCCAACAAACCCGCAAAATCCCATTGATCAATCATTTACCTCTTCTGTCTCTTAAAATAACTTTTAAAAAAAAAAAACAAAAAAAAACCCAAAAGAAGCAACAAAAAAAAAAAACCCACAAAGCAAAAAACAAAGACCAAAGTTCCCCAGAAAAGGAAACCCACTCAAACAGAACAGGACACAAAAAAGTCAAATAAGCTTACAGGAAATTTATTCCAACTTATATTTTTGCCACTGTGTGTATTATTGAGGAACTTATAAACTATATAGACTACTTTGGTACTGTTTGCAGAAATGTTTTAGTAGAATTTCAGAAGTGATAACACACCAGTACAGACTTACACTGCAAAAGATTTGTACAAAAAAGAAAAGCCTTTGTAGAAAGTATAGTGGTTTTTATTGTAGTCTTAGAAAATACTGAATTATGAAAGATACAAAATCAACTGTTGTAATTATTTGTTTATTTTACAATCAGTATGCCATCATACTCTTATGGCTTTAAGATAGTCTGTCCAAAGTATTTTAAAACATGCTTTTAACAAAGTATTTTACAATTTCAAAATTGAGTATTTCCTTACTGAAAAAAACCAAAACCAAACAAAATTCCAAAACATTTACCTGAGAATTCTGTATCATAAAATTGTCATTCATTCTTAACTTTTGCAAGTTGATGATATAGGCTACAGAAGTCAACATGCAACTTGTAGGTCTACTGTATTTAAATAAATATTTTAAAAATCATTTAGATGCAGCTGGTTAGGCCAAAACCTACCCTCCACTTCATCAAGTTCATCATAGGTTTAAAAACATGACATGAAGGTTATCATATGTCAATGACAGCCATGATTTCTGCACTGGAAGCCCTGCACTGCTTGCTGGGTGGAATTCAGACCCTGGCTGATCACCAGACTGAAGCAGTGAAGCACAACTTTTTGGTAGATATTCCTGCCTCTGAATTTGGTAACCACTGACCTTGTTTTCCAATATCCACAACCAAGTGTGTGGGGAGTTTAGCCACTGGATATGTTTAAGTTCCCAGCCAGTCATTCTCTACATAGATGATCCAAACAAACATTTAACACAAGGAATTCCATTTCAGACTATGTGTACTATTAGGACAATGCTTTAATGTCATTATCCACGTCATTTAAGAATATCACCAGCTTTAAAAGTGATACTATGTATGGACAGTAGAAAGGTTTGGGGCTTTCTGTCTCGTTTTTTATTGTTTCTTGTTGGTTTGCTTTTTAAATAAAATAGAGACTTCAAAGCAAACACTGCCCAGGGTGGCAGCGAGGGAGGGAAGCAGGATTAAATTAACCAGGCACATACAGATGCTGAAGAAAAAAAAATCAGCTTCATGAGTAATACATATACAGAATCAACATATATAAATGGCAGTCATTTAAAAGAATTTCAATTGAATAAGCTGAAAATACATCCAAAGTAGTAGAACTCTCATGATGTCTGCCATATAGTATTTATTTCTGAATTTCAGTTACTGCAAGCACTGTGATTTATACAAGCTATGCTCCATTAACATAAATTTTACCCTTAAAAAAAAAGTAATGATATATGATGAAAATCCAAGAATATCACTAGAGATTTAAATCAACTTTCAATCCCATAGGTGAGGTAGTGTAGTCACTTGTATTACGTGCTGGTTATGAGAAGTACTGTTGAAATCTGTCAAATTTTTAATTTTTGTTTTAAATAAGTGACTTAATAGTCTTAACATATTTATTAATGCTATGTTACCTATAAGGGGTGGGAGAAGGGGGGGAAAAAAAAAAAAAAGAGCCTTGCCAAAAAAAAGTTTTGTCTCACTGCAAGATAAAACCGCAAAGCAGTATTTACAATAGTCCTTTGCTTATTTGCTGCCTACTGTACATGCACACAAAAGACATAAAAAGCTAATATACATTCTGAGGTAGGAAATGAAGAATTCCACTGGCTTGTACAAGATTCTTCATATTTTGTAAACCAGCAAAACCAAAGTTTTCTGTGGTGAGGTTCAATACTTAGTTCTGGTGTGAGAATAACATCTAAATAACAAAGCATCGTTGGTATACCATATGCATCTACTGCCATGTAAATATCTAAAAAATAGCGATAATTTTTAGTGACTGAACTTCTGCTTCGCAAAGTAAAGGAAATCCCTCCAGCTCATTTCCTTATTATACTTTCTGTATGTTTATACTTACAGCACAAGCCATTGAAAGTGTACTACAGATTTAGCCATAAAAGTATCCTGAAGACTAAAATTCTGAAATAGATCTTTACTGGTCCCAGTGATCAGAGAACAAATATGTTTGTAGACTTCTTTAGGCAATTAGGCACTGAAGCTGAAAGAATTTGGTGCCTGGATACCTCAAAAAAAAAAAAAATCAAAGAATCCATCCTTAAACTTTCTCAATACTTTGACTCCAACTTATCACAAACAGCAGTGAGCCTGAAGGTGCTAGGGCAATAAGTCACAATGCAGCAATGTATTTTACCAAGCATAAGGGATTCAGATGCCAGAGGATCCAGTGCACACTAACCGAAGAATTGCACCAGTTCCAAACTTTGGCCTTTCCCAGTAGGTTGTTATTCTTTCCTCAAAATTTAGAGAGGAGAGCAGTATGCTGCAGCACCTTTGCTGTTCCAGTTGTCTTAACTACATGCTGGAGAGCTAAGGCAAAGGCATATATTCAATAAAAACTGGCTCTGGTATAGGGATGGGAACAGCAGGAAGCAATGAGTTGTTCCAGAGCACACTTGTCAGAATGTCCTCATATTGCCACATTATCCTAATTCATCTACAAAATAAACATTTACAGAGCTATATACGCTTCTCAAGGTTTTCCTACCAGGAAAAAAAAATAACCTTAAGGAGATAAGAAATCCAGAAGTCATTGTGCATAAACACCTGTTAGGAGGCTTTTTTTTTTTTTTTTTGAGATGCAGGGTGGCATTAGGTACTGCGGTGTAAATCAGAGTAAAGGTTGCTCTATACCTGAATGAAAGCTTCCTCATAATTAAACATCTGTGCACAGAGTTTATACTTTCCAACAACTTCCCTGAACTCTCCTTGATATCACCACACAGAAAAGGCTCCAAGGCTGACACATACAAATTACACTCTAGAACTACACAGAGCAAACCCAAAGCTTGCCTAGTAATATAATGACCATGTAACTGTCAATGTAGTTTCAAAAGATAAAGTTTCATCTTTTCTTAAGGTACTTTACAATAATGTTTAATCTCACTTTTAGTTACGATGTTGAGAGGCTGGCAATAGGAACAGAGCAGGTTCACTCATCTGTAGTGCACTTGTCAGTCATTTGCTGACAGAAGTCTGTGATACCACTGCTCTGTCCACACTGTTCCACAAGCGACGTTTTCTCTAATGTTCTTACAGGGACTGGATGCAGTTCTTGTACTTGATCGTATGTTGCATCACACACACTTTTCACACACTGATAACAAGAACTCTGCTCATTTGTAGATGTAACACCTGAAAGACCATCTGCTAATTCTACACTCGCTGGTATCGCAAGCTCGTTATCAGATGGAGCTGTTCGTTCCCTCTCTGGGAATAGAAATGAAAGTGGACAATCTGAGGAAGAGTATTTTGCAAGTATTTGTATTTGCTCGTGACTCAAGGCTGCTTCCTTACACACTTGCTGGCAAAGTCCAGTCAGATTCTGCTTTGTCTCACCCAGAGTTGACAAAATGTGGTTTCTTTCCTTCAACAAGTTCTCCTTCTCATTTTGCTGCAAGAAGAAAAACAGCCTTTTAGTCTGCATTTTAACACAAAAACTACAGTTATTATGTTCCTAGCAAGGCTAAAACAAGACTGTAAATAATCTGGTCTGGTGAAACAGAAGTAATTTGGCAATAAGAAGGTAAACACTGACACAGTCAAATGCCTATGAAAAGGACAATCCTAACCTCTCCTGAAGAGTCACCAACTCGGATATTTCAAGTGATTTTTCAGATGTTCCTTTTCAGAACTCAGGCTGGCAGCCAAAACAGTAATTAATATTTATTTAATAAATGAAACCTAGCTGCACTTACTATAAATATTCCTGAAACACTAATTCTACACCATAACATATAAACCATTGCCACTGGATCAACAAAACATTAAGCAAAGCAGACTTCATAGATATTTATGTTTTAAAAGTTAAACGTCGAAAACCAGACATCATGTTTTCATTATTGATGCTACTCTGCTAGATGAAAAGAAATTAAATTCTTAAGTGGGAAGTGCTCTGTAGAACAAAGAACGGAGGTAAGAAGTTTCTGAAGTAAGTAGAAGACACAGGAAAATTAAAGAAATAAAACATGATAAAACTGAAAATAAAATATTTTCTCTGGAAATGCAGCAGCCCAGTTTGTTTCAAGGCACTGACTAGAAGACTGGAAGTTAAAGACTTTAGAGTGACAGAGGAGTGATAGATTAGTGAATTGAAGAGACAAGAACAGAGATGCCACTGGGTAAGTAACCTACTATTAGAACAGGAAAATACCAGCAGAATGATTGAGCTTTATTTACACAGCCAACATGCTGAAGAATGGCAGATAATGCTCAGACATGAAATAAGACTGCCCTTGTTCTGAAGGACTTACAGTGTACCTACATAAATGCAACAGGATTTTTCCAAAGACAGGGCAGCAAAAGGCAAGATGGCAATTCTCTAATGAATATCAAATAGAAAAAAAGTACCATTCATTAAAAATTAGCTTTCTTTTTGGGGGGGTTTTATTTCGATGTCATGATTTTTTGTGAGACTTCTGACAAAAATGGCTGAAAATGAAAGGGCATGGATAACTGAGGGGCTGCTCTAATGATAGAAACAAGCAACATTCAGAAAAATAAATAAATGAGGAAATGGCAAAGAAAGGAAAGAAGCAAGACCATAAGGAAACAGTTGGAAAAAAAAAAAGGGGAGGGGGAAGCCCCAAAACCAAACATGCTACACCTTTTGAGTTCTATAATTAATTAATTAATAGGCAGAGTTCTAAAGATATACAAAGCTGTAAATAGTTCTAGGAAATAAATTTTACATCACATGGACTGCGGGCTATCAATACTGTAATATCAATTAAGTCCTAGAAAGTCTAATTATTTTCAGTTCTCCCATTTTGCAGCAGGAACTTATACTGCAACCTCTACAACTTCTTTCTAAAAGAACTGACTGACTTTAAGTCGCATTTTGCAAGAGAAGCAGTTGTCGCCAGTTGTTTTTGCCTAAAATGACTAGAAAGTTCTACTATGTCAGCATACTGGGATCTCCTAATCCGAAATCACATTTTGGATACATGGAGGCACTCAGCTGTTTATTATGGACTGACGAAGTTCTCTGGACTGCTGTTTAACACAAACTTCAATATTCAGAAATAGTTATTCCAGTGTAAGTTTCCCGTCCCCATCCGAAGTTGCTGGCAGATGAACACATTTAAATACTACTGTTTTATTTCAGTGGCATTACACTGATACTGCAGAGTAATGCCAGTTTTGAGGTCATTGTAATTATCAAACTGAGAGCTATTTTAATTCTCCTGGTGAAGAAATTATTTAGTTCACACACTTCCTCTCCCTGCTATAGTATGTATAACAAGATCTCAATTACATTTCTTGGATCACAGCTTATAGTATGTTACTCACTGACACATCCTTCTCCTGAGCTACAGAATCTCCAGAGAAGTAGTGCTTCTTGAGGTCAGTTGTCCTTTGCCCTGCTCCCTCTCACAAATACCCTAATTTCAAAGCTTTGAAGTGAGAAAGTACAATGAGTGTGAATATACAAAGGTGCTATGAAAGAGCATTTCTAACAAGCCAACATCTCCTTGAGTGGCCCATATGTATTTTCAAATATGGAACATCAGTGAAAACAAGAACACATAGGGTTCACCTGAAAGATCAATAAGCAAAGACTATATGGGGGTCAAAAAAAAAATGGCATTATCAATACAGAAGATCAAGAGAAATGACCAAACAATTCTCTCAGATAACAGATTCGATATTGAACAGCATTTCTCTTCAAAGTAGACCTTAACATGAGACTTTAAATTTTACAGAATCACCTGGGTGGGCAGGTACCTCAGAATGTCTTTAGTCCAGCCTCCTTTTCAAAACAAAGCTCTGGGTAAGATCAGGCTGTTCAGGGCTTTGCTCAGTCATGTCATGAAAACCTCCGAAGACAGACCATGCATAACCTCTCTGGGTAACCTGCTCCACTGCCTGCCTGACCCCATTGGAAAAAAACGTTTCCTTATATACAGTTGAAACCTCCCATTTTAATTTATGATGTGTCTTGTTCTCCTGCTGTGAAATACTATCCCCTGGGAAGCTGAAGATGTTACACATCCAGTGGCTACATGATCTCAAGGACTTCCCCATAGGCATGGGCAGGTGGCTTTTAGGTGTCCCCACAGCCATCTCTTCTCCAAGCAGAAGCCCTGTTTCCCTTGCCTCTCACCATAGGAGAAGCAGTCTGGCCTGACCATCCCAGTGGCCTTCTCCTGAACTTGCTCCAGTTTGTCAATATACTTCTGGCACTGGAAGGAGTCAAAACTCAGCAAAAGATTCAGTCTGACATACGCCAACTATAGAAGTACAATCACTGTCCTCAAACCACTGTCTGCGCTCCTGTTCATACAGCCCAGGACACTGATGGCCTTTTTTTCAGCCTGGACATGCTGCTGACCCCATGCTCAGTTTGCAGTCTGCCCCAGGGTCCTCTTCAGGAACACTACTCCCCAGTGAGTCGGTCTCCATCCTCTACTCACCCATTCAAGGGGTTAGTGTATTCCAGATATAGGACTTTCCCAAGAAACACACCACAAATTCTATCATCGAATCTGAGAGAACAAAAATCTGATAGGCAACAAGTGGAAATTAATACAAGACAAAATGCTGCACATACTGGAAACCAGGATGAGCAATTTAACCAAACAGTATTTCCTAACAGGCTAAAGTAAAGAGTATTATCTACTTGTCAAGAGTTTTCAAACTACAGCTGCACCATATTATCCTCTCTCAAAGCCACATTACAGAGGATACCACAAAAAGACTAACAGGTCTGAGGCACATGACTGACCATGAGAAGCAGGAACAAGGCAGGTGTCATCATGCATGAAACAATCTGGATATACCACACAATGTCTTTTAAAGATGTCTCTTTTCTTCCACCCACTTGGAAATTATGCCTAAACAGATCTTAAAGTTTCTGTACTTGTGCATGACTTACACAAGTTTGATGGTGCATAACAGCATTGCTGTCAGATGTGCTCAACAGCTCCAAACTAGGTCTCTTCAGGAAGTTCTGAAGAAACTTACTTGCACAGCTGGAGTTGGAAAAAAATAATCAACTGGAACATGTTTGTGCCTAGAGCATGATTCGTAACTCAGACTTCACCCCACAATTCTCAACACTCATTGTCTAGACCTTGTACAGTGGTATCTCTCAGATAGCAGACATTCAGTCTGTTCTAGCACAGGTGCACAGAAGAAGGGATATTATACTGCGATTGTCAGTCACTTAGTCAACTACAGGTCTAATCTTGCAGATGAATCTCTTACTTTTTTTCCTCCCTAAGCGTTGCACAATGTTGACAAAGATACATAACAAACAGAAATAACAACATGACGACAAAAACAGGCAGAAAGTTCTGCACTGTCAGAAATGCAACTTCTCTTTTTAGTCAGAATAATCTAACTGTTACTAACATTGATTTCCCTCCCTTCCAGAGTATCTTTTTCAAATTCAGTACACTGAATGATTTGCTCTGTCAACTCATCGGGGCTTTATGGCACTGCAGGCCTTCCTTCAAAGTCCATCTCCTTTGATGAAGAAGTGTGTATAGTGAAAGATGATGATAGACCACTGGAGAAAAATAAGTTCCCAGCCCACGTCACTTCGTTTTAATTTATATTCCATTTCACTCTGAAGTCATAAGGAAAAAGGTGCAACAGGACTGCATATGATCCTAGCTGACACAAATAACAAATTCAGGTACACAAAGTTTAAAATGCTCCATAAACAGGAATTAAGAGTACAGAAAACCTAAACAACTGAACTATTAGTTAGTGTACCTGGTACATCAACTATGCAACTGAGATGAGAGGGTCAGAAACAAAGATCAGAAAAAAGCCACTCTCAATCATTTTCTTGCTAGGAGTACTTCAGATTATCCACATCTCTCTTAAATTACATATTTGTCTTTTTATTGCCTTTTAAGAAGAAGTTATATTAACAGATGGTTGCAGATAAATCTGGATGCGTTAATTCCTCAGCCACAATCTTGATACAACTGCTAAAAAGGCAAGCAGCTTCCTGAGTTCTGCTGTATCTTCCGCCTTTCTGCAATGGTCTCATTTTTAAGACTCAAGACTCAGGAAACAGTTCACCAGCCCATGTTGATATGTTACAAGAAAAATACTTACACAATTAACAATTGCATAACTGTAAACTTGATCATGAGCAATATCATGAGCTGAAGAACAGAAGCAAAAAGCAAGAAAGGGGAAAGAGGTAGAAAAGGTGGAGTGGAATGATGGTTTGGCAATCAATCTGAACAATGAAGCTCAATGATTAATTCTTATGGGCTTCAAAACACCATTCACCAAAAACTATGCTGTGTTGCTCGAATAAAATCTTGCTATTTCTACTTGAATAAAAACAAGCCTACAGAAGGAAAAATATATGTACTTTAAAGTGCAGAAAATAAAGAACTGCTATCCAGAAGACATCTATGACTGATAAAAGTTTTCTAAGCTTGAGTGGAAAAAGCGGTAAGCCACCTCATGAAACTACTGCCAGATGTCCAGTTAAGATGTTTAGAGAAAGACTCAAGTCAACAGTAATGAATATTTATACATACCAGTTTTTCAATTTCAGATTCAAGATTTTGTATGCAGTCAAGTTTTCTCTTACGACATCGCTGTGCTGCAATTCTATTTTTACTTCGTCTTCGGATATCATGAATACAGTCCAATTGTTCAGGAGTTAATTTATGCATTTTCAGAAATGACTGGAAGTCATTTCTGGAAAGTGAGATAATCCTTTGTGCATTAAATGGCAGTTTTACCTAGAATGTAAGACACAGTTGTGTGTATTAGTTTCACCTTTGATTTATAAACACCAACACGGCAATTCAAGTTTTCATTTTAAGCATTCTTTAGTACACAACCCATCTTTCTTCCTAAATCTCAGAGACAAGAGCAAGTTAATATAGCCACCAGGTATGGTGGATAAAACCTGGGAGTTTCAACTAGATAAGTTCAAGCGAAATAACAAGTTCAAGTGAAATAACTGAGTACTTTGCACATTTACACTAGATCCTCAAAAGCATAGTCAGAGTAGGGTGAAATCTATCCATATGTGCAGCAAGTGATACACTCCAGGAAAATAAGTTATAGTTAGGTAGTGCACAAAACAGTTATCAAGAATCATTAATACAGTCTCCCCTAAACTACTATTAAGACTGTAGAGTGCATGCAATTTTATACCCACAGATTTCTGCAGGAAATTTTCTACAGGCATTTACTTATTTACTTAAAATATGGAAATTGTGATATTTGTCTTGCAATTCTTAATGCTGGAGAAGAAAGAATCAGTCTCTTGCTACTGTCTGTACACCTGAGCTATGGAAGCAGGAGCTTCTGAAACATATATAGATCACAAAGTGCTCATTAATAATGAAAAAACCCTTTGCCTTTACAAAATAATTGCCAGATTTTATGAAGTATCCAATAATAAAGACGTTTTATTTTAATCCTTACATTTGAGCCTATTGAGCTGCAGGACATGTAACCTTGCTGTGGTCAAACGTGAATTTAGTTTAAAAAGCAAAAAGAAGAACCCTTTCTGAGCTCAGCTATCAATGGTGACAAATTGCTGTCAGCAATTATGCCATCTACTTCTTTGTAATGTAAAGAAAAGAAATGGATTTAACCAATTTTGGCCTTTTGTTTGACCTGCCAACTTTCTATATTGATGGTAGCTTCCACTTATTTTAAGCCACTGCATCTTGAAAAGAAAGACACTAGTGCTGTAAAAACAACCAAATTTTCATGATATTAAACGATCTGTCATGCACAGTCACGCTGCAATTCTACAATTCTAAGAACTGTGATAGAAATAACTCTAGCTATACAGTAAAATCTTTTGGGATTAGACTATGAATGGCATGTACCTAAAACACTACCAAAGCAGTAACATGAACAAAATAAGTCACAAATAGTTTCTGCAGATGGAAGAATAAATACAACCTCAGTTTTAGAGAGGGTGATTATTATTAAAGCAGTCTTAAACACACAGCTACTGAAGTCAGCTTGAAAACCTAATTTTCATTTCACAGTAAATCTGAAATACCATTTCCCTCCCACTTTCTCCCCACAACTCAAAATAAAACCAGGAAAATTGTTATGTTTCTATAAAAAAATGGTTCCAAGAAGTTTAGAGTTTTCTTAGGTTTAGCTAAAGTAGACAAAGACAAAATCTAAAACCCCCATGCCTTGGTTTAAGATTCACAACCTGTTCTGATAAAGTTGTTCCAGAAAAGTATCAGAAGATATCTAATACCTGAGAATCCACCACTTCAATATCCTACCAAAAAATACTTTATAAATCTTCCTGAATTACCAGTGATTTTCCATATAACCCTTTGAATGATTATTTGAAGTTTAATTTCCCAGATTTTTAAAACAAGCAACCACAAAAAATCCCAAACAACCCCAAACAAAAACCCCTGAGAGACTCAGAATTAGGTTTTTGAATAGGGCCTTAAGAGACAGGGAAGTAAAGGATACACAAAGGATGTTCTTACCTCACATTCTTGTTCTCTTGCTGAACAGGATTCACTGTCTCCCTCGGTGTCAGTTTCTGAATCCTCTCCCAAACTTATCACGTAATTATAGGGACACTGTTCTTGTTGCTGTCCCGGAACATAATCTCCGCTGCTTATTTCAGAACTGTTGGAGCATCCCTCAGTACTAAGGTTGCTTATAAAGGGGCAGTTGACAGAACTCAGTGTTGTAAAAGTCCGCTGAGGGCAAGGTTCAGGGCTTTCACTGATCCTGATACCCAGCCACGGACATTCTGATTTTTTCCCCGAATACACTGGCTCCAAGCACTCTTTTGACACTGGAGGTGGTAAATGTATTTGACAGGCTTCTGTGCTGTAAATATCACTCCAGAACCCTTTTGCTAGATGTTCTGCCACCTCTCTCTCCACACTGCTTCGATCACCAGCTGATGTAATGTTAGTGGTTCCTCTAGTGCACAGATCAACGTTTGAAGGTGTGTTATCTTGACTTCCAATTTTTTCATTCCTGACTCCAGTACCTGATACAGTTTTTTCAGCTAAGACTGTGTTGTTTTGCATACTACTGAAATTCAAGTTACCATATTGCTCACAAGTATGTAAAAATGATGCAGAATTGAGTCCATGAGGTGCAGCAGAGTTTTGGGGGAAAGCAGTAATATCCATTTTCTCCACAGGACATGACACATTCTGAGTCGCAGAATCTCTCTTTGACTCTTCCTTTTTCTCAATGCCTTCCTCCCCTTCTTCCATTTTTACCTGAGTCTCTTCACATTTTGAGACCAGCTGCATAGGTACACACTCCTGAGCTTTTTGTATGCCATCATTATCAGATATTTCCTTGTCAAGAAAAGTCGCAATTGGTGGCACCTGAATGTCTTTTATACTGGAATTGGGCTCTGAAGTATGAACTTTGTCATTTCCAAAAGCTTTCTGGAACTTCCTATATTTTGGGCATTGGGAAGATAAGCTAGAAACACCACCCCTTTCTAAATGTACAGGATCACATGTTTGATTGGCATTATCTTGGAGAACAGGTGTTGATTTAGCATTTTCTTCATCCTTACACAGCTTTGTGTCAGGAGTTTGAATATGTTCCTTTTCTAGAAGTTCTTCTCCCTCATCGTCTATTTCTAGGTCTCCATCATCCACATTGCCAATATTAGGGTTTGTTTTCTGACAACGCAGTGTACAACACTTCTTCCTAGGACAGCCAGGTTGATCCAATTTAAAGTCCAAAAATTTGAATTTGAGAAACTGAAAGCAAGACTCTTCAATGTTGCGGACACCCAAAAATTCAGCACATTTGCAAACTTCAGACACATTGTCTTTATTTAAAATAAGTTTAGCTGTGTATGCAAACTGAAGCAAAGGACTAAAGCCTTTAAGTGTTACCTATTGGAGAGGAAAAAAAAAAATAATTAGTATGATCCATATGGGTTTAAATAGAGAAACACACAAGACCCAAATTTACCTGTGAGCAAGCCACACCAGCAGGACAGAGTACACCACAAAAGCAGCAGATTTGTTCCACACAAAACCTGGCCACACTTGTTCTGAAACAAACCTTTTGATACAATTTTATCCTGTACTTTTTGTGGCAATTATCTTCTTCACCATGATGAGTATCTTAGTAAAATGTTCTAACAATATAGTACTAACAAGTGAAAAATATTGCTGTACACCAAAAACTAGTAACTGGATTCCAACTTTACAAAGATATCTTTCAAACCCAAGTTGTACATTAATTGCTCTAGAGTAAGATCAAAATGCTACTGGTACTTAATTGTTCCTTTAAAGAGCAATTACTGCTATTTGCTCAGTCTTATGCATCTTTAATATAAAAACAGAATTTGACCACACATGATTATTTATTACTGTAGCCACCTACTCCTTTTTTTCTCCCACAGATGAAAAGAACTGTACCCAAGAACTGTACACCAAACTCAATTATTCCTAGTTTAAAGCCTCTTTGGACTAGGTAGTTTCAATTGAATATTTCCTTCATCGTCATTTTGGTTTTTACTGCAGAACAGTTGCCTTACAGGGAACCCAGAGATAAACAAAAACTTTATCGTTACAAACTGAACTAGATTACCTTTTACATGTGAAAAAAACTACTAAGGAATCAGGCAGAAAGCTGTAAACAGATCACTGTATTACGAATTACATGACACCTCCTTTAGCTTTTCTCTGCAAGTTAAGGATAAAGCAGTATGTCCATTATTACTACTCAAACTCAAGCCCCATTCTGCTCTTCTCTATTGAAAAGAACAGGACTTTATGCTGAATAAAGCGCTACATTAATTAACAATACTGAATTCTTCTGCCAGGAAGATACTTAATTATACATGTAATTGAATTCAGCAATCAGTTGAGAGTTTACTTTGGTTTAGTGATTGTTTGTTTTTTTAACAACAGATAAACACATGAAAGAAAGGTGAAGAGATCTGCACAGAGACAGTTCAGCAAAACTGTCTGTAAACTCTTATGAGCTATCTAAAGAATTCCTAATATAGTGTGGAAATATGCTCTGGAGAGAAGACTACTGATTACAGTACCACATTCATTCACCCTTAATGATGTGGGGAAGGAGAGCGTAAATGACAGTTTATCCATAAGTTGGCAAGATGTTTTCAAACTCAGTATAATCGATAAATCATTAAAGTGGGTTTACAAGCAAGTGATGTTTGTACATCAAACTGAACAAACCAAACAGAATGGTATTTTGAAACTTCTATGTACAGTCTTTCTATGTAAGGTAGAGACATTTATTTGTAAAAACTGGGAGGATCGAGAGAGGAAAAAACCCAACACTGTACTCCTTTCGCTTTCTCTTACACATTTCTAGCTGGCTATCCTCAAACAAGTGAGAGACTAGAAAGACTGGGTTTAACTGACCTAAAAAAGCAACTTATGCAGTTGCCATTTGTATTTGGGCTGAAAACTTATCTCAGAGTAGAAACACTGGTAGAAAAGCAACACAGCACCTACAGCAAAATGTCAGTAGTTGGCCTTTACAATGTGATATATATGAAGTAATTTAGTTCAAAAAATATTTTGGTATCTCAATTTGTGGACTAGTGCCTTTCATTTTAAACTTCAAATACTTTGGATGATTAAAAAGGTTAAAAAAATATTAAAAAAGAAATCACATGTCAAGCCATGTGATCAGTGTTTGTCTCTCCCTTAACTATGAAGCTTCATAAACTGACTCATTTCAAAATATTTAGCAGTTCCCAGCTCAAGTTGCTGAGCCTTAAAATGGTTTTACCAAGTGATCAGATCAAGTGATTAAAAGATGAGATTCGCTGTCAGTATTTTTGCTTGTTGCTTCAGTAGATTCAGTTCTTACATCAGTAATACTAAATTACATTAAGACTCCTCTTAAGTCTACATTGTAGTCAAATATCAGGATTTTTGTGTTTCATCATTTTCCTTACAACCCCTGGTCCCTTCTAACTCAGGTTGATTTCGTGGGTTCATTGGAATATCGTTGCTTTGCTCCAGAGACTATTTTGTCGCTTGCCAACTTTGATGTATGTTTCTTACTCTTTCAATATCCTATTTTTTCTATCATCCCAAAGCAAAATTCTCTCTTCAACATCAGGAGTTTTAGACACCACTAATTTCCCTCTTTTACTCCAAATCATGGCTTTGTGTCCCCCAGGATCCTACTTCCCTTCCACATCAGCTCCCATCACTATTTTTGGGGGTTTTTTTAGTCTGAGTGACATTCAGGTTATCAACATAAGCCACTAGCAAAAAAAAAAATAAAAAAATTAACAGACACAGTGAGATTGAGCAGAAGTGACACAGTGGTAACATAATTTTGCAACAAGTTCATTAATCGATAAAGAATAGCAAAGTCCACTGAAGATCTTTAAAGAGACCAGTTAGTCCCTTTTACTTTTCTGGTTCCAATAAAATCAGAAAGATTCTGGTAACAGAGAATCCTTGTGCTTATCTTAGTACATTACAAAGACAGTGAGGTAGCTACTTTACTGAAGTACAGGCTGCCTGAATACATCACATCCACATAACACTCAACTGAAATGTATAATGTAATTTCCCATGTCACTATAAATATTAATTGAGGTGCACCGTTCTGAGAGGTGGTTTATGTAACAACCAGTTCTTCAGATTACTGCTACCATTGGGCATAATCAAAGAACTTGGAGGCTCTTCACTTTTCATCTACAAGCACAGCATTTCATATACAAATCCAGTCACTTGCTTGCTTCATACTTCTTATAACTTAACTAAGTGCAACCTGTAGTCTTTAAATGTCTTGGACGCTCCAGATATGTAATAATAAATTTTCTTTCCTATGGATGTCAGGTTCTTGCTCATTCTTACTGAATGCCTTTGAATTCTATCTGATGTAAGAATATGCATTTTAGGGGTTAAAAAAGAAGCAGATAATTGCAATACATCTTCTCAGTCTTAGAAGTAATAAAACAAAACACAGTAGAAAAAAAAAGCTGCTAATGATCAGTGTGTAAAAAGGATGGGGAGCTGAGCAGAAGAAAATTAACAACAGCAGCAAGCAAGGAATATAAGCACAGTTATATTACTCAAACATATGAAACCTAATCTTAATTATATTAATTTAAAAGTTTTAGCATTTTAAGCTCTAATTTGTTTATTTATTACTCCAAGAGTATTCTCTTTTCATATAAGATGACTAGTTCTGCAATACTTCTTTACCATTTAAGGCCTATTTTTTGACAAGCTTACATGCTTTGAAACAGGTGCACAATTTTAAGGTAATATACATGTTATTGAAAAATCTCCCCTACACATTCCTCAAGACAGCATTCACTTATCTTCAGTCTGTAATATATTCTAGCCTGTACCTCAACCAATGGCAACTTTGTAAATTCCTCCCCGTCAGTTCTTAACGCCCTTACCTTAATTTCCCAGTTGAACACCAGCCTATTGTAAAACAGAACTGAGGAAAACAGATTAGAAGCACCAGCAGGTAAAATACAGAAGGGAGAGACACTCACCTCTTCCGGTAAAGTGATGATAAGATCAGCATCCACCTGGCCCACAATTCTTGAAAGGAAGTAACTGCTGCAAGCTGCAAGCACAGCTTTGTGGGCCCGAAATCGTTGATCTTCCACTAAAATAGTAACATCACAAAGAATATCTTGCTTTCTCTGATCATCAAGACTGAGAAGTACATTGGCGCTGTGTACTGAAGATTCATATGCAAAAACCACACTATTCTTCTCACTTAGAGACATCATGTATCACAAATGGTAGTGTAAGTCTCAGTGGAAAGCATGCTTCTGTTCTTCAAATCTGGAGGAAGAAAAAATAAGTTGCACACATGAAAGTCATATCCAGGAGGAGCCTACCGATACTAGAACCTAATAAGCAAACTGTTAAATATGCATTGCCTATTCTAATTAATTTTAAGACTAAGATTAATACTCAGTATTTTATACATGTGAATATATAAACACATGCTAATGAGCATTTAAAGGACCCAAACCTCAATAAGTACATCTTAGAACATTCCTTTAGTCATCTCAGACCAAAAAAGGGAACAATTTTTCATGTGACTTCAGTGATAAAGGACAGATTTTTCCTCAGCAAATGATTAAGAGTCATAACTCTACTGCAATACCTGAAAATTATATAAGCTTTCATTTTTAGGTACCAGTATATTCTGACTCCAACACTAGGAAAATGTAAAGAGAAATAAAAACCAGAAGCATTAAGCCAAAATTCACTAAAATACTATGTAAGCTACCTCCTTTTACTGATTCACCCAGTACAGACTAAAATATTTATGTTCCATCTTCTTCCAAAAGTAGTTTGCCTGCTAAGACAATGAGGCATTGGTAAAATACTCTTATTTTCTCTCTAGTAGGTTGGTAGTGGTTTTTGTTTTTAAAGCAGATTAGTTCTATTTTCACCTGCTTTAATTCTCTACTGCACCCTTTTTCCCCCTCTCCTGCTCATCACTACTGTAATGCTTGTTAGAAGTTTGCTTTCCTAAGGGATCGATATGATTCAGATCACCGGGCAAAAAAACCCAATACAACCCCAAAAGGAAATGGAAGAAAAAATGGAAGACTAATTCCAGGGTGGTGGGGAGCACAGGGAAGTATTCAAGGTAAGGACATATATTGGGGTGAACACCTAGGCAAATCTCATGAGGGAGACTAGGTACAGGCAGGCCCTTAAGGGTCCTTTTTTTTTTTTTTTCTTCTTTTGAAGTCTCAAGTTCTCCCAACCCTCAGATAGAAAACCCATGTATCATATATGTTGCTCTTGGGTCTTCCCTTATAAAATAATCAGTCCCAATATCCAATTCAGCTCATTACACTTCCATAGGATGGAAGACTAAAAGGAACAGTGGTTGTTTCTATACATACAGATACAGATGCACAAAGGGCTGTCAATCCCCCTTCTCACGTGATCTCCACAAGGCACACAATATGCTTTCAAAACAGTGTACAGCCTACTTGAAGCACTGATAGTGAGCTTCCAGTGTTGTTGTTGCCAAAAAAAAAAAGGTCATGTTTCAGCACTGAAACACTCTGTTTCTTGAAAAGTTAAAATAAATATTTGAGCATAACTCAATTTAACACTTTACTCTGACATAATGTTGTACCTCCAAATGTGAAGATTTCATCAGCCAAGTTATGTCCCCACTATATTTAAACAGGACACAAGTTTTTTTTGAGGTATCCAAAATATAAAATGCAGCATGTCATTAAGCATTTCAAAATTCAAAAGAACCTTTAAGAAAACCAAGCAAACAAACAAAAAACCCCACCACACACACCACACTCAAACACTAAATTTCTCTCTGTCTTCTTTGTAAGATCTAATTATCATCATACATGGTAAAGAGAGAAATCAAAAGGAAAAGAACAAGAAGACTGAAAATGCTGGTGGAAACAAAATGCATCAAACAGGAAAGGGAAAAATATAACCACTGTAACGCTTTAGAGAAGTATTAACAGAGGTCAAACTTGTGAATGTCTTAATTCTGTTTTCCAGTTGCGTAATAAAGGCATGGTACCACATTTATGGTAGTATTTGTCAAGACAGCCAACTAGATTTTCCACAGCAGTGACTGCAAAATAGACTTGCCCATAAGAAGATTTGTTACATACATATCCACAACAAGAAGAAGACTTATTGTTGTACCAAGAAGAAAGAGTACATCTCTACTGTAAACTGGTTAATTTTTCTTCTATTTTAACTATTCTCCTGGAGCACTCAGAAATTCTTAAAAATCATTTCATTTATGGATAGACAAAGAGGGGAAAAGTTGTGAAATGGAAAAAAAACAATTCATTGGTGCTTTTTTAAAGAAGATTTATAACTTATAAGCTCATGCTGCAACTGTCCTACAAGGACAAGCCCTACTAGGCTTTCTTCCTCCCGATGTAGGTGTCCATTGTACATAATTTTCTAGAAATATTGTCTACGAGATTATTTTTCCTCTCTCACACAATTCAAATGCAAGCAGCAGTAAGTTACTAAGAGGAAGGAAAACTGATACCACAAAAAATGGTAACACAAATTATTTCATTGGAAACCAGGCTAAAACTATTCTACCACACTTTTTCTATTTTAATATAAACATTTAAGTAAGGAAAACTAAAAGGAGGGCACAGATAACTTCTAAAAGTATTCCAAAAGTCAGCAGATGACTGTATATTTAAATCACTGTTCACTAAGTCATGTCATCGAACAACCACATGACTGAATGCAAAAGATGCTACGAAAAAAAAGCCATGCAAGAATATTCTTTAAGATATTAAATACAGCCATTTCCATCACAAATAAGAAGAGTCCAAAGAGTTCTTCCAAAACTTAAAATAACCCTTACAATGCAAGTTGAAAGGAAAAAAGAAACAACACGAAAGCTAACTACAAATCCTCAGCAGAAGAAAACTTGTTCTGTCAGCACAAAAGCATTCCTCAAATTCTTCTCAGCTGAAATTCTGCACACCTAATAACCTCATAGTCTTGGGGGAGGGTGGGGCAGTAGAGGTATAGGAAAAAGGGAAAAAAAGGAGAGAATGTATATAAACACAAATGTTAGTATAAAATCTACATAAAGGAACACTTGCAGCTGAATGAATCAAGTTCTACTTTGAAAACACAACCAAGCATGCTATTATAAAGTTTCTATTCCTTACTGGTCAGTAATTTTGAGATAAAAAAATGTTTTGCCTAAGGGCAAAAATACTTTCTCCTAAATACTGGCTATAAAACTTTATTCTGCTTTATCAAAGTGAAATCATTCAATTTTTTTGTCCCTACTAGCATACAATTCAATAGGAAAACTACATGCAAGTTACCTGTAAAATTACTGTTTCTTCAGTAATTTAGACATCTCTACTTTATATATATACACATTTTTTTTTAAAGAATGTATAAAATACTTATTATCTTAATGAAAATTAGCACTGTAACAACATTTAAAAAAGGAATATGCGTGTATTTAAGTACACAGTGCAGCAATCGGAGCAAGATGCCTATCAAAACTCACTGGCAAACACAGATCTCATCCAAGGCTCGCTTGTCTCATGTATTTAAAGGTATTCATCATCTTATACTATTAACATGGAGGTATTTGTGAAGTATAGTAAGGTACTTTAAAATTAGACTGCAGGTTTGCTCATCTCCTTGTTTACAAGGAGTAGCAATTACCAGTTTTTAACTCCTAGTTGACTGCAGAATAAAAGAATTTAGTTAAATGATTCCCTACTTCCTTCCTGCACAACTTCTACTCTACAGTCACTTGGTGTAGATGCTTAGGTAAACCATAAAGTATCCCCCTGTGATACTTAAAAAGTATATATTTCAAAGATGATAATCATTACGGCTGAGACCAGGTAAAGCTATAAGGAACTGCTGTTGCTAAATTACAGAAGGAAAACAATAATAGATAATATTACCTTGGAATTGATAGTGTGAGGGTAGGAACATACTACCAGGATAAAACTCGGAATATTGTGACATATTTCTCATCCACACACATATAAATCTAGCACAAGGAAGATTTTTATGCTCAACAGCACTACCACAGCATGTAAAAGTCTGCACTCAACATACTGTGGTCAACAAGAAAAGCGTTACACCAAGAGGTGAAGGACACTTTGAAGCATCAAGTTGTCACTGAAGCTGACAAAAGCATGCACAGAACCCATCTTACCTCCATACATTTATGATAGGACAAAGGAACTGATTGATATTTAAGTATGTCTCTAAAAATTCAGACAACTACAAAGTCCTGGAAAGAATTTGGTACTGCATTTCACAAAAAAAAAAAGATATATGCTTTTGAATAATATATGCAAATATAGAAATAATGTAATATATAATATTATATATATAAAATATACATCAATATAACACACATATATATTAAAATAATAATAAAACTAGTAAATGCCTTTTATAATAGGTCTTCCTAGCAAACCACTCCTTAAAGTCAGGATTTGACACAATACCACTTTATCAAATGCTTCATGTTGAAGAGTAATTCTCCTCATTATGCAAAAAATAGCAAAACATATAGTGTACGTGTACTGACAAAGGACACTCAGTATCAGCCTTTTTTTTGTGTTGCTGAGCCTGAACTTCACAATTTGCTATAACGATGAAGTCCTCTGTGGTTGCAGAAAGCTGATAACAAACAGAAATCCCATTCAAAGGCGAAAGTTATATGGCTAATCCAGAAGCAACAGCAATAAGATGCAGATGTTAAGACAATATTCAAAACCTTAGAATAATAAAGCAACTATATCACCCATCAACACACTGCAAATATTAACATCAGCAGCAATTATCCCAAGTCATTGCCACTTAGCCACATGCCGACTGGACAACTACCAAAGAATTCCAGCTTTTCTGTAGAGAATTTCTAAAACACGAATACTGTGTCCAGAATATTTTAATAGTAATGAATGCCAAACATAGAGAATCATAAAAATCAAACTGACTACATAAATAAAATATACTATTATTCAATGCAGTCAATTAATAGTAAGAACGTCTTGAGACGTTAAATGAGGATTTAAACAGAGTATCTTGCATCAGTGTTAGAAAATTCCCCCCAAAACAGTATAGTTTACAAGTAGGCTTTTCAGTAACTCAGAAAACAGTCACTTAACAAAAATTCTGTATGCTTATAGTGGGTTTACTGTATACTTACAGCTGGTTTGCTATATACTTGCATCATTCTTTCTGAACAAAGAAGACAAAAATAACAGCTTAACAGCTGGAGGTGTCTCTGCCTGCCTACGACAGCTGCCAGGAACTTTACCACAGAATAACTTAGAACAGCAACAAAAGATGGCTAACACAGAGGTAAAGTCAGTGTCCTTTACTTTATACTCAAGCACCACGAAAATTGAAAGGGGTGAGATTTCAACATAAGAATGGGTATGCTTTACTGCTAAACCGAGTGTTCTCGATGTCGGACCGGCTGACACTGGAAAGGTCCGCTGGTGTGTTAGAAGAGAATTCACAACTAGAAAGAATGAATGAGTCACAGAAATGAGCTCCATAAGCTATGAGACTCTAAGGCAAACAGCCAAAGAATACTAAAATGGCCCTTAAAACTGAGATACAGCTTTGAGAGTGCAAATCACTGTCATTTCTGTTCCTATTTACATTATGATATGCCTATGATTTGTGTATGCATTTACCAAAGTACTTTTTGAACATTCTGAGCTTGAATGTTTCAGTTGTCCCTAACAATACTAAACCAGACCACAGAAACCCATGGAAATCAATGATGGTCACACCTTTATTACTTAGAAGGCTTGAACCTTCAGAAAGACATAGCTGATTTGCCAAATTTATCATCTAAACTCTTGACAGTAAATCTAAAGACCTGGAAAAGAAAATCCAGTACCTAATGGTCAAAGTACAATGGGAACCCACAGGCATTTGGATTCAATCAAGTCTAGCGTCCCAACCTAATGATTTCCTATAAAAGACTCACTGTCATATCAAACACAGGATTGTACTTTGTTACCATCACCTGTAATACACTTAATAGCAAGTGGGGCAATAAACCAGCAAAAATTGAGCTGCAGTTACTCTGTCTTAAGCTCTACTAAGACAGCAATGGTACTAGCAAGCACCAAGCAAAAATATGTGAGCTAGAGAAGTTACTTCCTATCGAGTCAGTGCTTTCTTTTAAAGAGCAATAGCCTCCTACTTATTTTCTATCAGTCAATAAATCCATTTCAGATATTCCTAAAAAGAAGAGCTCATCTTGTATTCCGAGACTCAGGTATCAATTACATGGCTCTGCCATCACACACAACTCAGTTTATACACACAAGGTTTTTTCCCTGACCTTCACCCACCATAAATTTCCTGTAAATGATCCAGCCCAAAAGTTACCCAATTTACTACAAAAGTAAACAAAACCCTATTACTCAGTCTTTACTTACTCAGTGAGCAAGCGTGCCCTAATACCATAGTGGATATAAATCCTCTGGGGGAATCACAGTAACTCTCACTTGTAGATGGGTAAAGTTTTTGAAATAGAAGAAATCATAGTGAAGCTTCATTTCAGTAATTGCAGAACACAGGCAGGACAACTCTGCTGTCACTGCTATCTGAGCTGGTTGAACTTGGACACCCAGATGCAATTTCACTTATGATCTCCATCACAAAAAAACTAGCAAGATAAATTTATCACCTTGCAGACAATAAGGGCCTGCTCAGCCATCACCATGCTTGTAACAGATCTGTACTCTTGGAGCACTTTCAATTCCCGAACAATTGGAAGAAAAGGCATTGTAGATCCCAAAAAATAACTTGGAGAAAACAAACTCTGAGTGCTATTTCTGACTCCTGCGTTGATCTATTGAGTAACTTCCAGCAGGTCACTTATGTCTGTCAGTTCCCTTAGGGTGTACATTTACATTTACTTTATCCTGTAACAAAATTCCGCCATCCATAGATGTAAAGTGCAAAGGGACAACTATCATTTACTACTGCTAAAACAAAACAGTATGGATAAGAGACGGTTTATTCAAAATAAACTGCAAAGGCTTTTTCCTAAAGTTCTATATCTACGTCCTTGCCCCCAGCTACCTCTCCTTTTAAGGAAATAAAGTTATGTTACAGATGAATGCCTGCAGCAGTTAATAGCTGCTGATTCATGTTATGCTGACAAGGAATGAACCAGCATTTTAGTGTTCATGTTTATTCCTTCTCCATCTTTATTTCAAAAAAAACTTTAAAAGAAAAAAGGGATTAAAAACAAAAGCAAAAAGTAAGCTTTGCTTCATAAGAATAATGCTTTCTTCTCCAGAAAAAAAAGTAGCTCTCATCTTCAGATGATTAGCCTATTCATAATTAAAATCCTAAACTGTATTGTTTATTAGTCTAAACACCTGGATGATGTTATTCACAGCTTAACTACATAAATGAACTTTTAAAAAATTATTAGGTTGCATTTCTTGCAACATAATTCTTACCACAGCATTTGGACTCTTGTCAAGTCACAAGTGAGAATTAAAAAGAATGACGGGAAGTCTGGCAAGTTTTAAGTCTGTGCTGAGTGTCTTAATGTGTTTTCCAGGTTTTAAGCCTGAATAGTCACTTTTTTAATATTTGCAAACTATACGAGAACCTGGGGCATAGGGCATCAGGGAGGTGGGAGTGCAACTTGAGAGTCCTAGTAGCCACAACACTCCAGAAGCTGGGATTTTTTGGGGGGGTGGGGTGGAAGCAAAGGATTGATACTGTGTAATCATAGAAATTTTCCACAAAGCAGAGGTTTGAATAGTTTCCCTCAGAGGATGATAGCAAGCAGTCCATATCAAAGCCAGAATATTACTACTTTGCAGTTTACCATTATTTTAGACGACACTAATTGTTTAAACTTTGGATCACAGATAAAAATCATGCTGTGGGATTTGGTTTGTTTCACTGCTGAAAAACAAAATAGGACTGAAGGGGCTTTGGAGACTCCTTTGCAGCAAAATCCCATCACTTTGAATACCAGCAGAATTGAAGGATTATAACAGCTACTATGGGAAGATAACAATAACACACACACACTTCCCAAAGGCATGGTTCACCTAAAAAAACCTCCAAATCATCCAATGACAAAAAAAACCCCACAAACACAACACTCCAAAAATACTAGCAGAAAATTATTTATTTATTTTTTAAATAAGAACTAGGTTAGATAATAAAATATTCATTTAGGATAAGTGGTAAACTGGCATAACGTAAAGCACGCACAACTAACAACTACTGTCAACTCTTGCCTTTACTTAGCATTTATAGCTACGTATTCCACTTGTTGCCACAGTTAAACAAACCACATGAATAATTTTGTTTTAATGACTGTCAGAATCCATTCACAAGTGTGTCTGTCAAAATATTTATAACGAATACTAAATTAACCATCTGGGGTTCTAAAGTATCTAACTTAGAAAGACACAAGAAATCACCTGAAAAAACTGAGAAACAAATATACTGGCAAGTCAAAGAAAACACTTTTTGGGAATTATATTCATAACATTGTTTCTGGTATTAGCTTTTGAACTCCATTTTTTTTCCACAATTGTTCTTCACAGTATGTGAAATTGAAACGAAATTCTACAAATATATTAGACATAAATCAAAAAGAACTTAGAAACATTTCTATGAAAACAGAAAAGCATAGGTTCATCAGAACTGGCAATATTTATATAAAAAGGAAAAAAAGATGCAGAAGACCAGACTTCAAATAGCAATTAAAGACCTCCACCAAACCACATATATAGGTTTCAGTTTTCCCATCAGGAAACTGTAGATCATTTCTTATCTAATATATGATGTAAAGAGACACAGCGTTACTAGCCGAGAGCTGTAGTAAGTATCTGGGCGATGGTACCATATAAAATACTGATCTTAGAAAGAAGTGTTAACAGGAATAAATGCTGTCTATTTACTTATCAAAGTATTAGTCAATAGGCCAAGACTGGAATTAAAAAAAAAAAAAAACACCTACAAACACAATCTTGACAGTTCAAATGAAGTTATTCACAAACAAATTATCTCAACATGATTCTAAAGATTAACTGAATATTCTTTAAGATACAAGCTGTCTCTCATTTAAAGGCATTTTGAGTGACTGGTACCTAGGCTACTCCTGCTCTCCAATGTATGTCTAATGATTAAACTCAATTTATTTGCATTTCACCAATACTTCTAAAGTCAATTTGTCCTTCACAGCGCACTTCCCCCTCCTTTTTAAAGCCTCGGTTGATGACCCATCAATTGAGCCTTACTCAGACCTGCTAACTCACATTTATACAAAATACTAAGGTTTCCCTTCATATTACTTAACAAGAATAAAACTTCCTTCCAGTCTGAAAAAGGTCTTAACTGAGAAATACAGCATAATGCTGGAGATGGAGTTACTTTTGTGACACAGCCTATGATTTGTTACAGCAAAGTGAGCCTTCCTATGACTTTTTTTTTCTCCTCTCCACACTGCTTAACTCTGAACTGGAGGTGGGGGGCAGGGAAAGCTGCAGGTGGGTCCTTATAAATTATGCGCACTGTGGTCATACTAGGCTGAATTCCTACAACTTAATGGTTGTTTCAGCAGCTATTTTTTGCTCACTTGAGGTTTTGTTCCTGCCCTTATTTGCATCAACTAGCACATTACCTATGGTTTAACTAAGGATTGCACATGAACAGGACTTACACTATAAATACTACAAAGGTTTTTTCTACCCCTAAAATCTCCCCCATGAAACTTTCAGTGGTAAAATTCTAAGGGACAACTAAAATGCCAGCACTCAGACACAAACATGAATCCTTCTGACTGACCTACTACTCCTCCCTCTCACACTAGCATGCCCAGAGCAAGGAGAAAGACATCTCTATGATTAAAAGGAAATCTATGAACAATTTATATAAATACCTTACCTTATAAAACTGGGAAGGCAGAGGGGCGGGAATGACATGAGAAGGAGACTTGTTGAGCTATGCTTCCCTAAACCGTAAGGCAAAGTTATTTGGGACTCACACAACTTGTGCAAAAATGTGCCTAATTCTACACCCAATGAAAGTGCCACCTGATCTAAATGATCAGGTAAAGGATATGGGTTTTTTTTAATACTAGACAATTCTTTTATTAAGATAAATTTATTACTGTTCAAAATATCCTAAGCATAAGGATTTTAGAACCTACTAAAAGCAAAAGAATATTTAGCACACCAAGATCTTCCACATTTTTTAGTATAAAACACTCAAAACCACAGTAAATAGAAGTTAAAGCTCCGATTTGCCATTTTTGTTAGAATCAGGAGTGCAGTTAGTGAAGCAAACTTCCCAAACATCCCACTAACTCTGCTTTCATTCATTTCACAAGACAGACCCAGACAACATAAGCAAGTGGTGTTTTTTTTTCAACTAGATTGAACTGAGAAGCGTAATCTAGAAGTACTTCTAAAGAACTCCAAACACCAAGGGATTCAGCAGAGCTAGCTCAAAGGAAGCCCTTCTGGAAAACATACAACTTGAATATTCACTTTTCAGTGCCAACCATTTTTCTCTGCAAATCTGTCGCTTTTGGGCCCCACTACTTGCTAACACACACACTGGCTTACTCACACGTGTTAGGGCATCCAAGAGTAATTATGCCATCTAAGCCACTTTTAAACTTAAACTCATAAACCACGCAATAAGATTTGGAATATTTTAGGTGCTTTAATTGGGACTCACCACATTTGACAGTAATAAGCTCTTTCATTTTCTCTTCAGCGTGGCATAATATTTGAGATTAAAGAACTGATGCTATTACTAGAGTATTCAAAGTGCTGCGTAACCTTAATGTACAGTGTTTCTGGATGGCAATTACTCCATTACTACAGCCAAATGTTTTTCACACCCTGGAAGTGCCTTCCTGAAGTGCCTCAAATTAATGTGTCTGTCAAAAGTTACCGCATGATGAAACTGCACATACAGTTATCTTCACTTTACCCTCACTGCTGGAACTTTTGCCTTATCCTTTTTTAATTCAACAAACACCGAGAGGCTCCAGCTGTGTATGAATTCGGCATTACTGTCATATTGCCATACTAAAACGAAGAAGGCAAACATAATTTGACAGAAAAGCAGGTGACGATTCTTTTAGTTGCCACATTTTCGGCGTGCCCGGGAGCGTGCCAACTATCTCCCCGCATAGAACAAGACAGACAGGATTTGGGTCTCGTTGTTTACGGTCTAAAGCAAACCTTCCCGAGCTCCCACTGCAGGTAACACACACCGGAGACACCGGGTGGCACGCTTCACCCCAGGCGAAGCGGCTGTAACGCCAGATTTCCCGCGGGGCCGAGCTGCCCCTTGCCGCACGGGGCCAGGGACGGCGGCGTGGCGAGAGTCACGCCTGTGTCACCGCAGCGGACGGGCACATGGGGCACCCGCGGAAACGGTGGGGACGAGCCGCCCAGTAACGACTGGCCGCCCGGCGGCGGCGGCGGCGCCGAGCATGGGCCTCGGTGGAGAAGGGACGGGGGTCGGGAAATACCTGAGAGCACGGCACCGAGGAAGGGGGAGCCGCCCGCCCCGCTGCCCAGCGCTGACAGGCCGCCACCGCCCTGGCTCCCCCCGCGGGACCCCGCCGCCCTCACCCAGAGTCCGACAGCGCCGGCCCCGGCGGGACTGGCCACAACGGGGGAATAGGTGGGGAAGGAGGGGACCGGCTGGCCAACACCGCCCCTCTGAACGCGCCTCAGCCTCCCTCCTTCCTTCCTTCCCCCGCCTCCCCCACCGCGCCCGAATGGTGCTGCCCTCGCCCCCGGCCACTTCAGCCCAACCAGCACCGGGCGGAGGGGGGCGCGCGTGCCCGCTCCCCGCGGCGGCCGGTTGGGCTCGGCACCGCTCGGCTCACCTCAGCGCCCGCCGCCCCTTCTCCGCGCCGGGGCCCTCACCCGCTGTTCGATCGGTCGGACGGCCGGAGAGTGCAGCCGCTGCCGCCGCCTCTTCCCGCTCCCACACCGTGCTCGGCTGCTCCTGCCACAGAGGCTGCGGCCCGACTGCGGCGCCAGCGGTCAGGTGACTCCCAACAACATTACCCGCCCCCCCACACCCCACAAACCCCGTTCCTTCCCCCCCCCTCCGCCGCTCCGCGCGCACACACCCCGCCCGCTGATTGGACGCGGCGCTCCCCGCCGACGCGCAGCCGCCCACACCGCCGCTCACACGGCGCATGCGCGGCGCCGTCGGCAGTGGCTCCACGGGGCAGCGCTGCGGCCTGCTGCCCGCCTCCGGCCTCGCCGCCTGCGGGGAGTCTCACCGAGACGGCTTGAAAAGCCGCGGTGGCTAGGGTGCCGCCTCTCTGAGGGGGCCACAGAGCCCCTTGAGAGGTAGCCGTTGCCGGGTGGGAAGCGCTCTTCCGGCCCTGCAGTTGTCTCCTCGCCTGTCGTCCCAGCGGAGGACGGGGCGGGGGGCCGTACGGGCTTTGTGTGTTTTGCTGTTGTAAGACTCTTACTCTTTTAGAAATGCGGCGTGAGGCCTGTGCTGAGAAGTGCCGCTAATTAATAGGTGTGACCAGTTGCGTGATCAGTGACGCTTTTGTGCCAAGGAATGTTAAATTAGTGTTTTGTAAAGGTACCATCCTGAGGGAGTTTTTGCAGGTAGCAGGCTTGCTGAGCTTATGGCGTGTGGTCTAAAATGCATTCTGGTAGCTCAGGCCTCGTTGCTGTGAGAGTGATTTGCTGGAAGTGTCCCGTGGACAGACCTTGTTCTCGATGCAGGTCTGGTTTGGCAGCTAGCTATCAAGCTCCGTGCTGCTCTACGTAAGAGGAGATAAGATGTTAAGTAAGGCAAAAAAATATACTGCAGAGCAAGTTGTGGTGAAGAGATAGTCTTGAGCTAGCAAATGATATGCTAGTGCTAGAGCTGAAAATGTTGTGATGTGACTCTTGAGCTACTGCCTCTATTGAAAGGCAGACAAGGATGTCCAGTGCTATGTGTATGTAATTTGCATGTTGTTTTCATGTCCTGATAAGTAGCTTCCTGTGATACTATCTGCATGTATAATTTCAGTCTCAAATAGCTAAAAGGGTGTCTTAAAAACTGCTGTTGTGTGTTACCTTGACTAGGACCAGAGAATTTTCAGTACTTCTAGGCTCTGGTAGATATTCTCCTCCAAAGCAACTTAGAGTAGTAGTGAGGTCTTTGCTAAAAATAGCCAGAGGGCAGCTTGTTCTCCCCAGGTTCATCTTGAAGGCAATGCAAAGGGAAACAGAAAGATGGAAAAAAGCTCCCCTCTTTTGTATATTAAAAAGGAAAAAAAAAAATCTGTTGGCCAGATCAAAGGGGGTAAACTCCATGTACCTGTTTATTCAAGGACACCGCTGAAGGCAGCCTCCTTCCAGAAGCTGCATATCCTGAATAAAACATGAGCAATGTCAAAAGATGCCTGCCAAGATTACTAATGGGAACTTGATTGTTATGAAATTTTAACAAAGTGTAGGAATTGTGTTTGCATTTGAATTATTGCATTTATAGCTCATAAAATAAGTTAAAGCAGATAAGAAATGTACAATCTGTGTTACACTGTATTTAAGTGTCACGTAACTTTCTTGAGCTGTTTTTACAGTGACTTTCTAAACTTCATTTTAGCTTTCCTGAGAATTTTTGGGAATGTATGAGAAAAGATCTTACTGGTAATATTTAGTAATGATAAATGTGTATAAAAGGGGAGTTCCCTTCATGTTTGAATGTAATGACTGACCGCGTAATTCCAAAAGAGATGAAAACATGGGGAAAAATGCTGTTTGAAAAGCGTGGAGTGTCATTCTTAAAAGCATACTTTTATATATTACTTTACTCCTATGTGCATCAATACTCTTTTCTATGGACTTACTAGCTTACTACCATTACAATGGTAATACTAATGAAATTCTTTTATTTACTTTCAGAGGCAAGCCAGTTAGAAATTACACAAGTAGGAGGTCTGAGGGATCTACAGATGATTCCACCCCTGCCCAGTGAATCAAACAGTTTCATTTTCACAGCAAACTAAAAAGGAACTTTTCAATAGCTTTCTTCAAAAGTCATCATGCCAGATTAAAACTGATAACAGACAGGAAATCCCTGCTGCTTTATTAATTTGCTTGCTAGCTGAAAAGAGACTTCTGAATGGTTTGTGGCTGGTATTTTTTTCTAAGTGGGGAGTGGCTGCATTTTGCAGTCAGGCTTCAGTTTTTCTTAGATCATTTCTAAGTCATTTAGTCTCAGTTTTGTATGGTGCATTTTGCTAATTTTTTTTGTCTTCATTTCTTTAATCAGACATCTTCATTAGCACCCAAAATAAAAATGACAGCCCAAAGCACTCTAAAAGCAGATGTACAACCATACCCCAAGTAGCAATTCCAGATTACTTACTCAAGGGTTCCCAGTTGCTCCAGGCTCTGAGAATTCATAGTACTTACTCTGAAAATTGTGCACGTAGATGGAGAAGTCTGAAATACAAAGTTTTTTTCCTCCCATTGACAACATTCAATATACATATTAAGCACTGGGTGAAAGTCTGTCATTTTGTTACGCCTGCTCTAGGCCCGGCACATAAAATGTAGCCGTCTTTTAAAGCAACACACCTTTCCTTTTACATGTGCCTGGATTCTTAGAGTCTTTATTGTGGGGTAATACAGCTGAGTAACAGTTGTCTTTTGTAACTGACAAACAAATAAAAGCAGTATCAATAAAGAAAGTATACAATCTACAGTGTTGGCTGTGTGAGAGATTAGTCAAAGACTGCTTTCTCTGAAAAGGCCTGCAGCAAACAGGATTATACGCCCATATGATCATCCATGCTAACAGCTGGGACAAAGACGTTGCACTTGAGTCATGCTGGTGCTAGGGAAGCAAAGAGGATGTCAAATCAAAAGAGGTGCTGAAAGAGTGTAAAGAACAACAGCAGTGTAAAGGATGGAACCAGGCAAGGAATGGAGGAATCAATAATATTTGCTGAATTAAGAGCAAATCTGGATATTCAGTTACTAGTTTAAAAATACATATACTTGTGGTCAGTCATTGCTTGTTCATTTTAAGCACTAATCTTGTGAACATTCTCTGAAGGAGATACGATGCCTTTGAGGTGAGGAGAATCCTCTACAAGGAGGAAGGATTGTCTCCTTTTCCTTGGGAATTCTCTGACAAATCTGTGTATTTCTGCTAAAGGAATGCGTTATATCCAGTACTTTGTAAACTGAAATAACCCCTCTGAGATTTCTCTTCGTATGTAACATGACTGTTATTCCCTTGTTTATACAACTCCCGTATTTTGATTTAGCAAGAAATTATTGGTGGCCCCAGATTACTGAGTACAACTATGTTATAACATAAGCCTCTGAGATGTTTTTAATCTCACACAGGATTGGGGAGAATCACAGATTGTGGAGGGTGTGCTTCTCTCTGCCATTCATATCAAGAGTGTATTGAGCAAAATTTGGAGGTTTCCAGTTTTGATAGAGGCTAATACAGATTTTCTTCCTCTGATTGTTTGATAACTGCCTTTCACTTCATTAAGGCAAAATTGAATTAGTTAGTAGTTGGTCAATATATCCCCAACGCAATCAGAATTTCATTACAAATAACATAAGCAATTTGTTGGCAAAGAAATATGACAGCTATTTGATAATGATACCCAAATAGTACCTTTTTGCTTGAGATCTGCATATTCTGAATCTAAGTTTCTACAGCTGCTCTTTATGTTTTCTGTGATTTGTAGTTCTCATACTCTTACATGTGTTCATAATTCCCAGTCCCCTAGTACTTGGATATGAAGAAAGCAGCTTTAAGACAACTGGGTAGACAGTAGAAATTGAGTTGCAGAAATACAGGATCTTCTCAATGTTTAAGCATAAGCAGAAGACTTAAAATACCTACCACTAGACCAAAAGGTTTTAGTTTTTTCTGGTCTTAAGGTTTTTGTGGGGAAGAGAGAGGAACAGAAGAGAGAATAAATAAAAATAAATAAATCAAAGGAAAAGAAGCTCTTATTTGGCTTGAAGATTGGCTACTGAGTCTTGGACCGCACCCACCAAGAAGGGATCTTCATCTCTTGTTCTCGATCCTAGGAATGACTCAATGCTACTTCCCACACAATAGGGAATGAAATTATGGCGTAATAGTTTTCTTCTTGCTCATAGTCAGACTGATGAACTGAAAAAGTACTTTTCTTATTGAAATTAGACACAGCTAGAGAGAGGAAAAATAAAAAAGTTAGTCCTTTTTTCCTAAAAAGGAGAAGTAAAGCCAGCGAAAAGGAGATCTGGGAGCTAAGCTGAAAAACAAGGAAGTACGTCTTCCTGCAGATGAATAATGAATGTTTTAAAGATAAAACAATATAAAAGCTGAGATGATAAATGCTCACAGAATTAGTGAGCATGATAACAAGTATAATTAGAAAAAAGAAAGAAAAGAAGTTCCTTGTTTTTTGAAATAATTTTTTTTTTGTGCTGGTATATTGAAGACAGTGGGATTTTAAGTCCTGTTGTATCAAAACCTGTTATTTCTCTGCCAAGACCGTCTATAGCTGTCTCTTTGCTAGTGTAGTTTACTGCTTCTGGCACACTACTTGCACCGGCCTCAGTCAGTAGTGGTTTGTGGCTTGATTTTACTGAGCTCTGACTTGTCTATGTGTGTGTAATGACCCAGAGAGATTCAAGTGGTCTGATCTCTGGAGGTTAGTTATATTGACTACAGAGCACAGCCTAAAATAAGGACCGTTTAGGCCATCTTTAATATTGTGTGTGATCCTTTCTACCCTTGCCCTCTCTTCCTATGCTAAAGCTGGTTTTATACCATCGAAACCTGGCTAATAAATTCTCCAGAGATAAATTGCAACATATCCTGACACTGAAGGTGAGATTAATCTCACCTATCTTTATCCATCTAAAATTTAGCTGTCTGGTTTGAGCTATTTATCTGGGCTTCTGTGCAGTCAATGGATCTAGATAGGCATCTCCACAAGGTAATTTTTCCCTTCCTATGGTAGGTCTCTGAGACAGGTGTGATGAAACTCCTTTTGGAGATGCCTGTCTCACATCTTTGCCTGTGGCGGGAATGTGGATAAGTGGATAAGGCTAGAGACATAGCTCTCAGAGGGCTATGCATTAATTGAACCTGTGTCTCTGAACTTTCTGCAAAATGCTGGGATCAGAATTCTCTAGAGCAAAAATGCCATGGAGTCATAGAGAAAAAGAGGTGCTAAAGGTCCATCTTCCTTTCATCATGAAATGTCTTGTTTTTTTCTGGCTGACTGGGACACTTATCTGGGTATCAGAAGAGGGTTTCTGTCTGGGGCCCCTTACGTATGCTGCTGTGGACTGATTAGGCGTACATAACGAATCTAGCATTTCTGGTTGTAAGCCAAATTAGGGTACAGATGACCGCAGTAAATCAGGCGTAAAAGACACGCTTTTGTCCTAGATGCAGCAGGCTTACATGTGTAGATTGAATGCACTGCATATGTGGAATAGGTCCGATGCTTTCCTGGAAGCAGTGGCCCGTGTCGCAAGCAGTAAATTACATTCATGTATGTGCAGCAACTCCAGTGCTTCCCCGGAGCAGCAGGTTTTCTGTACATACATACAGCAGCTGTATTGCACATCTGCAAGGCATGCATGCGGTGATGGCAAATGGAGTGGGGAAAGATCCCAACCCTGACTGGCCTGGTCTCTCTGGAACAACTAATTGAGCTCATGACCCTGCTTCTGGTGTACTCCTGAGCTCATTGACACCATGAGCTGTGTCAGGAGTCACCTGGTGGAAACTGCCACCCTGGCTGTATGGGGTAGAGGCTGAAGACCCTGTTGTACACACATTCACACCAAATGTGACTTCTGAAGCCTTCTGAGCATCATGTAGAAGACTAGTCCATTTACACTCCAGTAAATGAAAACTAAACCACTCCCTTCTGTGAACTTGCAAACACAAAAGTTGTTTCTTTAATCTACACTTAGATAACATTTCCTAACTGTATATCGAGCTATCAAGGAGCTACTATAGTAGGTGATGTACTAAAGTGACTGAAACCTCAGGGCTATGCCAATATGTACAAGCTGAAAATCTGACTCATTTTAAAATGGTTTTTGAATTCTTCAAATACATTCTTTTAGAATTTATTTCCATACTGTCTTTTGCTGTATGTGTGTGGTAATGTTTTAATTCTTAGCAACATGCATGCTTATTTTTCATGGTCTCTTGCTTACAAAAGTCTTTTGTTCGTTCTGGGAAGGCATACTGTTAATCACAGGAAAATAGTTTTAAATTCCCTGTTTATACAAAAAGAGGAAAAAACGATTTTCATGTAGAAGTAAATTCTATTCTAGTAAACTGTCTTTTTAAAGTGTCATTATAAAGGTGATTATCTTAAATCTGAAGCTAATTTAGTCCAAATTCTCATCAAAAATTAAAATGAAAGCTGGCCTCATAGTTAAAGCTGGGGCTTTTGTTCCAGGTATTATTTTTAAAACCAGCAACCTTAAATTCAACAGTGATATTTCATTGGGGAAAAAAGGTAACTTTTGTCTCAGAAAGAATGATATTTTTTTTTTCTGTGAGAGGGGTTATAAACCATGTGTAAACAATGGCAAAAACATGGGAAACAGGTTTAAAAGTCTCTAGCTGTGGAAAATAAGAGGTCTGCTTAGATAGGCTGAGGGAGGTGTATGAAAAGACTAAAGAATAAGAATTGCAGCAGGACAGCTAAAAAAGCCCCATCCAGGTACTTAGCTTGAAAGAGGAGAACAATTGATTTATTCATGAAAAATTGATTTGCTTTCCTGGAAACCTGGAGTAAAACTGGTATTGGCTGTAATTTTGTCAGACAGCAATGCCCAATCTGAGGGATCTGGGAAAAGACCAGAAATGTTGAGGAGGTGAGGTGAAATTACTGCAGTCAGACTGTCCAGACCAAGCATTATCACACAGTGGCTCTTTTGAAGCCTGGGAGGAAACCTTGGTGTATGTGGGAAAGCCAGCAAATGTCATCTGGGGATCGATGAGTGTTTGCAGTCTCAAGTAATGCTGTGGGATCACAGCTGTGTGGGCTTTAGATGAATTAGCTCCCTGCAGCACAAAACCACTAAGCCTGAAACCAGCAGAAGCTTAGCTTTCAGCCAGCTGCAGATCTGCAAGCAGATTCGTGGAAGGATCGAGGTTTTGGGAAGATGGAGGAAGATCTGGCGAAACACCTCATACTTGGGAAGCAGAGGATGTGCATTCACAGGACCGCAAACTAAATGCATAGCAGGCCCCACCGTTTCCACGTAGCCTTCTCCTGTGAAAGGGTCATGCTGGGGAAGAAAAGTCATCTCTTTAGAAAATAGCCTTTGCGGCATTAGGGAAAGAAGAGCCTATATGTTTTCTTTAATTTATAATATAGTCTATTGACAGTCTTCTGAATTAGCAATTTAGGATGGCCCCTCTGCACACCCTTATTTAGGAGTACTAAGAGCTGCTAGTGTGTTATTCCCATGTCTGTCTGCTCTTCTCTTGCTTTCACTCTAAACTGTGTTAACTGACGAGTCTGCTCATTCATGCTACATTATCAGGGCTATCTGGAGTACTGGTTTGTTGCTCTTCTAATAAAATACAAATCCTCCCTGCCCCACCCTAGATGAAAACCCAGGGAATGTTCATTATATCCATAGAAGGAGATATCCCAAGTTTTCTTAAATGACAAAAGTATTTGTGGGTGAGACCCTTGAAAGTAGGAAAGAAGCGGCTTCTCTTTCACACACATGCAGATTCATAAATCTCTGCAATATTTGAAACGTTGAAACTTTGGACCAATTCCCTAAGAGCTGTAGTCATACCCCTGAGAGGAGAAGGATGTTGAGTCATAGTGAAGAAAGGAAAGAAAAGCTGAATGTTTTTTCTATTACAATCATCCCAGAGGTCAGACGCAACCAAGACAGACAGATGAACAACAAAAACACTGGTTAAATGATTCAAAAGGCTAGGTTTTCTGGCATTAGACATAAACATTTCAAGCACTCTGAAAGAAAATATGGAAATGAATTGTCATTCCAATATATCTAAGCATATTTACCATTTGAGTCTAATGCCTGAAGAAGGATTAATTTTAAAATGTTTTGGTGGAAAGCTTCTGAAGGACTTACACTTGGGCTGTCTGAAGGCTATACCAGGACAAGAATGGTGAACAATGAAATTGCACTGGCTTTTGGAGATGTTTTACAGTGGCATAAAGAAGAGACAACACATGAATTTTTTGCATCATGGTATAACATAATTTTTTAAAACTACCTAACCAAGCCACTCTTTTGCTTAAATAAGTTCCTCTTTTTATGATCACCCAGCTTGCTTTTGCTATGCAGGATGATTGCAAAAGTGAATGATGTATATGAAGACCTGGCTAAGACTGGAAATCATAACAAAATTAGGAAATATTCAAATGCTCGGTTAGGTTTTGATTTCACAGCATACGGTTCTTATTGTAACCTACTACTTCTGAATTGATCACATGATAACCTGCCAGGAAGACAGTTTGTTCGACATATGAACTCTATTCTTACAGCTATCTGAAAAGGAGAATTATTTTTCTGAGGTTGCACATTTTCCCATTTGTCCTACCAGAGGAGAAATTGATTCAGTGCCTGCTTCTGTTTAGAGCTGCATGTTAAATGCCCCAAACAGAAGCTGTTTGGTTTCTGGGACTCATTACCAAGTTGGAGTCTCAATTGAGAAACTGGAGCGATTACTAGTTTGTTTGTCACTGCGGTGATCCAGTAAGAGGAGGAAGCCAATCTTCATCCATCTGCTGCGTCTATCTGGATTTCCTCCTGTTCTCATGCAACTGGCCAGTCAGCTCATGGTGCGCCTGGGTGTGACTGCAAGCCATGATGAGTCACGGTTTAAGTGCACAACTCATACCGAAAGGAAAATGAGGCCAATTTTAACTCTGCTTTTGATTTTATCTCTGGCTTAGTTCTGTGAAAGTCACAAAGAGCCGAAAACTGCTACACACTGCAAAAGGTAACGCAGTGTAAATAAGATACAGAAGGAGGTATCATCATAAACATGCAAAAAAAAAAAAAAGAAAAGAAATATACCTGCAATTCTCTGTACTGGGTCTTGCCGCGGCACAAGACAAAAGCAGGACATTAGGTGATGCAAAAATTTAGTGGTTGTCTCTTGTCAGAGGATGAGAGTTGCTGAAAACAGCAAGTTGACAATTGGAAAGTGTACTTGCAAATCTGGAACTTGTTATAGAAATGATGGAACTGATTATATAGTGTAATTTCCTGATAACTTGGTTCTTTGTTAATTTTTTTTTTCTTATGAGGTGTTGGCTAGGACACAACAGTCAGGCAGTTTCCTACTGTTCCTGCTTTCCCTCTCCCTTCATTAGACAGCTGATAATCCACACCTGTGGAGACTAGTTCTGCCAGCATTGGAGGAGACTCACAACCTCTTTTTAGAAATGTTTTGGAGCTGGGTTTCTCTTGGTGGAGGGTAGGAGCTTCTTGAAACCACTTTCAAAGTTTATCTCAGGATCACACTGGTTTTTTTACCCTTTACCTTCACAGAAATCACAGACTGGTTGAGGTTGGAAGGGAGCACTGCAGCTCGTCTGGTCCAACCTCCCTGCTCAAGCAGGGGCACCTAGAGCCATTGTTCATTTTGTGCCCATTGCCTGTCACTGGAAAGAACCTGTCTCCATCATCTTTACGCCCTCCCTTCAGATATTTTTACCCATTGGTGAGATTCCCCCTCATCCTTCCCTTAACAGGGATGAAGTACTAAAGGAGGGCTGAAATAAGCCAAGCTGCCTAGTCAGGGACTAAGCTGACACATCTACTTAGCAAAAACCTTTGGTGCTGTTCTTGCTACTCTCAAATGATTACAACACTTTTTGAGACTTGCTTTTTCTCAGGCAAGTGTATAAATGTTGCACTTAATGACAGTGCAGGTCTTGGGTGTTTATTGGACCCTGGATGCTGTTCCAGCCAGAGTTTGCCTAGCCTGGAAGCTTTTCAAAACACTCTGCAAAAACACATGAAGAAGTCGGTGAAGACTTATTTAGACATCCTGGACCGCGCAGCAGCCTGCTGTTACCTTATGCCTTGTGCCAGATTCAACATCCAAACTGGACAAACGTATCTTAGGCTTGAGCATAATCATGAAAAACAGCCTGTGAATATGTTGGTGATAGTTTCTATTGTATTTTTTGTATCTTTCCTGAAATGAGCCCCTATCTCTTTTTTCGCATAAGGTCTTCAGTCCCTGGAAGAGACCACTTGGGTTACATGTTGGCTGCTTTGCCTTTCAACAAGCATTCCGAGGGGTGAAAAAGAGGAGGGAAGGCAGAGGGAGGGAAGGGCTGCCACTGTACCAGAAGGGTGGGAGAGAATCAAATTCTTGTGGGTAATTCTTTGCACACAAACTTAGTTCCTGATAAGGAGAATGGCAAACATGACCTTGAATTCCCTATAAGGTGTTTTCTGACTGTTGTTTAGCTTAGGAGACTGATTTTCTCATATTATTTCATATACCACTATGATCTCATTTCTCCTGTACAAAATCTTCATCTTTTTATCTACTGGCAAATTATGGCTATATTGACGAAAGGACTATCCCAGTACATAGCTGCTTGTTCTAGAACTTTGTACAAGGCTGTTGTCCATGGTTGGGTGTACCTCCACAGAAGGTGAAGATCCTTACAGCCTTTCTAAAAGGGATGTGACCACTTGTAGGATCTCCAGAGCAATGTCTTCTCTACTTGTTTTTGCTGAGCTTGCTGCTACTGTTGGGGCTTCAAGTGGGAGCATTCAGCAGAGCAGTCTCCTGTTGACTAACCTCTCAAAACATCCCAGGGCAGTTTAGGGCTTGTGAGTTGCTCACAAGAGCGATGTTCTCCAGGGTGTGTTATACCTGTGCATAATACCTACTTCTCCTAAATTCCCTCCACCTCAGAATGACTTGGGAAATTTTGAGACTCTGGGGTTCAGGTGAAGTTTTGCAAGTCACAGTCAACCTGTTTACATCTCTGTGTGCAGGCACAGCAGAGCACAGTCATGTTTAGTCCTGATAAGATACAAACCTTGAGCTCTGAGTGCTCATTTGCATGGCTTCCCGCCATGTGATAGCAAGTTACTGTCTAGGAAAATGCAAATGCCTTGTACTTTATGACAAGTGCTGTAAATCAGAAATTGCGGTAATGATCTCACACGAAGTCCCTCTAAGAAAGAACAAAATACCAGTGTTCTAGATAAGTGCTTATGAATCACTACCTGGAAAAAAGTGACACCACCTGTCACATCATACGGGCTCAGAAAATGAGAACGTACTGAACTGAGGGAGCTAATGACTGTGTCGTACAGTGGTTATTATATGACATCATGAGATACAATACACTGCACATGCCTTTCAGGCTGAGAAACGTAGCAGTAACTGCACAGTTGAGAGGGCTGGGAGAAGAAATCTTAAAATGATAGTTTAAGTAACAAAAACATGCAACTTTTTGCATGCAGAGAGCAGAACACAAATTAGATACTATTCTCTGTGAATTTAATAAATACATGCAAAAATTGCACATAGATACATGGTAGTGACTATTGCCTTACTAATAGATTGTAAGGCGTAGGTAAGGATGAACATTTCAGGGGCGTTTTTAATAACGTTTCTGGAACAAAGCTATAAATGAAACAGAAGCACTCAGAAACGCAAATGAGCTGCCACTCCAGCTGGGAATGTAGGTTTGGGATTGGCATTTATAGCCTATGTAAGTTATGTTTATGCAAAATTACACAGCTCTAGGGTTGTGTGCTAAATACTGCAAAGAGAGAGTAAAAGGGAATATACTATATGCTGAGTCTCTCATCTGCTAAGACATTTAATGGAGCACATGTCAATAAGTGGAGGAGTAGTCCCACTAAGAATGAGCAAGCCTTTAGAAATCTATTGAAAACATACCCTATTCTGTTGCGTATCATGGTGGGTTTCTTCTCCATCATTTTGATTCGTGTTATTTTAATACCACTTGGCAGATTCATTGGTGGCACAGTATGATTTAGAAGACTGAAATTATGTAGCAGCATGGGAAGAAAATTTCCAAACACCTATCTTTAAAAAAAAAAAAAAAAAAGAAGGATAAAAACAGTTTTGAGAAAATGCCCTTGTGTAATAATCAATAATAACCATTTTGGAAAATTACTTTTTTTTTCCCCAGCTGGTCCCTGTAAGAGGTTTCTAAACCTGCTGTCAAAGTGCTTTTAGATCAGCTGAAATGTAAACTGATACATAAACAAAACACAGTTTGAAGTTCTACCAGTTCTGTCTCTCATTGTGCAAATCTTGTCACTTTGAGAGAGGTCATGTGTCAGCACAGTCATGTTTATTCAGATTAGTAGCTGCTCTTCGACCGACAAGAAACTTATAACTGCTTTTATGTAGCTGGCAGTTGTATTTGTAAGGGCGCGGTGACTAAGCTTCACATGTTTCTATTAATACAAAGTTGGCTGTCGTTGATATCAATACTCGCTGTTGCATGAAGCACGAAATGCTTTAGATAACCACTTAAAAGTTGGTAGAAACTTCTCAAATGCATGCTGCACTATAGATTTGGGTTTTAAAGTTCTCGGTTGTACAGTGCCAAGGAAGCCTTACTTCTGTCAGAACATGAACAGCTTGCTTGTTTTTTCGTTATTTGCCAACTGCAGTGGAAATGATGCAGCACAAAAAACTGCTGACTGAAGAGTCAGTTGTATTTTCTAGGTACTTTCTGGTTGTGAAATAACAAATAATATAGATAATCACAAATGGTGCAGTTGTCTGAAAACTTCTGCGAAGTTTTTATGCTGATGATGCTGGTAAGAATAGAGACATCTACCTTAGAAGGTACCTACTTTTAAAGCCATATCTTGTTATTTTCAATATTAAATATAAAATGATGTTGAAATTAAAGGTCTCTTTTATCTTATTTGTCATAACATTCCTTAAATGACATTGTATCTTAACAGGTATGTAAAGAATAATATTGTGTATTATAGAGCAGCCATCTGCCACTGCAGATGACTATGATTTACTAGAACAGGGGGACAACCAGAAGGATGTGGGTTAACATGCACTGGTGCAAGATGGCACAACTCCACCAGTACTATAAATCACTGTACCACGATGAACAATAACAAAGATGATGAGTCTTTCAGTCAAGAAAGACAGCATTTTCACCAGATGAGGCCTGTGGTGGGGCTCTCTGGCAAGCAAACTACGATCCTACAGGCCCTTAGTCATAACCTGAAAGCCAGTGACCCTGTGGAGAGCTGAGCAGTCTCACACCCCAGGAACTTTCCAGTGGTTTACACAGCCCAGCCTCGAGGGAATCTGTTGTTGGCAGTGTCTATCCTCGGGAGGGTCACTGTATTAGCTGGGGTCTATGCACCCATCTGCACTTCTACCCCAAGTTTACGTAGGACATTTAGCTTGTGCCTAAAGAATTAGCAAAGACGTTGACAAAAGCTTGCATTGAAAAATTAAAGAGCAACATTTTATTTGCAAGCATTGCTCTTTGGTGATGGTCCTGGGGAGCTAGAAGATGTAAAATATTAACTGGGAAAAAAAGGGCAACTTCACAAATCAAATAGCTACTGTGTTTTAAACACACTGCATTTGGTATAGCAGTTAAAACAGCAGTTGTAAGCTGATGATAGAGTAGCACAACTGCAGATACTGGCCTGCGGAAGGAGTTTGGAAATACACCTAGGTATATCTGGGTATACAAGTACATTGGGTTAACTAAAACTTTGTTCCACTTTTACATCTGAAATGTTAAAACAAGCAATATCTTCCTTCTTTCTCCTCCTGAACATGGCTCAGTTTACTCCATCCTTCCTTGTTTGAGCTGAGCATCCTCTCAGTGCCTCTGGTTGTGCTTCTCAGCATGCACAGGCCAGCTGCCACCCAAGAAAGTGGGTGCTCCATCCCTGCTTAAGTGCTCTGCTTGAATTCTGGGGTGCGGGAGTGCCAAGTGGCATTTCCAGTGTCCCCAGCCTGTGATCACAGTTCATCCGATGGGCACCCACAAAATGCAGCCCCTTACCTTAGGCCTGCAAATTTTATCAAAAAATACAAACATAAAATTTGGGTGGGGAGTCCCAGTACCCAAATCTTAAGGCTCTGTTTCTTGTTTGCTCTCCCCCTGCTCACAGATTTTGCACAATCTGCTGCACAAGGACCTGCTTGCAACATGAGAGGATCAGTTGTCTTCCTCTGCATGTGGGCTTTGACCTATTCAACCTATTTTCTGGTGATGAGGACATTGTCTTTGAAGCTGACAAGGCTTTCCCTTTCTTTTCTCTGGGCATTTTTTGAATTATTTTGGCAAAAATTACTAAAAAGTTACAGATAACAAAACTGTTATCACCAATTTTCATTAGTTCTTCTCATCTCCTGTTCATTAGTTCTTCAGACATCCTGTTTCTGTTAAACACCTACTCTCCTTAACAAATCACAAGGATTTTATTTTAATCTGTGTGCATTATTCTAAGCTTGTAATTGATAGGTTATAAAAATAGGCAGCAGGCCATGAAAAATGTGAAAATTAGCTTGGATTAATCTGAGCTTGTTTGGATGCTGTCAAGGTTTCAAACAGCAGAATACAACATAACGCCAACTTCCAGATCCAAGATGTACTTCACTCATTAGCTGGATAGCCACCACAGTTAAGTATAAGTAGGATATATATTTATATTAAAAATGAAGTTTCCTCCAAAGGAAAAAAAAATGGCATTTGGGTAGATAGTCCCCTGGAAAATCCTTACAATGAAGGCATAAAATTTAACCTTTGATGGAATGAAGTCGAATTAGTCAACCAAAAACTCCTCTGGAAAAGAATTTAGAAGTGCTGAGTAAAGTTGTATTGTTGCCTGTTGACTTTAAAGTCATCCTGCTTAGAGGAACTGTTAGAGTAGAAAATATGTTGCATTATCAGATAAAGGCAGGAAACAAACTTCTAGGAAAATGAGTTCCAGGCAGGAAAGGTGCCTCCAGACTGTCAGTACCAAAGCAGACTGAGTAGAGATAGAGTCCTCCCACTGCCCTACAGATGGCAAAAGAAAAATAAGCTTATCCTGGGAGAAAAGTTGTTGATGTTGGTTAAAAAAAAAAAAAAAAAAAAAAGAAGGTAAAAGAAATCAACTGGTCAGTAAGAGGCTGGAAAGCAGAATAATTATAAAGAAGTAGTTTATTGCTAGAGACTCTTACTATCAGGGAAAAGCTGCCCATCAGGAAACTTAATGGACTGTTAATAAATTAAGACAGTTGTTATGTTGCTACTAATAACTTCCATTTTTAAATAAAGTTTTGGTGTGGGTATTAAATTAATTTTTCTATATAAACAGTCACTTGAAAGCAGGTTTGAGCAGTTCTAACAAAAAACACAATGAAATGGTTGAATTCACAAAAGGAAATAAGGAGCAAATGTTCTAGCAGAAAGAACAGGTAACAGAAAAGTTCAGTCCTGAAACTGTATATAAACAGCATAAAATTAAACGTTTCTGCTTCCTCAAAATGGCCTGTTTGTGCATACCAATGATGCATGGGTAAACTGCACACAGATTTTCCAGAAATAATTAGGCAGAAGGAAGGATTAAATTGGAGCTGACTTCACAGAGTGTGTAGCCCAGCTTTAAAGAAAATTAGTAACAAGATCCAGGAAGGAATCACCTGGAATAGGCTCTGAAAAAAAAAAAAGGAATCCAGATCATCTTGTCAGCTGTTCAGAGTGAAAGAACAAAGTGGGGGGCAGGTGGGGGCACGGCAAAGGATGCTGGAGAGCCCAGGCACTACCCCTGCTTGGAGTCTCCAGGAGTTCCTGCAGCAGCAGAGGTAAGTCATCAGATGTGTCCTGGGATTTTAGGTGCCTACAGACCAACTCTGGGAAAAAATGGGGTTAGAAATTACTGCATGCTTTTCTTCCTGTCCACTGCACATGAAGGAAACAGTCCAAAACAGCTTCCCAAGGAAGCCCCAAAACACCCACGTACACTGTCACAAGTTTTTCAGTGCATATCTATCTTCTTTCCAGATCTTTATTACTCTGCTAAGATAGAATAAAAAGTCTGTTCTTAAGCTGGGTCATCATCAAAACCCTCTGAAGGTCGAAGAGTGCAGATGAGCAAACTTGTTTATAGAGTATATTTCCCGTCTCTCTTAGCTCAAATCACTAAGTAATTTCTTCTTTCAGAATATTAAAAAAGCAGTGTCATGTACTGGTCAGCTGTCTGTCTCCAAGAGTTCCATTTATCAGGCTTCAGACCAGAAGCAGTACAGAGACAGCATTTCTTTGGGATTTTTTAAACGTTTTTCTTTCACAGACTACATAATACCAAATGAGCTTTTTCCACTTTGAAGAAGCTTCAGGCTGAACCCTGAAAAAACTCAAGTTCTTCTTGAATATAGTTGTCCATAGACAACTGTCCACAGACATTGTCCATTTGTATCTCATACGTCTCCATTGCAGCACCACAGTAATATTTTTAAAAACTGGGGTTTTAACAGGAGTGTTTCCATTGCATTTTCTATCTCATTTTCCATTGTATCTATTCTTACTCTCAAGTGCTCTAGAGCCTCTATGGAGCTGGAGGAGCATTTACTCTGCAGATTTAAAGTCTTTTTGGCTTCTTCTTTGACACCTGATGGTGCCTCTGGAGCCCTGGCGACAAACGGCCACCTTTTCTGTCCTCTGAAGACCTCTCTGCCTTTTGCCAGTCACATGAGAAGCATCGGGCAGAATGAGCCAGTCAAGGTGTGGAGCCATCCCTTTTGCTCCACTTTCCCCTGCAAAAGTTGAAGGTGGCTCCATAAGGAAGGGGTGCCACCCAAACCTGCTGCAGTGTGTGGGGCACACAGTGGGGCTTTATGTCAGACCCCTAAAATCAAGAGAGCAATGGCTGTTGCTGCCCAGACATACCATAAGGATCTCAAGTTCCTTTTCATGTGTGTTCGGTTTGTTCCCATGTCATACCCACCTTTGTATGTGTTGGCTGAATAGTTTGTTGAAGACAGAACAATTCTGTGCTGATGCTACTTGGAGTCTGAGTTTTAGGTACTTTTTGTGTCCGCGTAACATGACTCAGAGCACCAGGAGTCTCAGTCTTAACTGAATTCCCAGAAAGCTAATACTTACGTACAGAGAGCCAAGTTTTAAATGAATGACTGGCTCATTCATTTAAAATGAATTCATTTACAGATTATACAGCTGCCACATGCAGCAAGGAATAGGCCCATGGAGACCCAGCTGGTGGGTGACTGGACCTCAAGGTCCCTATACAGTCAGTGGAAGCGAAAAAGACCTCTATAGGAGGCACTTACAGCCTGAACAAACACCTACTCCCTGCTGTTGACTCTTTTCCCAGAAGAGCATCAGCACCAGCTAACATGCAATCTGAACTGGGGAACTTTCTGTGGTTGTCCGAGTCCTTGTTAGATGTCAGAGGAGATCTTCATACAGCCTAAATTTTCAAAGGTGAAGTCTGTCTTGCTATGATGTGTCAATTTTGATTTATTTCAAAAAGTAAAATATTCAGAAAGTCCTTTCACCCAGTCACTGAGGGAGAAGCCCTGAAAGACTATTGCATGCTGCTTACCCAAACGCTATTTAGTTTTGAAAACTTGACCTAAATTCTATAGTGAGCAACCTAAGCCCACTGTGGACTACTACTCTTCTTCTAACCTCGTCCTTTGGCTGGCATTGACTCTTGTGATTAAAATGGTACTTAGAAATGTATTTAATTAATAATTAAATGGGTCTGGAAGTTTTTCTTTATTTGTAGTTAAATAAAAGTCCTCAGTAATGCTCCAGTCAGGCTGAAACAAGCTGAAGATGATGTGTTTCATAAATTCTCTGCTCGCTTCAGACAGATATTAAGTAATTCCTACTCTTGAAATAGGAAACTGTGTCATCAGACAAAAAGCTCCAAATGCTTAAGATCATGCTGAAATAATAATTTTGTTTGTTCAGCTGTACATATCATGATAGATCTAAGCTCACTGCCTATCTAACAGGGAAGGGAAGGGAAGGGAAGGGAAGGGAAGGGAAGGGAAGGGAAGGGAAGGGAAGGGAAAGCTTTAGTTTTGATTGTTAGTGATTAGTGATGATAAAGCAAATCAGAAAAGTAGCAATGAGTTCTAGCCAAATCTAAAGGCCAAGTCTTCTTCCATCCTGGGTGCAGGTGTTTGATTGTTTTGTACTTGAATATGACGTCTTCCTCCTTCACAATTTGCAATGACCAAAGGAAGGGTATTGACAGCATGGGAGAATCAAATAGCAAGATGAAATCACAAGCGAAATAGTTTGTGGTCATATATGCCTGTCTGAAGTATGCATTTGCTAGGGAGAGCAATCTGTGTGCTGAACAGTCACGGATGCATTGAAACTCTTGGGTTATGGAGTAAGTTCAGCTAGGAAATATTTCAGCTCTAAGTCTTTACTTACCACATGCAAACTGAAAATTTTGTATGCTTATTACACATCCAGATTTGAGCAGGCATTCACGTGGAGGGCAGAGAACACACCTTTAACCCAAGCACTCCTCCTCTGGTGAGTTCCTATATCAAATGCAGTGGGGAGACTCTCAGAGAAAAAAGTGCCACAACCACAAGTCTGAAAAGCATTTTATTTCTCTCTCTCATCTTTGAATCAGCTGAGATCTCCTCTTACTGGAAGAACAAGAAGGGGTATGTGAAGGGAGAGGGAAAGAGGATTGGCACTGATCTGATGGAGACACCAATGACATTTTCTTCCCAGTCCAGTATTTCTGTTATATTTTTCTGAAGAAAAGAGAGCAAGAGGAATGCTTCTAAAATTCTTTAACAGTAATATGCTGTTACTCATCTAATTAAGAGCTATTTCTAGATGTGTTTTATAGTGCTTTGTAAATATTTGACATTTCTTCTGTGTTTGCTTGCTTTATTTAAAAAAAACCAACTTGTATAGTTCCATATAATGACCCTACAGAGCCACTTCATAAGGCTTGGCATGGCTGCAGTTGTGCGAGTGGGAACAAATGTGCTTACCAGGAATGACAAAAGGGAATGCTTTCTTCCTTGCTTTTGGCATCTTATGTCAGCATCTAGCTCATTAGGCAGTTGCAACTGGACCTCGACGCAGCTCAAGGAGGCTGGAGCAAAATGCTCAAGTTTTGTACTCACCTCACCACATGGAGTGTGTCCCTGCTGTGCGAAACTGCGAGGACCTGTGTAGCTCGTCGACAGACAGCTCAACGGAAAGGCCCTGATGCAGCGCGGTGTTTAAACACTCTTAAGCGCATAATTAAATTGCAATTAACTTTTAACAGTTGAGTTTCAAGCTGAGGTGCTGGTCTCTTTGGCCTCGATCCAGCAAAACACTTCAGTCATGAATAAAACTTTACCGCTGTGAATAGTCCTATTGGCAAATGAGTGGGAACTACTCACCGCTTAAAGTTAGGTATGCGTTCAAGAGATTTGTTTGATCTGGCCACAGTGCCCCATGCTAAGTGCTGTCTTGAACCAGGGCCTAAATCCAGTTTACTGTGCGGTGCCTTCTTGGCGTTGCCAATTACCTACCCAGGCAGCCTTGCTCACTTAGATGTGGACACCCTCATTTCAGAAGCAACGCTAAGCACTTTTTTAAATGCCACTTTCTCATGATAAAGATTCAGTGACGATTCACTTTTGGACAGTTATATAATGGAATATTTACTGTCAAACTGTGAATTAAAAATGTCTTGGAGATTTTTAGGAGAATATCATAAACATCTGAAAACACTGCACATACAGTCATACTCAGGAGATAGCCAGCTATCAAAACCTGCTGGCAAAAATGTTGTCCACTGCCTTTGGTAAAATCCTGCTTATGTTTTTTTTTTTTTTTTTGGTCTTGACGCCACACCTTTAAGTACAGTGTAGCTAGAATTTTGTCCCTTGCCAACTTTCCCCTAGTTAAAGGGGAATTCTGAAATGGCCAAAGTAGAAACCCAAACTTATTTCTCCTATTTTTCCTTCCAAAACATTCTAGGAAGCCAAATTTTCCCCAAAACGTCGTTGTTCAAATAAACAAAGAGCCACCAGATTCGTTGCTGGTAAAACAATCCTAATATTCCAGCACAACCACTTTGGACTGTTGAAACTCGAACTGTGGCTGGAACATTGCCCATGCGTTAGGGCACTCTTCTGAAGCCCAACACTTCCCCCGTTCAGATTACTTAGCCTAAATACAAAGAGAGAAATAGGAAGATAACACTTGTGTTTTCTTTTAGGAAAGTGTAACTCACAAATACCAGGCTGTATGAGATTTAAGGCATACTAAAATTTGCCGGCAAAAAGAGGTACTGTAGTCAGCTGTTTTGTATTGTATTACTTAAAGCATATTTGATTTTTAGTTTTTGTACCATTAAATAAATACTTTTTACTTAAGGTGTCTGCAATCAGTTAGTACTGTCTAGTACTTTGAAAAAGTAAAGCCATAGAGGCCAGATTTCCAGGCACATAAATCCAGCTGAACTCAACAGAAGTACTTTGGACAAACAAATGTATTGTGATATAATTTGTAAATATTATCAACTCTTTCAGCTTCTTTAGGATGCCAGAACTCATTTAATTGAAACGTTCATGTTAGCTGTTGTCCAATGTGTTGTTGAAAACTACACCTTTGTTAAAGTATCTCTAGTTAATCTTACAAATATTGGATATCACACTTTTGGTAGTTTCAGATGTGATCAGATGGTAAGAAATTAGTATACCATCCTATACCTACATATATAAAGGATTAGTAGCTATAAACACTTAAATAAGCAAAACTCCACTTGGACACACATAATTGTATACCCAAAACATTCACCGAGGTATCTCTATTTGCTTTGTAATAACAGTAATGTCACATTACCCACCAGAGGGAGCTCATACAGTCTAATTAAGGGTGTCTTTCACAGATGTAAACTAATGAGAACTATTTAAAAGGTTATAAATAGTTTTAAACATATTTTAGCAGTTAGTGCATAGCTGAATGTAATTTACATTAGTTGGGAACTGTGATGTGGAGCTTTTTTTCTTTGAAAGAAGACACCTTATTTTGAAATTATTTTAAAAATAAGTGCTCATATACTTCTTGGTGCAGATAACTTCATGAAGAGGTACTATTTCATATGTGAGTAGTGGGCTTTTTTTTTGATTAGACACACAACCAGGGAGTGAGGTCCCTGAATGATCCTAATGTTTAGAACAGCATTGATAGGAGTATGTTTGAATGTGCCTCTGTCTTGCATAAATATTAACACTTGACTCATATTTTCTTGTACTGACATCTAATCAGTAAACCAATGATGTACTTTCAGAACAGGAATACAAAAGGGTCTGACCAAAAGACGGTCAAGGTTTTTTAGCCAGTAATGTTTTTAAAGGATGCATTTGCTTCTGACTACTCCTAAAAATTCAGAGTGGTTGACTTATTTCAACTATCCAAGCACAGCAAAGGAGTGTAACAGGGACTAGATGATCTGAAAGGTCCCTTACAACCTAAACAGTTCTATGATTCTATACGAGTCAAAGGAACAAGCTGGGGAGAGAACTGTGATGAAATGGCTGTGGAGAAAGCCTGGAGGCACAGGGCAATATGGGTCGTGCACTGAGATGTGTCATACACTTGTAGGAAAGTCACAAGACAGAAGTGGAAGTTTTTCAATCACCGAACGTCACACCACTGTTCCCTCATGTGTGTAACCGGGGATGTAGTTAATAAAAGCACCAGACTCTACTTGTGCAATGAAAGCAGCAAAAGCCCACTAGTTGGGATGCATTTATTTCAGCATTAAAGTGCTCTAGCTTCAGTGTAGCTTCAGTTTACTATACATAGGCTATTTATCAAGACTGTAATTTATTTATCTCTAATGCAAATACAGCAGCTGGCATGGTATTGGGCTCGATCCTTATGGGTCCCTTCCAACTTGAGATATTCTAAGATTCTTTCTATGATTAGCAGGATAGAATCATATACTGATACTGGTTATTCCTCTTTCTATAGAAGAACCGCTTGCAACTCTGCGAGCATCATTATCACAGTATAGCTCTGTTGATACTAAATGTATTCGACAAAAGCATAACCTTAACGAAGTAAATATTCCAGTATAAAATGTTTCTGTAGACTAGGCTTGGAAAAGCCTTGGGAAACATCCAAACACAAGCTTCATAACATTGAGCTAAGGATAACAGCCTATACATCCCACTGGTGCAAGCCATAAAAAGCGAGAGAGCGAGCAATTAAGGCCCACAGCTCGCTGGCCAGTTCCTTTTCCTTGCTGTAACTACTTCCTTTCCGTCACTCGCAGTTTTCATATCATTTCACTCATTCTGAGCACCCAAGGCACAGTACGGCATCTGGCTGCACACTTGCACATCAGCACACACATCCTTCTTTCATTTCCCTAATTTCTGTATTAAAAACTTGATACAAAATTCCAAAAAGCAACTAAATCAGCCGACCACCTGCTCTCATGTTTTCCTCACCAGTTCCAAGAAAGCAAGCCCATCTCACAGCCCCCGCCTGTGCCTGGCTGCCACCTATGAGCACCCAGTCACAAAACATCATAGGGCTCTAAGGTTTGGCAACCATCTCCAGCAGATGGCAACCAGCAGCCCACTTCATGGGATCACCAGTCAACTGGATCTGAGCTCTAGACCCACATCACTTACCTGGTAGAGGGTACAGATACATGGGATGTGGTCGGGGGGGAGGAGAGGGGGGAGAGCGGATTAAAGGAACTGAGGTTTAGAAGGGGGAACTGATTGGTGTGTAGAAAAGCAGAGTGACTCATACACTAAATCTTGTGCTCCCTGCAGTGTGAACCACCAGACTGTGCAGACTGGGTCGAGGTTAACAGTAATTTTTGAATGATCGTCATCTTTCATTCACACAGGTGTGAGTAATGCCTGACATTCTTTGTAAGAAGCACTGAAGAATCTACAGGAGACTGGCACTCTCCCAAGCAAAGTAGATTTTTTTCATTCTTATGAAATAATTGATGACGTTTGAATTTAAAGTGTCAGCTGCACAGATGGGCATCTGAAGGACCATCTTGATAACTCCCAGTTTAGCATTGCAAACCCAAGGGACTTCTATGGCCTTCTATGATGGAGCGACTATGTCACTAGATAAGAGACGACCTATGGGTGTGATCTATCTGGACTTCTGTAAGGCCTTTGACACAGTCCCCCATGACATCCTGCTTGCCAAATTGGAGAGACACGGATTTGATGGGTGGACTGTTCAGTGGATAAGGAATTGGCTAGATGGTCACATCCAGAGGGTTGTACTCAATGGC